>JANSLT010000006.1:1200000-2400000 GCA_029298825.1 Ophiostoma quercus
ATTGCCGAGGAGGACGAGGACAAGTCGGACAAGTCTGACGCGTCCATCAAGTCGCCCAAGTCGGCAAAGTCCCCCCGGCGCGTCAACACCTCCGACGCCCCGTCGCAGCCCCCGTCCTTCCGCGCGCCCTCGCCCTCGGGCTTTGCGCCCTACTCGCCCTCCTTCCTTGCGCTCCTGCCCGGCATGCCCGTATCCTCGGGCGGCCGCCCGCGCACGCCCGCCGGCGACTCGCGCATGGCCGCCGCCTTCAAGATTGCCGGCATCGCGTCGCGCTACCAGTTCGACCTCGCGTACATTGCCACCATCTGGCCCAAGAACATGGCGTACCTCAAGTCGTCGGCCGTGTCCATGGCCTCGGCCGCCGCCGTGCAGTCCATCGGCTGGCCGTCGTCGCCGTCCGCGCCGCCCGCCATGAAGCTGGTGTCGCGCACGAGCAGCCAGGCGTCGCGCGTGCGCTCCAACCGCGCGAGCCGTGTTAGTCATGTGTCGCAAAAGAGCCATGCCTCGCAAAAGAGCACGGCCAGCTTTTCGAGCACATCCACCCACGCCTACGCGCCCGTGGCGCCGCACAAGTCCAAGCTGGACGCGCAGTTCCTCGCCGCCTTTGGCCTTGCCACCGTCAAGACGCCGTACACGCTGTCGGCGCCGATGCACCACAAGATCCTGAATGCCGAGCAGCAGTGGACGTCGTTTGGCCCCGCGTCGTCGTCGTCGCGCCGCGGCATGCCCCAGGAGTTCTCGCAGGGCTTCGGCTGCGCCTTCCACCAGGGCCACGCGCCCGTGATGACCACCTTTTCGCAGCAGCGCTACGAGCGCCGCCCGTCGACCGCCGACGACTGCGACGCCGACACCGAGCAGGACTACTACCACCAGCGCCGCAAGAACAGCGTCGCGTCGTCTGTCTCGAATGTGTCGACCATCTCCGTGTCCCAGAGCAACAACCGCGGCATCGTGTTCGTCGCGTACCGCCGCAAGGAGGTCGCCGAGGAGCGCGCGGCACGCGGTGAGGTCGACGACCTCGAGGCGCTTCACCGCGACGTCGAGGCGCTCGTGCAGGAGATCCACGACGCGCACGTGCAGCAGGTGCAGGCGGAGGCGCAGAAGCCGCGGCCCGAGACCGAGGACATCCTGGCGGCGAGCCTGAGCAGCCTGGCGCCGACAAACTACAACCGCCAGTCTCGGTTTCTGACCGTGCGGGCTCTTTCATAGTCTCTTCTTTTCTTTTTGTTTTATTTTCACGATTGCTCTACGACAGCGTTTCTTTTGTCTTTTACATTACGATTTCCTTTGTCACGACAGGCCACGGGATTTGAATTACGGAACCGGACCACGACAGTACTGTGCTTTCTTTTGTTCCTTTTTTTGTCTCTTCTTTTTTGTCTCTTATTACTTCAGTTCATTCATGCTCGAATACCCATCAGGGGACGGAGGTGGAAGCATATACCATTTGATTATTAGCATTCAATCTACGGTGGCGACACCATTACATTATCATCTTGACTTGAGTGACATAAACTTTTATAGGTATCTAATCAACGCATATTTTGAAGTTATCGAGTAACAAATAATCACTCAAGAGTAAAATCCCACGGCGCAAACGCGCTCCGGAACGCAGCCACGTCCGCCGTCTCCTCCGCTTCCGTCTGCGCACACTCCTGCCACACAGTCCGCGTCGCCTCCAGCCCCAGCAGCTTCGCCACCACCTTGCGCCCAAACTGCAGGTCGAACCGCGCACCCTCGTCCAGCCGCATCACCAGCGTCTTACCGACGATCTTCTCCTCCTCCTCGCCCCAGATCCACACCCGAAAGTAGTCCCCCTCGATCGCGTCGCTCGTCGTCTCCTCAAACGCGGGCAGCTGCAGGTTCGCAGCCTCTACCCGCAGCGCCGCGTCCACCAGCCCGCCCGTCACCAGGCCCGCCGGCACCGGCACAAACTGCCAGTGCACGTGCACGTTGCGCTGCCGGCTGATCTCCCACGTCACCGCGCCCAGCTTGCGGCCCGTCGCGCTCGACACCATGGCCTGCAGCGCCTCGCGGAACCGCGTCATCTCGGCAAACGTTTTTGTGGCGGTCGCTGGGTCGTCGGCGCCCGCGGCGGCAATGGTCGGCGCGTGGCTCAGCGGCACGATGATCAAGTGACCAGGGAACGGCGTGCCGTTCTTGTCGGCGAGGCCCTGCTCGGCAAACGTCGTCGACTCAGGCAGCGGGCCCTTGGCGGACGCGACGTAGGCGTCCTCGCCGATGCAGGCGATCATGTGTGTCGGCAGGTTGGGGTTGGACAGGCAGAAGAAGCAGCGTTCCGGGCCCGGCGGCGGCGACGCCCGTCTCCGCTTGCCGCGGCCATTTCGTCTGTCGCTTCTGTCATGTCTGTCGTGTCGGGACTCGTCCTGGGCAAACCGCGAAAACTCGCCGTCGGCCTTGCGCTTCTTCTTGCCGAGCCCCAAAAAGGGCGACGGCGTGCACCCCGCCGGCACCATGGTCGGCAGCTCGCTCGACAGCGCAAACGCATAGATGGACTTGGCCTTGCCGGCATTGCCCCAGCTCGCGAGCGAGATAAAGCGCGTGACGTCAATGGCGAGCGAGTGCGTGCTGTCGGGCCGCTCGGGGTGGAAGAAGCCCTCGCGCTCGTAGAAAAAGGTCTGGCCGTCCTCGACATCGGGCGACGCGGTCAGGTGGTAGCGCGGGCGCAGTGCGGCGACGAGCTGGGCGATGCCGTCGGACGTCGGTGCCGCCTTTTCGAGGTCAATCTTTGGTTCGGGAGAAATGCCCGAGGGCAGGGCAGTGGACGAGCGCGTGATGCCGCGCGGCCAGATGGCCGTGAGCAGGATGTCGGCGCCGTTGGCACCGCGCAGCGATGCCTCGTCGGCGACCGAGTGAAAGGGCAGGCAGACGTCGGTGGTGGGCCCGGCGCGCACGACGCCGTCGGCGCCGCTGTCGGCCGAGTCGTCGACGAGGAGGCCGCCGAGGGCGACGATGCGCAGGCCGGAGGCGGTTTTTGTGACGCTGCGCTTGCCGAGGTAGTGCAGGTTGGGGCAGACCTCGTCGCTGTCGTCGCCCAGACCATTCAAGAGCTCGACGACGCGCGGGGGAAAGGGCCGCGTGCCGACGGTAAAGTAGGTGGTGACGGGCACTTCTACGCGCCCTGACAGCAGAGCGTCGAGCTCGTCGTCGTCGTTCTCGGTGAAGAGGTTACCAGTGGCGATGCAGAAGGCAAACTGGTTCTTTGCGTGGAGGGCGGCCAGCTTTTTGAAGGCGGCGGTGAAGTTGCCGTTGACATGGCCGAGGACGAGTCTGTTGGTTAGTATATGCTGTGTAGGTAGGCTTGATAGAGCTCACGTCTTTGGAGGGTCCATGGTGTAGATGATGAGAGTGTATGAAGAGATGAGAGACGGCAAATGAGAAACGAGAGTGGGAGAAGTAGACAGCATAAGAAAGGAAGAGGGCTTACAGTTTTGAAGACATGATGTGATGTGTGAGTGAGACTGAAGTGAGTCCCGACTGGTGAGGCTGATGATGGCAAGGCTGATGGTGGTGATGAGATAGCCTTGCGCAGTGAGACCAATCAGGAGACCAGTCAGAAGAATGACAAGTACTGATAGTCTCTAGTATCAATCCAAAGACGAGGCTGTGCTCGCGAGGATGTCTCGTCCCGTCCCGCGTCGGTGTGGTGTGCTGATACGACGTGCGATATATCTCAAGGATCTCTTCTATTTGATATCTCAGATATCTCAGATATCTAACTGTGATGCCGCCGTTACTATCTTTCAAACTTGATGCTCAGCCTGCTCCAGGTGAAGCGCGTCGTGCGCAGACAAGGCAAAAAGGGAACGAGGCTGATGCGGGTCCAATTCTGTACTCTGATTGGCCGCTTGAAATTGTACTTTGTAAAGCGTGCTGACATAATCTCGAGACTGAAACACGCCAGGCTAGACGACATTCCAACCCTGACCTCTTATGTATCTCGGGAGAAAGAATGCTGCGTTGCTGGCGACGGATTGCAGTAATATTACATGTTCTACATTACAGTGAACATACACTGTATTTTATTTTACAAAGACGAGGCCTCTCGGTGAGCCCTAGCGCAGCAATAGTGAGGACGCTACGTCAATGCCAGTCTTACAAGGGAGCATTGTGCACTATTAGAAGGAAGGAGGAAGAGCACAGTGAGATGAGATAGTAGCACGCCCAAGGAATGCGTCGAGGCATGCGGACCTGTAGTCAAGTGAGATGAGAGGCGAAAAGCAAGAGCAATCGTCAATTTGAGAACGATAAGAGACAGTAAAACGAGACGGGAAAAAGAAAGAGTAGACTCTGCGGCCAGCACAAGAAGCCAAACTATAGCCGCAGTAAGAAATAAGAAAGAGTCGCCGAGACAGATGGTATAAGAAATGTAAAAGGGTCTCAACGTAAAGCTTGTAGAAGCATAGCATCGTAGAGCGTAGAGATGCATAGAAGACGTAGAGAAAAGCATAGAAATCATGAAAGCAGAAAGCACAAGAAAGGCACAAACACGCAGGCTGGGACGCAAGTGATATCAAAGATGATTGAGTGCAAAGCAGTAAAGCAATGACGGGTAGACAAAGGAAATGTAGGTAGAAGCAGACTGTGGTGACAGATGCAGAGGAATAGACAGGAGAAGACGATAAGACAATAAGAAAAAAAAAGACAATGAAAAGACAGGCAAAGACAGATAATACAACCAAACGGCAACCACCGAACAAAAAGACAAACCATAAAACACAAGGCACACCCGGGGTGTGCACAACACATTCCAGAGAAACAGCACGCCCATTCTTCAGGAAACTAGCTTGACTAGCAGTCCCTAGCCGCCATGATCTTCGGAGATCTGACGGGCTTCCTTTTCCTTTTTCCTCTTCTTCTTCCGACACTGTTCTTTCTTTCCTTTTTCTGCATTCCAGTCGCCAGCTAGAAAGTTGAATGGAGTAGTCGTTAAACCAGGACACCAGTTGAACCAGTGTCCGGCCGAGACATATTCCACTTGCAAGACATTCACCCCGTAGACACATTTTTGTGACTGCTGTGGTTGGACTTTCTTGTTGGCTAGTATACAGGAAGCAGAAGCAGATTAAAGATTAAACAGTAGTAGGAATGACATGATAGAAGAAGTAAGAAGAAAAAGAGAAAAGAGAAAAGGAAAACTCGTGGACAAACAAATGCAAGACTCGTAGTCCTCAAGGGACAGACGTCAATGAGGCCAAGGCAAATGCAATGCAATGCAAAAATGCTGATGCTGTCGTAATAAAAGACATTAGGCGTGTATGGTCGGTGTATGTGTATTAGTGTATCGCGGTGTATGGCGTATTAGTTGGTGATTATGGCCGGTACTAGAGGCGCCGTAGTATGTAGTATGTACTGGCGTCTCTTCGGCTCGGCGTGTGGTTGTATTAAGTGGCTTTGCAATGCCATGCGATGATGTGGTGACAAACTGGGCCGTATGCGAGCAGTAGATGTGGCGGAAAAAACAAATAAGAAACAAAATGATAATGATAAATGGGAATGGGCTGTCGGTCCGGTTCGTAGAGGAAGCCGATGCCGGTGTCGTGAAGGACGTGGTGGTATAAAAACGTAAAAGGGGGCATAAAAGCGTGCTGTGCAGCGCGTAAAGGAGAGTCGAGAAGAAGAAAAAGAAGTAGTAGAAGAGAAAAGGGAATAATGGAAGGAGAAAGAAAAGTAAAAATAAAAGGGGGATCAAGACGCAAACCAATGGCTGAATGGGAATAAGCAAATGCAAACCAACTCCATTGCATCACACCTGTGATGAACGCCAAAAAGCATGAAAGTGAAAGGAAAGAATAAAACATTATAGTACACATGACAATGAATCATGAAGGGCGGCGAGGCATCAGTACGATGCCATGCGCCGGCGAGGGAACCCGCGGTCACAACCAAGGATCGGCGAGGCTCCCATCATCATAGACGGAGAGGGGGCAGACGACATCGAGCGGCCAGGGGCGGTGGGCGACGCAACATCGTTGAACTCGTAGAACGAGGTCGAGTTCTTGCCGAGGGTTTCCTTGACACCATGGCCCGCACTGGGGCTCTCGTTGTGCTGGCCAAAGGCAAACGTCTGGGCACGGTGCAGGCCCTTGCGGGTCTGCTTGAGGCGGCCCATCTCGCGCTCGCAAGTAAAAGCGTGCTCGGCAGCGTCCATCTCGACATATGCCTGGGGGTAGCAGCGGCAGGGGTGCTCGGTGAAGAACCCGCTGTAGCCGCCGTCGAGAATGTAGAGCTCAGGGTAGGTCAGGCGGGGGTAGCTCTCGGCATTGGCAGTGCGGTCGGCAGCGCGCAGGTGGCGGGCCATGAGCGGCGCGCGGTGGGCAGAGTACTCGCAGTGCAGCACAATCAGGGTGCGGCCCTCCATGGGCGTGTTGAACAGGTGCTTAGCCAGCAGGTCCTTGTCGTTGTAGTTGATGGCCTCGTTGATGTGGCCACCCTCGTACTCGTACTCGAAGCGGCAGTCAATGATCAGCTTGTTCTGGAACGTCTCGTTGTACTGGCCGTCCAGCACAGACAGCAGCGTCTCGCGGTTGATGCGCGGGATGGAATCATTCTGGCCGGCGGGGAAGAAGTGCGGCAGAGCGGGGCCGGCGGGCGCAGTGTCATCCGTGTCCATGACTGACGGCAGCAGCGAAGGACGCAGACCCGAAGGGCCGGGGCCGGCGTTGTCGTCGCCACGCTTGGGTCTCATCATGTCGATGGGGTTCTCGAACATGCTCAGCGAGCGGCGGTACTGGCGTCTGGGTCGGATAAACGAGCTCGAGGGGCGACGGATGTGGCCGCCGTTGATGGGCGAGCCAGAGCGCGAGCTAGACGCAGAAGAGCTGCTGCTGGTCGACGCAAAGGGAGGACGGAAGCGGATGGGGGCGTGGAGACCGCTGCCGCTGCTCGGGTTCGAGGTGGAGTTGGGGCAGGGGCTGTGGGACGTCTGGGGGCGGCGCTCGGCGGGGATGGCGCTGGCGCTGTCGGTGGTGGTGGCAGGAACGACAGAGACGGCGGCCGGCTGGGGAGGAGACTCCTGGAAGCACTCGGAAATGGACAGCGACGACGAGGTCTGGACGAGGGCGGGACGGGACTCGCCAAACTTGAAGAGAGGCAGCTGGTTGTCGGCAGACTGGGCGCGGATAGGGCCGGCAAAGGAGTGACCCTTGGCACGGGTAAGCGAGGCCCGGCGGGGAATGATCTTTCTGCGCTCAAAGGCGCTGGCACTCGAGAGCGGGCGGACTGGAGGCTCAAAGGCCGGCGGGGGCGGCAGGGTCTGCGGTTGTGTCTCGACCTGTGTCTGTGTCTGGATTGGCTGGGGCTGAGGCCGGGTCTGCTGCTGGCTGGGGCACGGCGACTCGAGCACCATCATCATGTCTGTGTTAGGCGAAGGCGAAGCGGGCGAGTCGAAGCTGGAGACGTCGACGCTGGCGAGGGGGACATTGAAGCGCGAGACGGCCTGCTTCTTGGCCACGGGGGTCATCTCCATCAGGCTGTCGATGGGGAGGGGCGACGAAGGCATGGGCATTGGCGGTCTCTTGAGGAAGCTGGAGCCTCTGCGGGATGCGTTGACAGTGGACGGGTTCGAGGTCATGTTGGGTGTGGGAACATGGCACGAGGTGAAGAGAGCACGGCGAGGAGTGGGAAAACGGGGGCTGCCGTCTTCGCCAATGGAAAAGTTCTGGCACAGATCAGCAGCGAGCGAGCCGGCCGGAGACGAGCCCATGCCCATGGAGCCCATGCTCATGCCGAAGGACTCCTGGTTGTACTGGTCACGGATGCTAAAAAGACCAGAGCCACCCAGACGGCCGACGCCGCGCGAGGGCTTGCCGGGGGAGATGCGGACATGCATGTTTGTGAAGAGATCGCGTCTGCCAAAGGGGGGTGCCGAGGGGCGGTGCATGGCAGCAAGGGGAGAAGAGGCGTCCATGATGTGTGAAGAGAGAGTAGTGACTTTATGTGATTATGTCTTGTTTCGTTAATTAAGGTGGTGATATAAAGTACGGATTCGTAGTCATGAAGAGTCTCGTGGCCGCCGTAGAGCTGTCTCTGGTTCTCGGGGAGTAGAGAAGCAGAGACAGGGGAGGATGGAGTATGAGAGATGAAGAAGAAAGTAGAAGAGAGAAGAGAGAAGAGGAAGAAGAGTAGAAGATGGAGAGGAGAGAGAAGAGACGACGGGACGAGAGCAGGTAAAAGACTAGAGCTGTTCTATATCGACATTGAGGTAGATGTAAATGGCGAAAAAGACGAGATGGGAAGTATGCTCATTGAAGACCAGCGACTCTGATATGCCGGGTCGGAGTCGATGCTGTCGAGAGTCGATGTTGTCGGTGGTGTCGTCGGTGTCGGTGTCTATGTCGATGTGCCGTGGATGCCTTGTCGAGGTCGATGAGTCGATGGCGATATCAAGTCGAGGAAGGTGGGCACCGACTGAAGACGAGGAGGGAAGGTGAGGATTATAAGAGAGGTAGAGAAGTAAAAAGAGAGGTAGAAGAAAAACTGGTGGCACAGATGGGTTTAGCTGTTGCACCGAGCAACGATGGAGGGAGGGGAGGAGGTAGAGAGGAGACCTGGAAGACCTGGAAGAAGAGGAGAAGAGGAGTAGAAGAGGAGGAGTAGAAGAAGAGGAGCCGATGTGCAATGCCAGGGCGGGTAGAGAGACCGGTCGAGAAAGAACCAATACTGAGTACGCACGAACAGGGAAGGAGCAGCCCAGACTGAGCGGAAGGTGAGCCAGAAGTGAGGGCAGGAGGAAGGAGCAGTGAAGAACGACTGAGCGACCGAGAAGAGGGAAAGAGGCTGAAGATGTGGAGGAAGGAGCGAGGGGGGTGCAGCGAGAGTGCAGAGCAACGAGCACACGATGGGAAAGAGCGACCAGTGAAAGACGATACTGGGTATTGCAGAGACGACAAAATACAGGCACGCTAGTGTGCAGTGTGAGCGCTGAGCGCTGAGACAGGAACTGAATCGGCAGGAACGAATGTCGATCTGCAGGTCGGTGGAGAGCGCAAAAGACACAGAGTGCCAGAGTGCAGCGAGCACCAAGACGCAAAAGGAAGGGGGTGTACGGGGGTGTATTTAGCGGTCGCTGTGAAAGCGAAATGGCAGGAGCGCTGTCGTTCTCATACTTTGAGTCGCATGTTTCTAGTTTCTGCTACTTGCCTTTTTTGCATCGCATTGACATTGATTATCTAAGCTTGGTTTGTTACTATCGTGAACTCGACAATTGATTGCAATTGATTGAAGCTCATGATCAATTAAAGCAATTGAAAAGCAGTTGAGTATCACAAGTACTGCACGTTGTCATGACAGCACCAAAGAACGCGAAGAGAAAACGCGAAGAAGCAAAAGAGGAGACGATGGAGACCTGCAGTATGATACAGTGCATTGCAGTAGTGTCGGGACTGCAGAGAATAGGTGAGATACAGAGTAGTGAGATACAGTACATAGATACAGATACAGACGAATACTTTAGAGAGAGAGCTACGGGGTAATAAAGACAAGGGGTGGTTCTGGGATTTGATTGCTCGAGCAGAGCGGCAGCCAGCGAGATGAAACCAGACCCCACGACGGCAGACGCTGAGTAAAATACAGCGTAAATTCTATGAAAATAATCGAATAAAATAGAGAGACAGGAAATACTACTTACGAAGACAAATACAAAATACAAAAGACAGAGCGAAACGCGGCAGGGCAGACGGTTGGGTTGTAGGCTTGGCGGGGTGAGGGAGTAAGAAACAGTCGCACTGGGAGGGTCAGACCGGGATAGTACGAGTAGAGAGCTAGTTACAGTACAAGAGTGCTGTACCAAGGAAGATGGTAAGCGCTGACGGGAGCCCACTTTGGCGGCGGCAGGACGACTCCATAGCAACGGACAGTCTTTTTCAGTATTCTGTATTTACTTCTACTCAGTACACAGAGTGACAAGAACCCTGTTGCATATATTTCTGCTCGTGCTGAGACTGCTGTTTGAGCTGGAGAGTCACTGTAATTTGCCGTGTTTCGACGTGGTTGTTTTTTAACAATTGAAATATCAGAGGACAGCTTCAAGTAGTCTTGAATAAATTTGAATAAATCCGAGTAAAATTTAATAATTTCAAGCATCATGAATAAATACTCCAGACTAGCTCGCTGATGAGTGCTGGTGATATTCTCCCTATGCCGGGTGCAGGTCACAATCTGGTGATGGAAATACTTGAATTAATTAAGAATAAATTCGAGAATAATCACAGGAGATACAGTACGAAGTAAGATACAAAATACATACAATACTCAGCTGGCCAAAACATGCAGTCTAACCCAGAACCGGCGGTGGAGAGCACAAGCAGGGAAGAGGAGCGTGATCTAGAGTAATCTACGTAGAAATTTCAGAGCCGGAGAGTAAACCCTCTACCAGTGTCGTCATTGGCTGGTCTTTGTCCCATTCATCCATTTGGTTTGGATTTGATGAGTCCATTGTGTCCATAGCGACCAACAAGTACGTTGGTCTAGAAATAGAGTGGAAGTCAGAATAGAGAACAAAAGTAAAGAGCCGGCCACTCCGTCCATCATACGAAGTATTGATTACCTTGATCATGATATTGGTAGAATATCTGCAAGTGGTATCAAGGGATGCCATCTGGAGAAAGCCTTCCTTCTTTGTGCTCTCAGAGAGGGCGCCACGTTCGCATTCCGATCGCGACGGTTTGCTTTCTTCCCTTGCGTCGCCTCGTTGCCGCAGCCCTGCCCGTTGCCCTGCCCGTTGCTCTGCCCTGCCCGTTGCTGCTGCCCTTGCCGCCGTGGAGAGGAGGGATAGTAGTGAAAAACAAGACCCCTTTCTCACGTTGCGAGTGATGACATAATGAGCTGTGACTGCTATGACTACATGCAACAAATGGATGCAACAATACTGCAGCTATGACTGAAAATGAAATACGCAACAAAGATGCAACAATACTGCAGCAAATAAGATCCAAACTACCAATACGCAGCAAATAACACTACTGCAAACACTCAAATTGCTCGTGTGCGCTGGGATTGATATTGATAGTCCATATCATAAGAGATATAGCCGAGGAATCTACCGAAGCTTGGGCCTGTCTGTCTTGTATTTTGTATTGTATCTGCACTTGTATTCTCTACAAACACAATCGCAAGATGAAGAAGATTACGAGTATCAGATCACAAATACGTCCGAGACATTGGGGTCTATCAGGCTGGAGAGTGATGCTGGACGTCTCCGTGATCTCGGCAGTATTCGCACTCGCTCTGTACAGAATAAGATACAGAATACAAAATACTACAGCCCCCTATTGGGCGAGCCTGGACCACACCGGACACTGGACCGCAACATCGAATCAAAGTCATACCCAGAAAGTGACCCAGACCCATCAACCCCATTAGCAAGGGCGGCGGCAAAGGGATGATAATGTCCGTTATATCGGCCACTGGATCGAGCGGCCAGGGATGTCATGATTTATTTTAGTTTTTAGAAGCGAGACATGGAGACTGGATGGTAGAGACATGGAGATTGAACTACGAAGTACTCTTTTTATATATCGTACTGATTATGAATCGGTTTCAATGAAATTTGAATTTGCACCGAAATGCTCTGCAAGATGGAAGAATAGAGATTTCAGATCCATAGTGGCCAGGTTGATGGAGAGGATGGATACTGAGTATATGGAGAGAGAGATGGGGCAGTTCCAGTTCCAGTCTGGCCGGTTGTGCGAAATTGATCTGGAGAACGAGAGATGGAGTTGTTTGGTAATGATTATGTTGTTTGAGTGATGTTTGAGCAGAAAAGTAAGATTGCTCTGTTTGAGCTGTCTGTTTGACTGTTTGATAGTCTGATGTTTGATCTGATCGTGAGCTGTGTCGTCCAGAATATAGAAAATTCAGAGTGCAGACTTCTACCAAAAGCTATGACGTCTGACCCCCGCCCTGATTGGCTGCATGTGACGCGAAGTAAATAAAAATAAAGGAGCCTTTTTCGACGTGCAAGGCGCGACAACGTGGTGCTAGTTGGGGGCTAGCTGGGGCTATCCAGGGACTAGCGACGAGCTGGGGCTAGCCTGGCGCTAGCATGGACGCGCCGATGTATTTGTGTAGATTTGTGTGGTGTTTTGTGTGTAAAAGTTGAAAGGTACCTACTATTAATCAGTATGATATCGAGCTCAGCTGTGCAACAAATATGAATACAGGTCAATAGAAATATTCAGACATTCGGGCTCTGTAGACAAACTGTGTGATAGTGGTAAAACCGAGATCAGCAAATTGAGAGCGGCAGACGCTCACCGTAATATTGTAGAGAGAGTAGTAGAGTAGAGTAATAGGTAATCACACGAAGTAGAGACACAGATACAGTGAACACACAGGACACAATAGCATAGATAGCAGGGACTTTTGCAAGAATGGCGTCTGACTACTCAATACTGTTCTTTATGCCGCGCATTCCATGCTCAGCTGGCCGCCTCGTGCACAGGAATTCACGAGAACTGACCGAGATGGAAGAACCGGGTTTGCAGATAAGCTTACCATTGTTCATTCATTTATAATTTCATTCACTGTGATATTTTCCCATGAAGCAAATCGCTCTCACGCAATCACTGTAGATCAAAACCTCGATGATTACTTTGCCGTAATGAACAACACTGGCGTGATCAAGTCTATCACTCAGAGTCTACTCCCAGATCCACCCAACGCCCAGCTTGTCTCACATCCCATCTGTGCGTCTCTGTTACCCTAGAGCCTAGCTCTGTTCTAGTCAAGTGGTTGCTCTGCCGTGCACCGGCGCTGTCTGTCTTTGTCTTGTGACAGCGGCGTGATCGTCCCTATTCTATCGAGAGACTACTCACTACTTACATCATGATGTGAATAGACCCGTAGATCTTCTGTATCGTATTCTTTCTTTGTTCTCATGGCCTTATGACGAGCATGAGCGTGTCGACAGTCTGTGAAGAATGTTGACCCTCGTAGGAAGGCATGAGGGCATGTCGGTTGGTTCTCTAGTTTCTGGTGCGCACTCGGCGTCTCACTCTGTGATCACTCTACTCTCTGCTCATACCGTCGCCGAGCACCGCGTAGCTATGGAGAAGGTGGGGTGCTCCTCGTTCACGGCACGACCAGTAGCAGTCCAGTATTAGAGAGTAGAAGCTCTGCCGTCCGTGAACCGGTTCCTCTCTTCTCCAATTACTTTCTAGCCTGTCTCTGCCTCCCTGCCCTTGCCGCTTGTCTCTCGTGTCTGCCCTGCCCTGCCCTGCTGAGCCCGCTCTAGCGTTTCCAGTTTCTACTTCCGATGTGCCCTCTCTTTACTTTTATCCGTTTTAGGATAACAGCTATCCTGTGAGTGAGCAAAATCTGTCCATATTTGCCTCTCCTACTCTGTATTTCGTACTCTTTCTACTTACCCCTGCAGTCAGACCCGTCGGTTTCCGGTCGTATGATCAGATCAGTATTTAGAAACGCTCTTGTACGAGCAAAATCAAGAGAATCAAGAGAATCTTGTTTGTTCACCACGATCGCATCGATCGAGGGGTAAAGTAAACAAACCAATACTGCCATATTCGTACTGAATGGATGCACGCACTGTCGGACTACTGCACGTACGGAGACGGAGTATCACCTCAGCCTGTATGCACATGTATGCACTATGCACGACGTGCATATTAGTGCCATGCTGATACAGATACGCCCGCTGCGGGATATTCGGTCCATATTCTTATTCTTGTAGAGTTGTTTACTTGGCTATATGCATGCAGGAGGCATCCTTCCTTGACAAGGCACTCAGTATTCGCTGCATAATCATGGCAAGTGCATGCAGCGGCTGTTTCACCACTGTAGATGTCCTGTGTAAATATTCTGTATTATTTGTAATTACATTATTCGATTGCAGAATACTCTCGATATGCATTGCATCTCCTTCTCGAAGCTCGTTCAGTTGCATCGCATCCTTCTCGATGCTCTCTCAGTTCATTCTCTCAGTTCATCGCGAGGCTACATCAAAAGGAAATATAGAGTTGGCGAGGGATGACCAAAGGGGTGGAATTCGAAGAGAAGAGAAGTCGAAGAGAAGGAGAGCCCAAAAACTAGCATCGTCCCTGAAGTCTGGCATGTGGCCCGCATTCCAGCAAGCAGGCTGTCAGACGACATGCTTTCTTTGAGAACCAACGTCAACTCGACCAACAATATTGCCCTATTAAGTATTGCATTGCCCGGTCGAACACCCCAATCCTGGCCCGTTGAAGAGCGAGACAAAGAAATCAAGAATGAGCAGTAGCATCGCGGCAATCTGGCAGAATGCAAACCCTCTCAACCTACGTCAGAAGCCGAATCGACGAAGACAAGCCGCCATTCCTCGGCCAAGGCCGTTGTTATGCAACTCCGAGGGAGGCACAGTATTCTACAGAACGGGCTATTCACAAAGACAAAGAGAAACGCCTAGCAGGGGAAGAAACATGCAACGAACCATGTCCCGCAAACAGCGCGACGCTGACTTCTTGAGAGCGAGAGAGAGAGAGAAGAGACCCGACTCTGTCCGCAGAGCCAAAACATCATGGCGCAGGGCTACGACCGGGGTGCCTTGTCTTTTCTCTTTGCCTTTCAGAGTGACCTTTGGCAAATAGAGTGACCGAGTGCTCTGACTCTACTACCAACGACAGCGTCGTATTGATGCGTAAAACCTCTTTATCCCTACTTCTCTATCCGTCAAACCACTAGCAACTCAAACACTGCCGCTGCTACCTCGATATCGTATTGTCAAACAGGCTCACTCTTGTCTCCCTGGTTTGGGTGGTAATTAGTGTCATCTGGTGATTCCCAGAGGAAGATAATACCCGCCAGTGACCTCATAAGTCACGATTGTTTACGATCGTTACCAATCCGTCGATTTAGTATGCTGGGTGTTCCTTGATTGCTTTTGCATACTCAATACTCGAGCTATTTTTGTTTTTCTTTGTACAGATGGCAGCTGTCAAAAGGTCAGCTTGTCATGTCAGATTGCATGTCGAAAAAGGATGCAATCGTCGAGCGCTAATATTGAATAAGCAGAAAGAAAAAGTACACCAAAAAGTGATAGGTTTGTTTACTTGGCGATATCCGGAAAAAGAAAAGCCAAAGGAAAAAAGAAAAAGAAAATCTCTACAAAAATCTCGTCACACTCGCCGAGTCCGAGGCGCTAATCTTTTACGGATCGATTACGGAAGAGGAGCTCCCTCACCGACTTTTCATATCTTGTACTCTGTATCTTTGTTCCAATATTAGACCCTTTTGGAGATATCAACATCACGACATCCCTAGATTGATATTCAGCTATTGACATTGATATCCAAGGGATACTATTGTCTGACGTTTGCGTCTGATCTTCAATCTGATTCAAAGACGCTTCAAAGAGACGGCTCGGAGACGGCTATTCACAATACAGAGTAAAAGCAGAGATCCGAGTTTTCACAGTACAGAGTAAACATGACGACAGAACGGGAATGGTCGCTCGACGCGCCGCGCTCGCGGTGGGGTGCGTTGTTTTGTTACTGCCCTTTGCGGCCATTTGTTTGGGGCGCTGGGGGGCACATGCGGGCCATATGCGGGCGCGGAGCAGGGCTCGACGCGAGATCACGTGTGGTGAATCACGTGTACTCACATCGTGATAGTTGACGACAATATAGAGTCTCTTCTCTCAGGGACTCTTTTAGAATATTTTGCATATTCAAGTATCAATTCTGATTTTACTACGTACTCTTGATTTTATGGTGCTCTTTTGCAATTTTATACAATTTTATTTGGTCCAGTTTAAGTTGTGGTATACTCGTGGTAAGTAAATCCATGAAAACAACATCAAAATTCAACATCGAGATGACAACCAAACATTACACAACTGATCAAACCGAAAAGACGGCAAAGACCGTGAAACGTGTATTACAACTGCTGCCAATCATGCTTTCCAACGTCCATGCTCATATTGATTGTAAATTAAAGTGACAGTTGATCGGTACACAAGCCAGATACAACCGATCGTAGACCAGGACAGAAGAACACGTATACTGTCGCACAATAGACAATAGCAGACACAAAGTAGACACAAAGTAGACACAAGATAGCACAAGGAGAACAGAAGGTCATGCGCTATCTGTCTCGGCCTATGCTCATGGCTGAAGCTGTCACACAAGCACCGACCACGAGAGAAGCGAGCAAGCCGATGGGAGAGACATGCCGGGGGAATCAGGATTTCGAAGACAAGAGAGCATATATCTAGAAGCATTTACAGAAACAGAACAGAAGAGAAATATATACAATCAAGACTGAGACCGTGGCCAATATAAAGGGCAAGTCTGCCACCACCGTTGGTTATGATCCGGAGAGCACATCGAGCGACGGATTTAGCTGGCTGAGTCGTGATATCTAGGAAAAAAGATGCAATGAATATCACAACGGCTGTGAATATAAGAGAGTGAAATTTTATCTGTAAAGGTGTCTCTATCCATAATCAAGCCACCCATGTCATGCAGCATACCGTTGCTTGCTGGAGATGCATATCGTCAACGGGCAGAAGAGCGGTAAAGAAATCATGCATCCAAAGAGAACACCCGGTGAATACAAAATAGGAAAGCTACGACACGCACTATCTATTCAGTAAAGCCCATAAAAAGTTAAAAAGATACAGTCGAAGATTCTTAGCACCATGCACGACATACTGACATGCCGAGATGGAACTATCGACTGTGAATTCCAGTGTTGAAGTTTAAAGGGAGAATACAACGGCTTTGACAATAGTACACCAAAATGCCACAATGAGATTATTTCCGAAATCCAAATCCAAAACCAAATTACTCTGTACAGATCGAGCCTGAACGCCGAGATACGGCATGCAATAAATCGGCAATGAGCCGGCACGGCGTCGGAGGAGCACCGATCCGATTTGTGGCTGATTGTGTGTCTAACGGCCACATATTGTTAACATCTTCGAGCCATTGTTTCAGTAAGTCCGGGCGACATTATAGCCCACGCTAATCGACGAAGATACTGGCAAAAACAGATCAATATCGACATTGTTGTTGATGCTTGATGAAGTGAGGTTGAAAGCTGTAGTCACGAAGCACCTGATTGGCTGATGTAGCTCTGGAGCTGTTCATAGAACTGGCCTGATTGGTTGTCTATGTACCCACCTTTACGGATAGCGGAGTTAACCTTGTTCCGGCAGCTGGGAGCTATCAACAGCATCACGACTTGCCGTTCACCATCGCAGGTCCTAATCGTTGCCGGTAGTTTAAATCATTCAAAATTATCAATATGCCAATGAATATACAGTGATGCTAGTGTCTATGCTAATCTACTCGGTCGTGTCGTTTGCCTTTTCTTCGGTCTTCTCCTCCTTGTCCTCCTTCTCCTCCTTGTCCTCTTCGTTGTCCTTGCGCAGACTCTCGGTACTGTGCAGCAGCAGCTTCCGCAGAGCCGTGCGGTCCAGGCTGGCCGTGGCCGCATCAGTCTCTGCCGAAGGTGCAGGCAGCGACAGAGATGCCGCTGCAGCAGTCCACTCGCCGACAGAGCTCTTGGTCGCAGACAGCAGCGTAGACGGGCCTTCGGTCGAGGTCTCGTCGGCAGAGATAGTAGCCACGTAGAGCTGGCTGCCCGCCTCCACAACGTCCAGCGGCAGCTGGCACTCGGGCAGCCGCAGCGTCTGCGTGTGTGTCAGGGTGGTGTCCTCCATGCGGAAGAAGAACAGCGCCGGCACGCGCTCGCAGATGGCCACAATAAAGGCGCCAGAAGCATCGCCGTCGGTCATGGCGTCTGGGTTGGCCGCGCCAAACGAGTAGAGACCACTGAGAGCCACCTTGGCATTCTCAACAACACCGCCAACGTGCGACGCAAGATCCGCCTTGCCCAGCAGCCGGCCCTCGGGCCAAAAGTCCCACACCCACAGCTCGCTGTCGCCGCCGCCCGAGATCAGCCGGTCCGGCCGGTCGTGCGGGATGCACAGCTTGCTCACAAACGACGTGTGCCCGAGGCAGAACGTCTCGATCACGTGTGTCTGCGAGCCGGCGCCCCACGAGTTGCCCACGATGCCGCGCGTTACGCGGATGTGCTCGTCGCGGTCGGCCGTCAGGATCAGGGGACGCTTTGCGTCACCCTTGCCGTTTGCGCTGACAACGGCCGTCAGCATGGACACGTGTCCGAGCAGCAGCTGGTACTCGTTCTTCTCTTCTTTCTCCTTGGTCAGCTTCTCCTGCTGCGCCGCAAAGAGCTCCTTTTGCTTGCGCTGGTTCTCGAGCGCCTGCCGGTTGCCCTTGGTGTGCACGGTGAACTCGGTGGCCTCGAGACGGATGGGCGCGACGACGAGCTCGCGCTGGCGGCGCTTGAGCTCCTCCTCGGCCTGCGCCTTGGCAGCGGCCTCTTCGGCCTTTTGGGCCTCGGTCAGCTGCACCTCGATGAGCGGCAGCGCGTAGACGTCGCCAAACTTGTCGCCCGACAGAATGGTCTTACCGTCCGCAGTAAAGTCAACGGCACATGGACGTTTTGGCACGACGCGCTCGCTAATCTGAGTGAGGTGGCCGCCGTTGTTGGCGAGCACGCGCACGGTCTTGTCCTGGCCCATGATGGCAACGACGTGGCGGCCGTCGGCGGTGACCTCGAGGATGCTGATGACGGGCAGGTCGGCGGTGCGCAGAGCAGAAGCCTGGGCCTTTGCGGCGTCCTTGTGCACAGTCGGGGCCTTGTTCTTTGGCTTCTTCTTCTTCTTCTTCTGGGTGGTTTCTGTTGTCGCCTCGGCGGTCTCAGTCTGTGCCTCGGTCTCGCCCTCTACCCGTCTCCGTTTTGATGGGGGAGCACCATCCTCTGCATTCTCTTCCGCCTCTTCAGTCTTTTCCTCCTTCTCCTCCTCCTTCTCCTCCTCCACATCCTCCACCTTCTGTGGCACTTGCCATGACGAAATGTAAGAGCCGTCGGTGGCGTTAAATGTGTGGATGCCGGCGCCGCGGGCAGCAATCAGGATGTCGCCCGACACCTTGAGGCGGTGGAACGGAACAGCCATTTTGTAGATCTCACAGAGTATAAATTGGCGTAAATGCTGCTTATATATCGTGAGAATCGCGACACTCCTCAGTCATCACCAATTTTCACGATGTAAGTCAACAGTGAAAATTGGCTACGAGGCTACAGACCCACTATATTTTATTATCTTATCAGCATATGATGCTTCACGTGCCGAGGCCAACGCTTACATAACAATTCTAACGACTAGCCCTGGGACCACACGAAAATTTAATTTTCGCTCCTAGTTTTTTCCCATTACCAGTACGGAAAGTGGGTCCAATTCTGCGCCCGCAGCACTAGCGCATCGCAGGGAATTTCAATTTTGGCTGGGTCAGGCCCCAAAAGACGGTTTCACTCTCCTCTCTTCTCTCTCTCTTCCCTTTCCATCATCACCATTTCCATACACGACCGTCATCACGACACCCTAAACTACAACAAATTCATTTGTCCTGAAAAATCCTGCCTTCAGCAAAATAAGAAGATATGGGGGGCAAATCGGCAAACAAGGCTGGCTACTTCGACAAGCTCAAGGGCTTGCTCGAGGAGTACAAGTCCATCTTCATCGTTGAGGTTGACAATGTCAGCTCTCAGCAGATGCACGAGATCCGTATCGCCCTGCGCGGTCAGGGTGTCGTCCTGATGGGCAAGAACACCATGGTTCGCCGTGCCCTGAAGACCTTCGTCGTCGACTCGCCCGAGTACGAGCGTCTGCTGCCTTTCATCAAGGGCAACATCGGTTTCGTTTTCACCAACGCCGACCTGAAGGACGTCCGTGACAAGATCCTGGCCAACAAGGTCGCCGCTCCCGCCCGTGCTGGTGCCGTCGCCCCTGTCGATGTCTGGATCCCCGCCGGCAACACCGGCATGGAGCCCGGCAAGACCTCGTTCTTCCAGGCCCTCGGTGTCCCCACCAAGATTGCCCGTGGTACCATTGAGATCACCACTGACCTGAAGCTGGTCGAGTCTGGTGACAAGGTCGGCCCCTCCGAGGCCACCCTGCTCAACATGCTCAACATCTCGCCCTTCACCTACGGTATGGGCATTGCCCAGGTCTACGACGAGGGCAACACCTTCCCCGCCTCCGTTCTGGACATTGGTGAGGAGCAGCTCCTGAAGTCCTTCAGCTCGGCCATCACCACGATTGCCTGCCTGTCGCTGGCCATCAACTTCCCCACCCTGCCCTCGGTCATCCACTCGCTGGTCAACAGCTACAAGAAGGTCCTGGCTGTTGCCATCGAGACCGACTACAGCTGGCCCGAGATTGAGGAGCTCAAGGACCGTATTGCCAACCCCGAGGCTTACGCTGCCGCTGCTCCCGTTGCCGTTGCCGAGGAGGCTGTCGCCGAGACCAAGGCCGAGTCTGAGGCCGAGGAGGAGTCTGACTCTGACGGTGGCTTCGGTGGTCTTTTGTATGTTTCTCCCCCTCTTCTCTTTATTAATGATGCCCCTGCTAACAACACAGCGACTAAATGCCAACCCCTGAATGAAGTAAAACGGAGTTTTATCGGAAGGGTTCTTTGTCTTTTTTTTCGGCTTGGGAAAAGTGCTGGGTTGCGATATACCCACCATATCAACAAAAGGCTCTATTTCGAATAAAAAAAATCCGAAAATTTCAAAATCAACAACACAACAGCACAAGCAGCAAGTGACATGGTGATATGTGAGCCCTCACTCTTCATCTCTTAAATGGTAAGCATACTTTCTTTCTTCACTCCTTCACACCCGCATGTCGATGATTCAACACCGATTTCAACGAGCTTTTTAACCCTGAAGACGTAACAACTCTTCTGAAGACACCCATCAACACTATATGAGACACTGCATACCATTCACTTTTATCATACACATTCATTGTCAGTTTGATCAAAGCTAACATTCAAAGATTTAGATTTTACTTTTACACGCTATACTGTCATAATATCGTAGTCGTAGACCGCAGCACTTTTTGTGCCACTTGGACGGCCGCGTCGGGCAGCCCAGCCAGTCGTGCCACCTTCAAGGCATGGCTCTGCCGGTTGATACCGCGCCGTAGCCGGTGCACGTACACAAAGCCCTGTCCGTCCTCGTCCTCCTCCACGTCGGTGCAGTACAGCTCGATGGGGTGGCTTTCTTTTTGCTCGTCATCAGAGAGACTGGTCAGGCCGTCGGCGGCGGCCAGCTCGGCGATACCGTGAAAGTGCGTCGCAAACAGCGCGCGGCACTTGTTCACGTGCACCAAATGGTGCAGCGCCGCGTAGCCCACTGCCGTGCCGTCCTCGGGCGTCGTGCCGCGGCCAATCTCGTCCATGATCACAAAGCTGCGCGGCGTTGCCTCCTTGAGGATGTGTGCCGTCTCCAGCATCTCGACCATGAACGTGCTCTGGTCGCGGAACAGGTTGTCGGCGGACCCGACGCGGCTGAACAGGGCGTGGACGAGGCCCAGCTCGGCGTAGTCGGCCGGCACGTAGCAGCCGACCTGGGCGAGGATCGTGATGAGCGCATTTTGTCGTAGGAACGTCGACTTGCCCGCCATGTTGGGGCCCGTCACCAGCCAGACCTGGCCGTTCTTGCCGTTTGTATTCTCTGCAGTAGCGTCACTGGAGCCCAAGAAGAGATCATTCCGGGTAAAGGAGCGGCCCTGCTCGGCAAGGCCGCCCTCGACGGTGGGATGGCGGCCGCCGACAATGGCTGTGGCCGTGCCGGTGTTGAGGCGCGGGCGATTCAGGTTCTGCTCGAGCGCGAGGCGCGCAAAGGACGTGGCAATGTCGAGCTCGTCGAGGACAGCGGCGTTGCGGCGCAGGGGCACGAGGCTGCGGACAACGGCCTCGCGCAGCGCGGCAAACACGCGCTGCTCCTCGCCGCGGATGTGCAGGCGGACCTGGTCGAGGCGCTGGCCGAGGGCGGTCCACTCGGGGACGTGCATCGAGCGCGTCGTTCTGCTGGATGACAGTGTAGTTGTTGTCTCTGCATTTGCACTTGCAGCTGCTGCCCGCGCATCCTTTCCCTTGACGTGGCAGATGTGGCCGAGGCCGGGCGTCCACTTGAGGACGAGCGAGGGCGCACCGAGGCGGGCGCGCAGCTCATCCGTTAGTGCGGCACGGTCGCGCGCGAGGTCGGCGAGACGCGCGTGCAGCTTCTTGAGGGGCGCGCTGGCGTCGGGCTTCATGACCCAGGCCTCGTTGTCTTCGCCGTAGTAGTCGCGGAACGACAGCTTTGGGCGGCGCTGTGTTGGCGCTGACGTTATTGACTTTGTCTTTTTGAGCGACTCGCCCTCGGCCTGGACGACCTCCTCGGCCAAGCTCATCATGGCGTCGGCCTCGCTGTCCTCGAGCTCGTGCTGGTGCATCAGGCCCTCTTCGTCGACGGACGCGCGGATGCGCTCGGCGACGGCGCGCGGCCGGTCCAGCTCAATGCGCGCGGCAATGGCCGACAGACAGGCCGTCTCTTTATTTTTGTCAGAGTGCTGCGACTCGCTGTATTTGAGCAGGGCGACAATGTCGTCTGTTGCGGCAATGGTCTTGGCCAGATCCAGCAGATCGTCCGGGTCGCCGCGGCCGAGCGCAAACTTTTGCACGAGCCGGTGCGAGTCGTAGCTGCGCTTGAGCAGCGTCGTGACGCCGTCGCGCAGGTCTTCGTCTGCGATAAAGTGCGCGACGAGGTCCTGCCGCTGCTCGATCGTCTCGAGCGACGCCGACGGCGCGCTGAGCCACTCGTTGAGCAGACGGGCGCCGCTCTTGGTAACGGTGCGGCGGATGGCGTGCAGCAGGCTGCCCTTGAACATGCCGTCGCGCAGGGTCTGCTTGATCTCGAGCGAGCGCATGCTGTTCTTGTCAATGGTCATGACGGCGGCGGCGCCAGACGCGTCTGCGCCGGCGCCGAGGCCGTAGCGGATGGGCGGCTGCAGCTTGATGGTCTGGCCGGAGCCCTGGGGCTGCAGGCGGTCGCGGACGTAGTGGAGGAGCAGGCTGCCGGCGGCGACTTCGCGGGGCGTGAACTCGCTGGCGGCGTCGGCAGCAATGTCGGACTCTAGGGCAGAGCGCCAGTCGGCGACAGAGTGCGGACCCGGCGGCAGCGCTGTGTATGTGACGAGCTGCTGGCGCTCTTCGCTGAGGACAGCAGCGAGCGACTCTTTGGTGTCGCTTCCTTCATCGCTGGATGTGAGTCGCTCATCGAGGACAATCTCGCGCGGCGCAATACGTGACAGGATGGACCCGAGGGCAGGAAGAGTGGCGGGCTGGGTGTAGAAGTGGCCCGTCGAGAGGTCAAGCCACGCCAGGCCGATTTCACTTGTCTCACTATCCGCCTCGGCCTGAATAGCAAGAACATAGTTGTTGGTATAAGGATCGATAAAGTTCTCGTCAATGAGCGTGCCCGGGGTCACGATGCGGGCGACGCGGCGGTCGTGCATGAGCCCGCCCTTGATCTTGTCGGCGGCGCTGTTGGGAAACTCCTCGGCAATGGCGACGTAGCGGTTGTGGTCGTGGACGAGGATCTTGAGGAAGCGGTCCAGCTGGAAGAACGGGAAGCCGGCCATTGGCACTGGGCCGGCATTGGTCTTTTTGCTGGCCAGCTTGATATTCAGGAGCGGTGCATAGTCGGCGGCGTGCTCAAAGTAGAGCTCATAAAAGCCGCCGACGCGCGTGAGCAGGACACAGTTGGCAAACTTGTGCATGTTCTGCCGTGCCTGGAGGATGACTGTCGGGTACGACGTGGTGTCGGCCTTTTCGTCGGCTTTTTCGTCGTCTTGCTTCTCATGCTGCGGCTCATCTTCCTTGCTCTTTGCCTTTTTCGGCGGGCTCGGGATGAGCACGCCCTGCGGCAGGTCCTCGAGGTTGAGCACGGTCTTTGTGCGCTTTCCCCGTGTCTGGGCGTAGCATAGCAGTGGCAGCGTGGAGGATAGTCTGGGTCTGGACAGTCTAGGCCGCGGCATGCTGAGCACACTGCCCCTCCATAGCTGGTAGCCTCTCATGGATTCTAGTACTCTGAAGATGGAATGCCCATAAAAGAAAGACGGCCAGAAATGGTGCTATATCGGAGCAGGCTCGTGTGATGTCTGTACTTTATGCGGTATCCTGGTCTGGCCGGTACGAGCCTGAAGTAACCAAGTAGCAGGCTAGCCAAGAGCAGACGTCATGCACTCGAAGTAGGCTCGTACTTCGTAGCAAGTCAACGTGAGTAGGCTCGTCTCTGTTTGCCAGACTCCCCAGATCACAGCTGATCAGAGGCGATCTCGAGATGAGATGACCAGTGAATGAACCAACCAAGCAGCCGTATCATCCGTCATGAGTCCATAAACTGTCTTCTATTTAGTCTCCCATTAACTTCAATGCTGCAGTCCAGCGCCGTGAGCGTGTCGTCACGTCGGCACGTCTCGATCACGTCGTCACCGTCAGCCCAGATCGAGGACGGCAGCTGTGTCGGGCCGTATTCCTATAAATTTATTTGCTATATTATAGGAAATATGGTCGGATCCAGTCAGCTGTCAGCGTCCGTTCTGTACTAGACCCCAAATGAAAATAAGATAGTTCTTTTTGTCGTGGCTCGCCGTCGTGAAGCTTGTCCATCGTCGCGTGTCGTCCCGTTTTTGGGTGACGTTGAGAAGCGGGGTGTGATTGGCCGAAGCTTAAGTGGAGTAAGCAGTATTTATTACGGATACACTGTACACACACTGTATTGACACACGCCACTGTGCCCTGTTTCGCCAGTTTCGTCACAAAGTGGCCTGTTGCGGGCGTGAGGCGTGGCGGCCAGGCGTGAAAGTGCAAAAGGGCGTAGAAGCAAAAGTAGGTGAGCATGCATTCAGACAGTATTCTACTCGGAGATGCAAGATTGTATCTTTGAATAGATTGCAGGGGTAAGGCAATGTTTGGGGAAGATGCAGATGGATCTGATGATGTCGTTTGTTTGCTTTCATAATGTTCTGCAATTATCTGCGATTATTTGCTATTATTATCTGGTATCTTCGTATATGCCTTGTCTTACTGGCTCTGCTCTTGCTTGGGGTCTAGATCGTTGTTGTCCGTGCAAGATCTCGACATGTTGTCGATGCCGATTACATAAGCACACAACGGGCAACGCCGACACCATGGCCAGCACCTGCATCCAGCCTCAACATGCATCTATGCATAATGTGAAAACATGCTGTGTTCTATAGATGATCTGATTGTTTGGTAAATCATTTGTTTAACTATTGGAGAGAGGGACACTTAACATCTGCCCTGCATTGGTGTGTTGTTCAAGTGCAGCGTGTCTGCTGTGCTTCTTCTGCAGTGCTGTGCCGTTGCCATCGGACGAAGAATGAAGTCATTCTGCAACCGAGAGTTTATCGCTTAACATTTGATCAGAAACGAATGCTTTATCTATATTGACCTTTTCACTGAAGAATATGATATCGAAAGACGACAAGTCCAGAGTGGTTAGTAATCACGACCTGCCTGGTTCGGAAGGTGCAGCTCCTGTCACTTATATCGATTAAATCATCAATTAATCATCAATAAAATCACCCTCACTGAACCCTACATTTACCTCTACCTCTAACAATTAATTACCACCCAGCTCCCATCTGTACCCATCTGTACCTGCCCATTGACCCAGGCGCTGGCATGACCCGGGCCAAAAGTGGCACCATCCTCGCCGCCTAGCTCCCGTGCGTTGCCACCCCATAAGCCTATACAGGCGCGACAAAGGGATTATTCTATATTATGTGCATTATTTGGCTTTGTAGTGGTATTATTTATCTTGTTTGGAGCCGGCTGTCGAGCGGATGACAGAATAGTCGAATGTGGCCGTCTCATCTGTGGGTGGTCGACAGATGTTGTGGTTGGCGGTGGTGTCTGGTGTCTGGCGTGGCTGTCCTCGAGGCCCCTGAAGATGATTTGATATCCGATTTGATATTCGATTGTCTTTGGTTCTTTGATTTTCACAGCAGCTGCACCACTCCGAATCGCTATTTTATACCGCCATCTAGTATCTACTATAGATGACAGTCAGCTCAACTCCTCACCTCGTGCTGCATCGCCTGGCATCTGCCTACATGGCCTTGTTTTGCCGCCATCTCGGAGCCCATCGTATTTTTTTCATGCACCTCATTATCTCCGTATTTTATAGTCTGTAGTATAGTCTCAGTCCTGCTTTATACACTATACATTCTACAAGCCTAGCCTGGCTTCCGTGTTTCTCCTCCCGGACTCCTCCTCCACTCAGCAGACAAGTCACCCGGCTTCACTACTCACCAGGTACACCCCATCTCACCACTACAGGATTCACCTGGCCATATCATGGAGCCATTTCACTGCCAATATACCGACATGCCTATCAGGTACCTAGTACCATACCCATTACCATACCCAATACCCAATACCAGAATAACCCAAGTCCACAACTCAGACAGATCCGACCAGGCTGGCTGATCCACCGCTTGACGTCGCATGCACTGCACAGACTGAACGTATAACTGCTACTTCCCCACTGCCTCGACTTCTGCTTCGTCTTTATCTTATTCTTATTTCTTGTTTATTTCTTGTTTAACGTATTTCTTGTTGAACGTAAACGTTGTCATCGGCGTCTACTTGTCTGTCCAACTATCTACATTGATCTCGACCCGAACCTACTCAGTATCCATCTCGACAATGGCTGCGTCAATGCCGTGGCTGCCCTTTCCCTTTGGTCCCCAGCCCCAGTCCCAGCAGTCCTCAGCTCTGCCTATACAACTCCCACAAATACCACAGATACCAGTGACACCGCCACCAGACCACCAGTCGTTCTCCTCGCTCGCATCCATGGCCAACATGGGACACCCGCCACCGCTCTCGCCGCAGCTGCTCAAGTCGTTTACACAAGAGGTATACGGCGCTGGTGCCTCGCTCGCCGGCGTCAACTACCTCAACGGCATGAACAACTTGAACAACATGAACAACCTGAATATGAATTTGAATATGAACATGATGGGCCTGCAGCACATGCAGATGCCCGGCATGGGCATCAGTGGTATGGGCGGCCTCAAGCCGTCGTCGCTGCATGCCATGAACGCCCGTGCAATGCAGGGCACAGTCGCCGCCGGCGTCGCCAAGCAGCAGCGGCGGCGTGAGAACAAGTCTCCAGATGCGAATGCCCAGACTGCAACACCAGCTACAGCACCCTCGACGACCACATCGGCAGCATCGGCAGCGACACAGTCTACCCAGTCTACCCAGTCTACCAACCAAACAGCCAACACAGCCGACACGGCCCCGACCGAGCAGACGCAGACAGAAGCACCCAAGCCATCCCAGCCACCACACAAACCAACTGACAAAGACACAAAAGAATCAATACCACACATCAGCAGCTTGGGTGACGGCTTCTCTTCCTCCCCCTCCTCACTCAACAACGCAGACCCCCGCTACATCGCCATGGCCTCGCGCATCGCCGCCTACTACCACCAGCGCTGCCAGGCCGTCGCCAACTTCCAGCAGCAGCGCTGCCAGGCCTGGGCCAACATGCAGCGCCAAAAGAGCCAGGAAATGTCCCAGGCCGCCATGCTCGTCGTCGCCTGGTACATCCGCGACCGCATCCACCGCCGGCGGCGGCGCCAGAAGCGGCAATTCCGTAGAGGCCTGTCGCAGTCTGCGTCGGTGAGCCCCGCGCGCATCACAAAAGGCGAGGCTGTGCGCAAGTGGGTGCTGCAGGTGCCCGAGGGCGCCGCCGCCAACGAGACGGGCCCCAAGCCGAGCGACCCGTCCGAGGTGTCGTTTGACATGGACCGCGACGCCGCGTCGGACAAGGACGCGCGGCTGTACAGCGTCGCGGACAACCTGATCAAGAGCCAGCTTGCGCGCATCGACGTGCCGATGCTGGGGGCCATCTCGTTTGGCAGCGAGACCGAGAGCGAGGCGAGTGACGAGCCTGAGGAGGACAAAAATGACGACGCGTATGAAGTGGCGTATGAGGAGACGCCGGCACGGGCCGGGCTCGGTGCTGGTGCGACCTTTACGACGCCCGTCAAGGACGCCATGGACAAGGAGGAAGAGTACTCGTCGTCGTCCGAGTCGGACGAGTACGAGGACGAGGAGGACTGCTGCATGGAGTCGTCCGAGGTGGTGCAACACGGCACGGCGGGCACACGGCAGACAAGCAGTTTCTGATTTCTTTTGTCTCTCTCTTTTTTCTCTCTCCTTTCTGTATTCATGTTCCTCACTCTGTCGATTTCCTTTTATACCTGATACACGACCAGCCTCACGTCTTCTTTTCCCTTTCCTTTCTTTTGTTATATACTCTGCCTCCTGTATCCCTCTATCATGTTACCATTGGATGAACGATCTGTTTTCTTATTTTCTTTACTTTGTCTTATATTCCTTCCAACCGCATCTTGTATATCTCGAAGGCGTCAGGGCGCACACGGTGTTATTCCACTTCAATCAACTCTTTTAAATTATAAGTAATCACACATGAGTGCACGTTAGAATTGATAAGATCACATACATCGCTGAAAAGTTTGGCACCCAATTTGTTTGAATAATTCAAATTTCTTTTTGAAAACACAAAACCGAAATAGAGCAGCACAAGACAAAAGTCAACGCCATCTATTTACTTCTTAAAACGCCAATGTTCAAACAATACGAAGGTGAAGAGGCAGACGAGCAGACAGGTAGAGATGCAGCAGACGAGACAGGCTGAGAAGACTTGAAAGCACAAAAGACACGGGCAATGCAGAAATGCAAGACAAAACACATATTCTTCCATACTCCTACTGCCCAAGACACCGCTGCTAGAATCATGACAACATTACATTAGATGCTATGTCGATGCTCACATCCAACCACGCCATACTTTCCAGACATCCGACACCCGACACCCGACACCCAACACCATCCCCGACCACATCCCACGCGCCATTCCAATAATCACCAGCCGCCCATCGTTCATTCATGCAAAACCCGACACTTGATGCCGGGCAGGAAAGAGAGGTAACGAGAAATGATGAATGAGAAAGTATAAGAAAGCAAAACAGATGAGCCGTTAAAGTAATGAGAAATAGACCCGACAGATCAAAACAACAAAACGTTCGAAAAATAAGAAATAGAAGAAATTACTGCGACGCGCACTGCACACCACCGCCGCGCTCGCCGCCAGGGCCCTCCTCGTCCTCGTCCGTCGCGTTGAATCCAGAGTTGCCCACGGGGTCCTCCAGGTCGACAGCCTCGGTCATAGCGTCGGCAGGCGGCACCTGCTCCACCGCCGGCGACGGCAGCACCTTGCGCAGCGCCTCAAACACCGTCTCATCGTCCGTCCAGCCCTTCTCGGGGAACTTGACGTTGAAGCTGATCAGCATGTCGCCAAAGTCGTGGTGGCGCGGCGTCGGCATGCCCTGGCCGCGGATCATCTTGACCGCGCCGGGCGCAATCGCCTCACCGGGCAGAATGTCCACCGACAACCACCGCTCGTCCAGGTGCTCAATGTAGATGGTGCCACCCGCCAGCGCGGTCACCAGCTCAATCTCGCACTTGTAGTACAGGTCGTTGTCGCGGCGCTGGAAGCGCGCGTGCGGCTTCTGCTCAATTTCAAACACAACGTCGCCCGCCTGGATGCCGGGGGCCTGGTCGCCCTCGCCGCGGAACTCGATGCGGGTGCCGCTGGTAACACCGCGGTCGACGTGCACGTGCAGAACCTTGCGCTCAACAACAGTCTTCTTGCCGCTGCAGTTCTTGCACCGGTCCTTGTCCTTGATCATCTCGCCCTCGCCGTTGCAGTCGGGGCACACAGTCTGGAACCGCTGGATCATGGGACCCATCTGGCGCATCATTGTCTTCATGCCCTGGCCGTCACAGCTGCCGCACACGCGCACGGCACCCTCCTTGCCACCGCGGCCCTCGCACTTGGAGCAGACAACCGACCGCTGCAGAGCCAGCTTGGAGGTCTTGCCGCGGTAGATGTCCTCGAGAGAGACCTTGTGGGTGTGGTGAATGGTACGGGCCTTGGCCGGGCCGCGGCTCTGCATACCGCCACCAGCGCCGCCGAACATGCCGCCGAAACCGCCGCCGCCGCCGCCACCGCCAAAGAACTGTGCAAACAGATCCTCGGCAGCGACGCCGCCGCCAGGGCCACCGGCACCACCCTCAAGACCGGCCTCGCCGTACTGGTCGTAGATTTGGCGCTTGTTGGAATCGGAAAGGACTTCGTAGGCGTGCGAGATCTCCTTGAACTTGTCCTCGGCAGCCGGGTTGTGTGCGTTCTTGTCTGTTGGTGTTAGACGTTGTATTGGACTATAAAAGACGAGTACGAAAACTTACCAGGGTGGTACTTGAGGGCACCGACCTTGTAGGCCTTTCTCAGCTCCTGGTCGGTAGCTGTTGGCGCAACCTGTCATGTTAGTATCTTGTCTACAGTCGCATGTGACGTCGATGCCATTCAGGGTCTCGAGCCGAGCCAAGATCCGGGGATGAAGCGCATTGCTTGCTTGCGCGCAGGGTTGTGACTTACGCCAAGGACTTCGTAGAGCTTAGTCTCGCGAACCATTGTGAATGTGGTATTAGATTAGGTGGTGGATGAGGTTGAGAGGGTTCGAGAGTTCGAGAGTATCGAGGGTATCAAAAGTGCTCGGGTCGACTGTGAGTTGGCCGATTCGAGAGAGGGGAGTTGAGGTTGAAGGGGCGGTCCGTAGTGAGTTGAGTGGAGAGGGTAAAAACTTTTGATTCGACAGTTAGTACTTGAATAGCCTTGGGATCCACGCGAGGATAAGATGAGATGGGTATGATGACGGAGGTGAGGTTGGGAAGAGGTGAGAATGAAGATGAAGGATGAGTGAAGAAGCAGCTGACAAAGTAGAAACAGGAGAGGAAGAGTAGTCGAAGAGAAGACAGAAGACTGAAGAAAGAGGCAAACAGCTTTGCTTATCCAAGCAAAAGAAGGGGAGCGAGGTACAAAGGTCGATCTGGTTCGTAACGGGGTATGACTGCGCACGACAGTGGAGGAGAGCCCGGTGGTTGGCTGCGGCGGCAGAGGGAGGGGTGGTGCGTAGGCGACAGAAAGGCAGAGAAGGTGCTAGTCGAGGAGCAGTGCGAGCTGCGGTCGTTGTGGGGAGGCAAGACGACGAAGATGAGATGCAAGATGCAGGGCAGATAAGGCAGAGAGAGGCAGAAGATGCAAAGGCAGAGGCAGAGGCGGCATGGAGGGGTGAATCGAGGGGAGGCTGGTGACGATGATGTCGAGATGGGGGCTCAAATCGCAGATAGCATATGAGATAGAGATAGGCGGGGAGACTCACGTTGGACACCGTAATGACGATGATGCGAAGTGGAAGTTGAAAGGTCAAAGAGCCAGTCAAGAGTGGTCGAAGTCGAGAGTCAGAGGTAGAGTCCGAAGAGGCTGCGACTGGAGGCTGTGACTGTAGAGGGGGGGGGGGGGGGTCCGAAGAAGGAGACGGATAAAGATAGAAGATAGTGAGAGGCGGGAAGAGTGAGACAGGGGACTGCAAGAAGCGAGGGCCTGGCTAGCTGTGTAGGCTGTGGTGGTTGGTGGAGTTGCGGTTGTCGTGGACCCGAGTTGTCACAAGAAGTACTAGAGACAGGTTTGAAGTTGAAGTTTGTCGTTTGTCAGAAGATGTGAGGTGAGTTGATGAACGTGGTGATGCAGTTGTTTACAGATTAGGCAGGCACGATTTATGTAGGGTTAACTGGTCACGGCTTGATTTATTACAAGATGCTCGAGACTGAGGCAGTCGCGACCGGCGCACACGATAGCTTGTAAATAGCAGGCGCATACGCTGCAAACAAGAGCACAGCGTAGAAACCAAACCAGAATTCAAACGAAGGACGTGGAAACGAAAGAAACCCAAACGGGCATCTCAGCCCCGCCGATGGAAAGCAATGGAAGCTCCTGGAGTGGTTGGAAAGCGCGCTAGTGCAGGCAGGCGCAAGTAGAGGTACAGTGGAGTCACTCAGTTCTGTGTGTGTACAGGCTATTCGGGATAAATTACATGTACCAGTACATTCAGACTTACACGCATACAAGTAGAGGTACTTGAGAGTAATCATCATGGTATAAGGAAACAGGGACTTAAAGGTACCGCTACATCTATGCAAGGCTGCGACATGATGACAAACATTTGGTGTTCGGTGAGGCCGGCGAATCAGAGGCGAGAAATTGAAATCTTATTTTGGCTGGAAAATGTCTGACTGAATTCGGGCAAAAAGGAACCACGGGAGAACGTTTATTAGTATTAGTGCTCATCTTCGTTATTCGGACATATTTGTATTTATGAATTATTCTATTAAACAAGACTAGCAAAGAAAAAGGACCGCGTCTATTTGAAAACCACAACGGATATATCAGACATGGCAGCAGTTGAGCAGGATGGACGTCGTCCAGTCACTTTAGAACGACTCTAGAACTGGACTAGAAGTCAAACTTCTGGCCGACAAAGTCCTCGCTGATGGCCCACAGCTTGTCCGCCGCCACCGGGTCCTTGGCATACTCGAGAATCGTGTCGTCAATGGCGCACGACGACAGCGTCACGCCAGGGTGCGCGTTCAGCTCCGGGTCAAAGGCCGCCTTGACATATGTCGCGACGCTCTGCTCCGCCGAGATAAACGGCACATTCGGCATCAGCGAGCCGTCCTCTGTGATCCACCCCAGCTTCTTCTGCACATCCACCGGCACGTGCCGCGGCAGCGCCGTCGTGCCCACAGCGCCAGGGTCCAGCGACACCGATGTGATGGGTGTGTCCAAAGAGGCAACCTTGCGCGCGAGACCGAGAGCAAACAGCGTGTTGGACGTCTTGGACCGCGCATACGACACAAACGAGTCGTAGGCCGCGCGGTTCTCGGGCGTGTCCTCGACCAGCTTCGGGTCCGCCAGCACGTCCGCCATGGTCGAGCCGAGGTAGCCGCTCGACGTCACGGTGACGACGCGCGCGCCGCCGGGGGCCGTGGACCGGCGCAGCGCAGGCACGAGCAGGTTGGTGAGCAGGAAGTGGCCGAGGTGGTTGGTGGCGAACTGCTTCTCGATGGCGCGGCCGTTGACGTCGACGGGCTCGAGGGTCTGGAACATCATGACGCCGGCGTTGTTGATGAGGACGTCGAGGGCCAGGTCGTCGCCGAGGGATGCGACGGCGGCGCGGATGGACGCCTGGTTGGCAATGTCGATCTCGACCATGTCGATCTTGGCGCGGGCTTCGGCGGAGACGGACTCGGGCAGCTCGTCAATGACTTTCTGCATGGTGGTCTTGGAGCGCGATGCGAGGATGAGGCGCTTGGGCTCGTGCAGCGCAATGATGCGGGTGGCCTCTGCGCCGAGGCCCGAGGGCGAGACGCCGGTGATGAGGACGGTCTTGCCGACCATGTGGTCGTGCAGCTCAGCGGCCATCTCGTCAGAGGTGGTCTTGCTGACTCTGAGTCTCATGCTGGTGAGATCGGCCTTGTCGAGAGCAGACATGATGGTGGTCGTGGTTGTAGATGGTGATGTAGATAAGGTGTTGAGGGTATGAAGTTGTAGATCGTAGATCTGTAAGTTGTAGTTGTTGTGGATGTTGTAGATGCTGTTGAATGTGATGATGAATATCAAACTTCAATCAACAAGACAACGAGACGACCTGCTCTCTTATACTCGAGTCATGCCGCCCATTATCAAGCATCAAGCCACCATCAACCACCATCGCCATCACCGCCATCATCAGCAGCAAGTCGCTGACGGCAGAATCCCAGCATCATAGCGTCATGGCGATTGGAACATTAGTAACCAAAGCCAAAGAAGAAAGCGGTGTCAGTTCGGTATCGTATAGACGAGCTGATGTTGTGAACTCATTGCTTTGGGAGAGTCATCAAAGACAATGGCAGATGATGGCGACCGCGGCGATTTGATTATGGAAACCAGCCAATCAGGTGTAAGTATTTCTGCGTAGCCTGTAGCTGACGCTTGGATGCTGACGCCAGCTTGATGATGCATCCTTAATTAGGACTAGCCCGATCTTGATTGATGATGGTGCTGTGCAATTAGTTGAGTTGTGTAGAGTTTAACTACCCTGACTAACATCATCATGCAGTCGTTATGCTTGATCACTTTCTTTGAGTCTCATGCTGATGAGATCTCAAACAAGACCAACTCTAGGCCGAACTGAGTGGCGTCAATGCGACGGCTATGAATAATACACTGCCAACTTCGATCTGAAGCTGAATGCTTTTGGACTCGGCACCTCTGGCCACACCATTGCGGTAAAGGCAGACCGTTCACGACAATGATCTTCACAAGACGACCGGCCGATAAAGAAGTCGAGCCTGAGCGTGCTCAGCGTCTGAGATGCGCTGGCGACAGCAGTTTGTCACCCACTCTACCCTAGTATCGTCTGGTTGATGACAAAGGAGACGACCTCGACAGACTTGGCGGACGAAGTGAAGATTGACGCGCCCACGTCGGCACCGTGGAGGAAGATACCGAAAAATACCGACAACAGCTGCACCGGGGTGGACTTCTACGACGCTAGCCAACCCCTCTCTCTACCGGCAAACAATTTGCGCGCGGCAGATGCTGACCGGCCAAACGCTTGGCGCTGCTTTGCGTCGCGTGTCCAGGTGCCTACCCTGGTGATGTCAAAGGTACGGCTGGCGCCGTTGGTATGCACTGCGTGGTATAACTTCCGGCCTGACAGGACAGACCCTGGCCTCGCTGATAGAGGAAGTCGACGAGATCAGAAGAGTTGTAAGGGCACATCTTTCGGCGTGGCATACGCCAACCAAGCGGGCAAGCGCTCAGAAACTGTTATTCGGTGCCTGACAGCTCCGTGAGTGAGTATAGCTTTGTCGGCCGAACGTTATGGTAGTCGACACGAACTTTTCGGTCTGATTTGACGGACGACGAAGTTCGTGTAGTCGGGGAGATGAGTTTCGGCTCGTCATGGCATTGCCGTGCACAGCGCTGTTGGGATAGCGGCTCGAGATGTCGACGCCAGATAGATGCCGGGGTAGGAGGTCGGGGCGGGCAGAGGACGACAGCAACTTGCGCTATTGGTGTCATCTGTACTCGGTGAGGGACACTGCTTGAGATCAAATCGGCCGTGCCGTATTGGCTAAAGTACGGGGGGGATGTCGGTATAGAGCGAGCACGCTTTGTCGCTGCGGGGTTGGCTTGTTGACAGCCGAGGGCGTTTGAGGTTGTTGTGTCGAGCGCAGAGCACGATCCAATTCGCTCATGTTGATAAGGCCAAACTCTGTGGTGCCTTGTCGACGAGGTGAAGGCGGACTTGCTGGCTGGCCCAGACGCCGTCATATGATTCGGACGAGGGCGCCGTCGTCTTGGGATGTCGCATCGAAGAGACAGCGTAGTCGTGGTTGCGTTCACTAATGTAGAGATTAAGCAGCCGTAGTTGCTGATGGTATAGCTTCGAGGCAGCTCACATCATTGCTTCCTTGACGAAGCCCTACCTGGTCTTATCATCGACAGTATCACCTCACTGAACAGGCATTCCCAACGACAGTCCAGCTGGTCTAGGATAGACATCATGTAGCTGATTCGGTGATGAGCAGGCAAACAGTGACCCTTACGGTGCAAGTATAGGCGAGGGCAGTTCGGGGAAAGGTGGACGTATGGATTGTCACGGAGTGCGACCCTGGTGTTATTATTTACAGATTCCTGTGTGGTCACACGATAGTTATATGTTATGCACCAAATCATGGAAGATTATGCGGTCTCGACTATGCTTATGCTCATTGTTACCTTGTTTGCATCAAACTGTTCCATGTTTCAACAGCATTCCCGTCAAGGAGACGACAGACGTTGCTGATCGACACTTTTTCTTTTGTTCTCTTCTTCTTCCCGTCTTCTATTTTTCTTTTTCTTCTATCTCCCTCTGTTCTCCTCTTCTTCTATCGCACATCGTCTATTGCACACCCCCTCTCCTCGTGGGTACGCTGCAATGCCGATCTATTAGGATCTGCTGTGCAAAACTACTCTGACCGGGATTACTTGTACAAAATCAAGAATTGATGCAATCGAGCTGTTTGGTTTCGCGATAGCATAGACGAGACAGGATAGAACGACAAGAGACTAGCTAGATCGGGTTATCCTCTCAAATCTCAAACAAGACAAGCACACGGCAATCAAGTCTTGGCTGTTCATACTGAGTACGCGGGCTATTGTTCATTGCCGCTGGCTGCCATTGCCAAGTCCAAGCCGCGGTCAATTGCCAGTGTCGTACTCAGTATGAGGGGTAAGATGTTTTTTTTGGCCAAGGTGCGGAGAAGAAGGGAGGAAAGGAAAGAAGAAGGAAGGCGGGAGGAAGAAGGAGTGCCGTCCCGTCTTTGAAGGCGATTGAAAGAAACTTAAACCCCAGAAAACTCAAAAACACTTTTGAAAGGCCCATACGAGATAGATAGATAGCCAGATAGCTTATCCAAAACCACTTAACCTCGTACAGTCACATAGGAATCAGGAGTCTAATTTGGCTCAAACTCCGAAAGCTGGGGGAATACGCGGATTATCCAGTATTGCGCTATTATCTGGGGATTGAAACTGGGGAGATTGAGACTAGCAAGCGAGATGGCATGGAAATGGCAGGTATTGCCGTTGTACTGAGTATGAGGAAAACTGGCTGACAGGAAAATAGCAGGGGAAAAGGAGGAGAAACGCATGACCAGAGTTCTCGCTGAAATTGTCGCTGAGATTCTTGATTTGATTAGATTGCGCTAGTAGTCGTGGTTGCAGTATTTCAGAAGCTGGGGATCCAGGATCCTGGGGTTTGGTGGTGCGGAGTCGTGCGGAGTAAGGGCTAATATTGTTAGTCATTGGTGAAAAGTTGGAGAAATCAGGAGAATCAGGAGAATCAGGAGAAAAGGGAGAAATATTGAGAGGAAAATTGAGAGAGAAAGAAGAGACAAAGAAGAAAGAAATGAGAATCGGCTAGTTTGCACATGGCGGCTCGGCGAGAGAAGAAGGGGTAATGAGGGGATGTCCAAAGTTGGGGTTTCGCTTTAAATCTCGCATTTAATCTGTTTTGTTGAATGTTGAGTCTCTGAATCATGTTAGGTCCTTCCTAAAACTTGCTGACGAGCTTGTTCTTGCCGAGTTGCCTTGGTGCTTTCCAAGAACGGATAGATTCCAAACCGGTGCTAGTACTTGTTATTTTCTGCTTTGCTGTATTTTTTTCTGTCTTTTTTCTCTCGTTTTATTTTCTTTCTTTTTTTTGTCTGATTTTCACCATCTTAATACCCATCACCACACGACATGGCTTGAATTGACACCGAAGGCAAAGGGGTCCGAGAGCACAAGAGGCACAGTCGTAGCCAGTAGTTGGCACAGCGTTGGCAGGCATGCACAGGCAATGCACAGTCATGCACAGACCAGCTGTCTGCCAATTCGGAGTGGCACTAATACAGAGCAAGCACATCGATCACTCGGCCAAAGACTGCCGTTTTAGGCACTGACTGGCAAAGCTTGTCGACTCGGCCTTGGTCGTCTTGGACATCTTGGATGTGCTTGGCTGTTGGGCTCGCTTTAAATTTCGCAAGAATTGATGACTTCTTCGTATGATCATGAAGTTTGGCGTTTGTGGCGGTTCTTTTTAAATCTGGTGCACCTGAAGAATCTCCAAATCTCACGATGCCTCACAGAACAGCCTCCGTTCGTCCGGTGTGGCTGGCACCGCTGTTGGACCTGGCCGTGAGACGTGAGCTCATGCAACATCTATTCTCAGCTATTCCCTATTTTATTCCCATCTATTAAATCCCATCACAGACTTCTTCAATACCCCTTGGGGAAATATCAAGCGAGTCTGGAGAACAGAGATCGTCTACTTTGCAGTGGCTCTCCAATGTCGGCCTCTCTTTGAGTCTCCATGCACAGAATATGGGGTTCTGGAGCATCTGTGCTCTTTGCTTTTTCTCTGCTTGCTGGCTCGTGATGTCCGGAAAATACAACCAGATCCATCACGATCTAGCAATACTCCGCACAAAACGCCCTTTTTAGACGCTTTTAGACGCTCCAGACGACCGCCAACAAAGAAGGCTCCAAGGAGACAGCTACTCGGGCCGGTAAGGATCCCCACCTGCCCACTTAGGCCACTTACACCCCGACTTCTTCTACATTGTGCGGCGAGAGTTTGAGCGCAGCCAGTCAGCGGCGGCCATTTAGGATAGAATTAGAATAAATTCAACTTAATTTCTACACCTGCCAATATACAAAGTGAATTCCTAATAAAGTGAATGAGCATGTGACGCCCGAGGGCCTCCTTGGTCCTTACGATACCCACCCATCCACGCCATCTGGACTGTTTCTTGAGTGTTTCTACATTGTGACCAGACTGTGACCAGACTTTTTAGCGACATTTTATACATCTCAGTAGAAATTAATAAAATAAAATCTAATAAAATAGGTCATTTGGCTCTGGGGACCCCAATGTGCCCCAACTGCCCCAACTGTCCCCAAGTGATCCCCTACCCCGGACTGCTCCCCACATGCTGTCCTCGTGTGAGCAGAGAATGGCTCATGGCCGGAGTGAGCGTGTTTTGGAGACATGCTCCGTAGAGGCTCCGTAGAGAGGGAGCAGACAAAAGACTGCTCTGGATCGTGTCGAGCTGTGTGACACAAACATATAAAGCACCTCGCTGCCCCGGCTTGTACAACTCGGAAGATCATCATCACATCATCACATCATCACATCATCAGCTTTTCTTGAGTTTACTCATCTTTGATACCCCCTCTCCCTCATCTCTTCCTCATCTCTTCTCTAATCGTTGATCGATTCCTTACTCTTTTACTCCTTACCTTCTATTCTCCCCTCACACCCCCCAAACACACATCACAATGGGTTGGCAGCTCAAGAAGCCCGACCACATCGCCGGCAAGTCCTGGCCCGCCATCCTCATCGGCCTCTTCGTCGCCTTTGGCGGTGTCCTCTACGGCTATGACACAGGCACCATCAGCGGCATCCTGGCCATGCCCTACTGGCAGGACGAGTTCTCCACCGGCTACAGAGACGCCACCGGCCACCTCAACGTCGACTCCTCGCAGTCTGCCGCCATCGTCTCCATCCTGTCTGCCGGCACCTTCTTCGGTGCCCTGTGCGCCGCCCCCATTGCCGACTGGATTGGCCGCCGTCTGGGCCTCATTGCTGTCTCGTGGATCTTTATTTTCGGTGTTGCCCTGCAGACTGCCGCCACCGCCATTCCCCTGTTCCTCGCCGGCCGTGTCTTTGCCGGTCTTGGTCTGGGTATGATCTCGTCCATTGTCCCGCTGTACCAGTCCGAGACCTCACCCGGCTGGATCCGCGGTGTCATTGTCGGCGCCTACCAGCTGTCCATCACCATCGGCCTGCTGCTGGCCTCGGTCGCCAACAACGCCACCAAGGACCGCAACGACACCGGCTGCTACCGCATCCCCATTGCCATCCAGTTCGCCTGGGCCCTGATTCTGATCATCGGCATGATCTTCCTGCCCGAGACCCCCCGCTACCTCATCAAGCAGGACAACCACACCGCCGCCGCCGCCTCGCTGTCCAAGCTGCGCCGCCTGCCCGTCGACCACGAGTCCATTGTCGCCGAGCTGTCCGAGATCCAGGCCAACCACGAGTACGACCTGAGCCTCGGCAAGTCGTCCTACAGCGACTGCTTCAAGGGCAACTACCTCAAGCGTCTGCTCACCGGCTGCGCCCTGCAGGCCCTGCAGCAGCTCACCGGCATCAACTTTATTTTCTACTACGGCACCCAGTTCTTTAAGAACTCGGGCTTCACCAACTCGTTCACCATCAGCCTGATCACCAACTGCGTCAACACCGCCTCCACCTTCCCCGGCCTGTACGCCATTGAAAAGTTTGGCCGCCGCTCCGTGCTCTTCTGGGGCGCCGTCGGCATGTGCGTGTCGCAGTTCATCGTCGCCATCCTCGGCACCACCACCACCTCGCAGGACGCCGCCGGCTTGATTATTGTCCACAACGACGCCGCCCAAAAGGCCGCCATTGCGTTCATCTGCCTGTACATCTTCTTCTTTGCCGCCTCGTGGGGCCCCATTGCCTGGGTCGTCACCGGCGAGATCTTCCCCCTCAAGATCCGCGCCAAGTCGCTGTCCTTCACCACCGCCACCAACTGGCTGCTCAACTGGGCCATTGCCTACTCCACCCCCTACCTCGTCAACTACGGCGAGGGCAACGCCAACCTGCAGTCCAAGATCTTCTTCATCTGGGGCGGCTGCTGCTTCGTCTGCATCGCCTTTGTCTACTTTTTCATCTACGAGACAAAGGGCCTCACCCTCGAGCAGGTCGACGAGCTCTACGAGGAGGTCAGCGACGCCCGCAACTCCCTCGGCTGGAAGCCCACCGTCTCCTTTGCCGAGATGCGCGAGTCCAAGGCCGGCGGCCCCAAGGCCGAGCAGATCGACCACGCCGTCCCGGCGCCCCAGACTGCTTAAGCTTGATATGCGCTTAAGCTGCACTATTGAAGCATTTAAAACGAGATACCACTTTAGCTTAAAGCCAAAGATTAATGATAAATAAAAGAAATATATAAAACTAAAGAACTTGATCACGTGACCACTTACATACGCATCACACTCCTAACATCTTCAATTTTGGACACAAACAGGCTCGTTCTTGTCCGTCACCTTTGCATTCATCTCAATACTCGGACTGGTGCCTCTAATCAGAATATGCATCAAGATACGCCCCTTTCATCCGATGTTGCCGCCGTGTCGGTAACAGACCTCATCCAAGACCAGCCTCACATTTCCTATGGAAACGTGCAGGCCCTCTTTTCGTTTCTGCATGGCCTCAGCAGAGACACCGACTCAGTGACCGTCACAAACGTGACGCCGGCTACCCTACAAGCCATTGACGAGGCGATCCAGGCGCGCGGCCGCAAGGTCCGCCTCTTCTACCTCGCAGAACAGCAAGTCGCCACCATTACGCTTCCGACCGCCGCCCACGAGGCACTGCACCTTGCTGTCTACGAAGACGTCTTAGCGGGCATCATGCAGATGGACCTGCGCCGGGCCTGGGCCGCGACGGGCGCAACGACATACACAAGCACAGACGGATCGCGAATCGAGGCCGACTCGAGCGGCAAGCCCTTTCCCGGGTATAGAGACCGCAGAGACGGCCGCCACTGCCACTGGCCGGCGCTGGTCGTGCAGTCGGGGTGTACGCAGTCGCTGGCGGTGCTGCGTGCCAAGATGCGCTTCTGGTTTGCGGCGTCGGACCACGGCGTCAAGAGTGTCGTGCTGGTCAAGGCGTTTCAAAACGAAGAAAAGCGGATACTCATCGAGCAGTGGCACGAGCAGGACGCGCCGGTCTGTGTACAGACGGTCAGCATCGTATGGGCGGTGCCGGGCGTGAGCTACGCCGAGGCGAGCGAGGCCCAGCGGGGAGATCCGCGGTCATTTAACGTGATTGGAGGCCCATTGCGGTTCGAGTTTGCGCGGCTCTTTCTCCGCCAGCCCGGGCCTGGAGAGCAGGATATTGTTGTGCCGGACGACGACCTCCAGTGGCACGCGATGCGAATATGGGGGGAGCAGGGCGCTGTTTAGCTGCACTACAAGCTTGTATTTCCAATATTTGATTTGTGAAGTGATATTTGAATTAAATCATTGGCATTTTTTAAAAGACTGGACAAAAGATGAAAGCTAAATACAGTCGAGAATCTAAATTTACATCATCGGCGCGCGCCAACAGACTCTGCACTTGATGCAGAAAACGGAAACACGGCAAACTCGCCCTTTTCGCGAAGGAAGTCGCCACCCTCTTCGTCGCTAAAAACATACTGAATTGCTGGCCTGCTGCTAGAGTCAGGCACCCGTAGAACATTGCCGTCTCCCATTTCATCCCAACTTTTCATGTCCTCGTACATGCGCTGGGCGCCTTTTGTGGCCGTGCCGATAAGAAGCAGTGCGTCCCGGTACTTGCGGAGGGGCACGGACAGACTCTGTGCGGTCTTGGACCGCCAGACGACCTGTTTCCAATGCGGCGACGGGTAATGTAAGTAATGAACCTGGCCACCGGTCTCATCCAGGTGCTCGTGGGACGCAATGGGTTCATTGTGCTCCAGCGACGCCAGGTCCTCGTCCTTGATGGTAAGAGTGACCATGACAACAGTCTCGCAAGCGCTGCGGCGCTTTGCGTACGCTGCGTAGTATGCAGCCACCTGTGGATCCGGAGTAAAGTAGAACATTGCCCTTCTCCCACTGAAGCTGGTTGGCGGGAAAGAGAGCAGCTTCTCAACACGCCACATGCTGTTGCCGGTGTTGTTGGAGTTGTTCATGTGGTGATTGTTGTTGGCAGAACCACCACCGACCATGTTGCAGTTGGCATAGCCTTTCGGCCAGAACAACCGGCCTTGATCAATGCTTTTGTATAGAACTGTGTGACCAGGCTTTTTCACACCATCGGCCGTCTCTGGGCTCCATCTTCCGTCCCAACTTTCACTGCCACCACCGTCGGGCGACCGCCGCTGGATATGCAAAAGGCCGGCATACCGCATCTGGATTGTGTCAACGATCCAGTAAACACACGACTCGGAAAGGCGGATGCACGCATACCGCGGGTCCATGATTCCATCCCATACGCTGCTGTCTACTCCGCATGCGTCAAGACACTGGCTCCAAGCGTCGTCGTCGTGACGGCCGTCGGCATCGGGAGTTCCGGTGGGTAGGACGCGGCCGACCATAAAACCGATAAACGTGACGACAAGGCCAGTGTTGTTGAAGCTGTTGGTAGCCGATGCCTGGGTGGTCTCACGCTGAGGGCCCGTTGCTGGCCAATTCTCCCACTCGTTCCAAAGTTGGTCGGCACGAGTTGTGGTAAATCCGACATGAACCAGCGTCTGGTACGAGATCAGCCGTGTTGGGATGACTGAGCGCTCGGAGCTCTCTAGGCTCTCAGATCCATCGAGGACGCTCTTGTGTAGACAGGCCAAGCCTGGCTCGATGAGGGTGGCTAGACCTTGGTCTTGCAGAGCTTGGAGATGGCGCTCCGCGAGAATATTGTTCATGTGCACCATAATTTAGGCAGAAGGATATGTGCGCGTTTGTCGAGGTCTTGTGAAGCAGGTGGGGTGAAGAAGTCGGTCGCTCCTTCCTTTTGTTGAGCACATAATGGTTCACGAGATCAGAATGATTTTTTACCATTGTTTTGTAGCACATGTCGAATGACTAAGAACGTCAAAATCACACGCGAAAACTCTCGAGTTCTCCAAATACCTACTAAAATAAAATTAAAAAAAAAGTGAAAGTCCTCGACTAAGCTATGGCAAAGTCGGGCGTTTTGCCTCCCTTAATGGAGCTTGGACATCTCGGATGGAATTTTAAAATTAAAGACATGAGAGTAGAGATAGGACATCCCAATAATACTAAAACAGCACTGCTTGATGTCAGGACGTTGATGGATTTGATTGGCATAAAGCAGAACCTGTGGGAGCCTCAAAGTGACCGCCTCTCGCGCGGTACTTAATACGTGATTGGCCAGTTTACCGGATCAGCCCTGTTAATATGGGGCACACATACGAGGCCTGTGTGAGGACGACCACTGCATACTCATTATCAAATGCATAGGAATACTCTCAGAACCGCGTTAAACGCCTTATAAGCTTTGTATCAGATTTAACGAAAATTTCATGGACTGTTCGAAAACATTAAAGGTTACCGAGTTTGAAAGGGGAAGCATCCAGTAAGATATTACCGACTGACAGCAGCATACCTCTCTCATCAAATCTAAGCGTTTATTAAAACCTCTTCTGTTCTACAGTTAAGTTGGTGATTACCCATCAAAACTTTAATCCAAGTATCAAGCTCGGTTGGTACTTTGTTTTCAATAAGTTTGGCCGTCGTCAGTCTTGGAACTTAACTGTCGGAATTCATCACGGGGCATGGCTGGCTGGTGCCTTTGAGTAAGGCAGAGAGTACTGAGATTGAACAAGATCCCGACGAAATTCCCACAAAATTGCAACAAGAAACAGACCATATGACGTACTTTTGTTCTTTTTTCATATACCAGGCAGATACTTGTACTTCTCTAGGGCACATCATAGTCAATGGCCGAAAAAAACCTTATTGAGGTAAGGACGCAAGACATGCATTAGGGCGTAGGGCTCTACTCCACCGCATCGCCCGTTTACCTTTTTTTTTGCTTTTTGTACCTTACTCCTTCTCTTTCTTTTTAGTCTCTACAACGTCCTTTAAGTCTTTTTTTCTCTCTTCTTTAATCTATCGATGTTTATTTTTATTCGCTCGTTTTAGAGGTTATGAGCCCTCGTTTTCAGCTTTTTTTTTTATGCTTTAACGGGTAATTTAATATCGGTACCCTTTTTTTACGATTTTTGTGTATTTCTTTTGCTAAAGGTCGTTTTTTTACACTTAAAATTATTACTTTTTAATATTTTAATTAATTAACTTTATAGCCTTTTTACTAATCTTTTATTCTTTCGGTATAACTTTTTTTTGTATCTTTGTTTCTCTCTATAGATATACTTTTTTTTTTTTTCACTATGCTTAATTACAACTATATATCTAAAAAGCTCGGAGTTTTCTTCGTCCCTGAGTTTACGGAGTCTAACTTTAAAGCTTAATATACGGCCGTTTTTACGTTTGCCGAGATCGTCGGTGTTAGCTATTTTTTTAACGGCCCCGTTAATCTTTCGGAAGAAACTTAAAACCCGGACGACGACGTTAAAAACCTCTTATAATAACGTAAATTAAAGTATATTATACGTACTATAGTTTTTAATACTACGATTAATATAGCTAACTATTTACGTTTTTTTAGCTATAAGCTAGGTAAAAAACGTTTTTATATTATTTATAATACCGTTATATATACCTTTTTAACTATAAATAAATAATTATTAATCGATACTCTTACGGCTTTTTATAAACTCGACCTCGTTAACTTTAACTTTCCGACTTTATTTCTTAAAAAGTTCTTAAAGTATACTAATATTTTCGATATATCTAAATATAAACAATTAAACTAAACAAAAGCCGTCTTCCTAACGACTCAATTTATAACGATTAACTTTAATTTTTTTACCTTTATCTACCTTAACGTATAAAAAAACAAAATTACGTACGTTAAAGTCCTCCGTCGGTATATAAAGCTTTACGGCTATTAGACTATTTTTATTAAATCTATTACGATACTATCTATTAATAATAACTTTAATAATAACGGTAATAAAAATAAAAGACGTTAGACTAATTAACCCGAATACTCGAAATATAAAAACCGTTATTTCTCTTTTATTAATAATAAATTTAAATATTATACGTTTTATAAGTTTTACTATAAAAATAACGTCGATAATTACTTTTAAAAGTACTTTAAGCTTAAAAATAATAAAAAAAACTTTTTAAATAATAATACTACTACTAATAGTATATCTTCGGGTACTATTACTTTTACCGGCAACTTTCGCGCTAAAAACATACCTTCTAAAATTATTAGACTCTCGTATACCTTTTAAACTATCGATTTAAACCTCGAAAAAGTTTTAAAAGACTTTTTTAATATTTTAAAACAATAAAATAACTATAATAACGATACCTTTAATTTACTAAAGCACTCTATCGACTTTAGCCTTAATAACGTTAATAACGTAAATAATAAAAGCCTTAAAAATACCGTTATCTTCGACTCTAGTACTTCTAACTATAAATTTAACGACTCTAAATAATTTACGTATATTAAACGTTTCGAAAACTTTATTAACTTTTTAAATACTAATAATTCGATTTCTTACTAAAAGTTTATAAATACTATACGCTTTAATTACGATTTTATCGACGGTAAAAATATTACCGTTACGCTTTTAGATACACTTTATCTCCCTTTCTACCTTATAAATTTAGTTTTTAATAGCTTACTTATTAAAAAAAATGTAACAATTAGCTATAACTCTATAACGCCTCCGGGTAGTAATATACTTTTAGCTATTACTTAAAAAAATAACGTCTCCGTTTTTAAAAACGCTACTTTTTTGTTTTCTAATAATAATAATATCGCGATAATAACGATTAACTATAAAACGATATATTAACGCTTTATGTACGTTTCCGCTAACGTAATAACTACTGCCTATTAAAAGGCAAATATTACGCTTTAAAATAAAATAATATACTATAAGACTTATAACGTTATAAAGTCTACTAAAGTAGTTAGCCGTCGTTAAATAAACTTTATATAGCTTTTAAGTTAATTCGTACGCTTCGACTTTATCGAATACTTTTTTAGTTATAAAAAATTTCGTTATTTCGTTTATTATATTAATTAATACTTTAGTTTCTAATAAAATTATTATATTTAATAAAAAAATTAAGCTTTCGACTATATCAAAAGATTTATAGCTTATTTCGAGCGTTAAACTCCCCTTAAGATTTAAACCTTTAGCTTCGATAATAGTATTAAATTTAGTTAAACTATTACTATTAAACGGTTTTCTAAACTTATTACGTAAACGCGTTAAAAAAATATTTAATTTCTCGTAATAACTTTTTATACGCCGTCGTTTAACGGTAAAACTAAACGGGCTAAACGTTTTTTACTTAAAAAAACTCGCGTTACTATACTTAATATAAGTATCCCCGAAAACTTTTAGCTTTTTATCGTTAATATTACTATCTTTATCGCGAACTTTTTACCTACTAAAGTAAACTTTAACTCTATAGCTTTTTAAAAGCGTTTTTATAAAACGATCGGCCTTTTTTTTAATTAGTATAAACCTTATATCGATTATCTCCGTACCTATAGCTATAAAATATACGTATATATTAAAACAGCCTATCGTAACAATAAAAACAAATTTTTTAAACGCGTAAATATAAGTAAACTTATTAACTATAATAACAAATATAAAAAAATCTATTATATTTAATTCCCTAATAACGATAAAGTACGTCGCGTCTCCTTAATACGTTTTTATAAAGTTTTTAATCCTACGATACCTTTTATACCTCCCGTTAAAAAAAACGTTATCTTTAAAAAAAACATTATCTACAATTTTATCGTACTAGCCTTATTTAATCTAAACGTTATTAATTTAAAAATAGCCGTTTTAAAAACAACCGTTTTAAAGGTAGTAGCTTTAAAGGCAGCCTAATCTTCGACGTTCCCGGCGTTTTAACCTTCGGTAACTCCGTCTTTTTTTTTAGAGCCGGCTACTATTTACTCGGTAAAACCGATAATTATTTTTTTAACTCGCTACCGACTTTTAATCGTTTATTACTTTTTCCGGTAACGTAATGCTAATACCTTCTTTTATACCGAATACTTTAGGTATTTTTTCGATTTTTATATGTTATAAGACGATTTTAACCGGCTTTTAACGTTTTACTAATATAAAAGATATTATTGTTTCGGAGACTTTTATAGACCCGAATATTTTTATTTTTCCGCGTCGTTCGACCCGTAATACGGAACCGATTAATTATAAAACGTTCTTTAGTATTAAATCGTACTAAAAGTAAAATGAATCGTTTAGTAACTTTTTTATATTTTTTATACTTAAATAATATTTAGTTATAGTTTTTTTTAATAAAGCCCGAACCGAAAAATTTTTTATTAAAAAACTTTAAGTAAACTTTATATATATATCGGTTTTTAAAACCGTAAATCTTTAATACTTTAGGCTTGACGTTTTTAATAATTATAATAAAGCCGTTAAATTTATAAACTTTAAAAATCGTTAGCTTTTAACGATATAAAAACAACTTAATAGTTTTAAAGATATATAAACGTAAGAACTTATCCCCCGCCTTTTACGCGTAAAAATACTTTTAAATAAATAAGTTTTTAGTAAAAAAATAAAAAAAACGCGTACTCGATAAATAGTTTACGGTAATAGTAAAAAGTAAAACTTTTAAGAAACTTTCGATATATACGTTACCGTAGTTTTTTTTATTACTATTAAAATATTTTTTATTTAAGTCGCTTACTTTAGCTATTACTTAAAATAATTTAATTTTATTACTGTTTTTTTTAATACTTTAGTCTTAAACGGCGTCGATATTTATATTAAATAATTAAAAAAACTTTCCGATAAATCCGATAAAGTTTATTGTTTTTTCCGTATATTTTACGGTTTTACTTATTCTTCCTAATAATAGTTTAATATAGTTACTCCGGTTATATAATCGTTAGGTTTTTTTTTATACGTTAGTAACTTTTGCTTTTTTAAAAATAACTTAATTAATATTATAATAATTATATACGTCGATAATATATTTATTAAAAGCTTTAATAAAACAATAATCGAAGCTTTAAGTAAAATACTAATTAAATATTTTTTTTTTTAGTTTTTTAATAATACTAAAACTTTTCTCGGCTTTAATATCGTATGTAATAAAAAAAACAAGTATATTTACTTTAACTAGCCTTAATATATTAAAAAAATCTTAGTTAAATTCGGTTATATGGACTTTAACCCCGTTTAAACTTTGTAGCCTTTCGAATTAAAACTTCCGACCGAATAACCCGTAAATACTTTTAATTAAACCGATTACTTAAAAATAACCGGTAGCTTTAACTATATTAACGTTAATACTCGGCCCGATATTACTTACGTATATTTTCGACTTTATAAAAATAATAAAAGCCTTTTTTTTAAACATTAATAACTACTTAAATACGTTTTCCGCTATCTCGTTAATACCGTTAATCTCGTAATTCGTATCGAAAGCCCGAAATATAGCCCGAAAAACAACTTCGGCTTTAAAACGTACTCCAACGTAGCTTTTATCGATATTTTTTTATCCCGTCGATTTACTAAAAGTTTTATTATCTTCGTAGCTAAAATACCTATATTATAAAAAAACAAACGTTAAATATTTATTATACTTTCTACTATTAAAACTAAGTTTATAAATTATACTTTAACAACTCGCTCGCTTTTTTAAGTAGCTTAGATTCTTCGGGATTTTAATATCGTAATTACGATACCTTTCACGATATTTACTAATAACAAAAACGCTATCCTTACTTACACTAACCCTCAACGCAAAAACCGTACTCGTTACATCGATATTCGACTACGCTAAATCATTAAATAAGTTCGGAATAAATCTTTCGTATTAGTACATACACTAACGGCACAAATAGCCGTAGACGGGCTTACTAAAGCCTTTAAAAAAAACCTCTATAAACAATTTATAGCTTTCCTTAGCCTATAATATAAGTTTTTTTAAGAGTTTTAATTTTTTTTTTTTCTTTAATTTTTATTTTTTATTTTTTTAATTACGTCGTAAACTTATTTTATTTCTAAGGACTTAGCCTTAAAGCTTTTACTTTATATTTCGGTACTTTACTTTTAGTATAATTACTACCCCAAATTTTATACTTTTAGATAACTAAATAAGCCGTAAAGCCTAAAAGGTAGTATTAAGGTAAAGACGTAAGATATGTATTAGGGCGCAGGGCTCCACTCTACCGTATCGCCCGTTTGCCTCCTTTTTTGCCTCTTACACCTCACTCCCTCTCTCTCTTTTCAGTCTCTACAGCGTCTTCTGAGTCTCTCTCTCTCTCCTCCTCAATCTATCGATGTTTATCTTCATTCGCTCGTTCTAGAAACCTCAAGAGTCACGCGGAAGTAAAAGTCGAAAAGTACTATTAGTAGTAAGAGGCGAATGGAAGATACATGTGGCCACGGAAGGATATAAATGCCCAGGCTATCTCCCCAATTTTGGAAACTTTCTCTCATTCTCTGCTCATCCATCCACAAACATTTTTGCTTGTATGCTCGCACATCACCATCAAACAACTGACAATGCAGCCAAAGAACACTAAAGCGGCTGGCGCTCAGCATCAAGCAAAGGCGAAGCCAAATAGCAACCATAGTAACAAGCCGAACAGCCCAAGCAAACTCAAAGCCAAGCCGACTGTGACCGTCAGCAGCGACCAAGATGATAAGAAGCCCGTCTTCTTCTTCAAGCCAAACGAGCCCTACGGCGAGTTCTGCCAATGGTACCCGTCTACTTTCTCCGCCAGCAAGGAAGACATCTCGGCCATTATCGGCCACCCCATTGACCCCGCCGACCCCGAGGGCTGGCAGCCCATCTACTTTCATTGCGCCGAGCAGTTTATGATGTACTGCAAGGCAGGCTGCTTTGGCGATGTAGAGACGCAGCGCCAGATCATGGCGATTGATGACGCCAAGGAGCAGAAACGTCTGGGCAGGGCAACGCGCGGCTTTGATGCCGCCGTTTGGGACAAGATCAAGAGCGAGATTGTCGAGCTCGGCAATATGGGAAAGTTTGGCCAGAACAAGGAGCTGCGTGCGCTCCTTCTATCAACGGGCAAGCGCCCTCTTGCCGAAGCGGCGTCGCTAGACCGTGTATGGGGCATCGGCTTCACAGCGCAGGAGGCTAGCATGCATGCAGACCAGTCGAAATGGGGCGAGAACCGGCTGGGAAAGGCGCTGATGGCGGTTCGCGAGAAGCTCGGCGGCGAGGCTGTTGATAAGTAGAATGAGCGAGTGCGTGATGAAATAATGACTGGTGGCAACGCATATTTCTAGATTTTAAAGCCTTTGAATTTTAAATCATTTTCTGCATAAGAATATCAGACGTATCATGGTGACTTGGTGACTTGATAGAAGAAAGCTGACCTGTCGAACATGGACATGTCCTCTCCTTTATCAACTTTGGAAAGTCAAAATCATTTTCTAATCAGTTTGATCTATCAGAGACTATTGCAGAATGAACTTCTAGATCGTCTCGATGTGTATGCGCCCTTCTTGACTTTTGGGTGAAGACACCTACTCTGTAACATCAGATGCGTCGACTCGGCTCCCAATATAATATACCTTGACACCTGAACAAATTATGTATTCGGCATCATCGATTGTTTATCATATTTTATTCGCATATTTATTAGAATTTAAAGTTTTTGGTCAATCTTTATGATATAAGAAGTGAGCTTGTAGTAGTTAGGTAGCCAAAAGCAGCTAGCGAGTGGAGATTGGGTATATAGCTTCTACTTTGTGATCTCTACAACAACAAACACTTGGGCCTGTGGTTTAGTGGTATAATATTTCCTTAGCATGGAAGGGGTCCTGGGTTCGATTCCCAGCAGGTCCATATTTTTTTGTCTTTTTTTGCTGTTTGCTTTTTTTTTTTTTTCATATCCTTTTTGCTGGTCTTCCTTTTTCAATTCTCCCGTTGTTGTATATAATTGGGTTGTGCTTTCGTTCTACCATATCCATTCGTTGAATTTGAGTCAGAAATACTACATTTGAGAGTAACTTTATCGAAACAAATGCCACGCCTCTGCACAGCGCAAACCACAAGCGGCCGAGGCATTGTTTTTTGCAGAGTTTAAGTGTCTGTCAAGTATCGTCAAGTGTTAGTTTCACTTAGATCTTACTGCAATGCCATTTTTATGAAAAAGAGTTATGCTAAAGAAAGGTCTCATTCCCGCTATGGATATATCTAATATATAATGATACGGCTGCCCGAGCACTGAGCATCGACATGCCAGCCGCCAATGAAAAACTATAGAATACAAAAAAGGAAAAGAGAAGAAAAAGGAGAATATTCCGGAATATGTAAACAAGAAGTGAAAGCCGACGGAGGACGAGGGGTATTGAGCGTATCCAAGGCGTTGTCCCCGTGGCTGTAGTTGTCTCAGTAAAGTGAGCAACTCGCGGGAATAAGATGTGAGACCGATTCTTTAGAGACGTTTACATTTTGAAAGAAAAAATAAGACCAAAACTGCTAGACCGAAACCGCTTACATGGCGGCGAGGACGGAGCGGGCAGCGTTGTACATGGCCTCGAGGTCGCGCTCGGCCTTGGTGCACTTGCCGCCCTCGGAGTTGCAGCGGACGGCGACGGGGTCGCGCTCGGAGCGCTTCAGGCAGCCCTGGCCCATCCACGTGCACAGCTGGGCATCGGCAGAGCGCTTGTCGGTGTTCTTGAACGACTCGACCGAGTTGATGATGGCCTCGGCGGCACGCGCGACCTTCCAGCACGACTGGCCGACAGTGGGGCACATGGCAGCCTCCGCCTCGGCGACGCGCTTGGCCTTCCAGCAGGGCTGGCCGATCATGGGGCAGTACTGGGCATCGGCCTCGGGGGAGGCGTCGCGCTTCTCAAACGACTGGGCGGGGAAGCGGGCAGCCAGGTCCAGGCTCTCGTAGAACGAGCGGGGGCTCTGCTGGGTGGCGGCAACGAGGCCGGCGAGGCCGTCGAGAGCGCGGACGGCCTTGGCGGCAACACCACCGGGGGCGTGCGAGCGGCGGGCCAGGGAGCCCTCGGGGTGCTCGCCGGCGGGGCCGAAGGAGGCAATGGCCTCGGCGAACGCCTCGGCGGTGCGCTTGACCTTCCAGCAGGGCTGGCCGATCATGGGGCAGTACTGGGCCTCAGCCTCGGCCTCGGCCTCGGGGGACGCAGCGCGCTTGACCTTCCAGCAGGGCTGGCCAATCATGGGGCAGTACTGAGCCTCGGCGTCAGGGGCAGCGGCAGCCTCGGCCTCGGGAGCACGCTTGATCTTCCAGCAGGGCTGGCCGATCATGGGGCAGTACTGGGCATCGGCATCAGCCTCGGCAATGGCAGCGGCCTGGGCGCTGGCGACGCCGAGAGCCAGGATGGAGTAGAGAACGGTAACCTTCATGTTGACGGTTGGGATTTTTTGTTTTTTTTAAAGTGAAGAAGAGTGAAAAAGTGAATAAAAGAAGTGAAGAAGAGAAGATCGTTGATGTTGATGGGAACGATGAGATTGTTGAGAGGGGTGAAGAAGAAGGAGGAAAAGAGATTGACAAGAGGCGATCAAGCCGGGATACTTATACTTTGATGGACAGCATGAATAGACGAGAAGCGGTCGAGGTTGGCATCGAGGTTGGCATCAAGTTTGGCAACAGGTTTGCCCTCGGAATCCTATTGACAGCCCGGATCGAGTCAGCTTCTATTCAGACCCAAAAGAGAACACCACCCTCAGCCATGAGACGACAGGCACACGCGAGAACAAGCAGAAGCAACAGGAAGAAAGAGGAGAACAAGTTAAAAATGTTATCAACATCCTTTGAGGCTGATAGTTCTTTGCTTTCTTTTTCTTTCTCTCACCTTACGGAATTATCTATTTTGATCATGTTGCCTTTACGCCGGATCGACACTGCACACCTACCACCTCTGTAGACACTGCCGACAACATAAACCAGCAACTGAACAACCTCTACAGCACCAACATCTTTTTAGCGAGGTCAAGCGAGGCCTAGCTCCAGTCATCATCTTGGAAGCTGTTGGGTCGAGGATCAGTGGCCGTTTCGAGAGGTTGGCCGGCATGTCAGGGTCAGACGAGTGAACAGGAGTTATCAAGGGTAGAAGGGCAGCTGGGTAGTAGGTGGCGTATCTGAAAGGAGTCTTTAGTCTCCTCGTGACTAGAGCTGTTTCGTTAAAAGCACTCTTGTGCTTGTTTCCGTCGTCGTCCTGTCTGGCGATAGACCGGACGAGGTTTTATTCAGGCCCAAAAGGGGAAAGGTGAGGTTAAGGCGAGGCTGGACAAGCAGGAACAGAGGAGAAGAGGGTGGACGAGGTGAGAAAAAGGGTAGAAAGAAAACAAAGAAGAGAGGAATTGGCAAATGAGAGGCTACGACTGGAGGAGAGGGGGCCATATGATCCGGAGCAGACGAGGTGGTGGTGGAGGTGGTGGTGGTGCGTGGGGATCGCCTGCAGCATCTATTTTTACTCTAATAATTGATTTAGTGTAATGGATATCAATTCATGAACAGCTCCGTATCTACTATCTACAAGATCAAAACCAGGTGAGGCCGTGTCTGCAGCAGGGGCGAGGTGTTGACGGGATGTAGTTCTATTCACACCCCAATCCGGCAATTCCCACTTACACCTTGCAAGGAAGGAGCTGCACCCACACTCCAGAGTTCTCCACACTCACACAGGCCCTGAGACCCACTCCACGCGGGCTGCACGCTAGCACTACAAGGGACGCTCTGACACTAAAGCCGAGCTCTATCAGTGTCAGCTCTATTCAGGACGACGTTTTTGTCTGACAATAAGCATAGACATCAGTTTGATATGAATAGATATCATAGGACCAAGTGTTTGTCGTGTCTAGAAACAAGAATTACATGTGCTCACTCAAACGAACATTGGAAGAGTTTATCAAATAAGTGGTATTCGGTATGAATTTCAAGAATCTGAAAGTAAAAACAATAGGGAGAAAATTAATTCCAAAAGATAATAAAACCAAAGAAATTAACAAGACAAAACTTGAACTAGGAAATAAGCAATAAATCAACTTTCGGGACGATCGAGTGTAAGCGAGGACTAGCGGTGTTGGCTGTCTTCGCCTGTCTCGCCTGCACTGGCGTGGCGAGTCATTATTTAGGTTTGCTTTTCTTCACTATGTCCGTCTACCTCCATACATCAGTCGACATCCGTCAACATCTAGAGCGTCGGATGTTGTCCAGCAGGTTGATTCGTGGGATGCATAGTTCCGACACCCAATGCGTACATCAGACGACAACGTGGATATCAGCCAGCCGCCCACATCTTGTATATACCCTGATGCGGTGATGACTCGAGGTTATCCATCGTCTGCATACAGAATATCTCCGTGGTCTAGTCATGCATCCCTGCTGGCTTGCTCGGCCATGTCGGTCCCGCTTCGGGTTGTCTAGACGGGTTCTAGCTTGTAGATGTTGTTGTCTCGATGCAGTCCTGTTGAGCCCCTCGTATCCGTAGTGTTCATTATTTTGGATTCTTATTATCTATTCAGGCTCACTTTTGTTTCTTCGCCTTGTCTTCTTTTGGATTTGCCTCCTCCTCCTCCTCCTTCCCATCTCTCAGCTGCTTTGCAGCTTCGACAACCATGGACTCGATCTGATGCCACCGCCGTGACAGCATGTCCCGCATGCCTTGTGTGCCAATGTCCTTTTCTTTTGCTTCCTTTGCCTTCTCTTTCCCGTCCTTGCCTTTGCTCTTTGCCAGCTTGTCAATCTTGTCCAGCGTCTCCTGCGCCCGGTCGACCATCTCGTCCAGGACCTCCAGCAGCAGCTCGTCCAGCTGCTCCTGCGTCGCCTCGAGTCGGCCGCCCGACGCGTCCGGCAGCCCCTCTACAAACCCGCGCCACGCCGCCACGCGCGCCGCCGACGCGCCGCACAGAATCCGCCGCAGCGCAATCTGTGTGCGGTAGCAGCCGCCGGGCGTCTGTGCGTCGACCATGTACTTGCCGAGGAAGCCGGCGTCCTCCAATTCTTCCTTTTGGGCGGCCGACAGGCGCGGCAGGATGGCCGCGTCGAGCGCCACCTCGTCCCACTTGTTGGTGGTGCCACTCAAGATAAAGCCGTACTCGACGAGCAGCGCGTCGTTGGAGTGGGCGCCGTAGCTGATGGGCACTTCGTCGCCTTCGCGGTACAGGCGGTCGGCGACAAAGGAGAAGCCCTGCGCGGCAAAGGCGGCCTCGCAGCCGTGGTCGGCGGCGTGGTTGAACAGGTCGGCGACGGGCTGCATGGCCATGCGGTCGTCCAGACTCTTGGTCTTTTCGGAGCGCGGCGTCGTGTAGTAGAACGTGCGCGAGTTGACGAGCAGCCAGCCGTGCACATACGTTTCGTAGGTGAGATTTTCGTTGCCTTCTTCTTCAGCCCACGCTTTGGTGGCCGCCCAGTCGCGCTGCAGCTTGGCCTGCTGGCGCGCGAGGGCGGTGCGCGCGGCGGACGGCAGCAGCTCCTGCAGGCGCGCGGGCCACAGCAAGGGCATGCCCTCGAGGTCGGCGGGCGTCGGCAGGACGGCGTCCCAGGGGGCGTAGTCGCTGGCGGTGTCGGCGAGGGACAGCACGAGGTCGGCGGCCAGGATGCCGTGGACGGAGACGTCGCGGTCGAGCTTGCGCGACATGGCCTTGGGCACGGTGGCCAGCGTGCGCAGGGCGCGCGTCGGGATGGACAGCACGGTCTCGGCGGGCTGGACGTCGCGCGTGGCGACCATGCCGTAGCCGCGGCCGGGCAGGCGGCGCGGCATGATGCCGTTAAGCTGGACGCCGAGCTTGCCGGCGTACCGCAACAAGTCTTGGAACGAGTCGTCCATCTGTTAGGTAGATATAGAAGAGCTGTCTATGATGTCACCGTCGTTGTAGTGAGAAGCGAGGGATGCCAAAGATGACTAATCACTCAAAACGGGTCCGTGAAGTGAAAAGCCTTCAATCGTAGTTTAGCAGTGGTGATGTGAGACTCGGGTCGCAACTTCCATGCCGTGATGCAGTAGGATGCAAGTGCAATTGGCTGCATATACAACATAAAAAATACAAAGCACAGAGTAAAATAATACAGAGCTGAATTGAGTCACACAATTGAGGACGGCGGATTGCTCGATTGAGATGGTCACGGGTTGTCGATGATGCAATAGGAAGGAGAGGCTGACCGGCTATGTGGTTAGTATGATGGCATGAACACTCACATCATAACATGTTGAATACATGAAGCAAAAAATGAACAAAAATGAAAATAAATAATCAACAGCACGATGTACAGAGTTTACAAAAATATCGCCAGAAACGACAAAAAATATGAATGCATCCCGCGCGGGACTCGAACCCGCAGCCTCAAGATTAGAAGTCTTGCGCGCTACCATTGCGCTAGCAGGACATATTGCTGTGCTCCTACTGGGCACGTTGAAGAATCATAGCGGAGGCAAGTATATATAGGAAGGTGTAGGATAGAATTGGGGGTGTGTCTTAGTGCCTGTGGTTGTCTGAAATGGGTTAATTTTTGATTTGTTTTTGTTTGGGATTTTAATTCCGTTTATTCTTCAGTTTTGATCAGTCCTTTGTCAAAACCGACTGCAAGCTTTTGCAATAGAAAGCTCGAATGAGTGCCGTATTGTCTAATTTCCCGGTAGCTGCAAGAAGCCACTGAAGCGCTGTATCTCGGATTTACAGAGCTGCATAAAATCGAATACAACCTTGTGTGGCTGATCATTAGAGTTTGATCTAGGTGATTCTTGCTATGATTCGCTGTCATAAACTGTTCAGCTGTGCTAATTTCTACCTGCAAGATTTGATACATGATTTGTCGTTGTGTAGATGAATGGCCACGGCAGTTTGATTAGAGTTGATGTCTGCGAATGATGTTCATAAAGAAGTCAAAAAAAAGGAGAAAGAAGGGGAGTAAAAGGCGATGCATTTGATGGAGTCAAGAGGCCGAAGGAGACCAAAGAGACGCAGAATAATCAGGGAGACTACAAAGGTTGCCAAAGGCCTTTCACAGATCAAAAGTACAAGTCCGAGCGTATATTGCCTTCTGCTGGTCTTCTGCTGGTAGGCTTTGAATTTGTTTCTTCTTCGACTCTTTTGATCTTTTGATTCTTGATGGTATCATTCAACCCTACCGCTCGTTTACTATTTACCTACCATCTACCACCACTACCACCTTGACTTTAAACCTTATGATCACTCAATCCTCCGCATCACCCAATTGTACTCGAGAACACGGCCATGCCGCATCCAAGTGATCTGCATGCATCTAATCCTTTTGCACGTGAAGTCGTTTATTTTGATCTTTGATTCTTAGATTTGATCCTAAACTCTCTACTCGACTCAGTTATTGATTGATCTAGATTGATTCTTTAAGCACATCTATCAGTACTGCCATATTCTTCCTTTGAATTGTGTCTGGCTTTGAAGTAGAATTATAATTCAAACGCACCCTGTCCGGACTTCAGCACGGAGGTTCTTACTAGGGGCAATCATTCTCTCCTCTTTTTCTCTCCGCTTTCCATTACATCACGATGCCATCCTTCACGACGAACTTGGTCACCGACTCTAAATCCTACAGCTCGCGGAGATATAGAGTAGTGTAAGACCTACTGACATGTGCCCTCACCAAGACATCTCCCTGGTCATCTCCTCATCTCCTCATCGCAAGCCACCAAGCTCCAAGCTACGTCGTAGTGAGAATAGAGTTGGCGCTCCAATGCCCGTGCTACCCTTACCCTGAATACTACCGACCAACGAAACGTCGCATGGCATGGCTTTGCTCTGTAGAGAATAAAGTAGATCCACCGGATCCTCCGATCACTGATCTACAGCTCAAGCTGACCTCCTTCCCTTTTCTCTAGTGATGTCCGCCGGCTGCTCGTGTTATTGTTCTTTTGTTCTGGTGTGGCTACCCCTGTCTTCTGCATCCCTGTCTGTGCTTGTAATAGTCCGGACCGCGACCCTCTCACATTAGCCAGTGTTTAAGTTGGACTCATGATCTGTGATATGCTTGGATAGATCCTTTTAATTGGATCTTAAATGGTAAATTCAATCGTAGTTGAGGCCGGCATAAATAGATTCAGCCTCCCGTTGTTTATTTTGTCTTTTGATTTTGTCTAAGCATCTTCATCCAAGTCTGCACAATGGTCTCTGGATTTACCCGCCTTTTGGCTGTGGCCGCTGTCGCCCAGGCCGCTCCTGCACCATCTGCACCAGCACACAACCTCCACAAGAAGGACGCCACGCCGCTCCCCGACTACGCAACCGCCTACGCCCCCATCTCCTACCTCAACAGCGGCGAGTCCTGGTGGCCCTCCAACATTGCTACACACCTCCAGAACGTCATCCCCGAGGTCAGCTTTGCTGCCGTCGCCGGCTTCGAGACCGCCGGCCAGACCACCCTGGCCAACCTCGCCACCGTCGATGCCACCGCCTACCTCACGTCCAAGGACAATGTCGACACCAGCCCGGCGTGGCAGCTCTCGGCGTACGGCAAGCCGACATCGACCAACGGCGGGTACAGTGCCGCACCGGGCACCATCATTGCCGTGCAGAAGAACGCCACGTGGGTCGATGTGTTCTACTTTACCTTTTTCTCGTACAACCACGGAGGGTCGTAAGTATTCTCTCTCTTTTTGTATTTTGTATAGAGTTAACTTTATAGTATCCTCGGCCTCCAGTTTGATGACCACGTCGGCGACTGGGAGCACACAATGGTGAGTCCTCTATTTAATTAAAGCACCTCGCTTCGCTCGGCACTGACAAAAAGATCCGCTTTGTCGACGGCCAACCCACCGGCATGTACTTTTCCCAGCACGGCTCCGGCTCCGCCTACACCTGGTCCGCCCTCAACAAGACCGCCGCCGGCCGCCCCTACGCCTACATCGCGCTCGGCGGCCACGCCAACTACGCCAAGCCCGGCTCCGAGGAGTACACCATTGTCGGCAGCCTGCTGACCGATAAGACCAATGCCGGCTTTGCTTGGGACTTTGCCCAAAACTACCGCGGCTACTGGTTTGATAACAGCACGCAGACCTTTTCGCCGGCCGGCGGAGTGACAAACGATGACGCCTCCTGGCTTACGTGGAAGGGCTTCTGGGGCGACGCGCAGTACCCGTCGAGCCGCAGCGGGCAGTACTGCATTGCCGGCGAGTGCCACTACACGGCGGGCCCGACCGGCCCGGTGATGAAGAACCTCGGCCGGAATGCGCTGTGCCAGAGGGAGACGAGCTGCAGCGTGTACACGAGCGCAGACGACCTCACGCACCAGTCAAAGCGGACGACAAAGTGATTTTGTAGACTATTTTATTGAATATAGTTAAATACAAAACAGAACGAGTGACTCGCTCTAGGGTATTAGAGCAAACTTCTCGCACAAGGGGTATCAAGAGGCAGAACGACAAGTGTCGAGAGGAAGAAATATCTGACGCGCCGAAAGGTATCAGAAAGAAAGAAACACGTAGAGAAAGGAGAAAGGAGAAATACTAAAGGAGAAGGAAGAAAACAGAAGCAGGACTAAAAAGCGAGCAAGGAGAAAAGAAACCAAAAACCGCCGGCCACTGCTTACAATCTTAGCAGGAAAACATGTTGGTTTGGATAATGGTATTAATGTTGGCATCGGCAACGTAAAAGTTCTGGCTAGGGTCAGGCGGCTTTGTTGAGCTTGAACACCGGGGAGGATACCGCAACACGGGGCTGTCTACGTTCGGCTCACGTGCGACGTGAGGCCGAGCGGTGTCGACTTCTTTTCTGCGTTAGTATTGCGTGTATTGCGTGTATTGTGTGCTGTGCGCGGGGCATTGCCATCAACGGGCCTGGACATACTGTTGACGACGCCCGCGTCGACGCCGCTGCCGATGCCGCGCTCCGCGTCGGCCGCCTTGCGGTACTGCACCTTGGTCTTCCACGCCGGCGTGCCCATGTACTTGGGGCCCTTGTCGTCCTCAAACATGTCGGTCACCTCCTCCAGCGTCTTGCCCGCCGTCTCGGGGAAGAAGAAGAACACGTGCACCAGCATCGCCGCCAGGAACACGCCAAAGATTATGTACGTCTTCCACATGATCTTCTCAAAGGCCACCGGCGTGAACAGGCCCAGCGCCGTGTTGAACGCCCAGTTGCCCGACGTCGCCAGCGACACGCCCATGCCGCGCAGCCGCAGCGGGAACAGCTCGGGCGGGTAGATCCACGACACGGGGCCCCACGTCGGTGCGTACGACGCGACAAACAGGTACGTGCACGCGATGAGCGCCTTGCCGGCCGGGCCGCTGACGAGCATGGACTCGGCGCCGACGCCGTCGATTCCGCCGGGCACGACGACGCCGTACGTCTTCATGATGGCGCCGTTGGCAAACATCCAGATCATCATGAACAGTGCGCCGACGAGCATGGCGTTGCGGCGGCCGTAGCGGTCGATCCAGAGCAGCGCGGGCACGGTCATGAGCACGTTGATAATGTACTGGATGGACGACGCCAGCAGGTTGGCGTTGCCCGAGTAGCCGGTCATGGAAAAAATGTAGCTAATGTAGAGCATCATAGCGTTCATGCCTGTCAGCTGCGACCAGATCTGCGTGAACAGCGCAATCATGGTGCGGTGGATCATCTTGGGTCGGAACAGCTCAAAGTACGAGGCGTCGCTGTTGGCGGCCTCAAAGTCGACGACGGCGCGGATCTCCTCGTACTCTTGCATGGCAAACGGCGAGTCGGGGTCGCCCTTGCCGTGCACGAGGGTCAGCACGTTGCGGCACTCCTCCCAGCGGCCGTGCTTGGCGAGCCAGCGCGGCGACTCGGGCAGGAAGCACATACCGAGGAACAGGCAGATGGCGGGAATCATCTGCAGTGCCCAGGGCACGCGGAACGCGGCGGGGTCGGTGGCGGTCGAGGGAGAGCCGCCGATGAACGAGCAGCCGTACGAGATGTAGAACATGATCAGAATGCCCCATGTAATGGCCCACTGCTGGGCAGCCACAACGCGGCCACGAAGGGACGGCTGCGACAGCTCAGACACGTAGACGGGCACCTGCGACGACTCGATACCGACGGCCAGGCCATTAACAATACGGCCGACGATGAGCATGGGGACGTTTTGCGCGGCGCAAACAATAATGGAGCCGATGATCCTGTTTGTTAGCGAGTGATTTTGATAAGAGCTAAAAAGACTTACCAGATGACAGCGCCAATCATGATGGAAGACCGGCGGCCGAACTTGTCGGTGATGTAGCCCGAGACGAGCGAGCCGAGCCAGGAGCCTGCCGACATGGAAGCCGTGACACCGCCTTGGCGCAGCGTGGTGAGACCGGAGCACTTGACATCGTCGGTGTAGGGAGGGCCGTAGGGGCCGTCGTTAAAGTAGCACTTGTACTGGTTGGTGGCGAGAACAGCCGACAGCGATGCAATGTCGAAGCCGAACAGGGCACCGCCGATGACGGCAATGGCCGTGATGACGTAGATGTTGCCGATGGGCATTGTGAAGGTGGTGGTAGTTTCTACGTGATGGTGGAGGAGCGAAGCGATGGGAGATAAAAGAGAAAAAAATAGAGATGGAGAGAGGGGGTACATCCTTTTATAGGCAAAATACAAAGACTGTAAAGGCCAAATAAGCAGTGGTCGAGGCGAGGCTGCCAAAGGACGGACTTTTATAGACAGGCACTCATGTGATTTGCGAGATTTTGCTGCCCGACTAAGAAGTACTACAAGAAATGAAATAATTCAAAGCTACGGCTGCCAGTATCGAAAACACTCTGAATATAAAGAAAAGTTGCTCGCCATCGTGAGCTGAGTGAATGAACATGACGTTGGAATAAGGTGAAGTCGTTTAAAGCGGGTCCGACTTATACTATTTTATACTATTGGCCAATCAGAGATCGGTATCACGACCACCAACTTGCCGGACGACTGTTGGACAGGTCTTTTTTGCTGGTCTTTTTGTCGCGAGTCGGGGGGCGAATCTAGTCTCGGGGCTGTATAATCTGATGCTTGGTGACTTTGGTGAACAACTGAGTGAGTATTGTAACGGTTGCTTGGAGAAACTTTGATAAATGAAGAGTGGTATAGATGATAGCTTGATGAGTGGGAGAAGAGACTGAAGAGAAACGAGATGGCGAGGATGGAACAACGAGGCCATTATATGACTAAGAATAAGAAGAGCTTTGAAAAAGATCTCAATATAGCACAAAGACATTGTATAAAGACCGCGGTCGCCGGAGTCGTAAAACACCAAAGCTCGATGTGGTATTCGTATTTCTGTCGCGATATCTGGTGGAGCACAAAGCGCCTGAAAGACGACTCGCAGTCATATCATACTGGCACAAAAACGACCACAAAATAAATGCCGGAATTGAAAGAGCTCTCTTTGACTGCTTATCATCGTTGTATAGCTAGCTTGCGTGTCACACTCTGGTGATCCTTGAGACTTCGATTGGCAAGTCGGAAGTCGACGACGACGGTAGGTTAGAATGCAAGACGTTGATGTCAAGAGTATTTCAAGAAGACCGTGATAAAAGAAAGAGACATGATGAAATGTGGTATGGAATGTCATGGATTCATATACTAAAAACGCTGCAAAATAGCCAACACAGTCTCTGTCGTTAAAAGACAGACTGTCTATGCTACATACCGGTACGCCGCCGGCTCGCGGTCCTCGATCCGCTCCAGGTACTCGCGCGAAATCAGATCCTCGATCCGCCGCTTCACCATCGCCACCTCTGGCTTGAACCGCGATGCCAGCTGCGACACCACCTCCGTCACCAGCCCCGTGTGCGTCAGCTCGCGCCGCTGCTTCATGATCCGCACTACCGCCGCGTCGATCGTGTGCGACCGCGTCTGGTTGTTCTTCTCCTCTGTCACGCGCCGCTCCTCCTCGCCCTCCACCTTGCTGACCGCGTTGACCACCGGCATCTTGATTTTGAGTGCCTTGCTGAAAAACTGTGCATTGAACCCAAACTTGTCGCCCGGCTTGATCGTCTTGGTCATCGGCTCCTTGGTCAGCACGCGGCACTTGGGGTGGATCGACAGCGACGCGAGCGCCCGCGTCAGATCGGGCGCCGGGATGCTCGTGCGACCCTGGATCTCTTCGAATGATAGCTTCTCAGTCTCGCCCAGGTCGTTGAACAGAAGCAGCAAAACCATGCCATGCGTCGACACACTCAGCTCGTAGCGCCGGTCGCGGCTCAGCGGGCCCTTATCGTGCCCCTCGATCTTGGGGAACACACACCGCAGGTCAGCACTGCCAGCCGACGCCACCCACGAAAGCACACGGCCGCTGCGGTTGCGCAGGTAGAACTTGAGGAAGCTCTTCTGCAGTCGCACAATCTCCGGCGGGTAAGTGCACTGCGCCGACGGCGTCAGCGAGTTGACGCTGCCCGAGCCCGCATTGTTGGCTGCGTCGTCCGACAGGGCTACGCGGCCCATGACTTCGGGCGGCCAGTTGTTGCTCGTGAGAACATTTACGCTCAAGTCCACCCGTGCCGTGCTGTCCTGGGCCTGGCCGTCGTCGCCCAAGCTTTCCCGCACATAGCTGCCGTACTCGCGCGTAAGCTCCTCCGACGTCGTCATGTCCTTGAACATGCCCTCAAACTTGGTTGTAAACGCCCGTCCCAGGTTGCCCTGCATACGTGAGATCATGAGCTTTTCAGCCTCGGGGTTCTCGCTCTTGTTGTGCAGGAGGCGCCGCGCCAGGTGCTTCTGGTAGTACCGCTGCAGCATGTCCTTTTCAGTCACATGCTGCACCAGCACTGTAGCATGATCCATGGCCTGGTCCACCTCGGCGTCGCTCTTGCCGCGCAAGCCGCGCTTGAAGTTGTCGTCAATGAAAAGAGACACGTACTCAGCACTGCGCGTGCACATTTTGAAGAGCTCAGTGAAGCTAACATTGATCGTCTTTTCCATCTCCTTGTCATTCCGGAAACAGTCGCGCAGCATCCGCAAGAACTTCTCCTTCAGGCTCAAAATGTCGCTGACCCATTTGATCGCGGCCGCAGTCTGCTGTGCAGCGACGGTCAGAGGGGCAACCTTGGCTGCGGGCGCTGTAGCAGAGGCTTCGTCGGCATCTTCTGTTGCCGGAGCCTTGCCTGCGGCCTTGGCTGATTGTGGTTTGGTAGCAGCTGCCGAGGCTGCTGAAAAGTCGGTCTCGCGTAACGTCTTCTCAATATCCCGGCCAAGCTCGATGATCCGCTGCTGAATTGCCGCAAGGAGCACAGCTTGACTCTCTGGAATCTTGTGCACCAGTTCGTATAATGTCCGCAGGTCATCGTCGTCGTCTTGGTCGATCATCCGCTGAAGTCCTGAAGTCTCCATGTCCAAAAAGTCCTTGAGATGCGCCACCACCAGCTCCTTTTCCACCACCCGCTGCACCTTGGACATGGTCTCTTGAGAGACCGTGTGGCCACACCGGTCGCGCTCTTCTCGTAGCCGGTTGTTGGTCCGGTTAAGCCACGCAAGCGCGTCGCCGCCGCGCAGCAGACGCTCGCACTCCTCCCGGTAGAACGCCTGTGTTGCCGCTAGATACTGGGGCTCAAATATAGTCAAATAAAGCTTGTCCTCCTCCTCTTCAGCGTCTGTCTGATATAAAGACTCAAGCATAGCGACGCAGTTGCGAAGCAGTGGCCGATCCACAATCTCGCCATTGCGGTCCATGTCGACTTGACCGAGGATGACGGCCGACAAAATAGTGTAGATCGTCGGCTGCCCGCTGCTATCCCTGGAATCGACATCCGTAGTCGCTTCTGAAGCAACGGCACCCTTGGCCATTGAGCTGGCGTACCTATCCGCCTCGCCGTAAATGTGCTGTGGTAATGCCGCTCGCAGGATATGGTCGCGGAACAGACCGATAGTCGTGGCGTAGATGAACGGCCGGTTGCAGTCTTGCGCATAGCCCCGGTCCAGGTACATGAGAACATCGGCCACCATGTTCATAGCCGTATTGTGCCGCTCCCATGCCTCCTTGACACCCCGCAGTAGTTGCTCGCCCATCTCTCGCCGACTGTGTGTTGTCGTGTTCGTCACGCTATGTAGTGTCACCGACACCAGTTGTCTCGTCACCAGCTGCCAGATCGCTGGGATCACCTTTTCCGCAAAGTGCTGCCGCTCAAACGTCTCCACGTGCATGTACAGGTCCTCGCCGCGCTTCATAAGCACCGCCTTGTACGATGCGCGGTACAGCTGCTCAAAGGATAGCCGGCCGGCATTTTGGTTGTGAATATCGTTGAGTGCATCGCGGATCAGGTTCCAGTTTTGTGTAAACTCGTCGACTGCGGCTGACGACCGTGCAACACCGCCGACCTACAACTGTTAGACAAGAAACAAAGGCAGAAGAGAAGAAAAAGCCTGCAAACATACCCTTCGAGGGGCGCGGATCTTGCCCTTGTACATTGTGATGCACCAGGCCGAAGAGGGCCGTTTTCAGAGCACTTGGGCCGGGTATGAGAAGCTCGCACTGCCGACACTCGGTAGGATCGGGTTTAGCGAGCTAGAGGCGTGAAACTCGTCGTCGAAAGGCGCGTCGTAGAAAAGATAATGGTGGTCGAAGTAGTATAGAAGTAGAATATGCTTCAGAGGAAACGTGGCGTCTGATTTGGCGAGATGTAAGCTATTTTGTAGAAGAATTGAAGCTTAAATGCGGAGTGAGGTCGCAGTCTCACGCAAACTTGTGAATGTGTAGGATGGAGGATGGTCGGTAGAGGTGTCGGTGGTGTCTGGGGCGACGGCGAAGCTCAAAAAGGCGATGACTAAAGTGCAATTATGTTGTTTCGTAGCCGTGGCGATGCGGAAGCTGCAATTAGAGGGTTCCTGCCTGATTCCGCTTCCGTTTGCATCTCGGTCGCGCCTTCCTTGCATGAATACGATACAGAACCCGCGAACCTGTGAGCCTGTGAATTGCCTGGCGAAAGGAGAACCCCGCTAGCGGAGCAAAAGTGTGAGCAACCACGTTGAGGATCCCTGTCAGCCAATCAATGGTACGGAAAAGGGACCTCCACATGGGACCCACAGCAAGCGTCCTCGAAGGTTCGACGTCAATCTCGTTATCGATAAGAATGACGGAAAGAACGAGAAGTCGAGATGAAAAGTTGGCAGGCGCGACTGTCAACTACATAACTTCATAGTTTCCAAGCCAACCTTGAATTATCACGACATTTATAGAGTACTTCTCTAACTCTCTCTACCCGAAACACAAACCACAAAATGGCGTCAAAACAGGCCTGGACCCTCCTCACGAAGCAGCCCATTGCTGCGCGCACAGCCTCAGCAGCAGCTACAGCCTCACGCGCCCTGCGCTGCTCGCCCGTCTCGGCACAGCCCGGATGCTCTCCCTTGACCCGGACAGCTTCATTCTTCCCGACGGCCTCGCCTTTTGCACGCGGCTCTCGTGCGCAGCCAAGGCTCTTTTCTTCGACCACCCCCGCGCGCCGCTCGACCAACGAGACCGGAATCTCTGCAGGCGAGCAGACAGAGCAGAAAGACACTTCCCCGCCGCCGCAGTATGAGCTCACTTTTACGTGCAAGCCCTGCGGCACGCGCTCGGCTCACAAGATCTCCAAGCAGGGCTACCACCACGGCTCTGTACTGATTGCCTGCCCCAGCTGCAAGAACCGCCACATTATTAGCGACAACCTTGGCATCTTTGGCACCAAGCCGGGCGAGGCGCGCACAATTGAGGACATTCTGCGCGAAAAGGGCCAGTTTGTGAAGAAGGGAACACTCGGCACCGAGGGCGACATGGAGTTCTGGGATGACGGCTCCTCCAGCGACCGCAAGGCACGGCAAGACGAGGAGGGTGTCGTGACGGCCAAGAAGAAGGAGGGCGCAGAGGCCGAGGCCGAGAAGAACGCCGCACCCGGCTCGACGTTCCAGGCAGCAGGCAAGGCATAAGCAAGAGTGATATGGGTTGGGTTACATGGATATAATTTTGCATACGGTACGGCATAGAAGGCGTTTGATTTCTGGCGTTTTGGAATACCCAAGTGGATGGTCACATCTCATCTCTGATTGAATATGGAATAAATTTTAAAATATTTTTGAATAATTGTATGGTGTAATGTACAGAAACGAAATGACAAGCTAGATGCAAGTGTCTAATAGAGAACAAACAAAAACAGTTACAGAAATGGCCCAGTATGCTTTGATCCTTTTGATATCCAACGCCGTGAAATGGAGAACAGTAAAGCAAACAAGATAAATGACAAAATAATTATCCTAGTGACTGACTGGATCAGCCCTGGATGCCCCAGCGAGCAGACTTGTGCTCCTGGCCGCGCACCTTGCGGCGCTCCTTCTTCTTGTCCAGACGCTTGCGCTTGTCGCGGTCGTGCTTCTCCGGCTGCACCACCGCCTCGATCTTGCGCTTGGTGGCGCGCTGCTGGCGGCGGTCGCGCGAAGCAGCACCCACAGCCATCAGGGCCTGCGTGTACTCGGCATTGCCGAGGCGCGTCTGCAGCACGTCCATCAGCGACGTCGCGCGCAGCTTGAGCTCGTCGTAGCGCGGCGCAAACTGCGGATCGGCTGACATGGGCGCGGCAATGGTGTTGTCCGTCAGGTTGCGCAGCGGTCTCAGGATGGCGCGCACAGCGACGCTGGACAGCGAGTCAAAGGCGTGCATCGAGGTCGAGCGCTTGTTGAGCGGGCTGCAGAAGGACTCGAGCACGGCCATGGCGGCAGCCTTGGGCACGAGCGACGACACGCGCGGCGGCGTCTCGCGGCGCACAATGCGCGCCAGGCGGATCAGGACGTAGCGACGGTCCATGGGCTTCTTGGCCTCGGTGGACTCGACGGCCTCATCCTCCTCCTCCTCAAAGACGACCTCACCCTCGTCGTCGTCGTCCTTCTCCTCAACCTCCTTCTCCTCCTCCTCCTCTTCCTCATCCTCCTCCCCGTCTTCCTCGTCGTCACCCTCCTTATCGGCAGGCTCGGGCAGCAGGTACTGGCCAAGGTGCAGCAGCATCTTGGCAGCCTCCTCGGCCTCGACAGGGTCGACATCCTCGCCGCGGTTACCCGAGATCACGCTCAGGCAGCCGCGGACAAGGCGCGCAACATCGGTGTGGTCGAGCTTGAGACCATACGAGCCGTTGTACGCCTCAGGCTCGGCCTCGGTGTCGACAACAGAAACAGCCTTCTTGCCGTTGGCAGTTGCAGGGGCACGGAGACGCATGTTCTTGGACACATCGGCAAGGTGCAGGCCAACAAGACGCATAGCAGCCATGCGCACAGAGTGGGTTCCGTGCCACAGGCACTGCTCAACGCCCTGCCACATGTCACCGGCACGCTCGTTGTCGAGCGCAAGCACAGGGAAGTTGGTGACAATGGTCTGCACCGTCTCGAGGGCAGTCGTCATGAGCTTGCTGTAGATCTCGCCACGACGAATCTTGTCGCTGCTCAGCAGAGTCGTGACGCGGTCAATGACCGACTGAACATCCTCGATGTTGGTGTTGGTGAGGGCCGGCGAGGGAAGCGACGTGACGGGCACAGCCTCCTCGCCGTCGTTGTCGACAGCACTGGCAAACGACGCAAAGTAGACGCCAAACAGCTCCACGCCCATCTTGAGCGAGCCCAGATCCTCGCGCGGCTCAGCCTCGAGCCACGTGCGGAACAGGCGCAGGAACTCGTTGACGTAGTCGCGCTTGGCCATGGACAGCATTGCCGTCAGCTGAGCTGCAGCAACACGGCGACACTTAGCGCTTTCGTCGTTGGCAAGCACCATGACCAGAGGCAGGAAGCATGTGCCGACAATGTCCTGGACAAACGGATCGCTGGCAGCCGCGGCGGGCGTGTCCAGCGCAGACGTCGACTTGAGCAGAAGCATGTAGACAATCTCCATGGCCTGCAGACGACCGCCCTCGCGCTCGTACTTGAAGTTGGCCACGATAAACTCGAGCTGGCGCTCCCAGCGCTTGCGCTGCTGGGGGTACTCGCGCAGGAACTGGAAGAAGGCGCGGCGCGCAAGGTCGCGAGTGTCCTGATCGTCGTTGGTGATCATGACGGTGCCAATGTAGTCGAGCGTGTCGTAAACAGCGGCCGACTCGACGCGGCGGTCCAGCACGGCACGCACAAAGTTGAACGTGACGTGGCGGAACAGCGGGCTGGTCAGGTCGTCCTTGAGCTTGGTGAGAAGAATGTCGATCGCAGCCGGGCGCACCGGCACGTCGTCGTGACGGCTGCGCAGGACAACCGATACGAGCTTGAGAGCCGACTGGGCGAGATCACCCGACGTCGACGACGCGTTGCTGATCTCCTTAATGGCCTCCTTGGTGCACACCTGGTACAGGCCTGAGAACTGCTTCATGTCGGGGAACGTGACCTTGACGAGCACGACTAGCAGCTTGTAGGCGGCAATCTTGACGTCCTCCTCGCCAGCCAGCACGGCATCACCCAGAATGGGCACGAAGCCGTCAATGTTGGCGGCCGTGCGCAGGCTGTCGTACTTGCGCAGGATCGCGCGCAGCACGTCCATAGCAAACTGGATCAGCTTGTACGTGAACTTGCCGGCCTTACGCTGACCTGCGTTGTTGCGCACTGTCTTCTGGAACAGGAACTTCTTGATGCGCGGGTCGATCTTGGTCACCGCATGCGTCTGCGACGCCGTGCGGCTCTTGTAGACGTCCTGGATGATCTCGTAGCAGAACACGAGCACGTCGCGCGTGTCGGCAACTGACGGGTTCTGCGATAGGCCGGCGGCAATGCGCGCGAGCAGCGTGTCGATCTTGACCGAGATGGACTTGGTGATCTTCTCGAGCATCAGCAGGTGCAGCGGCTGCACGAGCACGCCGAGCTTGCTGACCGACGCGTTCTTGGCCACCAGCTCCAGCGAATCCTGACTCTTGCTCTTCTTGACCTCCTTCATCTGCGTAATGTAACCCTCGGCATCCTTCTCCTCGCCGACGGCGCCAAACACATCGTCCATGATGACGGCCATGATGGGCTCGACGCAGTAGTCCAGGTCACCCTGTGCAAACAGCGGGATAACGGCCATCAGCAGCGTGTGCATGGTGTAGGACAGCACGTGCAGCTGGTAACCGCGGGTCAGGGCACCGCGCAGCTCCTTCAGGACGAACCCGAAGCAGCTGGGGCCCAGAATGGTCGAGATGCGCGACAGCGTGTCACGGGCCATCTCGCGGGCGTCCCAGGACTTGCTCCGCAGAATGTGGCACACATCGGTCAGCACACCAGCCAGCTTGGGGTCGCGCGTGGCAGGGGGCAGCAGGTTGAGCAGCTTGACGAGGATAATGGCCGCAGGCACACGGGCACTGACAGTCTCCTCGTCCTTGTCGTGCAAGTGCTCAAACAGGGGCGGCGTCAGACCACCCAGGATCTCCTCAGACAGCTTGGTGGGCTCGGGCAGAGTAGCAGCCAGGCGAGTCTTGGGCTTCGCCTTCTCTGCGTCCTTTTCAGCGTCGGTCTTCTCAGAATCAGTATCCACGAGAGACTCGCCGGCAGCGGCGACAGCATCGACAACCTTGTCGAGCAGACGAACAATCTGCTTCTGCAGCTCGGGCTTCGACTCGATAAACGAGATGAAGCGGCGCAGCACAGCACGGTACTGGTTCCACTCGAGCGAGTAGGTCAGCATGGCGATCGTGTTGGTGGCCTGGGCGCCGAGACCACGGTCGTCGACACCATCCTCGCGACCAAAGATGAAGTGCTCCAGCAGCGGGATGAAGAACTGGCTGACGTTCTTGCTGCCGAGCGGCGTGCGCACGTTGATGCCCTCAAGCACCTGCATGGCTTGAATCTGTCTCTCGGTGGTACCGGCAAAGATGTTGGCAAAGAAGGCGCGGTTGACGTCGCGGTCATCCTCGTCAATTTCGGTGTCATCCATGTTGATGTCGGCCTCCTCTTTCTCGGCCTCACGGTCCTCCTTAGTCTGGGGCACAACGGGCGACAGGTCGGCAACCGGAGGCCAGGCACGCAGAGCACCAATCATGAAGCAGAAGACGCGCGAAATCTCGCGGCGCACGATCTCAGACTGGTCACGGGCACCGGCGTACATGGCAGGCAGCACCAGTGTCTTGAGATAATTGACAAGACCCTTCGAGTCCTTGTCGTCACCGCTGATGGGCTGGTGAGTGGTATTGTCACTGGTGACCTCGATCAGCTTGCACAGAGCATCGGCCGCGTTGGTGGACAGCATGCCGTACTCGTCATCAACACGGATGTAGAACAGGATGTTGTGCAGCAGAGGCAGCCACTGCTGGGCAGTGAGCGCAGGCGTCGAAGCAGCCGGGCGCGCAATGCGGCCAAAGGCAGCAAGACGGCGCTCGTAGTCGACGTCGTCGAGCACGCCCTGGCCATAAGCGTTGAGGTCGAAACAGAAGTCGGACACGACACGGAGCTGCTGGGCGGTCGTCTCGTCTTCCTGGATGTCGGCAAACACGGCGAGCACGCGGCACAGCGTCTGGCGGTTGTCACGGTCCTTGAAGAAGGAGAAGAGCGATGCGATGGTGGTGTAGACCTTGTCCTGCAGGACCTTGTCGACGACGCGGTCGGTCGACTTGTTGCTGTCGCTGTCGAGGCGGATGAAGCGCTCGAGCAGGACCAGCAGGCCACCCTTGACGCGAGGGTTGACGCGGCGCGAGGGCTGGTTGAGGAGCCAGGTGGCAATGTCGACGAGACTGCGCACGTGTGTGGTGGCCTTGACAAGGGGTGCGAGAGCGACGACGGTGTCGACGCAGACCTCGAGCAGGTGGCGGCTGATCTCGCTGCCGCCCTTGTTGTCGCCGTCGGCGGTCGAGCGCAGAACGGCACCCAGACGCAGCAGGGCATAGTCCATGTTGGGGTACAGGAGCTGCGACAGAATCTGCTCCTTGATCTCGTCGGGCACGGCAATGACACCGGGGACGGGCTTCGCGCTGTCGACATCCATGCCCTCGCCGGGGGTGATAGCAGGCTGGGACATCTGAACCAGCTGGTTGACGAGGCCAAGCGCAAAGATCTTGACGACATCCTTAGCCTTGGTGGCAAGCGACTCGATGATTTTGGGCAGGATGCGGTCGTCGGCGGCAAGGAACATGACGCACTGGGGCAGCTGGGTCCAGGTCTGGAGCAGCTTCCAGGTCCACGAGACGCCCTGGGTGGTCTCCTGGGGCAGGCGCTCGATGACGGGGCTAATAACCTCGCCAACGATGGCGCTGCGGTAGGGGGTCCAGTCGAAGTTGGCGGGGGCGTTGCGGAACAGCGAGCACAGGCAGCGCAGAGCGGCCGTCTTGGCCTTGCGCATGAGCGAGGCGCCGGCAATCTTGGCAATAGCGCCGTGGGCCAGTTCCTCCTTGTCCTCACCATCAGTAATGGCCTTGTCAATGGTCTCCTCGTTGACGCCGTGCAGACCGCGGCACGCGCAGATGAGGCAGTACAGCGTGGTGTTGAGGAGCACATCGAGGTAGGGGCTGACGTTGGTGCCGAGCTCGTTGACGATGGGGTCGAGCATGTTGAGCACACCGACCTGCTTGCGCGCGGGTAGCAGGGCCTCGTCATCGCCAAAGGAGCTGCTGGCCGCGGGGAACAGCGACTCGTGGATACGGCCGTTGGCATCAGCAATGCGCACGCTCTGCAGGTTGCCGAGGGCGACGTTGATGAAGCCGCCAATGCCGTCGACGTCCAGGTTGCGGATGACAAAGAGACGCGTGGCCTGCAGACCCTGGCGGCCGGAGGCAGCACCCTTCTTGGCAATGGAGCGACCGTACAGCAGGCGCAGCAGCACAGGCATGAGCTCGGCCTTGTGGGCGGGCTGGATACCCTGGCTGTTGCTCGACTCGTTGTCGTCGGACTGCATGAGGAGAGTGAGCTCGTTCTTGAACTTGCTCTCGTCAAGCAGGTTCTGAAGCTGCTCCTTGTACTTGGCGACGATAGGTTGGCGCCAGGCGAAGATGGCCTTGAGGGCAAGACGCTGGATGTCCATGTCACCATTGGACAGCAGCTTGAGCAGGGCGTCGTAGGCCTTCTCGCTCTGGTAGAGCACCTGGGAGTTGGTGAAGAGCGAGAACACGACAATAAGGGCCTTCTTGTCGGGGAACGACCAGCCGCCGAGTTCGTAATCGTCGGCCTCGACTTCCTCGTCGGCCTCCTCAACAGCCTCGGCAGCCTCGGCATCCTCCATGTTCTCATCACCCTCAGCCTTCTCAGCATCCTCATCTGCCTCTTCCTCCTCCTCGTCTTCTTCCTCTTCCTCCTCCTCCTCTGCATCCTCGGCCTCGTCGTCGTCGTCATCAACTATCTCCTCGACACGGGGACCGCGATCCTCGGTCCAGGACAGCAGATGAGGCACCAGCTTGCGCGAGCGCTTCTCGGCCATGGACGGCATCGCCGCGAGGACCTTGAGCGCCTTGCCACGCTCGTAGCCGGCGTAAGCAGGCACGGCCTCCTGCTTGACCTGGAACGTCTCCAACATGGCTGCAGATGGGTCAATGGCCGTGGTCTGCGTCAGCTTGGACATGTCGTACAGCTTGTCGAGGCGGAAGCACTCGAAATCGGTCGGGGGCAGGCGACGGCGCGGGGGAAGAGCCTTGCCACCGCGACCAGGCTTGGACGAGTCGAAAGCGGCCTGGCGCGAGGCGGAACCGGTCGTGGACGCGACCTCGATCCAGTCAAAAGCGAGCTCGGCAATAAACTCCTCACCGGCCTTGTTGGTCTCGGCGATCTGCTTCATGGCCTTGATGGCGTCGTCCCAGACGGGCGCCAGGGGCACAGACAGCATACCGAACAGGAACGCAGGGATGGCCGACGCAAGCCAGGCGCCGGCAGTGACGTGAGCGTAGACCTGGGCAAGCTTGCGCAGATGGGCGGCAATGTTGCGGACGTTATGAGGAGCAAAGCCAATGTCCTCGGTCTGGATCATGATGGACAGGGCAGAGGCGTGGTCGGCAAAGCTGTCGAGATCGGTCGTGCCCTTGTCGCCCTTCTTGTTGGTGCTGGCGCTGTCGCCGAGGTGCTGCAGAATTTGAAGAGAGACGAGGCGAAGCTGGTGGTCGGGGGCAGACAGGTTCTCGACGAGAGCCATGATGAAGGGGTCCTCCTCGTCACTGGATGCAGACTCGGCAGCCTCGTCGGTCTTCTTCTCGGCCGGCTCCTTGGTCTCCTTGGCGACAAACTCCTCGGGGACGAGCTGCTCGTACTGGAGGAGGGCCTCGAGGAAGCCGGTGCGGCGGGCAAAGCGGGACGCGGCCGCGCGCAGCAGAGGACGCAGGCCAGCATCGGGCTTGCCGGCGAGGGCCTTGGTCATTCTCAGGTAGGCGCGGAAGCCCTGTGTGACGATAAAGGTGGTCTCGTCGTTGTTAGCCAGCTGCAGCGAGGTCGGACGCAGCGCGAGCTTGAGCTTGCGCAGCAGCAGCTCGGAGATGCGCGCCGGGGTGGAGGGGTGCACGACGGTGGTGTCGAGGACGCTGAGCAGAGCGGCGTACTTGGGCAGGCAGTGATCGCGCCAGGTGGTGGGATCCTTGCCGTAGACGCCGCGCTCGGGGAAGGGTGTGGCCTCGAGCTGCTCAAACTTGCGCACGATGCTGTCCTGCCACGACTGGGGCAGACGCAGGCGGTCGTGGCCGGAGCCGCGGTTGGAGAAGGCGCCGGACTCGACCATGTCGGGCACGACGGCACATAGGATATCCTCGTTACCGTCGTGCGACCAGTGGGCGTTGATAAAGGTCTGGAAGGGGCCCTGCAGGGTGGCCTGGAACTTGGGCGAGTTGAGCTCGGCGGCGTAGGCGCAGAAGGGCACGAACCAGCGCGACAGCGGGTCGCGCTCGAGAGATTTTGTGATGGAGGCCATCTGAGCGCGGATCTCGGAGAGCGGTGCGTGGTTCCAGACGACAGCGGTGTTGACAATGACCTGCTGCCAGATGGGCGAACTGGTGTCGGCCTCGGCGGCGAAGACGTCCTCGTCGGCCTTCTCGTCCTTCTTGGTGGGTGCGACGGCAACGGGCCACGATGATTCAGGTGCGGATGTCATGGCCTCGAGAAGCTGCGACAGCATGGGCACAATGGCCGACCAGTCCTTGATCTTGTAGCCGCCGCGCACACCTGACAGAATGGCCAGGAAGCGCACGTGGATGTGCAGCCGCCATGGGCCGGTGGCGGCCGTAGGGGTCTTCTTGGCCTTGACAGCGGCGGTGACGCGTTTTATCGCGGGCTCGGCATCGGCAAGGATTGCGTCGGTCAGGGGCTTGAGGGCCTCGTAGCCGGTGTGGTGGACAAGACTGGTGAGCACGCCGCAGCAGACGTCGCTCCAGACAGTGCTCTTGCCCTCGCCCTCACGTGACAGCTCGTTGTCTGGGATGGCGTTGACAAGGCCGAGGAAGAGCTCGGACGCGGACAGGCGGAGGGTCTCGCTGGGGCCCTTGTTGGCCTCGGCAAAGAGGGTCATGATGCCCTGGGTGTAGAGCTGGACGGTGTTGCCCTTCTTGGTGGCGGGGACGGAGGCGGCGCGCAGCAGGTCGTCGCGAATGTGGTTGATGATGAGAGGGAGAGAAGAGTCGCGGCGCGAGGCGTTGGCGGTCATGCGGACGAGGAAACTGAGGGCCTCGGCTGTGAACCGGGCAATGTGGCCAGGCACGCGATGTGTGGGTGATTTGGGTTTTGATGGGGGTGGTGTTGGGTCTGATTTTGGTGCCTCTGCTGGCTCTGCCGCTTCTGCTGTGTCTGCTGCGTCTGCGTCTGTGTCTCTTGATGTGGTCTCCTCTGGTGCCTCGTCATCGTCAGCCTCGGCTTCGGCTTCTGTGTCTGCCTCCTCCTCAATGACAGGCCGGCCGAGGAGCGGCGCGAGAATGTCAAAGGTCGGCCGCAGGTCCGGCACGAGGAGCCGCGACAGGTACTTGAACAGGAATGCCAAGCACGCAAACGTCCACTCGATGACGGCTGCGTCCAGCACGTGGTTCTGCTGGTGGTGCGACCGCGCAATGCCGGCGCCGCTGTTGTGCCGTGCGACGTCGACGAGCAGGGCAAAGGCGCGTGCATCGTAGCCGTTTGCGACGAAGCGGCTGCCCAGGTCGTGTGCAAATGCGGTCAGCAGGTCCAGCAGGGGCTCGAGCGCCTCACGGCCGTCGTCCTCGGTCTGTGCCTCCTGGATGGCGGCCGACATCTCGTCCATGATGCGGTCCTCAAAATGGAGGATCTGGGCGAGACTGTCGCATAGCGGCGTGACCTTGCGGCGGAAGGCCGTGAAGATGCGCGACAGGTTGAGGTCTGTCCATTTCTCGATACCGTTGCGCAGGTAAGAGGTAGTGGCGGACAGGTCGCTTTCGGCGGCGGCGTCGAGATCGTGGCGGCGGACCTTGTGCACGGCGTCGAGGGAGTGCAGCTGGGCAATCTTGCTGCTGAAAGACTGCCAGCGGTGGTTCTTGTTGTGCATCTGGCCCGGCGACTTCTTGCCGCGCTTGGCCTTTGTGATGCGTCCGGCCGTCTGTGGCGGCGACATCGTGGCGGTTGTGTGTGTTGATCGGATTCAGGGAGAAAGGGTCGAGGTCAAGTCGAGGTTCAGGTTGAGGTCGAGATTCTCGTTTGGGGAGGTAGATTGAGAATGCTTTGTAGATTGCCCTTTATTAATGAGAGTAAAATCTATACCTGTGAGTGTAGTACAGGGTATAGTCGGGCGGCGTGGTGGATTGGTGAGCACTCGACCGTCAACACATGCCGTTATGCTGTTGAGGATTGGCTTTGGTCCTTTTTGCAGGAACTGTTGGATGCAGCTTTTTTTCTGTTTTCTGCCGTCCAAAAATTTTGGACGCGATAAGCGATAAGGTCCACAGGGTCCGCTAAGTGGGTCTCTCCCATCTTGAAGGATGACTAAGATTTTGAACTGAGCTGGGAATTGAGCGGCATCTCTCTGTATCATCTATTCTCGCATGAAATTTCAAGGTGATATTTACAAATCTATTATCCCTCACAATACTACATGATGCCAGAAGGACTGTCAAAGCAGTTGTCAGAAGGCCCAACACCAACGGTGGAATTAACGGTGGACGAGAGGTGACCCACAATAAAGTTCTCTGGCAGTACGGAGATTGGAAGCCTACAGTGTCTACGAGTATATACACTGTATTCTTAGATTACAGCTTGAGTACAGTACTTATAAAAGCTAGCAAGTTACTGTAAATATGTAGTACACAGTAGCACAGTGCGACTCGACTTACACAATATTCACACGAAATAAAGTCCGGCATCACGACGACGACACAGATGTAGTCGGGCGTTTACATGATGTTTTAAGGGAAGAAGTAGATGGTAAGAGCTTAGATATTGTATCTTGAACTGGAGAGAAGAAAATAATTATTCGTACAAGAGAAAGGCCATCAATGTATAAAAGGTGCCGTCGTCCTCGTCTTGTCAAGATCACAATAATCACCAATACTCAACACTCTCCATCCTCAGATCATACTATATTCTTTTTCACAACTTAAATTAAAATTCTCTTCAAAAATGTCTACCATTCAGACTTGTCCTCTCGGCAGAAACGGCCCTGTCGTCCCCCGTCTTGGCCTCGGCCTCATGAACAACAGCGGCGCCTACAACGACGCCGCGTCCGACGACGACCGTCTTGCCCTGCTGGACCATGCTTATGCCCTCGGTGAGCGCTTCTGGGACACGGCCGACATGTACGCCGACTCAGAAGATCTGCTCGGCAAGTGGTTTGCGCGCAACCCCGACAAGCGCGCCGACATCTTCCTGGCCACCAAGTTTGGCTTTGACGTGTCCAACCCGGCGGCACTCGTCATTAACTCGTCGCCCGCGTACTGCCGCGCGTCGCTCGAGAGATCTCTCAAGCGGCTCGGCCTCGAGTACGTGGACCTCTACTACGTCCACCGCGTGGACGGCGTGACGCCGATCGAGCAGACCATGGCGGCGCTCGTCGGCCTCAAGGCGGAGGGCAAGCTGCGGCACATTGGGCTGTCGGGTGTGAGTGCGTCGACGCTGCGGCGCGCCCACGCGGTGCACCCCGTGGCGTGCATCCAGATGGAGTACAGTCTGTTCTGCACTGAGCTCGAAGCCCCTGAGAGAAATGTGCTGGCGACGGCGCGCGAGCTGGGCGTGGCGGTGGTGGCGTACAGCCCGCTGGGCCGCGGCCTGCTGGCCGGTGGGGTGACGGCGGTGTCGGACGTTTCCGGCGCGGGCGACATCCGCAGCGCGTTCGGTTTCCCGTGGTACCAGGAAGACAACTTGACAAAGAACGTGGCACTGGTCAAGCAGATTGGCGACATTGCGGCGAGCAAGGGCGCGTCGACGGCGCAGATCTGCCTGGCGTGGATCCTGGCGCAGGGTGACGACTTTTTTGCCATTCCGGGCACGCGCAAGGCTTCGCGGCTGGAGGAGAACCTAGGAAGCATGGCAGCAGAGTATGCGCTGACGGCTGACGAGGAGCAGCAGCTGCGTGCGCTGGGCAGTCAAGTCTCAGGAGCCAGCATGATCCCGGAGCATGCGGCTCTCAGCTTCTGCGACACTCCTCCTATGTAGTAGTTTCTTAGTCTAGTTTAGAGTCCTTGCCAATCTCAACTCATTCAAACCTAGATCAAAGACGGCCACGACATTGGTGAGAAACGTGACGCCCAGCGTAAACGGCGGCACCTGGCTGTCGAGGATGCCGACGCGGCAGTAGCGCTTTGTGTCTGGATCACGCTCTGTCTGGCGCAGCAGATCATCGGCAGCCATGTAGTATACTTGGTCTTTTATTTGCACGCCAAAGGTCGGCACGCGTGCATTGCACGGCGCATAGTAGGCGGCGCCGGACGGCACCCAGTGCGGCGGCGGATCGAATGCGCTGAAGATGGCGGCGGCGATGCTTGTGGGCAGAATGGTGAAAGTCGAGCCGGCGTCGACCGAAACCTGGAAGGGCTGCTGTGAAGAGGCTGTCGTTATCGAGCCGTTGTGCAGTCTTTTGCTGTAGATGAAAGACGTGGGTGTGATCAGGTAAAAAGTGCGGTCGTTGAAGGCCCGCTTGGGATGAGGAGCGGGTAGTTCGAGTGGCGCCGTTGACCAGCTGTTTTTGTCATAAGAAATCGGCGGCACACCACCGAGAGAGAGATAGCTGGTCGATGTGGTAGAGTACCTTGCCAGAGCCAGAGCAAATACGGGCTGTATGTCGTTTTGCTTGTAGAGGGAGGTGAGGACGGGATCATATGGTTGGCCTGTGAGCGATGGATAGGCCAGACCTAGAAGTCCTGACGACTGACCATCGCCGCCGTACCAGTGCGTGCGGTTAACAATAGCAATCTGCTGGTGGTGTGCCGTGAGACCGCCAAGGGTCACATCGGCCGTCGTATAGTATCCTGTGACAAAGGTGCCGTCACCAAAGAAGCGGCGGAACGGCGAGGTAGGCTGGAGCGATGTGTCTGGTGTGATCGACTTGAATCCACAGGCGTGTCTGCTCTTTGGAAATCCTGTGATGGAGACGCACTGGTAGTTGTCGGCCACCAGCCAGGTGTCGCTCGATCCAGTGTCGAGGTTGACGAGGACGTCTTGGTTGTTGACGGTGATATTGACTAGATAGCAGATGTCGTGGATGTTGGAGAGTCGGGTAAAGCTGGCTGGTTTGTCAGATGGTTGAATTTGCATGTATTCGTCTGCCACTCTGTTGAAGTCGACACGCCGTACATCGAGAACTGGCGATGCAGAGGCCGTCACGGCCAGGATGGCAAATACCAGCAGTCTCATGTTAAATTGCAGGATCAAGACATTCCGATCAGAAGTTTGTCTTAGTTTAGAAAATGATCTGAAGGTTCACCATGTAGAGAAGAAGGCAAGTATAAACGAATGTCAAAGACGGCAGACTGGCATACATATTGCATTATATTACCTGGGGACTATTTTAAGAACATTCATTTATATGAAGATATAGTACCCAACGCCAGATCAAAGATCAGTAGATAAGCAGAAACTTGGAAAACCACCCGTACAAATGAAAAGAACAAAAAGAAATATTAATCTGACTCACATCAGCACCTCCGTATAAGCACCCCGGACATCTAGCATTTAGCATCTAGCAAATCTTGCGCCAGAAGGGCTCCAGGATAGGGTGCCAGAGCATGACAAACACAACAATCAGCCACTCCAGCACCTGCACCGACGTGCCGCCGGACACGTCAATAGCCGTCGTCGACTTGGACGACGTCGTAGAGCCGGGCAGGTCCGTTCCGGCAAAGAGCAGCGCACGCACTGCCACAGTTGTAGCAATGGCCGCAGCCACAGCAGCCATGACGGCACCCGTCGTCATCATCATGGCCGCATTCCACGCCTTGCGCTCGTGCATAAACACCTTCTCCGAGCCGGCGTCGTCGTAGCCCTTGGTTGCGGCTGCGCGCGAGAACACGCGGAACGCAATCAGCGCACCGCCGGCCGACGCAAAGCACAATGCGCTCAGCAGCAGCGGGATGTAGATGATGGAGAGCACGCCGCCGGGGCCGGTGCTGCCGCTCTGGATGCCGTCGGCGAGGGCCAGCAGAGGCTGCAGGGCGGTGGCGGCGACCGAGGTGGTGCCGGGCAGGTAGTACTTTGTAGTGGACGAGACGGAGCCGTTGGTGCCGTTGGCAGACACGATGGACGAAAAGGTGCCGGCACAGGTCAGGTTGCTGTTGGCGACGGTCGAGTTTTCGATGCCGGCACACATGCTGAAGAGGCCGATGTGGACGGAGGCATTTGTCTGGTTGTTGGCGAGCTTGATGACGTAGAGGCCGGGCAGGCCAGGGGATGTCGAGTTGCAGCCGACAAAGATGAGGATGTAGAAGACGAGGACGGCAACGGTGATGAGGCCGGTAAAGACCAGACGGAAGTCTTTCTTGCCGAGCATTTTGGGTGAATGGAAATGTGAAGGAAAGAGAACGAAAATAAAAGTGAAAGTAGAGTCGTTGAGACGATAATTGACCAGCAATTAAAAGAGTGTAGAGATGTGAATAAATTCAAGTAAAAAGAAGGAAATCAAAGACTTGTAGGAAATAGCAAAGAAAGGCAGATGAAGATGAAGATGAGATTTCAAGATGTTGTCGACGAGGACATCCATCTTATATCTTTCAGCCCTGCACCCATTTTGTGTCACATTCTTTTTTACTTCTTTGGTTATCTACATCTAAATCTAGATCTGATCTATTAACAGCAAGCGCTCGCATTTCTGTTTTGTATAAATGTTATAAATGACGAATTACCGCCGGCCGCGGTCGACCTCTTGTCGGATGCTCTCGTCCAGCCATTCTGCGATCCACGCCCGGCCCAAACAAAGGCCGCACAGCCTGTGGATGCAGTATAGACGCATCTCATTGTCTCGACTGCCGCCAATGCTGGTATGAAACGGATATTTTTGGAATGAACAGCTTCTTAATTGTTGGTGTTTCGACTGTGGTCTGTTTCTTTTGTTTCTTTCTTTCTTTTCTTTTACTTGGTTGATTTGTACTCTTCTTTTCCTTATTACATCTCTACCCCTGCTGTATCAATTAACGCGCAGGGCCAAACAATTCAAAACCAGACGCCAGACAGATGCAACTGAATTAACGGTGGACTCAAGTCGGCGCTTATTGACAGCTGTCAGCCATCAACGTCTTGATCCATGCTTCATGATTAGCACCCATCACTTATGCATCCTTGCACAACGTATGCACAAGCAAGCCTTGTTCATACAACACGTCGGGATGCAATTCCGAGAGTACACAGACTTCGTCCCTCATCGGACTTAATTCAAGCTGTTGGCTGTTGATTCTACCTTTTTGATGTTTTTGTCTTCGGCTGACTCTATTTCTCCGGATTATCGAACGTTTTATGGTTTGTGGCGTTCTGTGATTCACCTCCATTTACAAAATCAAGCGGTCTTCATAAATTTCTGCGTTTATGTTGCTTTTAAATCTATTAAATAACTCACAAATTACTTAAATTATTTGTACATTTACAAATTTAAAAACAAAACTGTAAACAGTTCAAATCGACAAATAAATCCCATACCAAATCCTCGCGAATTAGTCATCATTGCAAACTCTCTTCACCCAATTGGGCAACTCCGTCGCGTCTCGATCCCATGACGAGATGATGCACTCACATTAGCTCGCATAGTCTCGCACCAAGCACTCTTCCGTGTTAGCTATTCTCTCTGTAGTTTGGTTGGACTTGATTATTTTCGTATTCACATTAAGTTGCGCCTCTCGTTGTATCTTTGCGCCGGCCTCGTCTGTGTTATGTCCGCCGATCGGATATATTGACTGTTGACTGTTGACTCACATCTCGTCTATATTTCGATTCTTATCCGTCACTCGGTTTCTGAGTTTCTCTTCTTTTTTCTAGAGAGCTCATCACACACACAATGGCCCTCATTACTGGCATCCACCACGTCAACCTCGTCGTGCCCCGCGACACCCTGCCCGCCGCACACGCCTTCTACGAAGACATCCTCGGCTTCGTGTCTATCCCCGTCCCCGAACGCCAGCGCGGCACCCTCGCCTGGTTCAACGTCACCGACACCCAGCAGATCCATATTGCCTTTGGCCGCGACTTTGACTTTGACGGCGACGCTACCACATCGTCGCGCCATCCCTGCTTCCGCGTGGCCTCGCCCGAGGCATTGCTGACCCTCCAGCGCAAGATCTGGGACTTTTACCAGGCAAACGCACAGACACCCGGCAGCGGTGCCCCGCGCGCGTGCGACGAGCCGGGCGCCGAGTCGTCGGGCGCCAAGGGCGTCGAGTATCCGTCGCGCTTCTTTGTGCGCGACTACGCCGGCAACCGGCTCGAGTTTAGTCTGTAATTAAATTAAATGCAAATTAAATGATTAAATCAGCAATGCACAGTGCGCACTCATATCTGCACCCACCACGTAGACCTCGATTCAACGTCGCCCGTCATCGACAAAATACAAAATGCGCCTCCGACTCGTCCAGCTGCCCGCGCGGGCGTATCCCGCCTACGGGCTCGCGGCGGCCGTCCAGGAGCTGGTGCGCCGCCAGTTCCTGTACGCCAAGGCCGCCAACTCGCAGGCCAGTGCCGCGCAGGCCACCGACGACAACACGCTGCTGTCCATGTACGTCCAGCCGCCGCCGCCGACGGTCATTGCGTTTACGCCGACGCCGACATACACCCTGGGCCGGCGGCAGTCGTATGCGCTGCTCACGGAAGAAGAGCGGGCCCGGCTGCAAGCTCCGCTGCGTGTCCAGGACGACCAGACCCAGCAAACAGAATACACCCCGGCCATTGAAGAGTCGACCCGTGGCGGCCTCACTACATACCACGGCCCCGGTCAGGCCGTGCTGTGGCCCATTATCGACCTGAAAGCACCGCAGTTCCAAAACTGGGGCACCACACGACCGCTGACCGTGCGCTGCTACAGTCGTTTGCTGGAGACTACGACACAGGACGTGCTCAAGCGGCGCTTCGGGCTGGACGTCTACACCACCGACGAGCCCGGTCTCTGGATCCAGTCGCCCACGAGCGCAAAAGAAAAAGAGGAGCGCAAGATTGCCGCGCTAGGCGTGCACCTGCGCCGCAACGTGAGCGCGCTCGGTGTCGCCGTCAACCTCGACACGCCCGTGACGCGCGCGCCCGCGATCAACAACACGGCGTCCGATGCCAACCCGTGGATGCGATTTGTGCCGTGCGGCATCGAGGGCAAGGGCGTGAGCTGTGTCGCGGACGAGGCGCGGCTGCAGTTCGGCGGCAACGTACCCGAGTCGTGGGACCTGTCGGCGGCGTCGTTTGCCAACAAGTGGGCGGCCGCGTTTGCGCAGCAGCTCGGTCTGGCCGAGACGGACGTCGACGTCGCCGATGCCGAGACTGTGCAACAGCTCGTCGCCCGTGCCGAGGAGCTCATGGTTGAGTGATTTCTTTACTTATTTAATTGTTTAATTTCTACATCACATAGTTCAAATAGACGGCGTTCTTTCTTTATCAATACAATTAAATCTCATCAACATCAGACTGGCGTGAGCGGCTGCCGCCAGCACTGCCGCCGATAGTGCCACCTAGCTGCTCCCGGCAAGCACGCGCAGACATTGCCGCCATCAGCCCGTCCCAGTCCAGCCCCTGCGGCGACGCCTTCTGCCGCTGCAGCTGCCGCCGCCAGCGCGCGTGCGTCTCCTGCAGGCCCTGCAGCACCATCCACACCATGTAGTCGTCGCCCGGGTCCGCCCGCACGCGCTGCAGGCTGCGCCGCGTATCCGACACCAGCCGCTGGTACGCCGCGATGCTCTCGCACTGCGCGCGGCTCGCGGTGCTGAGGCGCTGCACGAGGCCGGCCGTGTAGCCCGACGCCGCGGCGAGACGCACAATGTGGTCGACGGCGGCATCAAAGTGGTAGCGCGGGCGCTTGATGAGGGGATTGTAGATAGCGCGCGTAGTCTCGGTGACAAAGGTGATGTCGGCCTTGCTGCAGGTGGGTGTAGTGGGCGTAGATGCTATAAAAGGCTCGGCCTCTTCTTCGACATAGGCCAAAAAGTCTCTCTTCCTTTTTCTTGGGGTAGCCTGGCTGCTCGACGGCGAGTTTGGACTCAGCTGGCTCCCGAGGACGAGAGCTGACGACACAATGATGCTCTTTGCAAGCTTGCGCCGCTCGTCCTACTGGGCAAACGCAAGGCCGCTGACCTGGCGAGGCCGACGTTCGCCTTTGTCTTTTCTCTTTTCTCTGCCGCCCTTGTGCCCTGTCTTCCTCGCCTTGTTTATATCATCCTCAGAGCCCGCCTCGAGGAATCCGGCGACGCCATGGAACTCGAGGTTGGCGCGGAGGGTAGTCTCCCATGCGTCAAACGAGTCGATGCCACGGAGGACAGTGATGCGTGGCGGTGCAGAAGGGATGTCGGCCGAAGGTTCAGAGTCGGATGAGTCGGAAGACGACGATGACGGCGATGAAGCAGACGAATCGGACGAGTCGATTGTGACTGGCTTGGGAATTGAGAAGAGAAGTTGGATCTCGTCATCAGAAAGGCTATCTGTCAGTAAAGCAACTGCATCTCAGCAATATAACTTACTCATTATCAGTCAGGTTCGAAAGGTCGGGGTCGCCGCTGAGAGGAGAAGGAGACAACGAGAAAGGCGACACTCCGAGATTGACCTCCATGTCGGAGATTGGGTGCAGACTGTCGAAAGTGGTGGTAGAGGTCGAGGTCAAGGATACGAAAGAGCGAAGATGAATCTGATAGGCAAAACGAGAAAGCTAGACCAAAGACAACAGAAAGTTTGATTAGTAACACAACCGATGAGATAATCTGCATTTGTAGTGGTCGACCTGCTGTTGACGTCTATCCGAAGCGTGTAAGTCGTTGTGATGTTTACTGCCCGCAATGGAGGCCACTACAAGAGTCCACTTTCCGGATCAAAGTCTCCAACAACTAGCAATTGGTGAGATGGCCGAGTTGGTTATGGCGTAGGATTAAGGTTCCTATGGAGCAATCCGCGTGGGTTCAAGTCCCACTCTCATCATTATATTTTTGTTTTTTTTTGTCGTTTTTGTTTTTGTCTTTTTGCCTTTTGAAATCCTTCTTTGTGTGATATTTTTTATTTCCTTATTTTTCTGTATTTGTTCATCAACTTTTGCTTAACTTCATTCATAAATACGTTGTATTAAGTGACGTCCTTGGCGATCATCACCACCGGTTAAAGACGTTCATCTATCACGGCAGCGTCGACCTATCTCGTGCATCATATTACTTTTGGAAATTATATTGTTTGATACCACGTAATTCTTTTATTTGTCAGAGTTCCTACATCGTACACTCCAAAAGCTGATGCCAACCGGCCCTCGCTTCCTCCTCGCTTCCCAGATGCCTCGTGACATGACCTCGCCTCCTTGTAGCCATCCCCTCTGTCCTCTCTTCCACCACTCAGGTTCTTCTTCATGGTCCATCACTCGTCATTTTGATTCTATATCCGCAGGCTCAATAAGTGACTTCCAGTATACCGGGTGGAGGAACCGTTCGTCCATATGATTGTGTCTTTACCCGCCGGTCTTATCCCTCCCTGTCCGGTCTATTGGGGGCATATATGACTTAGATGACTTATATCAGCCATGCAGTCTGTGGTCTACGTCTTCAATCGAGTCATCTCATCTGTGTGTCTACATCCTCTCACAAACAACTGCCGACTCTTCATCATCCTGGTGGCTTCATCCGATATGCTCTGGGGTTCGGTGTCCATATGGGCTGCGCTCTTTGGTAGGTCTTCTACCTTTTTGGTTCTTCAGTAGTCTAACAACAGTACAGCCCTCGCAAGTGCAGCAGGAACGACAACCTACCATGACGCAGAGACTGGCTTCACATTTGCAGAGTACGCCACCCAGTACCAGCTCGGCCGCACTCTTGTCTTCCGCATCGCCGTGCCCACAGACGTCCAGAGCCTCACGTCCTACGATGCCGTGCTGCAGGTCGTCGCCCCCGTCGACTCGGGTTGGGTCGGCTTTGCCTGGGGCGGCCGCATGATTGGCGATCCGCTGACGCTCGGGTGGTCGGGCGGCAGCAACGTCGTCGTGTCGTCGCGTCGTGCCGCGGACCACTCCAATGTGCCGGGCGTCTATTCTGGGGCCCAGTACACTGTACTGAAAACGGGCACGCACATCAACCGCACGCACTGGCAGTACACGGTTAAGTGCAGTGGGTGCACGTACTACACCAACTCGGTCGGTAGCAAGACGTGGATCTACTCGACGGGCACGAACCACCTGGCCTTTGCCTACTCGTCGTCGCGGCCGTCGAACCCGAGCAGTGCATCGAGCGGCCTGAGCATCCATGATGTCACGAACAACTGGGACCACGACTTTTCTGTTGGGCAGAACCCAAACTTTGATGCACTGGTGGCGAAGAATCTGTAGATTAGACGATGTATTTATCTATATAGCATTTATTATGTAATGTTTTAGCACATGGTAGCCACGTGCATGTGAAGTTGATGCGCCTTCCATCATGGGAATCTTGAAAGGGCAAGAGCTACTCAGGTTGATCTTGAGGAAGGCACAACGGAACTAATTCCTAATCTAGCCAACTCTGTTGTGGTAACCACGTTGTCCGACCGTTTCAAGAAGTGACGCCAGAATAACATCTCCCCGTAATCTGCAAAAGGCATCGTCAAACTTGTAACCATTAACATCAGACAAACTAGCATCTTCACATTGTTTTTATCCATTCCAATCATTACAATCTTATAAATCATCATGTCCGACTCAGTCGCCAGCCGCCTCGCGGAAGTCAATTTCTGCCCCATCCTCGTCTCGCGCGAAGGCGCGTACACCTACGACTTTCCCGGCGGCTGGGCTCAGCCCATAGCCCCGACCATATACACCAGCGTCGACGAGTTTTGTGAGTTTCTGCGCACGTTGGCCGCGTTCCATGGAGACCATGCCGTTCGCCGCTCCTAGATCGGGTGTCTGCGTGGCGCTGCCCACTCATGGTTTTACCACACACTCCCCATGGGCACGCGCAAGTACATTGTCGATGCCCACATTAGCGAGGTAACTACCTTTCTCACGGAAGAGTTCAAACAATATCAGTACCTTCCTTCGTCCGGCTTTACCTATGGTACACACGAATTTCTGGCCAATGGAAGCGAGTCGGGTTACGAGGAAAGTCCGCAAGGAACGGCCATTAAGACGGTCGACTCGTCCGCTACGACACCCCAGTCCTCCCACATTACTCTCAGTGTGCGGCCGGCCCCCAACCAACTTATACCGCCGCCTATGGATGGTCATTGTGCAGATAGAGTTACCATGGACCCCCGCAGCAAAAGCTGGTCGCCGCAGCGTGGTCGCCGCAGTGGCAGCCGCATTCCTCGTTCACCGGGTCAGTCGCCGCCTGCTGACGATGGCACGCCCCTGTTGAGTCCCGAAATTGCGCACTGCGAGATGGTTCATAGCGAGTATCCCACACACGCGGATGTGGTAGCGGAGGAAGGAAATATGAATGGACGCGCCAACGGTCGTTCAAATGGGCACGCAAATGGACATGCCAATGGACATGTGAGCGGCAACGGGCTGACCGGTAGAAGAGCCTCCAGAGTGCGCGAAGGTCGCTCAAAGCCGGATCTCGACTGTGAGATGTTCGATGCCCCAAGAACGCCCAGAAAAATTGAAGGCCGTTTTCACAAATCCCTCTCGCCTGAAAAAGGCCGCTCCGGCGTCAGCAAGTCCAGAAGCCCTCCGAAGAGATTGACAGTTCGGAACGTTGGCGCCAGCGAACTTGCTTCGATTGTTGTCGATGGGTCCTCCCGGCGGACACGGTCGAGCTCAGCTTGATGCTTATCGCTTGGATTTTAATCTTGTATTGTGCATTCTTATTGTAGCGTTATTCTTCGGACACCGATTTTAGTATTGGGTAGCTTCATCATTCAAATTGTTAATTGGTCACAGTCATGGATTTGGTCGTTGTAATAACAAGTGTATTGAGTCAGTTTAGGAGCATGACAACTAAACGCATAAAATCATAAAACATACGTGAACAAACAACAAATAAAAAGAACAATAAAAAACAACCATCCCGCCGAACCCATTTAATTTATTTCTTCATCAATTCCATCAACACAAGTCGCTTATGGCTTGGTTATCCGGCAGACAAGGTCAGAGCCGTCGACAGAGTCGCCCTCGCGGACAACCAGGCCGGCAACGACACCGTTGTGCGGTGCCGAGATGACCATCTCCATCTTCATGGCACTGAGGACGGCAAGCGGGTCGCCCTTCTTGACCTCGGAGCCCTCCTTGACGCGCATCTCGACAAGCACACCGGCCATCGGGGCGCCGACCTGGCTCGAGTCGGTGGGGTCGGCCTTGGGGCGGCTGATGTTCTCGACCGACGCCTTGACATCGTCAATCGTGACCTGGCGCACCTCACCGTTCATCTCGTAAAAGACCTCGCGCTGGCCCGTGTTCTCCGACAGGGGGCCAATGGCGAGCAGCTTCAGGATCAGGACCTTGCCCTTCTCCAGCTCGACGTGGAACTCCTCGCCAATGGCGGGCTTGGACAAGAAGTACTTGGTGGGCAGCACCGACAGGTCGCCGTACTTGCTGACAAACTTCTTGTAGTCCTCGTAGACCTTGGGGTACATGACGTACGACGCAATGTCCGTGTCGGTGACGCCCGAGAACTTGCTGTTCAGCTCCTTGCGGACCTTGGCAAAGTCAATGGGCTCCAGGTACAGGCCGGGGCGCTTGTCCATCTTGCGGCGGCCGCGCAGGGCATCCGAGCGCAGGGGCTCGGGGAATCCGCCGTAGGGCTGGCCCATGAGACCCTCGAAGAACTCGAGCACGGAGCCGGGGAAGTCGAGCTCCGATGCGCGGGCCTTGACATCCTCGGGGCTGAGGCCGTTGGACACCATGAACTGGGCCAGGTCACCGACGACCTTGGAAGTGGGAGTGACCTTGACAATGTCGCCCAGGAGCTCGTTGGCGTGCTCGTAAGCCTTCTTGGTCTCGGCCCACTGCGAGCCCAGACCCAGCTGCGAGGCCTGGAACATCATGTTGGTGAGCTGACCACCGGGGATCTCGTGCTCGTACACCTCGGGGTCGGGGCCCGACAGGTGCGCCTCAAAGGGCGAGTACAGCAGACGCAGCTGGGCCCAGTACGAGTCCAGAGCGCGCACGTGGTGCACGTTCAGGCCGGGCTCCAGGTGGGTGCCCTCGAGCGACGCCATGATGGCGTTGATGCTGGGCTGCGAGGTCATGCCCGACAGGCTGTCGGTGGCAGCATCGACGGCGTCGGCACCAGCCTCGGCACAGGCAACCATGGAGGCAACACCGGTACCGGCCGAGTCGTGGGTGTGGACGTGGATGGGCAGGTCGGGGTAGGCCTTGCGGATGGCGCCGATCAGCAGACGGGCGGCGTGGGGCTTGAGCACACCAGCCATGTCCTTGATGCCCAGCACGTGGATGTTGAGCTTGACGAGCTTGTCGACGAGGTCCAGGTAGTACGGCAGGTTGTACTTCTTCTTGGGGTTGAGCAGGTCACCGCTGATGCAGACGGTACCCTCAACAACACCGCCGGCCTTGTGGACAGCCTTGATACCGACCTCGAGCTGGTCGACGTCGTTCAGGGCGTCAAAGACACGGAAAATGTCGACACCGTTCTTCTTGGCCTGCTCGACAAAGTGCTCAATGGCGTTGTCGGGCAGCGACGAGTAGGCGACACCGTTGGCACCGCGCAGCAGCATCTGGAAGGGGATGTTGGGGATCAGCTTGCGCATCTTGCGGAGACGGTCCCAGGGATCCTCGTAAAGGAAGCGCATGGCAACGTCAAAGGTGGCGCCACCCCAGCACTCCAGACTGTAGAGGTTGGACAGGGCGTGGCTGGTCTCCTTGGCAATGTTGAGCAGGTCGACAGTGCGCACACGGGTGGCCAGCAGCGACTGGTGGGCATCACGCCAGGTGGTGTCCATGAGCAGGCAGCCCTTGTACTCGCGCACGGCCTTGGCGAAAGCAGCCGGGCCCTCGTCCTCAATGATCTGGCGCCAGCCCTTGGTGCAAGGCTGAGAAACATCAATCTCCTTGCCGGCATCGTCCAGGAGGACGGGGTGGATAATGTCAGTCTTGAGCTTGGGGTCGCCAACCTGGCCCTTGATGCTGCTACCGTTGACGGCCATGTCACCCAGGTACTGCAGAAGCTTCTGGGCACGGTTCTGGCTGCCAACCAGGTCGAACAGCTCAGGGGTGTCATCGATGAAGGTGGTCCAGCAGCTGCCGTCAATAAAGACGGGGTGAGTCAGGAGTGACACGATGAAGGGGATGTTGGTTTTCACACCACGGATACGGAACTCGACCAGCGACCGGAGGACCTTGCGGCGCGCAATCTCGTACGTAGAGCCGTGGCACGTGAGCTTTGTCAGTAAGCTATCATAAAAGGCGGTCGAAGTTAGCTTTGACGTTTATAAAAGAAGTTGTTGAAGCATTCTGAAGCATCGCGAAGTCCAGAGATGGCATTTTGATGTTGACTCCGTGACGCGATTGAGTGTAAGTGCGAATGTGGAAAAGTGGACATCATATGTGGGGAGTTATAAAGTGGGTCTGCTAGCTCGAAGCTGGCCGACAGCATAGATCGCATCGAGACAACTCATCTCAGAAGGAAGGAACGCGGTTCGACAGGAAGGTGCGACTAGCACCTGCATGGGCCACGAAACGTGGCAATCGCGTGGCAAATTGAAACCATCACCTCAAAGATCGGATTCTTCAGAGTGCTTCGGAAATTAAAATACTTACGAGTAATAACGGCACCACCGAAGCCGTTACCGCCGTCAAGGCGGACACCGTTGCCACCGGCAGAGCGGTAGACCTCGATCTTGCCGGTATCCGGCTGGAAGCCCTTGCTGGGGTCCTCGGTAGTGATACGGCACTGGATGGCGAAACCGCGGGTGGAGATGCGGTCCTGGGTGAGACCCAGCTGCTGCAGCGAAGCGCCGGCAGCAATCTGGATCTGGGCGGCGACAATGTCGATGCCGGTGATCTCCTCGGTAATGGTGTGCTCGACCTGGATACGGGGGTTGATCTCGATAAAGTAGTAGCGGTTCTGCTGGTCGACGAGGAACTCGGCGGTACCAGCGTTGCGGTAGTTGACAGACTTGGCGAGCTTGACGGCGTCGGCGAGAATGGCGTCGCGCGTGGCAACGGGCAGGTCCTTGGCGGGGGCGATCTCGACGACCTTTTGGTGGCGGCGCTGGACGGAGCAGTCGCGCTCGTAGAGGTGGACAATGTTGCCGTGGTTGTCACCGAGCAGCTGAACCTCAATGTGCTTGGGCTTGTCGAGGAAGCGCTCGACAAAGACGGTGCCGTTGCCAAAGGCGCTCTTGGCCTCGGAGGTGGCGCGGTCAAAAGACTCCTTGAGGTCGGCGGCCTCGCGCACGACACGCATACCGCGACCACCACCACCGAAAGCGGCCTTGATGATGACGGGGAAGCCGTACTCGTCGGTAAAGGTCTTGACCTCCTCGTAGGTGCCGACGGCGCCGGGGGTACCGGGCACGACGGGGACGTTGGCGGCAATGGCCAGGGTACGGGCCGAGACCTTGTCACCAAGGGCGTCAATGACGTCGGGGCTGGGGCCGACAAAGATGAGGCCGGCCTTCTCGACGTTGCGGGCAAATTCGGCGTTCTCGGACAGGAAACCGTAGCCGGGGTGGATCATCTGGGCGCCGTGCTCGACGGCAATCTTGATGATCTCGTCGCCGGCCAGGTAGGCGCCGACAGGGGTGTACTGGCCGCGCTTGCCAATGACGTATGCCTCATCGGCCTCTGGTTTGTTAGATGTGGTAGATGTGAGGCAGGCGTTGGAACGTACTCTGTCTGTGCATGCTCAGGCGGTCCTCGTAACTGAAGACGGCAATGGTGTGAAGGGACAACTCGTGGGCCTTTTTTGTTAGCAGGTGCTATCATAGGTAGATGCAGGGGATACTCACAGTTCTGAAGATCTAGACGCGCTGTGTTAGTAGTGTTGGCTGCTGTCGAGTCAATGAGTACATACACGAATGGCTGTTTGTTAGCTTGGTCTCTTGTTTGTCTTTCAATAGCTAGGAAAACTCACGGATCTCGCCACGGTTGGCGACCAGGATCTTGCGCAGCTGCATGATGCTGGAGTTGGCGCGGATGCGCTGGATGGTCTTCTCCTCGGCCGGGGGGGCATCGTCGTCAAAGACATCGTCGTACTTGGCGGTGGGCTTGATGGCGCCACCGGGGATGGGAGTCGTCATGGCGGCGGTTTAGAGGAGTGCCGTTGCTGTTCTGTGTGGCGGCTGGCGGGGAGATGATGACGCAGCTGCTCCGAGCTCAGCGTGCTCAGCGGGGTGCAGATGGCAGGATAGAGTAGAGGCGATAGAGTAAATGCCTGTAACCTGTGAGTGAAGCTCGAGAGTTGACAAGAATGTGAAAAGAGAAGCAGAAGAAAAGAGAGAATCAAGAGAGAATCAGAAGAAAAGAGAGAAGAAAGAAGAGAAAGAGAAAAAGTGTCGAGTTCAGGAAGGAGGGGAAGCTAAAAGGGAACAGGGAGAGATGAGAGCACAAAGAGGAGTAGCGTGGTGTGTGTCGAGTTGATAAGCTTGAGAATAAAGCTGGGGATGGAGATAAACTAGCCGATAAATAAAAGCAGATTAAATGCAATAAAGTATGATGAAATAATGAATAAGAAATAAGAAATAATAGAATAATAGAATAGACTAATAATGGAGAGTAAGAGGAGCCAAGACCTATGAGGCATATGCTTTGCAATGAAGGCGTACGAGGGAATTTGGGATTATATTGTATTGTCCGTTGCATTTGGCTGTAAGATAGATTTCTGTAGATTCTGTAGTTCCTGTGATTCCTGTGCTAGGTTTGTAGATGTCAATGGCGATGGGCCGAGCAACAGCGTGCCAGGTTGTCAAAAACACTGCGCAAGACCTGGCCACTTTGTTTGCTTCTTCAGAAAGTCTTTTGTTTTCTTTCTTCTCTCTTTGCTTCGTGTTCTTTCTTTTCTTCTTCTCTACAGACATCTACATACCAGCACGTCGATGTAACCGGCGGGACAAAGAAAAGTGTAAATAGTCTGCGTGAATAACCAAACACACTCGATCCAAATAATACCAAAATATCCAGAATATCCAGAAATCCAAAATATCCAAATATCTACAGAACACAAGTAGAAAAACAGGATATGGCGGCTAGCTCTCAAATGTCTGACTCTTCCTCGGCCATTGCTGCAACGACCGGCTTGACAGATGAAACGACGCGGCATTTACTTGTAGTGTATCTCAGGGTCTGACGTCGGTATTTTTGTTTTTTTTGGTGTAGGAGTAGAGACCGGCCGAGGTGGAAAAAGCCGTCTACAACTAATGAAAATACAAGAGACTGAAAAATCTCAAAGAAAACCGGCTATTTGACGCTTTGCAACGGCAATACCGGCGGGGTGGATCGCCGGCTTTATTTTGTGTCGTAGGCAGTGAGTAAAGTCAACAGTGGGCAGACAGTCAATGAGCTCTACGACTGCCAATACAAACACTGATGAAAGTCCGAAAAGCCAACACCGGCCAACGCTCGGGAAGCAATAGCGAGATGAGCGTGTCGAGTCAATCAAGGAGGGGCAACGCATCGCGACGGGCAGACATGGTACGAGGTACAAAGTACTTTGTACAAAGCACAGGACCGGATGTTACCATTGGTGGGGTTAGCCATGTGCTTGACCAGGGAACTCACAAATGGGAAATAATCACTGCAGACAGAGAGGAGCTCTTACGGAGTAAGATACGGAGTACAGACGGAGAAAGCTACAGCGATGGAGGGGCAGCTCAGACAGCTACAGATACTCAGTAGATAGTAATACAGTGCACAGCGCTGGCAAAGCTGTGCCGACGCGCCGGCCAATCAGGAGAGGAGAATGGCACATTTGGCTGTTAGCTCACTGTTTGTCTACGTTGTATTTCTATTTTCCATTTCCTCTTCTATTTCTGCTCTCTACCCTTTGCCCTTGCACATGTTTACTGCCGAGGATAATGACGGCGCTCTCTTTTGTATCCAGTATGCTTCACATCAGTAGTGGTCAGTGCTTGATCGACAGTGTATCAGAGATAAAGTGCTCGGCACAAAGGAAAACGAAGACGACACGACGGCGACGGCAAAGAGCAAACTGCAACTGCAACTGCATCTCGCATGCAGACCCCCACTGCCTGAGCACATGACGAGGTCAATAGTAGCGAGTATCAGCGAGTATCACTGAATCAGGAATATCAGTAATTACAATCAGATCTCTACTCTTCTGTAGCCTTGGCTGCGACACTCCTTGCCCGGTTTGTCTTGCTATTGTCTGTATCATCCCTCTCTACTGAGTCTCGTCCAAATATTCGTCTCTTCTCCCTGGACCCATCTAGTGATCTGTGCTAGGCTTGGCTGCCTTGTGAGATGCTCATCAGCATGCCAAGACGTATACAGCTGTGCACAGTGATCGACAATGTTCTTGTTGATTCATGAATTCCGTATTCACTCTCAATATCTCTCATCTCTCGTATCCCACCTGACCGCTCATCGACTCATCGACTCATACTTAGAGTAACAGCGCCAAGTTCGGCCTACGAGTTTCGGTGGGTAACGATGAGACAATAAAAAAGAGTAAAGGTAACAGACAATGATATCTGAATATTCTCTGGATGGGTCGTTGTTTGCGCAAAAATCGAAAATTGGTAGTCCGACCTCGGCTGGAGGGGCACCGACTGGCTGAAGTGAAATTAGTGAGTCTAGTGAGTCGAATTAGCGAGTTAGCTTGGTGTGCGAAATTCCACCACATCACCCTGGCATATCAGGGAATGCCCATCCTGAGATATGGCATTTTGCACAAATGCGCTCTTTTCGATGTGGTCAGACTAGCATTGGTGAGCTCTTTTTGGTCCTTTTGGTCCTTTCGGCTAAAAGTTGTGACTCTACTTTTTCTCTCTCTCTTTTCCATTTTTTACATCATGCATCTTGCTAATTTTTCCGTCACGGAGATAATCACAGGGAACAACGCGATGAAAACTGTTCAATCACATGGCCATTGAGTCATTTCAGTAAACAGAAGAAACTGCTGTAAATGAAAATGAAAATGACAGAATGGCAGACGCAAATCCTGCAAATCTTGCCATGATCAACACCCTCAGGGTAATGGATGCCCATCTGCCATCTTTTGTCCGCCGGTCTGTCCATCTCTGCCATCTACTGTCAATATTGTATTTTCTATCCTGTTTCTCTACTTCTGTTACCTCCCACGCATCTGCATCTATTTCTCCGTTGCATCCGCCTCCCACTCTCTTCTCTTCCACTCGTAGTCTATCATGACTGGCCATGCTGTCCCGTGCTCCCCTCCATTTGATTTCAATCTCTCGACCCTTCGATACCTCCTTCTATTATTATGTCTTCTCATCTCTAACATTAATGACCCCCATGCTTACTGTCGTGCTCATTACTATGCATCACCTGACCCGTACATGCGTAAGAAACATCCGTAAGCTTAACATCGCATGCAAATGCCAATTTGGTCCTACACATCCAAATGCAGATTATATTGCATGTCCCAGAGTGGTCATGAATGGATATGTCTTTTCTGCATCTACCGTGAAACATTATGGTCGTCCCCGACTCTTGGCTGTGCATTCTACCGAGTCTGTGATACTTTAGCCTGGCTGATTAAGCAACAGCCGCAACTGCTCAGGCAGGTACATCCAGCCGACTACACTATTACCGAGCTTGACAGTATCAAGCCAACTACCGACTTATCCCGACCGCATCGCGTGCTTCAATATCATCAACAAAGCTCCAGGAATAATCATAGCCCAGTACGATACCAAACGGGTAGCTACACCCGGTCATCGTCTCCCGACCTGCATGGCCATGGGTGTACGGAGCTGCTGTATCCATGGAACACGCGTAGGACTTATGGGCGAAGGGATCTTGAACAGATAAACTATATCAAACAGTATCAGACAATACTCAGTACTTCGTACGTCTTCATTCAATACCACCCCTCTTCCCCGCAACTTCCCCGGCCTGCCAATCCAAACTAACACGATCCCGAGAATCAAAACGGCCCCAGCCAGAGACCCGACGGCAAGGGTCACGAAAATCGCATCGTTCAATCCTAAAATCACCCAGCTGTCACCCGAAAATAGATCTCTGCACACACTTTGCTGCACTTTGGAGCACTTTGCACTGCGATATCATGTAATGCTAACCCACTTTACTCCGTACTGGGCGGAGCCTGGTAGGGCGTCCCCGGGTTGTCTCGGGATCACGGGAATCTTCGGGCACGAAATGTAGAATCACTCCTGAATTTATATCTTTTTATGTTGTTGATCAATGCACGAAACCTTATTTCAATGTCTCTTGTTACATTGTACTGGATTTAATATTATTTGCTCGATTTTATTTAAATTTATTCGGTGATCGTTCGGCAAGGCTGCGAGTCTAGGCCGTGGGCACGCGGCTGTGCACGGCTAGACGTCTGCAAGTCGTGTGATGACTGCTTTGGTTCTTATATAGCAATTAGATAAGCAGTTTGTTACCGAGTGTTCTGTCTCTCGCATGACTATTCGCTCGGGCTTGATGCACAATGGTTAGGCTTGAGCAAAGCCTTCTCTATCTCTACCCGGGTATCATGATGATGCCGGGCTGTGCTATGGATGAGATGGTGACTGGTTAATCCGCAACGATTTTTGTCTTCGTAAAGCATTGGCCTGGAGAGACATAGATGTGTACATGAATTACTCCTTTATTTTTTACAATTTCGGGACCATTTTGAGTTTTGCACGATTTGTTCTGTTCTATTTACAATGACCACCAAAATATTCTATTATAAATAATCCAACAATTATACAACTTAATGAAAATTTAATAAAATTTACACGCGCAATCACAATATGAATAAAAAATTGAAATATTTCCTAAGGTAAAGAAACAGTTCAGATGAAATAGAGTATTGACCAATGTCGGGACCAAGATCCTGACCTGCATCGCGAGATCGCGACGCGCTGATGACAGTGCATGCTAACTTCTCTGCACGGCCTCACACAGATTTACGAGCTTCCTTATTGAGATTGTAACCACTGGTACCAACTCTATATTGCCTAGTCGCCTTGGACTTGACTGTTCGCATTAATCAAGCAGTAGAGCGTTTGGCCAGCATAGCATGGCACCATCCATCAGGAATCAGAAATCTACGAAAGCACTCATCCGAAAATCGGCTGACGCGGTAAACGCGATGCACAGACGCGCTGCATGTACATCGTAGACGCGCTGCACGACGATAGAACCAGTATCCCAATGTATTTCACATCACCCCACACAGTAACCGCGTAGTCGGTATATGCATGCCCGCGACTGCATGAACGCGACCGCACTCGGCATCCGTACGCCTTGGTGGTGCGATTTGCCCAAGTGCACTGTGCGAGAGAATGATTCAAGATCCTCTGACGTCCATCACCACTACATCATCATCACAAAGACCTTTTGTTTTGTATTCATTCTCATTGCTTCTCGTACAATAGTATGCTATGCTTCCAACTTGACGAATAGATCGCACCCACCATGATATGATCTTATCGACATGATATGATATCAACTCGGCATTTCTGCCATTTGAACTTGCTTCCACACACCGAATCAACCTTCTATAGTCGTAGTCTGCCGTTTACTTCTTGACAGCAGCCTCAACCTTGGCCTCGGCAGCCTTGGCCTGGGCCTTGACGGCCTCCAGAGCACCGGTCACGCTCGAGTTGGCCTTCTCCAGGGCCTCCTTGCCGCCCCAGTGGTGGTAGTTCATGAACCGGTAGCCCTGTGTCAGCTGCGAAGCCTCGTTGACAAAGTGGCAGAGGAACAGCAGGTAGTTCTTGGGCTGCACGGCCAGCGAGTAGCGCATAAAGGTGGCCGAGTAGATAACCAGGGCAAAGGTCATGGTGCCGGAGATCCTGCGTTGTTAGTCGCTGTCACTAATTGTCGCCATTGGGTAGATATATGACCTACAGATCAGGGCTCTTCTGGGTGTCCATGACGGCGGCCACGGGGATACCAAAGTTGGAGACGGGGCCCCAGAAGTCTGTAATGTTAGCATTGCACTGGTATATTGGACGGTCACGACGATGGTGTTGTTGTCGCTGTCCGGATGCCGTTTCGATCGTCGTTGCTGCCGTCCCATCTTTGACTCATTGACTTTGAGATGTATACGTGGGCACGTGGGCAACACCACTCGGTGTACCTCCAACGGCCTGCCACTAAAAGCCCTGTCACAACAAAGACGGCAAAGTATCTTGTAGCATTGTATCGCCAGTGTCGAGTGTGGACATGCCCGGCTTCCACAGCCGCCCAAACCACCGAAACGGAGATCCGGAGCCAACCGGGCCGCAAAGTCCGACATCGCTCCGGCCTGGCTTGGCCGGCAAGCACTTCAAGCCACTCTGTTGTTCCGAGCGGTATCTTGTGGGAGTATATGGTAGGTAGACATTCGGGACGGCAGACCAGGCTCGTGCCTGTGGTTGTCGATGGGACCTAGGGGGGTCCGGCGGCGGAGTCATGATCGAGGGACATTTGGACATTTATATCGCAGGCGGCGTGCACGGAATCAGAAGAACGTACGCGTGGAGCACACATAGTCGGACACCGGGTTCGACCGGATCTTGGCGTTTATCGCCTTAACAAATGCTGCCATTGTGAAGGTGTTGATGGGTGGTGGTGGTGGTGGTGATGTAGGGAGGAGGTTGACGTAAACGACTGGCCGACTCGAAGCAGATTTGTTGGATTTGTTGGTGCTGCTTGGGTGCGACCGGCGAAAATGGGCACGTCGGAGCCCAGACGAAAAAAGCGCGAGTGGGGATTGGCTGGTTCCTGGTTAAAGGGGGGACACATTTGGTCACACAGCCAGTAGGAAGCAAGCTTTAGAAGGAATTAGTGGACCCCGAGCGTCAATGCTGTACTCTGTAGAGCCAGAGGAGAGCTCCCCTCGCTGTATCTCGATACGGGCGGGAGTTTTAGGCGAATGTTAGGCCGAGTGGAATAGACGCAGCGTAGGACTTGACATCGGACTTGCTCCAACGCGCCCGGCCGTGCAGCTCAACTGCAATTGAAACGGGTCACGTGCACTCGACAACATCATAACAACGTTCAACATCATAACGTAACATCTATCACTGTCTTGATTACAGAATCAACAGAACAGAAAGCAGATGGAGCATAAACATTTGTATTACACAAGCCTTCAACAGACTGCGTCCTCCTTTTGTCGTGATATAAACGCCGTAACTAACATGGAATATCTAAAGTAAACGAGTAAATGAATCAATAAATAACCGCACATGGTCCTGATGCAGCAAGCAAACTCAAACAAATCATTAGAGCGGTCAACGGTCTCGGCCTCAGCCTCAACACACAGCTATTACCGCCGTGGAGGAGGGTTGAAGCCGGGAGGAGCGCCACCCTGGAAGCCAGGTGGCGCAAAGCCAGGCGCACCGGGGAACCCTGCAGGAGGGAAGCCACCGGCACCAGGGAAGCCAGGAGGGGGACCACCACGGCCGAAGCCGGGAGCTCCTGGGAAGCCAGGGGGGAACGGCTGACCACCAACACCAGCAGCAGGACCCTATAATGTTAGTCTCTGTATTTTCTGTATGTAGGAGGCGATCAACAAAAAACGTACAGCCAGGGAAATGGGAGCGGGAGCACCACGGCCGGCGGGCCGTGCAACACCTGGACCGGCAGTCAGGCCAGTTGCGACACCAGCAGCCGTGGGTGCCTTGCCCAGACGCTCGCTGGGGTCGGCCGGCGGCGGCGACTCGACGGACAGCGACACAATGTGTGCGCCGCGCACAATAGCGAGGCCGAGGGTGCGCTTCTCTTCGCGCTCGACGGTAGTGGCGGTTGTTGCAGACGCGCCGGGGGCAGCGGGCTTGGTCTCCTTGCGGCGCGTGCGGCGGAACTCTTCGGTGTCGGCGAGGACGAGGTTCATGTGCTTGTCAAACGCGAGCATCTGGCCGGTCATCTGGCGGCCGTCGTTGAGCGTGACGCGCATCCGGTAGTTGATCTAGAGAGTTAGCGCGGGTTGGGAGGGGTGGTCGGGTCTGGGAGTTGACATACGTATCCGGCCTAAAGGTTAGCAGTTGTCCAATCAAATAGATGCACAGAGAAGAAGACTCACCATCTTGCCTTGCTTGTTGGTCGCCATCGTGCTTCGCCTGTGATGAGATGGGGGGTTTGCAAAAATTGAGCCAAAGCTTCCTTTTGAGGGGTCTTCAGAGCTTTCGGTCAAGACAGCTCTGGCGCAGTTATCTGATTAGAAGATCCAGAGGAATGTTCCAAGTGAGATATACCGCTGGTAACAAGAGGGAAGTGGATGGCGAGCAAGGGAGGTCGAGGCCGAGGGAGGACGTTGGAGCTTGCCGCCTGCTGGAGCCTCGATGCCAATCAAAAGTCGCAGCCTCTCAAAATTCTGCCGGGCGGTCGGCGAAAACAAGCTTTGCTTACATCAGCGATAAATTAAGATTAGTCAGTCGTCGCCGACCCAGGTCTCTGACACTGCACGTGATAGCCTTAGTCAGAGAGTAGGGTTTGCATTTGTCCCCCACCTGCGAAATTTCGCGGACACTTTGACCGCCCACACAATTTTTTCTTAGCGCCCTAATTTTTTTTGGGCCATTTCCATTCCACTCCCGCTATCCTTTACCTCAAAGATTGTCTCACGATTTCTCTTGCTGTTTCTTCCCTCATTCGACAATCGACACTCGACATCACCAACATCAACCATCAAAATGGTGTGTACATCGACGCCCTCATACACCTACTGAACAACTGCTAACAATGCCAGACTGACAAGGCCGCCAACCCCATGCGGGAGCTCCGCATCCAGAAGCTCGTTCTGAACATTTCCGTCGGCGAGTCTGGTGACAGACTGACCCGTGCCGCCAAGGTTCTGGAGCAGCTTTCCGGTCAGACCCCCGTCTACTCCAAGGCCCGCTACACCGTCCGTACCTTCGGTATCCGCCGTAACGAGAAGATCTCTGTTCACGTCACCATCCGCGGCCCCAAGGCTGAGGAGATCCTGGAGCGTGGCCTGAAGGTCAAGGAGTACGAGCTGCGCAAGCGCAACTTCTCGGAGACCGGCAACTTTGGCTTCGGTATCAGCGAGCACATTGACCTCGGTATCAAGTACGACCCCGGTATCGGCATTTACGGCATGGACTTCTACTGCTGCATGACCCGCCCCGGTGAGCGCGTCTCCCGCCGTCGCCGCGCCAAGGCCTCGGTCGGCTCCAACCACCGCATCCAGCGTGAGGAGTCGATGCGCTGGTTCAAGCAGCGCTTCGACGGCATTGTCCGGTAATTTTCTTTCTTCATCAAAACAAAAAATTGGTGTGAAAAAGTAAAAGTACGGACGTGCGTCGGACTACAAGTCGACGACGACTATCTACATGGGACATGAACACGGTTTGGGATCGGCAATACACCACGGAGCAAAGGGATTTTGTTATTTTACTGCGTTACATTTTTTTCTTCTTCCGCTCTTGAATTGATATATACATATCCAATCGAGCAACGGCCTCAGAGACCGACCGGCGCCATGCCGGCTTTCCCATTACTTTGGTGTTATAATGCTATTGTGATTTATGTTTTTATCTTCTATGCTACCTCTACAACTCCACCTGGATCACGACCTTGCCAAAGTGCTGGCCGCTGTACAGGTACTGCAGTGCCGCCGGGCTTTCACTAAATGGAAACACCCGGTGCACCACAGGCTTGATCTTGTGCCGCTCGTAGAACTGCAGCATCTCCTCGAACCGGTCGCGCGGCCCGTTCATGATTCCCCGTAGCGTCATGTTGCGCCGCAGGGCCAGCACAGACACCGCATGGTCCTCCTCGTCCTGGCCCTTGCTGGTCTTGCCCCCGAGGTAGCCAATGCAGTTGATGACACCGCCAAAGGCTACTGCGTCAAACGATTGCCGCAGCGTGCCGTTGCCACCGTTTTCCAGGATAAAGTCAGCACCGTAACCGTCTGTCGCCGCCATGACCTCGTCGGCCCACTGCGGCGTCGTCTTGTAGTTGATCAAATGGTCTGCGCCGAGCTGCGTGCGCGCCGTCTCGAGCTTGGCGTCCGACGATGATGTCACAATCACCGTAGCCCCAGCCGCCTTGGCGATCTGCACACCCGAGATGCTGACGCCGCCCGTGCCCTGGGCAACGACAGTCTTGCCCTTGAGCCGCTCCTCAAACGTCTGAGGCTTGTAGTTGAGACCAGCCTCGCCGATCTGTAGGGACATCCAGGCCGTGACTGCGGCAATGGGCAGACAGCAGGCCTCGGCATCAGAGAGGTACGCAGGCGCTGGCAGCAGACCGATAGTGGGAAAGACACGGTGTGTTTGGAGGACGCCTTCGAGGGGCAGACCCAGTCCGGCAGACTTGATGTACTCCGGGCGCATATGGCCGGAACGTTGCAGGTGGTTGAAGACGGACACTACGCGGTCGCCGACCTTGAAGGGGATCTCGAGGGCACTACCCACGGCGACAACGGTGCCGCACATGTCGGAGCACGGCACGAGGGGCTCAGGACCACCCACGGCTACCGAGCGGTGGTGGCTATACAAGCCCATGCAGACTTTTGGTCAGTAGAGTCCAGCATCAAAGAGAAGGGAAGCATACCTTCGGTATCGCGATAGTTGAGGGACACAGTGTGGATTTTCACAAGAACGTGGTCCTCCGGGAGGGGTACTGCGGGCATAGGCGCCGTAGCCCGAGCCAGACCATCAAGGCCATCCTGGAGTGTCTGCCACTTTTGGATCTCCATTGTAAAGTTTGGTTTGTATTTGAAGATGGAAAGTATATTTGATAGAAGACTGAAGAAGGACGGATGCTATTCTCAAAGTTTACGGAGCAAGAGTTTATCAACATCTGTATATCCGACGGCCTCTAGCGTGCGGTTTTAGGACTTGCAGCATCCGACATTTCAACACATTCATTTAATTTTCATTTCACCACTAAATCAAAGTCAAACTAGAGAAATAAAGGAAACTTGATAGGGTATATACATCGTGAAATCATATCCCGGGTACCTCGAGGCTGGATCCCGTGAAGGCTTCCGCTGAGGCTTATTAGTCGGGTGAATGGAAATGCACGCTGTAGAGAATGGCTAAGATCTAGTAAACCATAAAACAAATAGAAAATTCAATAACAATACTGGTCGCTTGGTCCTCCTCGGGGTTCGCTTTTAATGTGCCGTTCACAGTGCTCACAAGCACTCCGGGCTTGAAGGCTTTTCGCCATTCTGGGTATTTCTATTCTCCAACGCTCCTCGCAACCTGAACAAAGATGAAAATGAAAAGCTTGAACGCTTTACCGGACTGAGTAGTCTAGACAGCTATGAATCTAAGCCTTGGCCTCGGCGGCAGGAGCAGCCTCCTTGGGAGCCTCCTCGGCGGCGGCAACGACAGCCTCAGGAGCAGCCGCGGGAGCAGCCTCGGGAACAGTCTCGGTAGCAGCCTCGGGAGCAGCCTCAGGAGCAGCCTCGGCCGCGACAGCGGGAGCGGCCTCCTCCTTGGGAGCCTCGGCAACGGGGGCGACCTCCTCGGGGACCTCGACAGCTGCTGCCAGGGTGGGCTCAACACCAGTGGTGGCAAGACCCTCGGCCTTACCACCGTACTCAGTGGGGAGCTTCTCGGCCAGACCAGCAGCAAACTCCTTGGCCAGGTTCTTGCCGTTGGACACGGGGTGGAACTTCTTAACCGTCTTGGTCGCGACAAAGACCTTGATGAACGAGTAGAAGAAACCCATAATAGCGGGCACGTTGACAAAGTACTTCTCCTTGAGCAGCTCAGGGTAGTTGGCGGCAAACACCTCAATGGTGGCCTTGCTGGAGGCCTTGACCTGGGCGGTTTGGCGCAGGAAGCTGACAGACTTGTAGTCGTGGACCTGAGTGAGCTTGTAGGGATCGTAGTCGGCGGTGATCTCCTTGGTGGCAGTGGCCAGGGACAGATCCTTGATGGCAAGCTCCATCAGGGCGACACGCCACTTGATAAACTCGGCGGTGTCGCTGAACGTCGTGGCGATGTTCTTGGTGTTGCCGTAGACGTTCCAGGTGAAGACCTGCTTGGACTCGGGCTCCTCAGGCTTGTGGTCCTCCTTGGCGCCGCTGTAGTAGGTTGTCACGTAGCCGAGACCCTCGAACTTCTCGCGGGAGTACTCCTGGCTAATGGACTCGAGGGGCTTGGCCTCAGCGCGCCAGTCCAGGGTCTTGGTGAGCTGCTCGGTGGCCTTGTCGAGGTTGCCGTCGTTGGCATTCAGGAACTTCTGGAAGACGATCTGGCTGGGGACGTGGGTGGCAGGGTCGGCCAGAGTGACGCCCCAAATCTCGGGGTGGGCGTGCTTCTGGGCAGCGGCGTACAGAGCCTGGATGGGAGTGACCTCGGGCTCAGCAGGGGCAGCAGGCTCAGCAGCCTCGGCGGGAGTGTCTGCGGCGACAGGGGCCTCGGTGGCAACAGGAGCCTCAGTGGCAGCAGCGGCAGCCGGGGCAGGAGTAGCCTCCTCAACAGCAGCGGCGACAGCGGGAGCGGCAGTCTCGGCGGCAGCCACGGGGGCAGCGGCGGCGGGCGTAGCCTCAACCGCGGGAGTCTCGACAGGCTGGGAGCTCATGATGGCGGTTTGGATGGAGATGGTTGGGTTTGAGGAGATGTATTTGAGGAAGCTGTTGAGATGATAATAGATGCAGATGCAGCTACTGGAAGCAAATGTTTGATGATGAGGAAGGATAGAAGGGAAGAAGCGAGAAAATACAAGATGAGAAAAGAGATGGGAAAAGTCTGAAGAGGAAAAGGATAAACACAGGCGGTGGAGGTAACAGAAAAAGGAAGGAAGTGCACGAAAAGGGGAGGCACAGAAAAGGGAAAGAGCCGACACAGGACAAGCAAGGCCTGGGCAACAATAGGGCAATAGAATAGGCAAGAACGATTCGCTAGACTCGACGGGAGAGCTTGACAGGGAAGGAGCAGACGAGCACGGCTGACAGTGGTTCCCTCTCCTTCCCTTCTGCGATGCACTCTGATGCCTGCAAACAAATTACCCGTTGTCCAAGCAGCTGTCCATTTAAGCAATTAAATTTGATATTTTATTAAATCGTCTCCCACCAAGCTATGACCTCCTGTGTTTTCTGACAGCAGCTGTCCCAGATCAACAGCTACCCTGGCGCGATGTGCTAATTGTAGATAATTTCACTCTAATTTCACCACTTATTACAATTTGCAAAACAAAAAGTCAATACGGAGTAATAGTTCACTATTTGCGAGGGTCTGAGCTCGTTCCTTGGGGCGCCAACGGTGTTTTTAGTGTTTTTACTTGCTGAACGAAGCTAGCAGGAGCTATGTCTCAGGGCGCGACCCGCTAAATAAAATAAAAGCGGAGACTAGGACAACGGCAGCTTGCGCCGGTGGCCTGTGCCTATGTACTTTGTATCTTTGTTGCTCTGTCGAAGGTGTAGAAGCCAAGGGTGATTGATAAAGAAAGCGATAAGATCTTTATGCAGAAGGAGCGACTCAGACAAACAATACTCTCTCAACAGTCTGAAGACACGTGGGAGAAGCATTCGCTTTTGAACAACATACTGAGTATGAAGATGATGAATGGCCAAGATTTGGATCTCGAATGAACAACTTCTTGATACGCAAATTAGACTTCATATGCCAAAGACCCTTTTGATGAGTGGAACGACAGCAGATCCACCAGAGCAACTTTATCAAACGATCTCGATATCCCTCGATATTAATAGAATTTAATTTCGATCGAGTGGACCGAGTGAGACGACGACAACGAGGTGACTTGATGAGATGGATATGAATAGGAGCCCATGAATAAATGAGCTGGGTGAGATGAAGTAGTTGAAGTACGGTAGAATACAGACAGTAGAAGACATGTGATGACCTTCATCCCATCACGACTGACGTCATCTGGACACCTCTTTGGCCGTCTACCATCGTTGGCATCAAACAAACACATCGGATTTCACATCTACGTGGTCTGCATCTCACTTGATAATTCACACCATGTTCACTTGGCTCTGACATTTGCATGAGTGCTGTTTGTCACACACAACTCTCGTTTGCACGCACGGCCCTGAAAAGTATAAATAGCCCTCTTCCCTCCCTTCCTAACGAGATTCACTTCCAACCAATCTCTGTCACATAGATCTTTTCAACAGATTATGGCACAGCGATGTCTTTACCCTCGTATCTCATTATTGCCTAGTGTCGAACCTATCGGGGTGGCAAGACTTTGATGCATACTATCCGACAGAAAATGATGCTCGCATAGTTGGTTGAACAGGCGCTTAACTTATCAGCAGTACGATATTCCCGGCCAAAGTATCAGCCACTTCACAATTAAAGTGCCGGACTAGATTATCAGCCTCAAACGTCTCTCTTCGACCTTGCTCGGTGTCATGATCGTGAAATTCGCATCACCAAGGCCATTTCGTTGTTTCACAAAATACAAGAGTTGCCTGTGCTCACTTTGAGACGGGGCAAGCTTTGCCATCTTCCAGACGTCTCGGTGGCCTTTTACTTTTACAAGACAGTCGGCTTGTGTCTATCCCTCAGTACATACCGAAGTCATCGTCTGAACAGCTCACAGGAAATGGACCTTATATCAGCGACTTCATGTCCTCAGCATGGCCGACCATAGAAAACAGACAGCACCTCTACCACACACAGTTACGAAGCATTTACAAAGTCCTTTGAGAAAAAGAGACAATCACAACAATAACTCGTCGGAGTGTGGCTCATCAGCTTTGTCTCGTCTGTGGATCAACGTACGGAAACAATAGCCGACATTGAGCTGCCCGCTTTGCGACAGCTGGAGCCTATCAACTTGCAAAAGCAGCCCAAAGTCAAACCCATAGCTAGTACGCGAGAGATCAAACATGCTTATTGTTCTTGTAACAACATCCAAGTACAGAAAATCATATCGTGTGATTCGACAAGACCAATAGGCTCTATACACATTAACGCTTTGTCAGAAGCTTTGTCAGAAGCACAATTACCACATAGGCGATCCATGGCACAAGCACTGACTGACCACGTTGTGCTGGTTAAGAACTGGCATCATCACAATATGCTGTTTGCAACTCTAACGGTAATGAGCCCAATGCTCTTTTCCTGTACTGTACCGCACTATGCGCATCAGACTCAAAAGCGACAGCTGTAATATACGAGGGCAAGAGGAAACCACACTGCACAATGAGTCCCTGAGACCACGGTATCGACATCATCAAAGATTCAATCCGGGGTATCATTCAATTTCAAGGCGTTAGCTGAGCTCGCTCGAGCGCCCCAACAAAATGCTTTGAATAATGGCAGAGTACATATCAAATCCAAGACGAGTCAGTTGAAGCCTGATGAGTATACGGACTTGATAGACGACGATTACACATCTGCCTGTATCAAGGCGACCCGCAAGCTCGGTGGCTTAGAGAACACTCTCGAGAGTACTATGACGGAGAGAATGAGACCAGCAAGACCGGACAGCACCTACTTCGGAGTTAGAAGACGGCGATCTGACCATCCGGGACCGCAGACTGGCAGAGGAAGAAACAAATCACATGTGCGGGCATCGACCAATTTTAGCGAGACCAATGTATCTTCGGCACCCAAGCAAACTTCATCCGGAACGAAGTCGAGGACCCATCCAGCAACAATATAAACACTGTCGCCATCACCACCGACAATTCACGCCCCGGTAGCTGCCGCTATCAGACGCAGTGGATGTGGTTTATATCATCCAATATGACCTGCAGTTTGCTTCAAATTGGTCCGAGATCTGCCATCGTGGCTGCAGCCACCGCTTTCGACAACTGGCTATCAAAGAGTTGATATGTTGAGAGCTTTCTAGATTATATTACAGCTCTGCCAACCACTGAAATCGATTAGCCACGAGATAGATAGCACAATGTGCGAAGGATCCTAAACCTGAAATGGGACATCATTGCAGAAAAAGTGCATTGGGAAAGATATTGTCGGGGCCCACGACCGAATCACTCCAACATCAACTGCCGTTACTTCTCAAAGCATTTGACACAAATCATTTTAACCATTCTTAGGGCTTCTTGACAACACTGCTAGCATAGAGCCAAAGACGAAGGAGGATACGTATCTACAAACGACAGAACTCGTTGGCCGTACTTCTCAATAGGCCGCCGAGATGTTTGACAGACGGTGCGACCGGAATCAACGGAGAACTATTTGCCGCATCGTTCTCATCCCCCCCCCCCCGGCATCCTTTAGCCTGAAGATACTGGTTATTCTACCACACCGCAGTACAGTGATACTCTGTCATAGTTGTCCTCGAGACCTACTACATAGCACTTGAGCTGACAGAGACTACATTGTACTACTTTCACCCACGGCGAAAAGCTTCCACGCCGTCTTATGCATGTGAATAAATATGCGTGTCTGGGCTGTAACTCCGACGACCTACCACGCTTTGTCAAGATCAAGATGGTCTTTTTTTCTACCACACTATTGAAGCATGTCGAATCGACTTTGCAGTGTTGGCTACGGTGCATGAGGTGGGACGTCGCCCAAAATTCACCACAGAGGCTTGACGAGAATTGGTTCTATCAAGTCCGGCTACACACTATCATATGCAACCATCACGGGTTAATCTAGTGGTCTGGGTGATGGCCACGATGCTCTGGGGTTGACAAGCTCGGAACATCTCACGACGCCATGGAGAGATACGGATCTGTGAGGTACCTCGTAGGAGAACAGCTATGCTCGATCCAAACTTACTTCGAACCCGCTGATACAGCCGAGAAACCTGTGAAAAATCATGTTTTAAAGAGAAAGGGTGCACTTTATAAAAACGACTGTGTGATATCCATGCTCAGCTGCGAGCCTCCTGTGGCATGGCCGTCATTTCTTAACATGGGCAATAGCGATCTCTTGCACGAGTTCGCTTCCTAATTGTCTGATCGAGATATAAAATAGCTACTACCCTGATGACTTTCTACGGGACAACAGCAGGAAGAACAATCTATCCAGAGAGTTTCTAGGATTCATTTTCGTTGGTATATTGTAGAGGTGTTAGAGATAGGCTCACTTCGTCGGAAAGACACCGTTTGTGTGTCTCCTTGTGTGTATCCTCCAGGACCCTTCATTCCTCTATATAGAGGTCTGCTATTGTCATTGATTTCATAGTTGTTTTACTCTCTTTTTCTATTTTAAACAATATTCATCTCGAGCAACATTCATCTCACAAGATGCCAGACCGAGGGCAATTTATCCTGGGAAAGACGGATGACGACTGTTGGATGTTGGATGAAGGCAACAATATCTTTGTATCCTTTTCATGGCGACTCGATCCATGATTCGAAGATGACGGAATCTCATCTCTAATCCTACTTTCCCTTACAAGAAGGGGTTATCTGCTTTGAATTGTCGTGTATCAGACACCACTACAGGCGACTGAGTAGTTTCACAAGGAATAGTCAATCACTCTGCCTATTCTTCAGTTTCAAATTTTATCAGATAGCAAATATTATATTCATAGACTCGTTGACTGGTATCGATACAAAACAAGCAAACAATTTTCAAAGACTATCAAAGTAACAATAAATCAGAAGATCTTCAAATGTAGATAGCAATCTAGGCCGCCTTCTCAGACACGGCCTCGACCGGCACGATAGCCTCTTCGTTGCCGCTGTCGACATTCGGCAGCTCGCGCTGCTTCTGCAGAAGCTCCTTGCGGTGCATTGAGCGGATGACAAACGTCACGACAATCATGCTCGTGGCAATGAAAATCTCCATAATGAAACCCTTCTTGTAGTATGGCGCATCCACCTGCTGCCACACGAGCAGCGGCAGCCATGCCTGGAAGACGTAGGCCATCTCGTTCATCGTGCCCGTGACGAGCGCGCGCTCCTCGTTGTCGTCCTTGCAGATCTCGTGCGCCCAGGCAAACGTAAGGCCCGAGATGCCGCCGCCGAGGCCGGACAGCAGGTAGCACGCCCACTTCCAGCCGTCGGGGATGTTCCACACGGACAGCGACAGATAGACAATAAAGTTGGAGACGCCGGCAAAGATGATGGGCGGCCAGCGCGAGCCCTTGAAGACGGTGTCGGAGGACCAGGCATAGGCAAACGTGGACACGACCTGGACGACAGACGTCAGAGTCGGGTAGACGTTGTACTGCGACACGGAGTAGCCCTCCTTCTTGAGCCACAGCTGGAACGCGGGCTGGCCACCGTAGCCGGAGCCGTTGTTGAACAGAATGTACAGCAGGGTCAGCAGGTAAATGTGCCAGCTCTTGAAGATGCGCTTGACCTTTTCCTTGGTAAAGGGCGCACGGTTGGCGCGTCCTTCCAACACCATGCGGCGCTTGGCAATGGCAATTTCGTCGGGCGTAAAGTACCAGGCGCGCGTGATCTCGGGCACGTCGGGCAGCATAAAGTAGCCGGCAATGGCGACGGGCATGGAGATGACAGTGTCAATAATAAACAGCCACTGCCAGCCCTTGTAGCCGTGCACACCCTCGAGGTGGTAGACGGCCGCCATAAGGTAGCCCGAGAACATGGTGCCAATGGCGCCGGCCGAGTGGAAGATGCAGCTGCGCTTGGCCAGCTCTTCGCGCCGGTACCAGCTGCCGATGATGTACTGCATGCCCGGGTAAAAGGTAGACTCGGCGAGGCCGATGAAGAAGCGGAGGACGTAGAGCTGTGTGCTGTTGCTGCACTTGGCCTGGAGAATGGTGAGGGTGGCCCAAAGGACTTCGCACGAGGGGATCCAGATGGACGGGCGGATGCGTGTCAGAATCAGGTTGCTGGGGACTTCGCCGATAACGTAGCCGACAGTCCAGCAGGTGACCATGTAGTTTAGCTGGTTGCCGTAGAGCTTGAGGTCGTCCTCCATGCCCGACACAAAGGCGTTGTTGAGGTTGACCTGGTCGAGGTATTTGATAAAGTAGCCAAGCGAGGCAAATGTGAGGACAATGGTGTCGAGCTTGAACAGGAACTTGCGCTCCTCGGGGCTCTTGTCGAGCGTGTCCCAGAGGTTTGAGCGCCATGTCTGCTTGGGCTTCTCGGCCACAATGCGCTCGGCGGCAGCATGGTTGGCAGCCGTCAGGCCGTCCTTGTCGACCGAGGCAGCATCGGAGATGGGGGCAGCAGTAGACGACTCGTGGGCGTGCAGATCCTCAGCAGATGATGCCGAGCGTGCAGCCTGCACGGGGGCAGTCTCCTTGTCGGTCATATTGAGTGTGTGTATGAGTGAAGAGAGTACCTTGAGGAGGACAGAGCAAGAAGAAGAAAAAGAAGTGATGTGCACGGGGGCTATATATATTCAGAGCGGGCAGATCGGCACACACAACAGACTACTACTACAGACTGCTCGAACACACATGGCGACCTGTCGAGTCGGCGGGCTGCAGCTAGACCCAGACGGACGGTGTGCGTGTCGTGTAAGTGCGAGTGCAAGTGCAGCAAGTGCAGAAAGTGCATACTAGGACGCTCCACACGCGGCGGCATCTTTGTCAAGCATACTACTTGCTCCGGTCAATCTATGACCCTGTTTAATCTGTTATTTATTTTGTGAATTTATCTCTTGAAGGAATCGGTCTTTATCTTTTGTTTGCTTCTTTGCTTGCCTCCATCTCCATCCTCGACATGGGTGCCAGGTGGACCAGCAGGGGAGGCTTCGTCTGTTCTTGATGACTCTCTTGAGTAATAGTATGCTGACTTACATAGATCTTAATCAGCATAATATATAACTACAGTCGTATGGTGCGTCGTTCCACGGTGTGTTAGATTCTCGGTCATCACGTCTTCACTTGTCATGTCTGTCTGGCCGTCCGTGTCTTGCTTCAATGTCTCGCTTCGACAGACCCTGGACTGCTTCTCTGGGCTGATCATTTCCGCCCCCAGACTTGCGTGCTTGTTCTTTTATTCTGCAGAGCTTCTTTTGCCTAGTAATGCTCTTTGAGTATTGAGATCCGTGAGTCGACTTCCTTCGTACTTTGTGCCGACCCTCTGCGTGTTCTGGTTGGCCGTTTGTGTCGATCCCGATGGTGAGATATCTAGCTCTATTGAAGCCATACCTGGTGCCACCCCCGGGTGTAAAAAAGACGAGAGCTTCCGCGCAAATGCATAAAGCTTTTGAAGACTTGAATTAAAAATGCAAAGTTTTAATAGATAAAGAGCCGTGCCGGCAAGTTACCCGTTGCTTGTACGTCAGCCGTCTGATGGTGCAGTTCGTGGGGGTTTGTTTACTTTGATTTCTTTTCTTTTATTTATTCGTCTGATGCTATCTTGAACAGTTTTTGAGACTCTGTTTTTGAAAATCCAGAACGAAATCAACAGCAATCTCATACCGCAGAGTAGACATCAGTTTAACCTTCTGGTCATCGACACTAGAGACGTCTCCAAGTGTGCGCCTTAAGCCAAGATCTCGAAACGGAGAATTTACGAGTCAGTCCTGGGAATAACGGGCAATGCCGTTGAATAGATTAGATTAATTGAATCAATCAAGAAAAACACATCGACTCAAGCTTTGCTCGGCTGGCTCGCCTCTAGGCAAAGTCTTGTTTTATTTGTTTCGGTTTCTCTTGGTTTTCTTTTGATTTCAGTGCTTGAATATGGTCAAATAGAGCTCATGTGGATATGTGGAGGCTGCTGCTAGGCCTAGCTACTGGTTGCTGATGTCGACATGGCACAATCCGCACTTGTACGATTGCGCCACTCCCGTGTCGATGGTGAGCTCCGACTAATACGACTAAGACAGGGGTGGAGGCTGGTTTACTCGTTCTCCGAGAAGTGCTGTAAGATTGATAATAAGGAGGTTTTTGATTGTTATTCATGATGGCAATGCATATTTACGATGTAGGATCTATGCATTGTGGCAAAGAGAGTAACGGGCAAGATGTTGCTCTCTCAGCTATTCAAAGCCTCCGATTTGATTATATCTCGTCACTATAATTTTCGCAAATTTGAAGTTATATTTGCATCAAGATAGTCTGGATTCGCCAGCATTTGAAGGATCGAAGTAAATACAGGTTTGATCAATATCGATGAAAACTGTCTGCTCAAATAACAGCCACTTCTATGCCAACCGATCACTTCTCGTCTGCCCACGTTCGGAGCGTTGTGCACACACCAAGACAAAGTCAATACCTGCACTGCTTGTATTATTGTATGACTTCCCCGCTTTTGTGCACGCAACTGCTGCGATGTAGCCCTGAGTTGGGCTAGGCGAGGCTGTCGTCATTTCGGCCGTGGATTTGTTCATGTCTCTCGAGCACTCGCGTCGACTCATGGGCACCCAGACGGGGCTAGACTGGGACCACAGGCCCGTGGAATAGTTTTCCCAAGGTTCTTACGAGAGTAGCTTACAGCATGGCAGAAGAAGGGAGGACAGGGTCCAATAAAGGATGTAGAATGATTGGCTGTTCTTATGCTCTTTCTTGCATCCTGCTCGCTTTTCTGCCGGCCGGCTTTGTGTTGCTTTCTGCACCTCCGATGTGTCTGTACTGAGTGCAATGCAAACCCCAACCTGGAGACTATTCGGAGGTTTACCAGCTAATACTTGATAATAAACAAGAGCAATTCAGTAATAAAATGTAATATCAGAAGAGAGACGACAGCCAATCCCATTCACCACAGATAAAAGACCATCGTTATCAATGCGGAGTAGCTGTTTGGCCTGCTTATCATACTTGCAAGCACTCAATCATACTAGCTGTCGTTGCCGTCATCATGCTCGATGCAGACACCATGGGAGCTTGTAAGCAGGCTGTCGTGATTGGGCGACCAAGACGATCAATGGTCAGCATCCCCAGACACTAGCACTCCAAGTGTCAGACGACAACGGCATTGGATAGTATTGGATTGTCTGATGGCGTTCGTGTATCAAAGAGCACTGGTTGGCAACGTACTTGGTCTTGGTTGGCCTGATTCTGTCTGCCACCACACTTGTGTCGTTCTTCCGATGCCATATTGCGAATTCGTCGCTGTCATGATGCGTGCTTGTCTTCCCCTCTTGCTTTGTAGTTGAGTGTGTGTGTATTTGTAAAGAATCACATCCTTCTCGGACAATTAATTCCCGTGATGCTTTCCAAGGTCATATAAAGACCGTCGAATCGAAGCTGTAGCGTGACTGTATCCTGATCTTGAAGCTATAGCATCTGACATTTTGAATCTTTCGACACAATATCACAGGCATCTGACCTCATATATTCATACATTACCTCAAACACCAAATCTAAACATCAAGATGGCCCCCGCTCCCATTGACCCGGCTATCGTGGACGTGGCTGCTCCACGCAAGGATACCCTCGGCCTGCCCAAGACTGCCGAGCAGCGCCTGACCAAGGCCGGCGTCGACCTGTCCCAGGGCTACCCCTACCGCCCTTCGCGGCCTTTGTACCTGGACGACGTCTACAAGATCCGTGGCGAGGACCGCCCCTATGAGGATGCCGGTGCCCGCGCCGACAAGTCCAAGAACAGCCTGCTGTCTGCTGCCACCAAGGTCACTGACCTCACAAACTACATTGGCACAGAGATCGAGGGCCTCCAGCTCAAGGACCTGACCGACCAGCAGCGCGACGAGCTCGCACTTCTCATTGCCGAGCGCAGCGTTGTCTTCTTCCGCAACCAGGACCTGACTCCCCAGCAGCAGTTCGACCTCGGCAAGCACTACGGTGAGGTCGAGGTCCACCCCCAGGTGCCCCAGGTGCCGGGCCTGCCCGGTGTCAGTGTCATGTGGCCCGACCTGCAGGCCACGGAGCGCCAGGCCAACTTCCGCAACCCCGGCGGTGCCTCGCGCTGGCACACGGACCTCGTGCACGAGAACCAGCCTGCCGGCATCACACACCTGCACAACGACACCGTGCCCCCCACCGGCGGCGACACCCTGTGGGCCAGCGGCTACGCGGCCTACGAGAAGCTGTCGCCCGAGTTCCGCAAGATCATCGACGGCCGCCAGGCCGTGTACCGCTCGGCACACCCGTACCTCGACCGCGCCAACCCCGAGGCCGGCCCCAAGTACGTCGAGCGCATCCACCCCATTGTGCGCGTGCACCCCGCCACTGGCTGGAAGTCGCTGTGGGTCAACCGCGCCATGACGGACCGCATCGTCGGCCTGGACAAGGCCGAGAGCGACGTCATCCTCAACTACCTGTACGACGTCTACGAGAAGAACGTCGACATCCAGGTGCGCTTCAAGTGGACGGCCAACACGAGCGCCATCTGGGACAACCGGATCACCATCCACAATGCCAGCTGGGACTATGGCGGACGCCACCCGCGCCACGGCACGCGTGTCACGTCGCTGGCCGAGAAGCCCTTCTTCAAGGCCGACGCGCCGACGCGCCGCGAGGCTCTTGGCCAGCTGGACCAGTCGGAGAAGAAGGAGCTGGGCCTGCTCAAGGACATCAAGGACTTTTCTCTGTAGAGGTAGTCTAGTGACGAACAAGAATGAATAGCAATTGCATTTTATAATATCTTCAACCGAGTAAAGTGAGGAAGTCAAAGTCGTGATGTGGTGAAGCGTAGTGTAAATAGTGGCGCGTGATGTGATAAGATAAGCCGGACTGCACGATAAGAGGCACGTAGAAGCGATAAGAGTGCGACCACGCTATACCACGTTCGGTGAGCTCACAAAAAGTCTTATCTCTTATCGCAAAAAGCAAGCAGTGAGGGGGGCTGCACAGCTTTTGCCTTTTGCAGCGACTTCCCGTTTCAGTGAGGGGCGCATCCAATTTGGCCAATTTGAGTCATCAGGCATATCAAACGGCAGCCAACGCGACACCAAGCCCTGATCGACGAGTCAAACGGCGATACTATCTGGCACTGCATTCCTGCGTCACCCAGCGAAAGATAAGGACTTTTCCAGCGGTCAATTGTGTCGAGTACAAAGCTTGGCACTTTTACGACTTACATCGAACTTCCCACATCACGAGATCACGAGATCGCGACAACGACGAAAATAGACTCGACGACAGTCAATACTCTATACCCTACCCACAATTAACACCCCGACATCGACTAAAATGTCTGAGCTTGTGGAGAGCACCGCAAAGCTGCAGCTCGACGAGGAGACCGGCGAGATGGTCTCCAAGGGCGAGCTGAAGAAGCGCATGAAGAAGCGCGAGAAGGCCGCTGCCACCGCCAAAGCCCGCGAGGCCAAGGCTGCCGCTGCCCCGGCCGAGGCCGACAAGGCACCAAAGGCTGCCAAGCCCGCCAACGAAGAGCCCGCCATCGACCCCCAGAACATGTTCAAGGTCGGCTTCCTCGAGGACGTCTTCAAGATCCGCCCCATGAAGCCCGTGCGCACCCGTTTCCCGCCCGAGCCCAACGGCTTCCTGCACATTGGCCACGCCAAGGCCATTGCCGTCAACTTTGGCTTTGCAAAGTACCACGGCGGCTCGTGCAACCTGCGCTACGACGACACCAACCCCGAGTCCGAGGAGCAGGTCTACTTTGACGCCATCCTGGAGATGATCAAGTGGTTGGGCTTCAACCCCAGCGGCATCACCTACTCGTCCGACAACTTTGACAAGCTGTACGCGCACGCCGAGAAGCTGATTGGTCTGGACAAGGCATACGTGTGCATGTGCAGCGACGCCGAGATCAAGGACCAGCGCGGTGGCGGCGAGGGGCGGCCGCGGTACCGGTGCAAGCACGCGGAGCAGACGGTCGAGTACAACTTGACCGAGTTCCGGGCGATGCGGGACGGCAAATACAAGCCGCAGCAGGCATTCCTGCGCATGAAGCAGGAGTAAGTTTGATGGCTCTAAATCAAAAGGATGGACACTGCTAACATCAGCAGTATCACAGACGGCAACCCCCAGATGTGGGATCTGGCAGCATACCGTGTGCTCGAGGTGAGTCTCTGAATATCTACTTGACCATAATCTTGCCGTACTAACATTTTAGAAACCTCACTTCCGTACCGGCGACAAGTGGAAGATCTACCCTACTTACGACTTCACCCACTGCCTGTGTGATTCCTACGAAGGCATTGTACGTACTTTCACATATATCAACCGACTCAACATTTGCTAACCGACAGACTCACTCTCTGTGCACAACCGAGTTCGTTCTCAGCAGAGTCAGCTACGAGTGGCTCAACACCTCACTGGGCGTCTACGAGCCCATGCAGCGGTATGTTTTTTTTCCTTCAAGCCCCTGTCTATGATGACTTGTACTAACAACACAGTGAGTACGGCCGTCTGTCCATTGCCGGAACCGTGCTGTCCAAGCGCAAGATCCTCAAGATGGTCGAGACCGGCATCGTCCGCGGCTGGAACGACCCCCGTCTGTACACCCTGATCGGCATCAAGCGTCGCGGTGTGCCCCCTGGTGCCATCCTCGAGTTCGTCAACGAGCTCGGCGTCACCACCGCTAACACCGTCATCGACATTCGCCGCTTCGAGTTTGCCATCCGCAAGTACCTCGAGCGCACTGTGCCCCGCCTGATGCTCGTGCTCGATCCCGTGCGCGTCGTCATCGACGATGCCGAGGCCGACATTGCCGCTGAGGGTACGCCGCTGGCCGTCCCCTTCAACCCCAAGGACGCCTCCGTCGGCTCGCACGAGGTCAAGTTTGCGCGCACCATCTACATTGACCGCAACGATTTCCGTGAGGAGGCCGACAAGAACTTCTTCCGCCTCGCCCCCGGCAAGTCGGTGGGTCTGCTGAACGCGCCGTTCCCCATCAAGGCCGTGTCGTTCACCAAGGACGAGACGACGGGCAAGGTCACGGAGATCCGCGCCGTGCCCGACCGCGAGGGCAAGAAGCAGAAGACGTACATCCAGTGGGTGCCGCCTGTCGAGTTCGGCTCGCGCCCCGCCGAGGTGCGCGTATACAACTCGCTGTTCAAGTCGGACAACCCCAACGACGCCGAGGGCGGCTTCCTCAACGACATCAACCCCGAGAGCGAGGTTGTGTACCCCGACGCCCTGGTGGAGTCTGGCTTTGACGAGGTCAAGCGGCGCGCACCGTGGCCCGAGGCCGCTGGCGAGAGCGAGCTGGGCAAGGGCGGCCCCGAGAGTGTGCGGTTCCAGGGCATCCGCGTTGCCTACTTTGCCGAGGACTCCGACTCGACGGACGAGAAGCTTGTCCTCAACCGCATCGTTGCTCTCAAGGAGGACGCTGCCAAGAAGTAGAGCATCCGCGGATGACGGATTACGAAGAACGAAGACAGGCATGGGCTGGGGGTCTGGTGCTCACTGCAAGGCAAGGGCAGGAGCAAGGAGTTTTTAGTCATCATATAGATTTAAGAAATTTCATATCATATTTTTGTTTTCGTTTTTTCGCTTTGCTCCATATATGCTACTCTATTTATCCTCTGGTTGCCAGGACATGACTCTCCTGGAAATTCAATGTCTTCTTTGTTCCTTGTTTGGTTTCAACCGACAAAGTACATTGGCTCGGCACACCAAACAGCCGGGCCGACTTTATATTGTCACCTGATAAACATATTATTCAAATTATATACTCTCTAGATGCCAATACTTTCACATTAGCCGCCGTCAAGGATTATCCGTCTGCCGTCTACTACTGTTGTCATCTATCACATTACTTGGCCATAGGCATGGGCATCTTGCTGCCGTCGATACCCGGCAGCTCGTCCAGCCACGAGTTGATGTCCTCCTTGACCACGTCCGGCACAGTGCACTTGTTCTGTTCGGCAATCGACTGCGTCTTGAGCGTCGGGCAGTTGACGTAGCATTCGCTGTCCATGGCCCGCTGCAGCGAGTCGTCCTTCCATCCAAACATGTAGTCGCCGTGCGACCCAAAGCCCGTCTTGTCACCCATCGACCACACAAACGGCTGGCTGCCGTCGGTCGGCCACTGCTCAGGGTCGTTGAACGGGCGAGTGTCCCAGATAGTCTCGTACATGAGCTGCGGGATGCGTACTGGGTGCGTGTCTGGGCACGCGCCGCCCGACTCAAAGGTGCCCTGGGCCGGGTACGAGACGTGGTCCTGATGGTTGGGCGAGTCCAAGTTTTTGCCGTCCCAGCACGTCGGGAAGCGCACATTGGCCATAATGCCAGCGGGGCACGGCTTGGTTGGGAAAGCCAGTGTCTCTGGCGCGCGTGTGGACATTTCTTGCAGGCATGTGTAGGTCAACTGGCGGAACTTTGCGGCCTCTTTCTTGGAGCGGAAGCCAGCATCGCCAACGAGCATACGGAAGCCCGGCTTGAACGCGGTGACCTTGGACTTTTGGTCGTAGTCGAAAAGAGCGTCCTGCATGTAGTAGACGGTCATGCCGCCATTGGTGCCCTCAAATCCGAGGTTGGGCAGCTGCTCGACACGGCGGTACGTGCCGTTTCTTGCACGGAAGAAGAGGACGGCCGTCCAGTAGTTTGAAAAGTCCTCTGAAAACTGGCATGACGTGCAGGTCGAGAGTGAAGGCAGGTCATGCTCGACTGGTGTCATTGTTTCATTAAATGAGTTCTAATGGTTAGCAACTCTTCTCTTTCTGAGTACTTCAAAGAACTTACACCGCCAATGATCTGGTGAAGATGGGCGGACGGGTTCATGCCCGGGTTGACGAGGGGGTCGAGGCGCTGGACGACGAGCTGGGCACAGCCAAACCGGATGAGGGCATGTGCAGGCGCCGCAATGGCGAGAGATGCAAAAGCGGCCAGCTTCATTGTGACTTTGGCGAGCAAGAAAAGAAGGAAAACTCGTGAGATACAGGTCGGGGTTGATGGGCGAGGGAGGAATCAGCGGTTTTCGTGCCAACGACTGTTATATACTCTGGATGCCGTCTACCCCCACCGCACAAAACCTAATACCCCAGGCCATAGCTCTATTCTCTTCAATCACCTCCTCGATAACCTGGCAGTCAACAGCCAGCCCTCACTTTGGATGTTTGATGTCTTGGCAAACTTCCATCTCTTGGTGCTGCGTGCTTAATATACGGCTAATTGTCGTCATGTTGTTGAGTGGCCACCGGCTATAGAGTGTGTTGACCTTCAAAAGTGGCTATAGATTTATTTTTGAATAATAAAGTCACAGTAATCAGAATGTGAGTGCAACGCCGATGGATAGCAATATGTGTTTCGATCCTTGAGGGCGGCTGACTAAGTTTGCACGTTTTGACGTCTTACACCCAAATAGGGAAAAAGCGAGATGCACGTCACGATGCAACATAATAATTCTCAAGACTAGATCAGAATCAAGTGAATTCAGAATTTTGTTTTACTTGTAGGGCGTGGAATAGAGGTGTATAAGAAACAATTAAACTCAAAAAAGAGACATCTACACTATGAAATTCCTGGCACTGTCATAAGAATGGAGGGCCAGTGAGGAAAAGAACAAGGCAGAGCACAGAATAGTTTAGATCTCACATCAAAATCGATGGCACCGAGCTTGGTTTCTCAGATAGCCCCTAGAGTCATCTCATTTTATTTTTGCTGGACGTCCTTCTCATCTTTTTTACTTCGAACAATGTCTGCATCACGGACGAGATACTTATACTGTTCAATATGTGCATTCTGTGATCGCCCCAGTCTTGTGAAGTTAGATATATAGAGAAACAGCTGTTGCATTGGCGGGAAGCATACCTGATACTGTTTCTTGCTGCCTTTTGGCGCAACAAGCCAGGCTACGGACGCTGTTTCTACAGACAGCAAGTTGGCGCTTCTAAACACAAGACACAACATGCACGGAAGATGCTCTGACTGAGCTCGATAGGTTGATATCACTCAGCCTGAGAACTATGACAAGAAGAACCTATAGTTGCGATTCTATAAATAATACAACTGCCATTATGACTTATGTTTCTCCTTTGTTTCTTTGATGCCCTCCGCTGCATATCCCGCTCGACGGCTAATATGGCCAAATTACGAGCCCTAGACAGAGACTGTATAAAACTCGAAGTATTATTGAGAAGAAACAACATTTGTCGGGTACGAATCTGGGGTAATCCTCCGATGGGCAGGCCTTGCCAAGACTTGCAAGATAGGCCTGCAGCTGAATAAACTTCCTTTTCTCCTTTAGCTTCCATGTGCTTTGCCGTTCCGTGCTTGGCATCTGATGGTGATAACGACAGGCGTGGTGATCTGATGACAGACGAACCTTGTGTTTTTAAAGATGCTTGGTGAAGATAGTAGTACCTCAAGGCTTGATAAGTGCATAGTAGGGAATCGTTATCTGGCACAGAACTGTCATCAACACCTTGCGGCTGTCCTGTTACAGCAAAAGGACTCCCTTTCCAGATTAGCCGTGATAAACGTCTTATCTAAAAGGCCATACTCTCGACATGCTCTTGGGACAAGCTGTTGCATACCGGCAGATGGCTCTTAAGGCAATATATCTTATCATGTTTGTGCTTCCGAACCTTGTTACCCGTTTACATCCTCCGTCTCAAACCGTCTTGGAAGCTTTCTCGGCGGCTGTTGCAAATATCGCAAGGCCATAAAGTTGAGAAAATAAACACTATACACTCGGCATCTATCGTTATACCCCAGCCGCGCGTCGTGAAAGCTCTTTGTAGGATCGAGATTAATTGCGCTTTGATTGGCGTCGGAAGATAAGTTTGTGGGGAGAGAGTCTGCGTAGATTGAGAACGAAAAATGAACAGATGAAGAGGCAAAAAGTAGAGAGATAGCTATAGTCGTAGACATCAACTAAAAGGTTCGTGAGTATAAAGTGTCGGATGAGCCTCCCAAAGAACACAGGCGAGTAGGAGGGGGGAGCATCCATCCAGCTTATCTACCTTACCCATCATCGCATCTCCATCATGGGTATTCCTGAGATTACAGACTCGCTGCCGTCATCGGTGTCGGACTTGAGTGACAAGAAGTCCATCAAGCTCGTATGTACCGTTATCTCATACACTCCTAACATTCAACATCGCTGATAAACAGGAAATCACCGAGACATCGTCAGACATTGTTATTGAACACGTCGAGGACCTCGAGGAAGAGCTAGCCCGGTATGGAGTCAGAGAGGACCAGTATGACGAGGTCAAGCGGCTGGCCGCTTCATATACCCTAGAGGGCACCCGCAACCGCATCGTGCAAGTCCTCAAGATCCACGAAAATGACCCCAACTTTCTGCACTCGCTCATCCAGACTTTCAAGCAGTTCCTGGCCTTGACTGACGAGGACATTGAGACTCACCCCGAGGAGCATGGTGCATTCATCAGCCAGGTCAAGATGGAGGTCGCCCTCATCACATACAACAGCCCATATGCCCAGGTGCGCGCCGTCGTCGACAACTTTGACGACCCAGACATGCCGTCGTCGACAGTCCGCACATGGGTTATCGGTCTTAGCTTCTCTGTTATCCTTGCCTTTGTAAATCAACTGTTCTCCATCCGCCAGCCCGCCATCATGATCGGCGCCAACATCGCCCAGATCCTGGCCTACCCCATAGGCACTGCCTGGGCGCGCGTGCTGCCCGACTGGGGCGTGACTGTCCGGGGCACGCGCATCTCGCTAAACCCCGGCCCGTTCTCCAAGAAGGAGCACATGCTCATTACCATCATGGCCAGCGTCGGCGGCAGCATTCCGTTCACCAGTCTGATCATCTGGACACAGTACCTGCCGCAATTCTTTAACCAGCCGTATGCCGGCACATTTGCATACCAGATTCTCATCGGCCTCGGAACCAATTTTATTGGCTATGGCCTGGCGGGTGTGTGCCGGCGGTTCCTCGTGTACCCAAGCTACTGCGTGTGGCCGACGTCTCTCGTCACCATTGCGCTCAACACGGCCTTCCACTCGGACAAGCCGGTGCGCCATGTCGGCCCATTCCGGCACATATTCACAATGTCACGCCTCAAATTCTTCTTTGCCGCGTTTGGCTGCATGTTTGTCTACTTTTGGCTGCCCAACATTCTCTTTCAGGCGATGAGCATTTTCAACTGGATGTCCTGGATCAGCCCAGACAATGTGCGCCTCAACAGCATCGTCGGTTTCAACAACGGTGTCGGCCTCAACCCGCTGCCGACGTTTGACTGGAACAACCTGCTGCACGGCGGCGCGGACCCGCTGATGCTACCCTTCTTCACGACAATTAACAAGTTTGCCGGCAGCTTCTTCAGCATGTTTATCATCCTGGGCATGTGGTACAGCGATTTTCTGAGCACGTCCTACCTGCCGCTCAACTCAAACCGCGTGTTTGACCACTTTGGCAAGCTCTACAACGTATCGCGCGCCATTGACGACGATGGCCTGTTCTCGGCGGCCGAGTACGAGGCGTACAGCCCGGCCTTTCTGTCGGCCGGCAACGTCAACATTTACATTTTCTCGTTTGCCATATACACAGCGACGCTGGCGTACGCGGTGCTGTACCAGTGGAACGAGATCAAGCTAGGCTTTGCCGAGTTCTTCAACAGTTTCCGCCCGTCCAAGGCGCGCGACATGAGTCGCTACGAGGACGTGCACAACCGGCTCATGGCCGCGTACACGGAGGCGCCGCAGTGGTGGTTCGCCACCGTGCTCGTGCTGGCCATTACCTGCGGCATTGCCGGCGTCGCGTTTTGGCCCACATACACGTCGCCCGGTGTTGTGTTTTATGGTATTGCTCTGTGCGTCGTGTTCATTGTGCCGATCGGCGTCATCAAGGCCATGACGGGCGTCGAGGTCAGCCTGGGCATCCTGGCCGAGTTTATCGGCGGCTCGCTTGTGCCGGGCAACCAGCTGGCCATGAACTACATGAAGGCGTACGGAATGGTGACGGCGTCGCACGCGCTGTGGTTTGCCAACGACCTGAAGCTGGCGCACTATGTCAAGATCCCGCCGCGGCAGACGTTTGCAGTGCAGATGGTGGCCACGCTGGTGTCGACGTTTGTGTGCACGGCCGTACTCAATTTCCAGATGAACAACATCCCGGGCGTTTGCACCATGGACGCGCCGAACCGGTTCACGTGCCCATACGTCAACTCGTTCTTCACGGCGTCGGTGCTCTGGGGCACGATCGGCCCGCGCAAGATCTTTGGGCCCAGTGGGCAGTACTCGCTGCTGCTGCTCGGGTTCCCGCTGGGGCTGGCCATCGCGTTGGGTTTCTGGGCGCTCAAGAAAAAGTTTACAAAGTGGACGTGGCTGCGACAAATCCACCCGGTGGTGATGCTGTCGGGCGCGACACACTGGGCGCCGTACAACGTTGGCTACATCTGGCCGGCGGTGCCGTTTGCGTACCTGAGTTGGCATCACGTTAAGCGGCGGTGGCCCGGCCTCTGGGGCGAGTACAACTTTGTGCTGTCGTCGGCGCTGTCCAGCGGCATTGCGGTAGCGGGTCTGGTCATTTTCTTTGCTATTCAATGGCCAGGCATTCATCTGGACTGGTGGGGAAACACGGTCTCCTACCAGGGCTGTGAGAGCAAGATGGACCCGTGCAGGCTACGGCATCTGGGCGAGGGAGAGTACTTTGGGCCGCGGGTCGGCGAGTTTCACTAGGTAGTCTTCTTAATTTGCTTATTTTCTTATTTTAGTTGTTATTATTATTATTATGATTATAATGAACGGTAGCTTTGTGGTATATGGCAATAAATCAAAGTAGACGGGATATCAGGCATTAACTTGGAGATCAGAAAAGATTAAGCGTAATGATGCGCCGGTGCCTTTTCAGCGGCACGCGACGAAGACTCAGGCCCGGGTGACATGGGCTGCTGAGGAGCGACAGTGTAACCCGCGGGATACGTGTATGCCTGTCCGGTAGGCACGAAGCCGGCCTGGCCGTATCCATGCTGCGAATTCTGGGCAGCCGTGGCCTCAGCGGCCGGGACCATGACGTAGCCGTTCTTGCGCATGTCCTGCAGCAAGTTCATGGCGACAATCGCGTCTGTACGGCGCGCACGGTTGCGGCGGTGGGTGTCGACGCAAGCCCAGACAAAGAGGGCAAAGTGGGTGAGGATGCCGATAGCCTGGGTAACTACGACGATCCAGTCCATAGCAAGATGGCGGCCCTTGTCGCGCCACATCTTGTTGACTAACGCGTCTTCTTCGGCGCACGAGCTCAAGCCGGCGTAAGAGCACTCACGCGACACGGTAGCCACGACGGCTACAGTGGTTGTAGCGTAGAATGCCTCGCCGGCCGAGGTGGTGCGGTAATAGGAGCGGGTGCTGGTGGTGTAAAGGTAGAGGTCACTGCCGAGAGAAGTGCTGCCCGTTGAAGTGGATGTGGATGTGTCCAAAGACGACGAAGACTCGGAGGTGTCATAGTAGTTGTCGAAGCTGTACGTGTAGTAGTCATAGTCGGAGTAGGTGGTGGAATCGATGTCGCTGTAGGACGTGTCAACAGCGCGCTTGGCCGCCGCGAGAGATGGTGCCTCGGTGGGCGTAGGAGCCACGAAGACAACAGACGACACGGGTGATACGGTGGTGGGCACAGTGACTGTGGAAAAGCCAGTCGTGGTGGCTTCGATAGCAATGGGCACCTTCACCTCGATAGCAGGCGCTGTCGGAGCGGCACGCTTCTTGTCATAATAGTAGCCGTTGGCATAGGTGATTTGATAGACCCAGGTGCCATTAGCGTTCAGCGTGTAAATGCCGTAATTGCCGTTACTGTCTGCTTCCTCAATGACGCCGCCGCTGCCAAGGTCGGAGACCATACTGAGGGCGTAGACACTGAAAAGCGTGGTGAAAATGAGGGTAAGCCACAGCACGAGGTCGCAGCCGACCGCAACGCCGGGGTGCATGGCCCGTGGCGGCTTACGCAGGAACAAGACGAGAACATAGAGAATGCACCAGATCAACGAGGCGCCGAGTGGGATCAGGCAGAAGGGAATGATGTACTCGTCGGCAAAGTAGAATTCTGTTGAGTTGCCGGAAGCAGTCACGCCAATGGCGGCGCCGACGCCAATAATGTCGACGATGATGAGGAACATGCGGAGGCTGATCTTCCATCTCCAATGCTCCTCGCCAGCATCAAGGCGCTGGGCAAGTTTCTTCGGGGGCGCGTCGGCAGCAGAATCAGCAGCAGCACCACCACCGGCGCCGGCAGCGCCTGCGCCATAGTATGGGTAAGCAGGGTAGTTTGCGGGCGGGTATTGTGCGTAGGGTTGGGATGCTTGAGGAGCTTGGGTCTGAGCTTGCGTTGCATAGGCCGAGCTCTCGGCAGGGTTGATGTTGCGCTGTGGCACTGGGGTAGACGATGAAGGGGAGGTTGAGGGGGACGAGACGGTCGGGGCAGAGACAGCCTGAGCAGGAGCTGGAGAGCTGGAGCTCACGACGTCGTCGCGGGCTGGTGCTTGGTGGTCCATCTTCTTGGTAGTTGATACTTGGCAGACGGTGTAAGATGATCCGAGTACGAAATGGCTGTGTAGGTGTGGACGAAGGCGAGTACAAGATATACAAGTAGCGAGCGTGTAGCGACTAGGTCGACTGAAAACGAATGGAATAACAAGCACGAGGCAAACGAGAGGCACGGCACGAGTCTCGATCAAGACAAAAAAATAAAAAAGAAGGTAGAGGCGGGCTTATATATTTATTACGAGACACGGGTGAAAACAGCAGCCATCCTGTGATCGTTTTCCATTTCTTCTCTTGCTTTCTTTTTTTGTTATTCCTTTTGCTGACATCTCCTATTCACGGCCTATTCACGCTTTTCTCTGCTACCCTGGCAGTCCACAGTCCAGGCAATTCTGGGCCTTGTGCCCATGACTCCAGGCATCTTCAGTGGTCCAGATCGAGTTCTTTGACTTACTAGCCTTGTACTCTGTATATTTACTCATGCGTGAAGAATAATCAAAATACTGAGTAGACGACGGCGAAGTCAAAAAGGGGCATCAGGCGTGCCTAGCAAGGCCATGCCGAGACTAGTAGCACAAGAGCCCCTGTCATCTCAGACAAGCTTAAACTTTGTGTTACGGAGCAGACACAAGCTAAATTTTCTTCTTTACTTCTTCTCTTCCAATCCGCATCCCTCTCGGCCAACAGCCACCTATTAAATTCCAGTTTTTTGTCTCCGCCCTTGCGGAAGTTTGCTCCGATCTACCTTCTCCGAATTATCACTGAGCACGAAGTAAGACATCGTACAGACAAAATCAAGGTGTGGCTGCGCCTCGCCACCGGTAGCTAGACCAGCTGCGGCACTAGCCCGTCTATTTTTGTCTTCTTGACAAAACTATGCTTCTTTGTATTCATTGATCAAAAAACCTGTTGATATGATTTCCCGGCGTGTTTCTTCCTATCCAGACGAGGCCTCTGGCATGCGAATGACATAACGTATCATTGTTATGCGCTGTACTTGTGTCACGTCGCGTGTGTGTTGTCTGCCTCTGCCTCTGCTTATGCCAATGAGCCAATTTGCCCAAAGGTCTGCAATGATAATATGCAGGGGCCATGTTCGGTTGAATTAGTAGCCTCAACTCTAATTTTACAGATCTTTGTCTCATGCCCGCAATACTTACGAAGTAGCTACGAAGTGAGGTAATAGCTGGCTCTGACTCTTTGGCATCCCGATTAGGCAAACACTGCGGTATTACCTGTGCTCTGTGGCATTACAAGGTTCATCCCAGATGGCAGGAAATATGCACAAGCTTTTGAAACTACAGAGTGAAATACACTGTAAAGCAGGCATCGATTAGACAGAGTCGCCGTCTTGTCACATCACGAGACAACCAATATCCGCCTTCATACGCGCCGTGCATAACACGAGGGTCTTCAGTCAACAAGCCACATTGAAGCCTTGTGCTCGTACTGCCGTTTACGGAAATAGTCTCTTATACTCTTATACTCTTATACTCTTATATCGAGAGGAATGTGACAGCGATCAACACGAGATATCTGACGATGCAAGACGACGGCTTGACTGTTGATGATTTCGGCATTATTTTGTTTGATTTTCAACTTCGATTTTATCGGATGGGGGTCTCCCAGGAGTGGCAGTGGGCTCCTGCTTGATCCCATACCACTTCTCTCGAGCCTCCGATGTTGTCATCTACCTGGCCTCGAACCACTGGCCAGTGCTGAAGCCTCCCTCTTGTACCCGCCTAAGCGACCGACGTTTCATCAACCCATCTGGGTAATAGGTCTGTTGGTCTAGTGGTATGATTCTCGCTTAGGGTACACCCTGAGTTTCTCAAGCTTGCGAGAGGTCCCGTGTTCGATCCACGGACAGACCCCAATATTTTGTCTTTTTGGTGTAGTTTCCGTCTTTTTTTGGCACTTTCTTTTGATTTTCATTTTGCTTCTACATCGAATTTTCACATAGATTTGAGGCCAGGTTCTTTTCTTAATTTTCTTTATCAAATAATATTTATTTCGAATTCTTCCCATTTTATTTCTTATCTAGAAGAGCAGTCGAATATTTTGTATCAAATTGTAATATAATATAAGAAATTGCTTGAGTTTTTATCTTTTATATTGTTGCTAGTTTTCTTCTTTGAAAATGTTAACACATCACAGTTTATTTTCACAGATTCGATCCATATTTAATCCTCTCGGCATAACCTGTGCAAAGAAGTATATTACTGCTAAATAAATAAAGGAAAAGAAGTGAACGAATGTCAGACTACCCCGCAATCTTGACAGCTTTGCCGAAGAACAAGTGTGCTTGATCCCAGGTCTGATCCCAGGTTTACTCTACTGCCCCTTCTCCAGCCTATGCTTTCATCGCCATCTCGCCCATGGGCAGCTCCTTCAGCCAGCCGTCGACATCCTCGGGTGCCTGCTGCTTCTTGGTGCACGAGCTGTACACATCTGGCGTCAGGGCGTGCAGGCCGGCGGCCGGGCAGTCCTTGTTGAGGTTGCAGTTCTTGTCCATGGCCTTTTGCAGCGAGTCACCCTGCCAGCCAAAGACGTAGTCACCGTGTGCCGCGGCACCGCCAATGTTCATGCTGTAGATGAACGGATTCGAGCCGTCCTTGGGCCAGATGCTCTTGTCCATGAAGCTCGACGTGTTCCACATCAGCTCGTACATGATCTGCGGCAGCTTCACCGGGTGTGTCGACGGGCACGCACCGCCACCCGAAGCACCGGCGCCGCTGTAAGCGACGTGGCTCTGGTGGTCCGGCGAGTCCAGGTTCTTGCCGTCCCAGCACGTCGGGAAGATGATGGTCTGACGCACCATCTTGCACGACAGGTCCATGGGCACGTCGACGGTGTCCGAGCCCGAGCAGGGCGCGCCGCCGGTGAACTGGTTGTCGTTGGTCGACTTCCAGCAGCGGTGGCAGATGTTACCGCGGTTGACCTTGCTGGTGTCCGTGTTGGAAGCCTTGCCGGCGATCATGCGGAAGCCCGGCTTGAACGCGGTGACCTTGCCGCTGGGAATGTAGTAGATGTCCAGGCCGCCCTTGTTGACGAGCTGGCCCTGGGGACCGCCGTTGCCGACCTGGGGCACTCGCTTGAGGGTGCCGTTGGCGGCCTTGAAGAAGAGCACGGCGGTCCAGTAGTTGGACGTGTCCTCCTTGAAGTTGCACGACGTGCACGTGGACATGGCCGCGAGGTCGTGGCTCTGGGGGTCCATGGTGATGTTGAACGAGTTGCCGCCGACAATCTGGTGCAGGTGCGGCGTGTACAGCTGGCCCGGGTTGACGATGGGGTCGGTGCGCTCGACGACCAACTGCGAGCAGGCGAACCGCAGCATGTTCTGGGCGGCCGCGCTCTGGGCCAAGGCCAGCAGGCCAATAGCAGCAAGAGACTTCATGGTGTAGAGAGGTGGGTAGATTATGTGAGGAGTGACGATGACTGGAGACTGGCAACTGGCTGGTGACTGGGGTAAAGGAAGAAGGGAGGCGAGTGATGAGGAGAGGGCGTCATCCGGGTTCATATACTCTCACAAGGAAACAGGAGAACCAGGACAACCACTTCATCTCGTTTTCTCGTCCCTCTCGCCCTCTTGGTCTTGCTCGTTGTTTGCCGTCACTGCTATAATTATATTAAACGGCAGACGTAACGTGTGCATCTGATAGTAGACGTAGACAGATGGAGAGCAGAGTGGCGAGAGCGCGTCGATGCCCACCAACAGCACATCCAGTCATCTGCCGGCAGCAGTCACATCCCCAGACGCTATACCCAGGATATGAGGACCTGGATATACATATGGCCATGAATATGTAATTCCCCGAGCACATCCCGCAATGTTTCTATTGTTGTCTCGCCCGGGGACTCTCGCATCTCCCATTCGTCTCTTGTCATCCCCCATATCCCCATCACATCTTCCCCGTATTCTCCATACCTCCATATCCCCATACTGTCATCCTGGGCCGCCTCCATGTTATTGCCGGCTCTATCCACGTCGACTTTAGCCACTCCGGTAAAATGTAGTCGACACACAGTTTGTTTATATTGCATGGGTCGGCTGATACTCGCAATATAAACATATCAGATGACGGCAAGTGCAGACTCGACTTGAGATCAAGACGTCGACAAGAAACCATGTGTCAACATATGCAGACTGCAGAGGATCTGGATTAATTGGAATAGCGATGCGCCTGAGAAGTCCATGCTTGTGATGATTTCCCGGCTGATGGACTGAGGGATATATTTGGATGTTGCAACGCATAGGGTAAACAGGTGGGACAGAGCACGACCGCGGAAAGGCCGACTGGCTGTGTCGTGCCATCTAGAGATCTGCACGATAGACAAAAATGTGGTAGATGAAGTCGAAGCTGCTCTAGTTGATATGTGTCGTCGGCAATGGTGTGGTCGGGAGGGCCGCTTATCGACACTCTATCCTTGACGATTTCTCATTCTCGCCACTTTCGTCACTGGCCGTATGCTGCTTGCTGTCTGCCGTCACTGTGCCTCTGGGTTTGCACCCCGTGAGTAAATGCTAACGTTCTTGTTCTGTATCTATGACAGTATATACAACCAACCCGGCAATCGCCGTAACAATGCTCTCCTCCGTTCTCTGATCTCTGACTGTCGGATGACTCCTCGTTTATAGCTCAGCCTCCTCGGCCTCGGCATCCTCGGGGCTCCGTGCCCGCACAGCGCCGCGACCGCCCAGCTCCCGCTCCAGGCCGCCCTCAAACTCGCGTGCAACAGTCGGCCGGTCGGGGTATGTCGCCTTGACGCAGTACACCACCGTCAGGAATGCAGCCACAAAGGCGCCAATCTGTGCCAGGCCCTTGCCCGCAGTCGTCCATGTGTACTCGTATGGCGTAAACATGCCCAGCTGGTCGTAGTCCTCGTGGATCGGCTCGTTGTAGTTGCGGCGCTCCTGCTTGTCCCACCAGTCACCGTGGGGGTCGCGGAACTGCCGCTTCACAGCCGCGGGCTGCACGTAGCCGCCGTTCTGCAGAGGGTCCTCCTCCTCCGTCAGCCGGACGGGTGTCGGGTACTTGGATTCGATGACCTTGTCGCTGTTGAGTGCCTCGGGCATGAAGGTGCGCTGCTGCATCACAGGGGTCAGCCGGCGCGAAGCCGCAAGAGCAGCCTGGCGGACCGACGCCTGAGCAATTCGACGAGACAGCATTTCTGTAGGTGTTAGCAGCTGTTGCCAGTCGGTCGTCGTTGTTGTCGCGAGAATTCGGGCTCGGGTGTTCGGGGGAGGGGAAAAGTCGGAACGGGTGTCGATTGACCCAATTGGCAGTGTTAAGGCGCTCTCAATCAAGAGAAAGTCCTTGTTGGTACGCACCTTGTATGCTGGTGGTTCGAACTGGTGTCAATGGTTGTAGCTTGTAGAGTCGAGGTCGTGATGGTTTTTGGCGATACCTTCCAATGGTCATCGGTTATTCCTCTCCAGTGTTTGGCCCATCCACTTGGTCCGTGCACCACGCCATAATTTTGATTATGTCAGATCTTAGTCAGTTTTCATATCTAGGCCCAGAACTTGTTGATGGCCTGCTAAAATAGATTAGTCAGACTTGCAAATGCCAGCCAATGTGCCCGACTTTTCAGGCACCAAACAGCTCGCCCCTCCCATACCAGCAAAACGCGCTTTTGGCAAGGGGCGACAGGGGGCGGCATAGCGTGTAAAAAAAGATGCTCCCACCACGCCGGCGCCCCAGACACCAGCAGTTACGCCCAAATTACGCCAAATACGAATTACACCAACTGCACCAATTTACTAGAGGTCAAAAGACCAAAAGCTCCACGATTTTTTTTGGTGGCATCCGGCGACTTTGCACGACTTTTCCACCTCACCATCCACACAACGTCGCGGCAACACCCAAACTTTGTCACAAGCATCCATGGCATCGTAGCTTTCTAGCGACCCTATTTTTGGCTATCCCGATGCCCATTGCCCCGACATCGCGGCCCCAAGCCCCATCCCGGTCCTCCTCCAGACGATGATCGGGACCGCGTCGCCAGGCCCAACAGCGACGCCTTCTGCCTCCCCCAAAGTCGACACGATCGACCCAGATAGTGGCGACGACAGCTCACTTGACGACCTTAGTTCGCTGTCTTCAGGGGACGAGGAGGCGCTGTTGGGCGAGCTCGGGCCATCCATTACTGCCGTCACCCGCCACGAGCCGAAGGCCGAGGACAACGATGACGACCACGACGATGACGACAAGAAGCACATTCTGAGCTTGACAGACGACACCGAACATAACACAGCTAACGGCCACGATCAAAATGAATCCCCAAACGATGAACGCCCTACCAAACGTCAGCGCACGCGCGCCTCAACGCCCCCGCCGCATCCATCCTCCGCCCGCAAACCAAAGACCATCTCGCCGCCCTGGAAGAAGATCGCTGCCGATGGTCCGTCCTCCTTCAGCGAGGGTGGTCGCCGCAAGTCGGGACGCATCAACTTTGTGCCCCTAGAGCTCCAGCCCGGCGAGAAGCGCATCACCCGTCGCGCTATCCACGGCCAGAGCCCGCCGTCCGTGAAGACTGCCGGCGCCAACGGACACGCGACACAACCACCCACCTCTCCTCCATCCTCCTCTATTGCTGTGCGCCGACCCTCTACAACCACGCGTGCACCCATCTCACTTTCTTCCTCACGAAACCCAGCAGCGCCAGCAACATCTACCTCATCCTCTCGCCAGCGCCGCGAACCTCGAACCTCGACCACCTCCTCCATCCGTGCCCAACGAAGCTCGACCTCTACCCCCAACACAAAAGCCGCCCAGGCTACTCCGACCCCCGGTAGCCGCTCACAACCATCTCGCTCTAGCCGAAATGCCCGTCCTGCACGCGACGCGGCCTCGGCCGTCCGGCAGGAAATGCCCACACGCACTACGCCCCGGATACGACTGCGCACAAGGACTCTCACCATCCCTGTTGTGCATCCCGACCAGATCAAGCTTAAGCCCAAGCTTGCCCCGACACTGCGCGAATACTTCGAAATTGCCGAGACCGTTCCCGTCGAAGAGGGCGGTTTGTTCGCATCTGAGGACGAGCCGCGTATGACCGACGAGATGGCTGCAAAGGAAGCTGCCATTATGACACGGATTGAGCAAGAGACGGAGGAGGGCGGTATCCTGACCGCACCGCGGTGTGTTGCCTTCGAACCGGAGGCGACCGAGGAGCCGCCACGGCAGTGGGCGCACAATGACCACATGGTTAAGGCCGTGGCCAACTTCCGCCGCCTCATGGGCATGGAGCAGCAGCGCCACCGTGCCGTGGCTAAGCGCCTGGCCGAGGCCTGTCGCGACGAATGGATCCGGCGGCAGCCCAAGTCGGTCGAGCAGCTCGAGGCCGAGGCCCGGGTTATGTGGATTGGCCGGTACCGTGTTGTGATGCGGGCCATGTTTGGCACCTGGGAGAATGTGCGCCTCGAGATCAACCGGCGGCGCCTGCGCGAGTGGGAGGCTGAAGAGCAGCGTCGCGTCAAGGCGGCACTACAAGAAGCCGTCGCGCGGTCGGAGCAGAAGCTACAGGCTCGTCAGGTCCAGCAAGACTCTGAAGCGCCTTCAGACGAAGATATGGACGACGAAGACCTGGACGAGGAATTTGACGACCTCGAGGACGAAGAGGCCGGGCTAGAGGCACTACTCGAGACCGGTGAAGGCACGCCCGACGACCTCGACGACGATGCTGACGACGATGGAGATGACAACAGCGACGACGACGATGACGACGAAAGCAACATGTCCTCATCCGAAGACGAAGACGAGCCAGAGCCGACAAAAGAAGACGCCAAGCTGGTGGAATCCGACGAAGGGCTTACACAGGAGCAACTGCGCAAAAAATACGCCGACTTACCCTCCCTCGAAGCTTCCCTCCCCGACAAGGCCAAAGCCACTAGCGAAACTGGCGACAATAGCGACAGCGAGAGCGACGAGTCTGTTGACATGGATGACGACCTTGGCTCGTCTGAAATGGACAGCGACGATGATGACGAGGATGGCAGCGACGACGAGGCGGATGGGTCCGACGGTGACAATGCCACGTCCGACGAAGATAATGATCAGCAGGCCAGCGGTCTTCTGGGCATGCTCTTTGGCAAGTCGGAGCTCAAGAAGCTCAAGGTTGAGCCTGTCGAGGACGAGGCAATGCCAGCTGCAGTCCCACTGCCCGAGGCGACTGGTGACTCCAAGGAAGCCGCTGTTCTGACAAACGGCGATTCGACCAAGACAATCGAGACAACTGAAACAAGTGGACCAATAAATGGATCTAACGGCACCTACACTAATGGTCATGTTGCCGAAGACGACGACGACGATGTTGCTATGGTTGACATGCCTCCCGCCGACGAGGCCATCGACGGAGTTGCACCTCAAACCCAGGACGACACCACCCAAGTGCCTGACGTCTCTGTCACTGCGCCGGCAACAGAGGACGACCAGCATGCCTCGACACCCAACACCGATGCCGTCACGACAGCCGCCAGCCCCGGCCGCACTCAATCGCCGAACACCCTCGACACCAAGCCATCTGACCACGACACACCCATGTCCGGATCTGGCGACACTGCCGAGGCAGACAAGCTAGCTGCCCCCAAGGACGATAGCGCCAGCCGGTCTGTCTCGCCAGCGCCTACGGTCAACACAGTTGCTACGGTCGCAACGAACACGGCCGCCACCCCCAAGACCGAGATTCCCTTCTTGCTGCGCGGAACACTCCGTGCGTACCAGCACTATGGTCTCGATTGGCTGGCCGGCCTGTACGCAAACCGGACCAATGGCATTCTCGCCGACGAGATGGGATTGGGAAAGACGATTCAGACCATTGCACTACTGGCCCACCTGGCGTGCCATCACGGCGTATGGGGTCCGCATCTGGTGATTGTGCCGACGAGTGTCATCCTGAACTGGGAGATGGAGTTCAAGAAGTGGTGTCCATCGTTCAAGATCCTGACATACTACGGATCGCAAGAAGAGCGCAAGCGCAAGCGTGTGGGCTGGACCAACGACGACATCTGGAATGTGTGCATCACCTCGTACCAGATTGTGGTGCAGGACCAACAGGTGTTCAAGCGCCGCCGGTGGCACTACATGATCCTGGACGAGGCGCACAACATCAAGAACTTCAAGTCGCAGCGGTGGCAGTCACTTCTGGGCTTCAATACCCGTGCGCGTCTGTTGCTGACTGGCACACCCTTGCAGAACAACCTGACCGAGCTGTGGTCGCTGCTGTTCTTCCTGATGCCGCCAGAGAACGGTGTGGGCGGCTTTGCGGACCTGTCCGAATTCCACGACTGGTTCCACAAGCCCGAATCGCAGATTCTCGAGAGCGGCCGCGAGGAGATGGACGAGGAGGCGCGCGCCATTATTTCGAAGCTGCACAAGGTGCTGCGGCCGTACCTCCTGCGGCGCCTCAAGGCTGATGTCGAGAAGCAGATGCCGGCCAAGTACGAGCACGTCGAGCTGTGCCGGCTGTCGAAGCGGCAGCGCGAGCTGTACGATGGATTCCTGGCACGCAGCGACACGCGCGCGACGCTGTCGTCGGGCAACTACCTCTCCATTATCAACTGTCTGATGCAGCTGCGCAAGGTGTGCAACCATCCCGACCTGTTTGTCGACCGGCCGATCATGACGTCGTTCCGCATGCAGCGGTCTATCCCCGCCGGCTACGAGGTCACCAACGACGATGTCATACAGCGGCACCTGTTGATCGGCGGCCGCAAAAATCTGATTGACGGGCACCGCGACAACAACGCGTCCTACGCGAGTAGCAGCGTCAACCTACAGGTGCTGAACCTCGTTCCGACGATGCACGAGACAGGTCTTTCGGCCGGTGTCGCCGCACGCATCAACCAGTTGGCGGCGGAGAATGTGTTGGCAAATCTAGAAGAAGTCCAACGCTTGCGCCTACCGCCGCCGCAAAAAACTCATGACCTAACCACGGTTAAGTCAAACCTGGCGTACCTGGAGGGTGAGGCACGGTGGGCGCGGTTCCGGGAGCTGCAGCATGCAGCCTACTTGAACGGACTGCGGCGACAGAGGCGCCCCGTTTACGGCAAAGGCCTGCTCGATATGCTGACGCTGGGCGTGCAAGAGCGGCCGTTCAAGCCGCGGCCCAAGGTGCCTGCGCAGATCATGGCATGGTTCGAAAACGACTCTTTCTTGCTGCACAACCTCGTGCAGCCGCTGCAGCGGCGGTCAGCGTCGTATGAGATGACAATTACCAAGTTTGCATGCGTGACGCCGGCGGTGGTGACGCGCGACATGAATTCGGTACTGCTGGGCCGTGCAGGTACGGAAGCCTTTGAAGAGTGCGACTTGCGCCTGTCGGCGCCAGTGAAGCGACTGCCGTTTATGGAGCGGCAGCCGCCGCGCGACCCGTGGCACGAGGCACGGATGCGGTTGACAATCCAGTTCCCGGACAAGCGTCTGCTGCAATACGACTGTGGTAAGCTGCAGGCGCTCGACCGGCTGCTGCGGCGGCTGCAGGCAGGCGGCCACCGTGCGCTCATCTTTACGCAAATGACAAAGGTGCTGGACATTCTCGAGCAGTTCCTCAACATTCACGGCCACAAGTATCTGCGGCTGGATGGTGCGACCAAGATTGAGCAGCGGCAGATCCTGACGGACCGGTTCAACAACGACCAGCGCATCCTGTGCTTCATTCTGTCGACACGGTCGGGTGGTCTGGGCATCAACTTGACGGGTGCAGACACGGTCATTTTCTACGACCAGGACTGGAACCCGGCAATGGATAAGCAGTGCCAGGACCGATGCCACCGTATCGGCCAGACACGCGATGTACACATCTACCGGCTCGTGAGCGAGCACACGATCGAGGCGAACATCTTGCGCAAGGCGTCCCAGAAGCAAATGCTGGACGATGTCGTGATCCAAGAGGGCGAGTTCACTACGGACTACTTCAACAAGATGAAGGTCAAGGATGTGCTCGCCGAAGAAGAGGCGGAGGAAGTCACGGACGGGTTCCGCGAGTCGGATGCCGTGGCCAATGCAGCCATGGAGCGTGTGCTGGGCGGTGTCGAGACGGCAGGTGACCAGCGCACAGCCGGTCGTGTCCTGGAGCAGGCCGAAGACCGCGAAGATGTGGCGGCAGCGCGGCTGGCAGAGAAAGAGATTTTGCAAGATGACGCCGACTTCTCCGAGAAGCCAGCGGCGGCCGCTGCCGGTGCGGCACCCGCTGCTACAGCCACTGCCACAGCTACTGCGTCCGGCATCTCAACAATAGAAGGCACACCCCGCGCCGGGTCCATAGTTCCCGGAAATCCGCTGGACGCTGTTGCCGAGTCTGCTGGTGCCACGCCTGCAGCGCCCGAGACCAACGCCTGGGGCACGCCGATGCACAGCATTGATGACTACATGCTGGAGTGGATGAGCGTGATGCTGCAGGGCACTGTACTGGAGTTGCCCAAGGACCGCAAGAAGAGCAAGAAGCGGCGTGGCAAAGACACGCGCAAGCGGTAGTCTCATCTTTCCATTGTTTTCATTTCATCAATGTCAAAAGGATACATAAAACAAGGGTTAGACTGGTGTTGATTGTGTTTGGTGTTTAGTTGCTTTTTTGTCCATTTTTTCATTATTGGCGACGGACATTGAGTTTATTGGCAAAACTGTTGTAATTATTATCCTCCTTTTCTTTCTTTTGTTTTCTTACAATTATTTTTGTAATTTTCTTGTTCTTTATTGCATGCATGGAGGAGTTGGAGTCATGGCAGGTTTTTTTTCTTTCATTCTGATTTTAGCTGTTGTGCATCTACATATATTCATAAAAGAAACCATTCTTCTCTGTTACTTCTGATTTATTTCGAGATCCCGACTGGTATGTAGAACAGTTACAGGCGTATATTGGCCAAGACTTATCAAGATTCATCAAGATTGACCACGTTGTGTTGCATTCTTGAGTTTGCATTCCGGTCAACAGGAGAACTTTATATTGACGTCCTCGTTAATATGTGTAGTTTTGGTGGCTAGAAAGATAAACCATATTTTTTCTTTTAGGCCTCTTCCTCGCCTTTTCAAATCATTCCAATTCACGATTGGGCATAGCTATGTAACGTAGTGATAACTAAAACGGATTTTGTAGGATGCGTAGACAAAATGACGATATCAGATGATTTTCTACGAAGTTTAGAACAAGAAAATAAAAGGCTGGATAACATTTAGTGCCAACTGATTGTTGTAGAAAGGGATGATCAAAAAGACAAAACACACAGAGTAAAGGGCGTTGCCGTAGCGCGCAAGTTGTTTTGGATCAACAAAGGATTCGGCGAGGCTGGAAACAAAGAGATGTTCATGTAAGTGCCTCGTTAGGGACGGACAAAAGGGGCAAAAAGTAAACAACCTGGACTGTGATAGTGAATGAGGAGATGAGTTGGAGTGTTGAAAAAGGCCGATCATCCTACGTAGAAGTATCATGAAAAAGAAATCAAAGAAGAAACTTAAACTGCGAAAAAGGAAAGAAAAGAAGATTGACAGTCGGGCAGAAATCCTTCAGCAGCGATACCCATCCGTCCAGCCACTCTTTATGCGTCTTTTGACCATGCTGTCTTGCTGTCGGTCTCTCCTTGCCAGGTTGTCGGAAGCTTACCTGCCAACCGTCGATCTATCTTCTTTTTGCATGATCTTTGACTCCCCTTCTTTTCTTTTTTTGCCTTCACTTCCTGCAGAGTCTTTTCAAAGTGGCCGTCATCCACAAAAGTCCCCCGTAGAATCCATCAGACCGGGCAAACATTCCAATTGCGAGGCTCGGCGATACGTCACCTCGCATTTGCTCTGATTTTGCTTTCTTTGCTATTTGTTTCTTTTATCAAACAACACACACCTCGTATGGCTAAATCACCTCAAACTAATGCAGCTGCAGCGCGACTTTCAGTAGAATGTGAGGAATACGAGTCGGGCTGACCTTGTGCCCATTCTTTCTACATATTATTTTGCGCGGATGGTGGTTGTTCGTCTGCATCTTGAATCGATTTATGTTGACCGAATAAATTTTATTCGCACCTTCTGCGCCCCTGCACAAGATCCAAGCATCCCTGTGCGAATCTAGTATCTCAGAAAACCGTTAACATGGATTGCATACTTGTGCAAATATATGTGTTCGTGGCCAGTCGTGGGAGAAGTGGTCGGCACGGTAAAACAACGAACCATAGCAGACGTAAATAGACTATGACGAGTCAAACAGCTGCTCCTTGGCTTTTAGCCTTTAAAGTTATCCCTGCCCGGTCGCACCCTGGCCAACCAACCACCCGGTGGTTCCTTCAGATCCTACACAGTTTATCCCTTGTAACCTTACCCAGCGACCAGACAAGCTGCAGCATAGAAAGTCTCGCACAAGTAAGACAGACATCTGCAGCCTGAACACGGGCGGATTATTTTTGACGGACGACAAGCCAAGACCAAAAAAGCAACGTGCAGTAGCGTTCTCGTATTGTACGTAGAGGCAACAAATGTGGTGGCCGGTGTGGGAATTCTGATAGCTACTGGAGTATTTGCTTGCTCTTCAATTCGATTATTTGATTGTTTACCGTGAACGATCCGTATGAGTTGATTACGGACAGTCAGAAGAACATGCTCACCGCACACCGACATACTTCCATAGACTCACGATGTTGAAAGTATTTTACCACACTGAAAGTACTGCTGTCTTGTTTTCAGATTGAAGATCAAGAAATAATCTGGATAGTAGTTCTAGCCTCGCGATTAAACGAATGCCCAGTCGATGCTCGCTTTATTGATTCTGAATACTTGATTTAGCATCGAGACTACCAACTCGGATGCACGGATCACGGCTAAAAAGACTGCATATTGACTTCTTGCATCCGGCTCGTATTCAACTAAAAACTGTTTAAATAACAAAAATAGCAAGTTCACCAGCAAAGCATAGACATTATGAGGCAGTGGGCGGGAAACGCAGCAGGTGGATGCTGATATACGAGATTATCCACTTGTGGTGCATCCCAGAGGTGATCTGTCACCGTCTCTTCAGTAGTCTGCAGCGATAGTCTCTCCATTTCTCCCCAGAGAGTCTATTTGCAGTCTATCTCCAGCGCATAACTCTATCCTACCGCTCCTACCTGATCATCGCCGGCTGGGACCCGCAGGCAACTGTTGCTGGGCTTCTCTCTTCCTCTTACGTCGTAGTCCTCTTCGTATTGCCTGCCACCGCAATATGCGATGCGCCCCTCTATTTACTTTTGGATGTGTTTGGTTTGTCTATTTTCGCTGTAGCTCTCTTCTTCCACTCCCCACCGGCTCTGTCCGTGCGGAACATTCAGCGTGTCTAGGATGGATTAAGGTTTAAGTTTGCATGCCTGCGGTGTAGAATAGAAGCAGAAATAGAACAGAGCAGATGTGGAAATAGTAGAGAAAAAACAAGTAGAAGAACGACAGAAAGCCAATAAACGACGTCAGACCACTGCTGCCCACTGCTGCCCACTGCTATCGACCACTGCCAACGAATGGTCACATCTCTACTGCAGCTCGTATTGAGTTTGTCGAGAGGCTGGCGATGACTGATGATGATACAGTCCATCTACACTTGTGAAAAAAAATTAATTCTCAAGAGCTAGATACCACTCACAAACTCTCGTATCCTTAGCGATGCTAGCCACTCGGTATCGGCATCAACATCCCACTGGTTGTGACATGATCTGCCACTGTCATGACTTCAGCTGCCGTGACAAACATGATCACCATCATTGTTCTACACCAGCATCACCATGACTCTATTAATACCCCTCACGGATAATGGTCAGACTCTGACAGATCCGAGCCCACCCTCATACAAAGGACGAACATCAGATGCAAAAGTACTCTGCAGCAACAAGTAAAAAGGGCCGTGACAGTGACAGTAGACGTGACAGACGGCAGGCTTAGACAGGCAAAAGTCATCAAGATCAGACAAGCAGAAGCAATCAAGAGCTTCAAATCTTGGCACGTCTTGAATACGACTTGGTGGTTGGTCGGTAGCGACTCCGATCCCACAGCCTCTCGATTACTGTGAAGACTTACTGTGAAGATGATATCAGAACCGGGCCACAGTCAGACACCAGTCAGTAGCAGTGGACCCCGTATTCACTCTTACTACGGCGTATTCTCTGCCACGGATGCAAGGGAAGGCAGCCGATATTACTCTATTCGGAAAGCCAGACTTTTACAATGTACCGCAGAGATCTTCTCTCCACATCCACTTACACCATCCTCATCCATCCTGCGTCCTTTGACGACTCCCTCGTCTAGCCTCTCCATTTTGTCAGAGCAGCTCGCATCGTATCATAGCCACCTTTTTTTATTCATTTTTTTAGTGCCTTTCATAGGAATTATTATTATTATCAAGATGCATGTTCGATCTATATAAGAGCATGCTATACTCCGGTAAGTTATTGCTTTCGATTCTATCATCCTCATCCTCAACACCTCTTCTCTCCTCTCACTGACACTCGTCTATCCTTCTCTCGCTTTATTTCCTCTCATCTTTTCTACCACACTCGCTCATACACATTCGCTACAATGCGTTGGTCTGCCATCATCGCCCTCGGCTCGGCCTTGACCTCGGTCTCGGCCAGTCCTGCTAAGCGTCACCACCCCGTCAGCAGCCCGGCCTGGTACGGCAACACCACATCGTCGGCTATCCAGTCGTCCACTGAGTCCTCTACTGAGTCGACTCCCTACTCAACTCCTGCATACTCTACATCCGAGTCTTCGCTGTACTCGTCGGCCTCTTCTTCGGCCTACTCCACTCCGGCCTCGTCTGCATCTTCTTCCGTCTACTCTTCCTCCGAGTACTCTTCTGCCCCTTCGTCTCGCTCATCTTCCCCGGTCATCTCCTCTTCCGTCGGCAGCAGCCCGTCATCTTGGGGAACTGCTCCCTGGACTCCCAGCAGCAAGCCTCCTGTCGTGACTGCTTCTACTGTCACCACTGACATTGTTACCCGCACCACCTCCCTCTGCACGACCACGGCCACCTATGTCACTGGTGGCTCGACTACCACCGAGACTTTTGTCTCGACTGTCACCACCGACATCACCGTCCCCTGCCACGGCTGCACCGCCACCACCACCTCGGTTCCCCCCGTCGTGACTGCCTCGACCGTGTCGACTGAGATTGTCACGCAGACCACCTCTCTGTGCACGACCACGGCCACCTACGTGACTGGCAACTCGACCACTACCCAGACCTTTGTCTCGACTGTCACTACTGATATCACTGTCCCTTGCCACGGCTGCACCGCCACCACTACCGCGCCTCCCCAGACTGTCTCGACTGTGTCCACTGACACCATTACCCTGACCACGTCGACGTGCACATCGACCTACACCCAGGGCAACTACACCCACACCAAGACCTGGGTTACAACTACTCCTGTCACTACTCTTCCTACTACCCCGGTTCCCACCACCCCGGTGCCGACTACCCCGGTTCCCACTACCCCCGTCCCTACCACTATCGTGCCCACTACCGTGACTGATATCACCACCATCACCACCTCGCTGTGCACATCCACCTACACCAAGGGCAACTACACCGCAACCACCACTTTCATTACCACCCTGCCCACCCCCGTGACTCTCACCACCACGGCCACCTTCACCGAGACTACCAGCTGCTCTACTGCCACTTACACCTCGGGCGGCCAGACTTACACCAAGACCTACACCACCACTTACACTGCTCCTTGCCACGAGTGCACCACTAAGACGGTCGTCACCGGCGGCACCACTTTCACCACTACTGTCCGCACTGCCACCGAGACTGCCAGCTGCATCACCACGACATACACTACCGGCGGTCAGACTTACACTGCCACCATCACTCCCAGTGGTTACACTTCTCCTGTGGCCCCCACTACCCCGGCTACTACTGCCCCGGCCACCACCGTCCCCGCGACCACCCCTCCGGCCACTCTGACCACTGCCACCCCTACTACCACCACGGCTTGCGCCTGCTTCACCTCGACCGCTTGCGTTATTGTCGGCCAGACTGTCCAGAGCACTGCCGTCGCCGACTGCCTGCTCGTCGGCGTCACCATCATCAACGCCAACATCTCCGACTCGGTCATTGTCGACTCCAAGGTCACCGACAACTCCATCCTCACCAGCGTCCGCCTCACCGGTGGCTCCATTGCCGACTCGGAGGTGATCGACTCGCTGCTGCAGAACGTCACTGTCTTCAAGGCCTCGCTCGAGGGCGGCGCCGTCCAGGGTGCTGGCCTGACCAACGTCACCGTCACCGGCCTGGCTCAGCTGCAGGACTTCACTCTTGCCAACAGCACTCTGGCCACTGAAGTCCTGAAGCAGGGCGAGGTGGTGTAAAGGTCCTGACCTGATTTTCTTTATATCTCTCATTTCCTTTAACTTTTATGTCCCTTACTTTAATTCATAATACGGCGCAATTACGACACGACACAACACGACCAAAACACGACAAACGACACAACAAAAACAAACACGACTGATTTAACGACACAGATGTCGGGGAGGATAGATGCTTTCACTTTTTAATGCTTTGTATATAGTTTTTCTCACGGCGGATGCATCTTTCAAACGATGCAATGATTTTCACAGTTTTAGTTTTATATAGATGACTCGAATACTACAAAAGTAAACAAAACTTCCTCCTAAGTGAAGATTCGCATTCCTGTCGAAAGAAGCGAGATGTTGTGAGTTGCATTTGCCGCCGCGTTTTGTTTCCCGTTTCTTGTGGCGACTTCAAGCTGCCCAACTGCAAACTGTCATTACAATACAAATCTCATTACCTTCAGACATTTATTTTTAAATCATACATTTCTCCAACAGTTGCAAGGTCACTCCCAATGCTAGAGAAGACTTGACCCACTGTGCGTATAGTCATTGTTGTTGGTCTATAATTATGTATACCATATATTGTTAAGTGGGTGAAGCCAACTTTGGGCCAAGCACTATCACCAGATCGGTCGTCAAAACTACAAACCTCAACTGTAATGGATCATATTATGGCGTGGAGAGAGAAGTACTTGCATAAGTGCATTTTTCAAAATTTTCTCGTTATTTTCATCTCAGATTTAAGGTGATATCAGCTCTCTAAGATAACTTCCGGTCCATTTCTTCTGTTCCGGCCCGTTGCAGCTCGTTCCGGACTTTGATGGCATCGACCGTTTCGGAAGCCCCGTGACCGCACGCCACGTGGACTGGTAAAAAACCCATCCACACGAAAATTTGACGCGTCTCTTCTTGCCTGCTTCACATCACTTTCTCTAGGTTTCCTCTACCAGCAGCAGGTCTACAAACCACCGCGCATCACATCTATGAGCATTGCTCAACCAATCCCAAATCAAACCCAAGATTGACAGCACCTGCTTAACTGCAACTATGCCTGTCGCTAAACAATGTCTTCCATGCCGCAAGTCAGAGCCTGAGATCACCCTCCGGGCTTGTACGCGGTGCAAGAGTACCTCCTACTGCTCCACTGCCTGCCAGAGAGCCGACTTCAAAATGCACAAGGACTGGTGCAAGGCCAAAGCCCAAGTCAGAGCCGAGTGGGAAGCGGCCGGTAAAGCAATCCCCGTCGACCGCAGGCCGACCGAGGACGAGAAATTCGAGGAAGATTGCAGAATCCTGCAAATTATGTTCCCAGACTGCAACCATGTCATCAACGACAAGCCCCTCGAATACGACGACGACGACGCGACGAAGAACCCTCACCATCCAGACTTCACCGACTACAAAGGTCTCGCTCAGCGCAGCCGCGACAACGTCATTGGAATCATGGGGGGTCACGCCGATGCTGTCGTCCAGACAAAGATCAACGCCGATGGCACCACGACTCGCACCTACCGGGCGCATTACGACCCCTACAGCCGCCCGGCTCATCAAGAACAATATACATATGACGAGCCGTACTATGAATATCCAGACCCAATCTAAATCACCGACAACTCAATATTCGCCAGCTTGGCCATGCACTTCCATAGCAAGACACAAAGTGATGGGTTGCTGAGAAGATCGAAAGAGCTGACCGGAGTATTCAGCAACAAGTGGAAAACAGAGGTATGAAAGCGTTTGTTCGGGTATTATATCTTAAATAAATACTTTTGATGGCATCGACAGCTTCTGATAAGCCCCGCCTCTTGCGACTTCTGACTGACAAACGACCATAGTTCTCAAAGTCTTTTACGCGAGTACAAGTCAAACTGGCTCTACGACCGCACCCAGGTGCAGGCGCTGGTAGAAGAACGATGCATTATCGGCAACAAGGGAACTCTGTGGTATGGATCATATGGGCGACAAAGAAATACTTCAGATAGCTATTTAAAACTCGTATCACTAATATTGCTCGTACTATGAACCGTGACCACGACTTATAGATACTGATATGGCACGTCGACATAACGCCCATCTACAACCCTCTTTTCAGCACTGTCATCATCCTTGAACTTCAGAGTTGCCACTACCACAACCAGAGACGACTGGAGGCGCGCACCTCTCCGTTCGCTTGCCGGTATGTCAACCTTTGCTTCAAATGTCTCTGTCGCAGATGGAAGCTCTTTTGTGAAAAAGGACCGATAGACACCATCAACGACAATTTCCACCATAAGATGGGCATCATTGCAAATGCTGCTTGGGAGGAAAATAGAGGCCTTAACTTTGACACCTGCGCCACCTCTAGCATCGAGCTGAGCAGTTCCAGATAGCTTTATGCCGATGTCTGCACTTCCCATGGAAATGATCTCCCCTCTGGTAGCTTCAACGGAAAGTTCAGGGGTGCTATCTGGAGGCATGCGCTTCGCCGAGGCCATCTCATAATCTGATGCCCACGACAGCAGATCTTTGTCTGCGTAAGCTGGCCCGGTAAATGTTAGGCCCACGGGCATACCGGTGTCAGACATCAGCCCCATGGGGACAGTCATGCTGGGAATGCCCAGGTGTCGCATGACATGATTCATGTTGGAGAACACAACACCGTTGCGCCAGGCTACTGCCGATGAGACCTCATTAGAGTCCGCATTTGATGGGGCCACGTCCGAATTTGCTGGAAAAACCACACCATCAAGGCCCTCGTCGGCTAGCCACTTTTCGTACAATTCCTTGCGCGCTCTCTCAAGGCCGGCACAAACCTCTGGCAACTGTGGGAATTCGAGGGGCTTTGCTGGAACTGCACCGCCGCTTTCGTCTGCACGCGCCACCCGGTTAACAATATAGTCGTACCGGATCTGATCCTGGCCCTCATGCGCCACTGCTGTCCGGCGAGTGTCGACAGCCTCGGGAGGGTCAGCATGGATGACCCATGGGTTGACACCAGATAGAGTTGAGCATGTCGGGTCTTTGTTCAGCTGCATAAATTCTTCCCACGCAGCAGACACAAAGTCGTTGATCTCCAGCTCGTTCCAGCCAGCTGGGAGCAGTCCACGCTCGACCAAGCTGCGGGCCTCGGGCCTATCCTTTTCATAAGAAGACACCACTGGAAAGTCAACGTCCACACATGTGGCACCCAGCTTTGTCAACACGGCGCGAGCCTCGTCGAACAGCTTAAGAATCGACGGCCGTACGACAATCGGGTCAGCAACACCGGCAATATCCTTGTTGACGTACATCTTGGGTACACCTAGCCGGCGGCCTTGGAGACTGCCACACTTGTAGAGTTTGCTCACAAAGTCAAATCCTGCTGGACGGACACTTTCGATGCTGGGTAGAGCAACAAAGTTTTGCGACTTCCAAAGATCTCCACCACCACTTGCTACTTCATCGTCGGCGACAAGAGCGTTCAAAATGTGCAACATGTCCTTGACGCTGCGAGTATGTGGCACAACCGTGTCCCGCAGCGGAAACAAGGGCCAGTTGCCTCTGATGGAAATCAAGCCACGCGATGGCGTGTATGCCACAAGCCCGCCATTGCTTGCTGGACTACGACCAGAAGACACCGTCTCTTCTCCGAGACCAAACGAGCAAAGGCTTGCCGACACGGCGACTCCAGATCCACTGGACGAACCCGAGTGCCATGCTGCCGACAGGTAATCGGGATTGTATGGACTCTCAGCCCGTCCATATAAACCACGCTGACAGCCACCGACGGCCATGGGCGGCATATTGGTCTTGCCGAGCACAATTGCGCCATGCTTGCGAAGGACCTCGACGGCGAAGGAATCATCTTGGGCTATAAGATTGGCAAACGCAGGCGACCCGGCAGCGACTGTGAGGCCTGCAATTTTGTAGCTGTCTTTGACGGTAAAGGGGATGCCATGCAGGGGGGATAACTCGGTGTTGATGTCTTTTCCGAGTCTCGCCCTATCGCTGGCCTTGGCTTCTTCAAAGCAGCGCGGATTGAGCACGGGCGTCGAGTTGAGACGCGGGCCTCGACGGTCGTATGCGGCGATGCGGTTGAGGTAAGCTGCAACAAGCTCGACGCTCGACGTGTGGCCCAATGCCAAAGCGGAGCTGAGGTCGTCGATGCTGGCCTCGACAATGTTGGCCATTTTGTATGTGTTTTTGGTTTACTTTGTGTAACTTGTGTAATTATATGAAGAAACCACGAACAAAACTGACAGCGAAGTCGACAACAAAATTGACTACAAGAATCATCAAAATAGCAACATATTGATACGGCAGCAATTACACAGCCGATCGGCTAACTTGAGGATATTACCGTCCGCGATAGGACAAGAACGATTTATGACGTGCAAAAGGTAGCTTTATCAGCGGCAGCAATAGCTTTATCTCGGCGGAAGCATGACCCTTTCAGGTTAGACTTGTCGACTAACAGCAGTCAGGGTGCACCTTGGCGGCAGATATCCGGTAGCATTAAGGCAGATCTCTAGAAGATAAACCCCGAGCCTTATCAGTGATTTATTGTAGATAACAGTGCCTGGAATAGAATACTTTTGATATTCTCTTTTGATGCAGCCTGCCTGAAAGAATCATTCCATTCACGCATGCGGCTCGTATGTCATGATGTCGGATCACACTTTTCAGATTACGGGCTCTGCGCCGGCTAGCAAGACGAGTCGAGGCTGGGCCCGCTCTGGGTAAGTCATAATCACAAAGTGCGGGAGAGGACACAAAACTGATGACCGCGTGCTAACATCTAAGCTGTGCTATGTGTAAAGAGCGCAAGAAGAAATGTGACGAGACGAAACCAAGGTGACTATCACGTAATAGATTTTACGACAGGTGTAGACATAGCAGCCCACTAATACATTCGAAACAGGTGTGACCGGTGCCTACGTTTAGGCCTGGAGTGCAGCTACAGCTCGTTGTGGAGGCCACCCACAACGCAGACGAACAAGCCGCAGAGGCGCAGAAGAATTTCTGCTGCCTCAACGGCCAAATCGAGTGAGCCCTCGAGCAAGACGGCATCAACCGCCCCTGTGGAGAGATCTGCGCTCACATGGAACTCCATGGGGATGGATGAGCTTGTGTTTTCCAGTACGGACCTGCAGCTCGACCCGCAGGATCCTCGGGACCTACACTGGGACACACAAGATACTTTCAACCAGCACATGGCAGCCCATCAAAGTCCAGAACTGAGCCCATTGCAATTATGTGTACGCCCCTCCGACCCGCTATTTCACGATCCGAACTACGCAGGCTACCTGTCATACTACACGGACCATCTCAGCCGCCTTCTCGTTATGGTGGACACTCCGTGCAACCCCTTGAGGTATATGGTTGTACCGCGCATGGCATCATCACCGATGCTGCTCAAGGCTGTCTGTGCCGTGTCTGCCTGCCACATGTCACAAAGAGAGGGCAGCTCCAGCACGGCTGCAGATGGGACGTTTGCTCTTCGCAACTATGCACTTGCCCTACGTGACTTGACATCGTGTCTTTCCGAATACTCGGCCTCATGCCTACAAAAGATTGATAGCACCACAGTCGACCAGGTTGTTTTAACGGCTGTCTTTCTCTGCAAATATGAGATTATCCGTGGCAGCATCCATGAATGGCGGCACCACTTGACCGGACTTGTCCGCTTGATGGAGCATCCCGCCACAAGAGCTGGCCTCAGCACCGAAGCAAAGAGATATCTTCACAGCTTGTAAGCATGGTTCCTAACATCGGAGAAAGATTTTGAAATTAACAAAGTAGCATCACATACCACTGCCAAGTAGCTACAATCACATCTGGCAAAGGAGACAACAGCAGTCCTGCACTAGAGTCAATTAGTGGTGAGGATGAGCTTGACACATACATGGGCTTCACTAAGTGTATTGTCGACCTCTTTGGTAAAATATCGAATCTGGCGCGGATTAAGACTAAATCAGAGGCTTTCCTGGAGGCCACCGCGATGTGAGTGTTTGTGCTTGTTTTGATTTATCTCACCCAACAAGGCTAACAATGGCAGATACAATGACCTACAGCTATGGTCTGTCGATACCGACTCGATCGACTCGACGACTTACGGTGTGCCGGCTTCCAGCATCAAGTACCTACGGTCCGCAGCGGCTGCATACCACTCGTCTGCTGTGATATACTTCTACTCAATGGTTGGGTCCCTGCCAGTCCTATCAGAAAAGACTATGCCATGGCAAGCCGGCTTTGATAACAGCCATCTTCCACGACATGCCGCTGTCATGAATTGCTTTGATGCACTCTGCAATATACCAGACGGCATGCCCAGCGAGTCCGCCCTGGTGCTACCGCTCTTTATCATGGGCTGCGAGTCTGAATATCCAGAGCAGCAAGCGTATGCCATTCAAAGACTACGGAAGTTGGAAAGCTCCATTGGTCTGGGCAATATCAGCCGAGCAAGGGCGGTAGTCGAGCATGTGCAGGCAACAAGCGGGCTGCATCTGGGACTCGAACGAGGAGGACCACGATGGAGTCAAGCCACAGATAGTCTGGGCTGGGATTTGATAGTAACGTAAATACAACCATTTGTTGTTGGTCTGAGATAGGGTGAAATTGTTTAATAAATGAAGTCTTCTAAAAATTAAATCACAAAACAAAACGCACCGTAACACATTTAGCTAGCAATAATATCTACCGATATCAAACTATGACTCGTGGCCGCGGTAGATAACAAGCAGACATCCTAGGGCTGCTAGGCTGCATGTAGTCAAACTCACGCCAATCGTGCTGCAAGGCGCATCTTTCCTTTCTGGGTCAAACTTCCGCCGAGATGCTACTCGGTTAATATGCTTGATAACAACGTCAAGACATCCATGAGAACGATACTGTTTTTGTTTCGTAAAAAAAATATATAATGCTTCAAGATGTATAAGATGAATGGTCGCGTTGGTCCCCTTTGTTTCCTGTAGTTATTTGATCACCAATTGACATCATCACCAAACTTTCAACATCACAATGGATCCCGTCACTGTGGGCGAAGGCCCTGCGCCGATCCGCCTCAAGAAATGGCGGTACAACTCGTGAGTTTTTGATGACATTTCAACTACAGCTGAATATTGTACTGACAGTTTGGCAGTCCCTACGTTCAGTCGATGATTGTGGGCGCCACTCTCTTCTGCTGTCCCGGAACATATCTCGCCATGACCGGCCTCGGCGCCGGTGGCGTTCATCCCTCGTACATTCATATCACCGGTATGTTTCTTACCCATCTTAGTACAAAGGAAGAAAAAAAAGTATGCTGACATCAAGTAGACGCCGGAAATGTTGTTCTGTACTGCATGTTCGGCATCACTGGTATTTTTGGTGGCTCCATCATCAACCAGTTTGGCCCACGTGTCACTCTCACAATTGGTGCTATGGGTTACTCTCTGTATGCTGGCTCTCTTTGGTATATTGATCTCGGAAAAGGTGGATGGTTTAATATCTTTGCTGGATTTGTCTGCGGTATCACATCGGGACTCCTCTGGAGTACACAAGGATACATCACGACAACTTATGCCACGGAAAAAGAGAAGGGCAAGTATATTGCCACGACATGGCTTTTCAACGCATCTGGTTCTGTCATGGGAGCGTCCATCGTGCTTGGGCTCACAGCCAACAACCGCACTGTTTCAGGCGTTCCCTCTGCTGTCTACACTACTTTTATCACGATTGAGTGCGTTGGCATTCTCGTGGCCAGCTTGCTCATGGATCCAGCCAAGGTTCGTCGTGATGATGGGCGGCCACTTGCAGTGTTCACGCCACTTCCCTGGCTGCAGGAGCTCAAGGCACTCTTCAAGGCTTGCACTGAGCCCAAAATGCTGCTGATCACCTTGGCCATCTACTCGTCCGAGATGTATCTCTCCATGTGCGGCACCTTCAATTCTGTCTATCTCAATGCACGCAGCCGTGCTCTGGCAAACGTAAGTTCTTTTCAATTTTGATTGGCGTTAGTTAAATTTCACAAAATTCTGACGAATAGCTTGCCTACTGGATTATGCAAATCATTGGCGCCCTGATCATCACGGCCGTCACTGATGCCAAGGGTGTGCAGAGACGCCACCGTGCATTTGCCGGTATTGGAGTGGCTGCCGTTGTCATCGGTGGCACCTGGATTGCGATGATGTCTTTCCTGGCCATCAACAAAATTGACCGCAATACCACGTACGGTGTCGACTGGACTGATGGAACAACATTTGCCGGCCCCTTTGTGATCTACATGTTCTTTGGCATGTGCTACCCCATATTCCAGAACTTCCACCACTGGCTTTACTCTACATTCTCGAACGAACCTCACGTTTTGGGTCGCTACAGCGGTTTTTTTAAGGGCGTCCAGGCCTTTGGCACAGCTACGGCTTTTGGTATCGACAGCCGCAAGGCACCTCTGATTAACATGGGTGCGGCCTACTTCCCAATGATGATGGTTGGTCTTACACTGTCTGCGATCTCGGCGTACAAGTATACGACAAACACCAACTACGGTAAGGAGGAGGGCGTTGTTATCCCTGAGGAGTTTGAGCGCGAGCTCGGCATTCACAATGCTCCTGGAACCGAGGCTGCGATCACTGGCGTCGAGGAGGGCAAGTCTGAGGAGGATACTGGTGTTAAGCAGGAGTAGATACAGCTAGCTTTATCGTGTAATCGGTGTGATTTGACGGACTTTCTGCCTTGGAGATTAGGTGGCTGCCACCGACACCAACATCAAGATGGCATCTTTCGTCAAGAATCTAGCCATTCGGGGTAGTAATAATATTGATCTGTATCTATAACTCACATACAACATACGCTGTGATGTTAAAACACACATTGACGTCAGTAAATTAAGACGAAGAAAACCGATGATTATAATTCTAGTAATATGCACACGTGTAAAAACACGGCTGGAATCTGACTTCCGAGATTTGGTGCCGGCCGTTCTAGTGTCGGATGGCATCCTAGCTTATGCATGGCGGAAGATTGACCCAATCGGGCAACTCCAACCTTTCTGTGATACACGGCCAAGGCCGACGAGCTCTTGTACAAAAGCATAAAGCTTGCGTGTGATCTGTTATCGTTTTTGTTTTCTGTTGACAGACATCTACTGTTAAAAAAATTCAACATGGCTCATCCGTTCGATGACTTGACCCCATCAGAGGTGGTGCAGGTGTGCAGCCTCGTGCAGAAGCAATATCCCGGCGTTATTCTTTCTTTCAAGGCAATCACACTTGAAGAGCCCGAGAAGAAGCGCATGCTGGAGTACCTCGAAGCTGAGCACTCGGGAAAGACGAGACCTTCAGTGGACAGAGTAGCTTTCACCTCATTCTACTTCCGGCGCACAGTAAGTTTTTAACGCCTTTGCTTTGAATTATGATAAAGGATCACAACTGATAGAAAGACACGCTTCTTCTCTGGTCTGGTCAACTTGACCTCTGGAATTGTGTCCGTTACAGAGCACGCGAAAGGAATACACGGAAATGTCGACTTTGCCGAGGTGCTCGAGGTCGAAGAGGCCGTCATGGCCTGCCCTGAAGTGCAAGCAGAGATTGCCAAGCTGAAGCTGCCGGACCACCTCGAGGCGGTCCCCGAGCCCTGGATCTTTGGCACCGACTCTGAAAGTATTACAGAGAACGGAAACGAGCGCTACTTCCAGGTGTATATGTTCCTGCGCGACAAGAACATTCCCGACAGCAACCACTATGCCCGTCCTTTGGCGTTCTCGCCAGTGTTCAACCCGACAACGATGAAGCTCATTAAGATTGTGCACATGGCCACGGGCGCAGATCAGACTGTCAAGGAGGGTGGATCCGTGCCTTACAAAGAGCTGCCTCCCAATGACTACGCACCCGAGACAGTGTCTCTTCGCACCGACCTTCAGCCGCTGCGCGTTGTCCAGCCCCGTGGCCCGAGTTTTACCATTTCGGCGGACCGCGTGATCCGCTGGCAAAAGTGGGAGATGCGCGTAGGCTTTAATTACCGCGAGGGCACTGTGCTGCGCAATATCAGGTACGATGGCACGCCGCTCTTCTACCGCATCAGCCTGAGCGAGATGTGTGTGCCTTACGGCGATCCCCGCACGCCGTACAACCGCAAGATGGCCTTTGACCTTGGCGATGTCGGCGCCGGAATGGTATGCAATGACCTAAAGTTGGGCTGCGACTGCCTGGGAAGCATTGCATACCTAGACGGACTTGTGTGCGACCGTGATGGCCAGCCGGTAGTCATGCCGAATGCCGTGTGCATCCATGAGCAGGATAACGGTATCGGCTGGAAGCACACCAACTACCGCACAGGGAGTAAGTTACAGATCAGATGAAACTAGATGGATGCAATAGTATATGAGCGAGAACTAACACACTGTAGACGCGGCCGTCACCCGGAATCGCGAGCTTGTACTGCAGTCTATTCTGACAGTTTCCAACTACGAGTGAGTCCCCCAAACATTAAATACACCATACCTCAACTAACAATCAGGTACATCCTCATGTTCATCTTTAACCAGGCTGGTGAGATCGAGTACCAGGTCCGTGCCACTGGCATCTTGTCAACGACGACAATAGATGAGGGCCTGAATGTGGATTTCGGTACCGTCGTGCACCCTGGTGTTTTGGCCTCCTTCCACCAGCATATCTTGTCGCTGCGGATTGACCCTGCTCTCGGTAGCTACTCAGACGGAAATACCGTCATGCAGCAGGAAGCCCAGCCCATGGTGCTGGATGGCAAGTACAACTACACGGGCGTTGGTTACCGGGCTGTTAAGACCCCAATTGCTACCGAGGGCGGCCATGATTTAGACTGGTCGCTGTCGCGCGCCTTTGCCGTCACAAACCCGCACATTGTTAACCCTGTCAACAAGTTGCCAATCTCTTACAAGCTTGATTTCGCGCCGGTGCCTCTGATGATGGCGCTGCCGTCGAGCTATCATGCGAAGCGGGCCGAGTTTGCTGACCACCACCTCTACGTGACAAAGTACCGGCCGGACGAGCTGTACCCCGGTGGAAAATTCACCAACCAGAGCACTGGCCACACGGGCATCAAGAGCTGGATCGAGAAGAGCAAGGGCGAGGGCAGCAGCCAGACGGTTGACGAGGACGTGGTGCTGTGGGTGCAGTTTGGTCTGAACCATTTCCCGCGCATTGAAGATTTCCCTGTGATGCCAGTAGAGCGGGTGAGTGTTAACCTGCGGCCCGTCAACTTTTTCACGCGCAATCCGGCGATTGATGTACCGCCCTCGACGCAGGCATCGAACCAATCGGTGTTGGTGAAGGGTGACGGACAGGGTGCATGTGCGGATGGTTGTGCCAAGTTGTAATAAGGATAGCGATAAGCTCATTGAATTTATTCACAGCGATCAACTACTACGGCCAAGCATGAACTCGAACTATAAAGCAAAATAAAGTTGTAAAGTGGGCGGGGGAAGCTTTACTCTACGTTCCCCCGACACCGTTTCGTTAAAAACATGGGGATAAGCTGTAGGAGTCTTAAGTCCATTACGGTGCACCGTCTGCCAGCTACCGCGCACCAGCCCGACGCGCCAAGTGTCAGAGTGGGTTACTGTCAAAAAGTCTCCGGGGTTAAAATGATCAGATCAACAGAGGGGGCCACGTTGCGTCGTATTCGTACGGAGCAGATCGTAGCCGACCAGTCGGTGCGTTTTCATTCCAATTGCAGAGAAGGATCATTTTGGGAGTAAGACTGATATGTTACAGTGCAATGAAGTGGGAGTGCTCGAGACCCCTGTGGTAAGATACGCTCCATGGCAATAGGCCGTCGCAAATATGTTTACTATGCCTTGTGTAGATATGGCGGCCACATTTTGACAGGTGACAATCGGAGACTTTGGATAATCTAACTGGTCTCAACTATCACGATGTTTTATTACGGGTTGATGATAGAAAGTAGCACGGAGTACAGAGTAGGCCTGCCGCATCAAGGTGAGCAGGGGCATGCCAGGAGAATCTCGGAGTATTAAGGATTCACTCACGCATCCAGAGGAATGAAAACACGAATACGAATTGGCGACGGATGCGCCAACTGCCAGTTGCCAATTGCTAGCTAAAAGCTTAATATTGTGTGAACACGAACACGAGCAACGACATGTGTAAGTCGCGGTGCGATACTTGACCACATCTCGAGTGTTTGTGCAATCTGGTCACCAATTACCATGATTTTGTCATACGGCGAGCGTGCAATCTATGTTAGATGAGACAATAGACGGCAGCACAGTTTCACGACTCGCTTATAGATGGAGGGTAAGGTTAGGAAAAGAAAAGTGAACCATCCTCGAGAAAAGAGCCCCCAAAGCAAAGCGAACGGTGGAAATCATAAATGAAAAAAAGCGTCGGCCATCGGACCTGCCAATGCCCGACGCGCCTACAAGCCGCGCTCAAGCCGCGTTCCCATCTCCATTTAATTTCACGCAAAGAATAGGACGTGATGACCTTCGCACAACGCTTTTCGGAGACTTTGCAGGGCCAGCCAAAGTCTTTTCCGTTTCTACCAGTAACAATAGTTACTTTTGGCGACATCCACGGAGTCTTTCCTCTTCAGAATGGTCTGAGGCCGAGACAGAGGCGGGCAGGGAGCGGCAGAGCAGCTGAGACAATACCTAGAAACAGCTGAATGCAGCACTCCAACCCGGTAGATCGTAGGTGACAGACCAGTCGTTGCCGTTTGAATAGGACCAATGGAATAGACTATCTTGGCAACATGAAAGAACATGAAAGAAAAGCATCAAACGGCTGCATCTTACTGCCCACACCGACCGGGCGGCGCAATGTCACGCCTGATTACGTGCTGTTGGCAAACTGCAGTTCGTACTTCCGTAAGGGCACTCGTGCGGTCCGTTTTCGGCTACTCCTATTATTTCGTTTCCTCCTATCCTCCCCTTTTCCCTTCTATCTCTCTTATTTTTCCTTCCCTCCTATTTATACTTGCTTCTTTCTCCAGATTGCTCCTTGCTTCCAATACGTGTATTGCCATTCTTTTGCTTTCGCTTATGCTCCCGAGCCCACAGGGCTAGACTAGTTGCTACTCCGATGCCGTTTCGTATTCCTATTCGAGCAGTAATATTGCCATCGCCTTCGTCGAATTTGCTTTTTTGTCCATATTGCTAGCAGAAATACAGGCAAATTACCTCCAAGCGCCCGCCATTATGATTCATTGTGATATTTGATTACGTGAACTAGAATCAGAGACACCCCATTTCATAGTGTATTTTCTAGCACAGGTCGGCCGTGACTCGTCCGTGCCAGTACTTTCTTTCTTTCACTTTGACTCTAGTCAGTTTTTCCTCTTGCTTCTCAAGAGTGCCCTGTTTATTAGATTTTACAGCTCCAGCTCGAGGTCGTCTTGCCTGCGATCGGCAGATGCATGCAGTATGAGTAGATCGAGTGTCGGTCCGTTTGTGTTTCTACATCCGAGATTTGTGTTCTCTCTCTCTGAATGATGAAAGCTGTCGCTGACTTTTGCACATGCCACAGGCAAATCTGATGTGGCGAGATGACCTCCCAAATGTGTATGCTGACCGCCAAGACGGTCTATCCAGTCATCTTTGGGCGCAACTCCGACAGGGCTACCAAACTATCAATTCCCAGATTCTCAGTTCGTATGGTCGCGACCGCGTGGGCGGGACGGAGATGTGAAAGGGGGAGGGTCCTCTTCCCACATTGTAGAGTCTAGACAAAAGGCCCTGCGCCAAAAAGTCCCCATTGGGAAAACGGCAGCACCGACCAGAAGATTATGTCAATAATAGCAACAAGCAAATAACAACAGCTTTGACCTAAGGACTGTAGGAGGAATTAGCAGCCCGACCGTTTTGTCTTATTTCGAGATCAGACGCTCCGTTTCTAGTCACACCCATCGGGGAGATAGTCCAGAATCTTATTTTTCTGCTGGTTCTTTTTTTACTCTAGAACTCGCTTCTCCTTCTTTGGCGATTGTCTGTTTCTTATTTAAACATCAGGCCTGCCCTCCACATCTGATTAGTTGGTATTTTACGAAGTTGCTTCTTTCAACCTCAATACAGCCTCACCCATTCGCCAGGTGTTTCAAGATACCACCTGCCCGGTTCATTGCTCCTGCCTCCTGCCGCCTTCTCATATCGGCAGCAGCAGCATAAAATCTTACTAAGCCCGACAACAAAAAGTAACCAGCTTCACCAACCACACAGCATGGCTGATCTCGCTGTCAAGCCCGCGGCCGACTCGCGTGCGCCGTCGCCAACACTTGCGCCTAGCAGCATCAGCGTCGACAAGGAGACAGCAGCTATTCGCGACGAGAAGGTCGCAACCGCTACCACCAGCGGCGATGATGATGCTACCGAGGAAGAGGTCGAAGTCGCCCCCATCCACGCGCCCGCCGATGGCGAGCACCAGCTCAACCAGGTCGCTACCAACAAGTCACACAATGCCGGCGAGCTTGCCGTGACCAAGACAGCCACCCGCGAGGATGGCTCGGAATACCCCACCGGCGCACGCCTCGGCCTGATTATGCTCGCCCTGTGTCTTGCAGTCTTCCTCATGGCTCTCGACAACTCAATTATTGCTACCGCCATCCCCAAGATTACCGATCAGTTCCACAGTCTCGGCGATGTCGGTTGGTACGGCAGTGCGTACCTGCTCACAACGGCTGCTCTGCAGCTGCTGTTCGGCAAGTTTTATACCTACTTCAGCATCAAGTGGATTTTCCTCGGTGCCATTGCTCTGTTCGAGGTCGGATCGCTCATCTGCGGTGTCGCGCAAAACTCTGTTACCCTGATTATCGGCCGTGCCGTTGCCGGTCTGGGCTCGTCGGGCATCTTCTCGGGTGCGCTGATCATCCTCGCGTACTCGGTCACCCTCGACAAGCGCCCCATGTACTCTGGTCTCATCGGCTCCATGTACGGTATTGCCTCCGTCGCCGGCCCTCTTCTTGGCGGTGTTTTCACCGACAAGGTCACCTGGCGCTGGTGCTTCCTCATTAACCTACCCATCGGTGTCATCACCCTTGTCGTCATTGGCTTCTTCTTCACCGACCCCGACCGGAGCAACGGCCAGCCTGTGTCTCACGCTGCCACTGATGCTGTGAGCGACGAGAAGGCAGGCGATCTGTCGATTTCTGCCGCTGCTGCCGCTGATGCTTCCGCATCCAAGAAGAAGACTTTCTGGGAGAAGATCCGGCCCTTTGACCCCATTGGCTCGCTCGTCTTCATGCCCGCTATCATCTGCCTGCTGCTTGCCCTCCAGTGGGGTGGTACCACCTACGCCTGGAAGAGCGGTCGTATCATTGCCTTGCTCGTCCTCTTTGGTATTCTGATCAGCATCTTCATCGCCATCCAGTTTGTTCAGCAGGAGCATGCAACTGTGCCCCCACGCATCATCAAGAAGCGCACCGTCTGGTCTGCCGGCTGGTACAGCTTCGCCACTGGTGCTGCGTTCCTGGCATCCGTTTACTTCTTGCCCATCTGGTTCCAGGCTGTCAAGGGCGCATCTGCCGTCAGCTCCGGTCTCATGAACCTGCCCATGCTGATCTCCCTCGTCCTGACTTCCATCATCGCTGGTGGCTTTGTCACTGTTATTGGCTACTACACTCCTTTCATGATTATCGGCTCCGTCCTCATGCCTATCGGCTACGGTCTCATCTCGACCTTCCACCCGGGCATTGGCCACGGCAAGTGGATTGGCTACCAGATCATTGCCGGTGCCGGTGTCGGTCTCGGTATGCAGCAGCCCCTGATGGCAGTGCAGACCGTCCTTGACATCAAGGATGTGCCCACTGGCACATCGGTTATTGTCTTCCTGCAGACGCTGGGCGGTGCCCTCTTTGTCTCCATCTGCGAAAACATCTTCACCAACTACCTGTCCACTTATGTCACCGAGTACGTGCCTGGCCTGGACCCGAAGGTCGTGCTTGCCACTGGTGCTACTGGCATCCAGAGTGTCATTCCCGCCGACCAGATTGACGGCGTCATCCTGGCCTACAGCGACTCTCTGACCAAGACCTTTGTCGTCAGCACGGCCCTTGCCGCCATGACTATCATCGGCGCTGCTTTCATTGAGTGGAAGAGCGTCAAGGGCAAGAAGATTGAGGTCGGCATGGCCTAGTCTTGCTTCTTCCTGTCGTCCCTTCATATGTTTCATTTTATACTTTCTCCTCTCTATCATTTTAATCACTGTACCATAGACCGGCATTTTTGTTTGTTATATATCCCTTCCGGCTTTCTTTTGTCAGAGCGTTTTGCATTACACATAGTCACTGTGTGTACGGTCATAATGAAATCATTATTGTTTGCAACAAATACTAGCATCTTAATGTGACTACGATGCATATATGTGTTGACATGTAGCACTTGTCTCAGCCTTGCGAGTGATGTGCACGGGATACCACTTAACTGCAATGATACCAGGGCTGCACACCACCTTGATTGTCTCATTCCGTTTATTTGTAGATCACACGTGTAAGATAGCCATACATATCGCGGAAGCCATGCCATATTCAGCCCCAACCCTCATTCTACGTTAATTTGATCTGTCTTTGGAAACAAGATACAAATTTATGACGTCTTTCTAGTCCATTTATAAAGGCAGGCAAAAAAAAGTTCTAAGGCACTTTAACAGTAAACTTGGTTCTAGATTTCTGAATACGAAACTTTAAGATAGTTCCGTGATGACGACTGCTCGCGTCTACCACTGGTACCGGCTAAAGACAAGCACAGTGCTTGCCAGTTAACACCGGGGCCCTGCTTCTATTTCTTACATGATCTTACGACCGGTGCTTGTCCGGTGAAAGAAACTGTATTTTTGAGACTGGCAAGCTGTCAAACAGCTGGCTCTTTACAAGACTAAAAGTTTGCTTGCATCATAGATAGCCTCACACTAAGTTTGCAAAGACGGCCCGTTGTAGGAATTTAACCCAGAACACAATCAGTTTCTCACTTTGTTTCCTGTTAAAATTATATTGATAGCTCTCCTACCAGACTTGCTTTTTTTCGTGTTCAAGTCCGTTGTTCTTATATATACAGTGCCTTTTCTTTGTTTTCTCGACGCCTTTGCCCCCGTTTGACATTTGCCTTCGCCGTTGACATCAGAACGGCCCCAGATATCACTGCCAGTCCGGTGGTGCTATGGGTCACAGTGAAAACCTCATTCTGTCGCTATCCAATTTTCAAGGCTTTTAGCATGAGCTATCTCGATGTGTCCACAAGGATTGATTTTTATTACTTTGTTTAATTGAAGATCTCCATCTCACATCTTCTATTAATGTCGTCTCCCTTTTTTTTTTTTTTTTTTTTTTGACGAACCATTTGTTTGACAGTAAGCTACCCGGCTCCCAGCAAATTACCTTGGAAGTAATGTCTGCGCAACGCTTGGATTTCAATCATATACTACAGACCTGGTCGCAACTTGAACTCCAGTGATGTCTTGCGATCTGTCTGCAGCCTGGGTAAGGCAACCACAACATCATCTATTCATAGTATCTAGTATCTACCTACAAAGTAGTCCCGCCGCCAGCCGGCAATGTACCCGTCAAAATGCCCCTCATCATTTTGTGGACAAAGGCCAAGTAAAGGGTCCTATTTCGTTTATGCGGCCAATAGGTGCGCTATTTGTCAAAGTATCTTGTATACTCAGTACGAAGTATGTGCATCGTACTCCGGTAGATGTGATTGTGGATTTCAGGACGAACGTACTTCACATCACAGATTGTTGTATGCGGTTTGAAGACCAATCTGAGGGGCTGTCTAAATGTCAATCATGGAGCTTCCTTTGATAGAGGTATGATGTTCGAGGACGGAGAGTTGTCGGAATAGGCATGTCGCACCAGGATCTGTTCCGTGCATATAGTCTGCATATCGTACGCATGGACCTACGTCGCACATGTATGCAGCAGCGAGCACATGAACAACGAACATCAACCGGGTATCAGAGCTATCTTGTGTGATAGTAAACTAACTTTGATAACGCCGATAAGAAACTCTTGATGCCCGACTACCTGCAGAGGTTTGCGATGTAACTACAGAAACCCCGCCAATGCACTGGAGCACGAGCTCCGGGCACGACACCATGCGGAGTTATATGAACGAAGTAGACCGCGCTTATGAGCTGCAAATATGTTGAGCTCAATATGCTTTTCCGGCATACGTTTGTAGAGGTTTGTGTTCGAGAAGACAAGATAGCGCCCCAGAACAACCCTCACGTCAGCGCTCACATTGCGCTTTCATAGTGCACACACAAAACCAGCCGTAACCCAAAGTCGTCTTAATATCGACTACTAATAGAGGCTGCATGCTTTATTCGCTGAGAGATGAGAATTCATATAGACTTGGTATGATACTACCGCTCAAAGCGTCCCGAACAAAGGAGATATGCCTCCCTTCATCAAGCGGCACGCGGGGCCGTTGCCCATGTCGTTCATCAGCCACATACCTAATACGAATCTGAGCTACAGAAACCTCAACGCCATCTCGTCCTGGTAAATTTCGGTGGAGTAGTACGGAATTAGCCATCGACGGAGTATCTTCCCGTTGCGTCTTTAGCAGCTTCTAGCTTATTACTTGATGGGTTGATTCTCCAGCGTATTACCGCCTCATCTCGATATGATTGTCAATCCCGGCTAGCCTCGTTGGAAGCAAGGAGTACCAATATTCAATATATCCAAACAAGTCGCGGTGTCCTCGATGCCATGCACTGCATTATGTCGTTGCGCTGATGTTTGAGACATAACGGCATAATCGCAGCTTTCCAAGCCACGTTTGTAATGCATGTCTCAACAGTCCTGCCAGCCACTCATATCGGACGGTACTCTATCGGAATATATCTTCTGTGCGATACTACCCGACCAATTCGGAAGGCCGCAAGGACAAAACGGGCACAGAAAAGACGAAGGCTACACGCTTAAATGGCACAGATGACACCGAGAGCTCGAACGGCATGCCTTCTGGCCTTGCTTCAGCCTCACGGGCTATCTTGACGAATATAGTGCATTTGTAAGATATGCTGCCCAATACGACATCGGAATCTGATACGAACCTGTCAAGAATTTCAGGATATAGTAGATTGCTACGTCGTTGTAGTATATCAGATACCCCTCATTTGTTGCAAGACGTCACAATTACGTCTATATTCTGTGCTGCAGAGAGCTTGCTTTTCTTACTCGCGAAACACCAATCTGCTACTCCTCAAACTCGACAAAGATAGGGCGGCGGGTGCGGGTTGCTACTCTCGAGGGGCGACTTTGACGTCGTCCCCCTTGTAAAAAGTAAATAAGCAGCGCGAGAGCACGGGAGTGCTCCCACAGACTCTGTATATCTTGATATCTCGATATTGTGCATTCAAGTGTCCTTTTGACGGTGTCTGTAGCTGGATAGACAGTGAAACGAAAGCAAGCCTCTCTACCCCGCCACGTGTAGCGTACAGTATTGATCTTTCGCAGGCACGGTACTCAGGGTAATATAGTCGTGCACTTACAGCACGAGAAACTTTGCACATTCGGCAGATTGTGCCGTTGTCTACTCTGTGTGTTTCGAGGCCGGCACTTTCGTCTGCTCCTGTGCTCCTGCGCATCATGTAGTCATATCGCAGTTGAATCCTGAGATACTCCGTGTGAAGACGAGTGTCGGAACGGAGTGGAAACTAGGAACAGGGAAACCGGGTCCTGCAACAGTAGCGAGAGGGGCTGAAAGCGAAAAGAAGGAGGATAGAGTGTGTTGGACATGAGGATCATCGCTCCCACAAAAACAAAACAATGCTAATAAAATGCTAGCACATACTAAAATCTACTGGGCTTTGTTTGAGCTTGTCGAGTGGACAAAGTCTGTCAACAGACTTGATATGTTTCAGTGAGGTTCGGTATTGAGCGGCTGCACTGTACGATGTAAGATACAGAGTTCTCTCGAGATCCCTTCACGGCGGACCTTAATTACACTTTTCCCGATCGTTCGCGGCGGAGACAGGCCGCTGAGAGAGTTAGAAAGTACTGGCCGTTTGACAATGTTAAAAGCGGTTTGCACTAGTGGAGAAGTGTCAAAGGGCACCATACTGAGTAGAAAGGCGAAAGAACAACAAAAGAGCAGGGAAGCAGGGAAGGTTCTGGAGAAGAAAAAGAAAGCTCAGAGAGCAGGGTTGATGATAGTCTACCAGTTGTTTCTCCTTTGTTTCAAGGCCCCAAATCACATCGTGTCGGATGAAGATCTTACCCAAGACTTGGGGCACGGATTGTCAAGGATGCGAGGGTAGACAGCCACACAGTGCAAGGCTATCGACGCATCCTTTCATCTAGTGTGGGGGCATGTGAGAGGATATGACGAGATAAAATGATGAGTGCCATTAAGCCAGTTGTACAAGATGTACGGAAAGCCGAGAGAGCGCAGATGAGACGGGAAATACGGGCATGGAGCATTGGACGGCTGTTAACAAAGCCTGATTTTGGGCGGTATTATCCTGGCCAGGGTCCTGCCGTGAGCCCGAGTGCCTATGAATATGTGTCTGTGTGCATGATGCATACTATTCTGTACGGTATCTTACTCTGTGTTATACCGAGTACTGGCAAGTTTCTGGGAGAGAGCACACGAGGGCGATTCCGACTGGCTGCGTGTTCTGCAATGTTAGCTTGCTACTGCAGGCATGTTTAGCTCCCGCGCTGTCTGGCGGTCTTGACTAATACCTTCTTTTGATGCGTCAACAGATTGGCAAAGGATCAAGTGGACTATCGGCTCTTAGCTGGATGCTTGGGCGGTTGGGCATATGTGAGGAGCAGGCCGGGCTAGGAAGCGGGCATCCGGGCGGCTTGGGTCAGGCGGTCTGCAAATTTGCGGCTGCGGTCGGAAACGAGCGTACGTGGTGCTTGGTGCATCTGAGGGTGTCTTCCGGGTTCTGAACTACCTGTGATAAGAAGGGCAGTAGATAGATGATGGCAGTCGGGCATGGGTTCGATAGTATGTGCATTAGAGATGCATTTGCAGTTTTACATAGTACACCCTGTCGGTGATGCACGGGGAACGTCACAATATGCCATGAAGCGACGAGGTGCACATCTACTTTGATTAAATAAAATGGAGATTAAATTAGTTAATAGCGAATAATAAGTGAGTAAAGGAAACAAGAAACACAAAAAGAGGAAAAAGGAAGGCACAAAACGACAGGGAGGTTAATCATAAAAGAGGGCAGGTGCGACTCGGGACAACAGCTGCACGGGAGCCATGATGGACCCTGCTTCTTTCCGTTTCTGTTCACAACTCAAACACATCCCTGTCGGTCCTGCCTTCTTTTATTCCTTCTTCTCTACATCGTATGCCTACTAAATATTGCCCCAGGAATTTGAGGAAGGAAGGAGGAAATCCCAATAGTCGCTCCTTCCCAATGTCTCGCCTTTATTACAGTCAATAAAAACCATACGAAGTACCGACAGAAAGCACTTAACCACAGAGCCACACAGTGTCTTGTTACCGTTACAAGACACAACAGGCAGACAGACCCCTCAGATCCTAAAGACGCGGTACAAAACTACTGGCACGCTGAGATTGTATTGTGCTTCGCCTGGTTTCCTTGATTGTGCAGCAAAAGCAAGAAAAAAGTTGGTCTGGCGGATCATCCTTTGAGTGGAAGTAGCCAGTGGCGTCACTTGTCTCAGTGCCGATCACTCCTGGAGGTCCTGGTAAATATAATTTTGGAGATTTTTGTAGGGGATGGTCTGTGTGAAGTTAATTTCTAGCCAGTCAGAGATTGCGGTTTTGTTTGTCGCTGTACACCGTGTGTTACAGTGCGGGACAGGAAACCACGCCGACACTGTGGCCGGGCTGCCAGCATTGGATTTTCCTAATGTTTTTTACAATCCACGATGTTGACTACAGTGCTTTGGCTATCATCTACTGAGTACTTCGTAGCTTACTCTGCAATACTGCGGCTACGAAGTAGGAGGGTAGAAGCGGCTTTCATGAAGGCAAGCCTACCAGCCTACTTTAGTAACATGTCTTGCGCCGTTCTGTTGATACATGGCTTTTACATAATACTTCAATCCATGGTATGCTAACAGCCGCATCCTCAATAACTGATCATTTCGAAAGAAAACGGCTGGAATACGCAGCAAAGTCAATGTCGTCGTCATTTACCAACGGCAACAGGCAAGGGAGCAACTATTGTCTATGGAATGGCATGGGCTAATTCCCCCAATTATTGAACGTTGTACCACGCGACCCCAGACGACATGCCAGCGCCGTCCCTTGATGGGGGCCCTGTATGGTCTCTTTCGGCGCTGGGGCCTGCAGCTGGAGTACAGCTGGAGGTGAGATAGGTCGGTGCTTCAGTAATTTGCCTCTCCAATCAATATATGCAGCTGGCATGCAGAAGGTCTGCAGAATAAACCAATATAAACATATGCAGATGCAGATGCAGGCCTTAAGCCGTGACGATATCGTATCAAGATCAGAGACATTGAAGGATCAAAGACATTAGAAGACACGATCAAAGACATTGACAGACAGTAGTGAACATGGGAGCAAAAGGACCCGGCACGGATCCGAATATGCAGTTGTTGTTCGATAGTGTGTCTGCCTCCATTTCTGCCTCTCTGCCTAGGATCATCAAGACGCCTGGCTGCGCCTGGCTGACCGCTCCGAGGTCATCAGTCACCATGAGTGTTTATAATGACCTCTTATTGGCAGCGCGAGTGTTGATCTCACCCTTGCGTGGCAGACAATACGACGCGATAAACAAGGAGGCCAGCTCACGATGCCTTATTATCTTCGTTTAATTTCTATTTTATTTCTTTCAATGTATATTCAGTCTCCCTTCATTATGAAGCTCGTCTCCAACCCAGCTCCCGTACATTCCGACACCGCCTTTGTCTCGAGCCTGTCTGACTGTCTGCCAACGCTTGTTATTCCCCACCGTAGGAAGGAAAGAAACAAAAGAATAACCTAGACGAGTGAGAATCATAGTGATAATCTGCCTCAGGATGCGATGTGTGGCGGGCCGGATTGTCGGTCACGATCGGCAGCAGTACGAAGTAAGAGAACAAAATACTGAGATACTCTACTCCGTATTACGATGAGAGGACATCTAGCATTCGGGCGACACCCCAAACGAGTCAATATCTAGTCTTAATTCAGTATTTAGCCTCTACAGAGTAATCTGCCAGAGCCTCGACAGGGAACAGGCCTGCAACAAGCGTCATTTGTTCATCCATGTTTGATTACATTAGCAGTGCTGCCATGCCATCATCTCTCATCCCCTCCTCCAATGCTAAGCGTTCACACAGTATCACAAGTGCAAAGAAGATAGACTTCATAAGATATCTAAAAGCAAGCACGAAGAAGAGTTGCCGGGCTCTATGGTTGGCAAGGGTCCACACCATCCCCCCTCTACTGATTTGTCGATGCGACATTGGTACCGGTTCTCGTCCCGCGCTTCTGCGCACATGTCCCCTGCCACAGCGAGTCTGTGATGAAGTAGACTATTATACTGTGACGGAATATTGATTGTGATTGTGATTCAATTACTTCGGAATCCTTTGGTCTTTTTATTCTCTCCTTATGAGCCAAATAACAATATTGATGTCGACATACAGAGTAGTGCGTATCTTATCGTCAGAGGCTGCCATGTGCCGTCATCTGTCATATTGGCCAACTAGATCCAAAGTACCTCAATAATATGCATGGCTTTTCACTTTGCCTATTTCATTTCGCTCTTCTCCTGCAAGACCCTTGGGTACCGAACCCAGTCTGATCCCATCTTAGCAGCCCTGATATCGATAGCCGAAGTGCTATTACCATTCACGATGCGACTTGAATTCATGGTCAACACTGTCAAAGCACACGGGGACAGGGTATGGTCTTATGATAGCTTTGTAGTAAGGTGTCTCGGGTCCGATATATCGTCAACTGTGAGAGGTTCTTAAGCATCGTCAGTGCCATCTCTTTCGGAACTCTTCATTCCATCGCAACATGGATTCTATCTCGTAGTCAACAATGGCAACCACAATGAAAGCAGAATTACCGCCAGCACGCGGATAAGGTAGTGCACACCGTTGACTGTCAACTGACATCCACACACCCTCTTTGCCACCATAGGCCATGGGCGTTCCCGTTTCGCTACGCCCTCTGCTGCACAAATCCGCGCTATCGTTCGTACCGGTCACCAGTAATGGCACTCGTCATTCACTGCTGGAGGCGACTAGTCTTTTCCCATTTCCCTTTTCCATCCACTTCGATTCCCTGTGCTCTGCCCTATTCCCCTTCACTTTTCCTCTTTCGTATCAGCAAAAACGTTCGTCTACTTCCTGTCTGCCCTTGCAGGTTCTTTGTTTTGTTTGTTTACTTGATATATATGTCTATTTCATTCTGTTTACGGAGTACATCTGTTTATTAGCTCTACTTCGTGCTACTTTAAAACGCTTCAATGATGATGATATTGTTCACATGCTGTTATTGAGTCTACTATTGGTAAGTATCGCAAAAATACTGCCGTTCGCGACGCCTAGACGATGCCCTGTAACAGGCTCTCCGGCGCTCTGTTATTCCTGCCTAATACGCAATACAGCACCCACAGCTGGTACAGTATTAGGCGCTGGTAGCCGCTAGTGCATACTGTGTCATCCCCTCTCTCCTTTATTAGTGTTTTCTAGTCGTCTTGTGCCCACCCCATAATAAGTAAGCTAGTAGACTCCCAAATCTTGCACTCCTCCTCTACCTCTTCCAATCTTCCACTTCCAATCTTCCACTTCCAATCTTCCACTTCCAATCTTCCAATCTTCCACTCTTCCACTATTTTCCCCTTTGACTCCTCCACCCGTCGACCTGTCTTTCTCGTCTCCTTCTCCTTTGCCTCTTTACCCTTTCGACTCTGCAACGCTGCAACGCTGCAACTATTGACTATCGTGACTGTTCCTCGAAGGCTGTCATCGTTTCCATCGTGACCTCATCTCCCCGTCAGCTCCATCATCCATCTTCCACGGCATCTGTCAACCCGACTTCGTCTCTCGGCGGTCATTTGTCACCCTTGGCTGGCTCACCTCCCGGCCCCTATCCTTTCGGCTCTCGACCCTTGATTCTCTCGGCGCCCATCCCCTCGTCGACTCGTCCACGCTCGAATTTCAACTCTGATTTCGACCTTCCTATTGACCTTCTTGGCGTCTTCTCTCTCCTCTCCATCTACCTCTCCATATCCTCTCTACCACACAATGGAGGAAGAGCCTACCTCCCATATCACCATACCTGAAGAAGGCCAGACCAGCGAAAACGCCTCGCGCAGCATGGCTCCCACTATTGCCCGCACCGACTCCTCCTCGGCCTCGTCCGACAACAACTCCAACTCCAACTCTACTCACAACGGCATTCATGCTCCGATACCGACACGGCCACGGTTACCAAACCGCAAGAGCAGCGGCACCATCATCGTCCCGCGCGACTCAGAGGAGGCATCACGACCAATAGAGACCATTTTGGATCCTGGCGACGTTCGCGCCATGAGCCCACGGCGGACTAGCGAGGACCTCGAGCAGCTCGGCCGCCAAACTCGCGACGAAGTCAGAAAGTGAGTATTCTCTTTTAATTATCTCGAGGTGCGCATACTAACAGACAGGCACGCAAAAATGCTGCAGGACTCGCTGCTGATGATCTTCCATCGCATCCAAGCCGTCAAGGAAGAGCACGACAAGCTGGACAACAACAACAAGTTTCTTCAAAAGTACATTGGCGACCTGATGACAACGAGCAAGATCACGTCGACCGGCGGCGGTCGCATGAAGAAATGACAGACACGAGAATGCGCTCCAGCATCGAGCCGCCCCTGGCTCCAATAGACGGCAGCTGTGACGACTGCCGACTACTTAGCCTTGTCTCTCATGTCTGATCAGACTGAGGGAAGGCACATTCATCTATCTTGATATCTTTGGTTACTCGGTCGAGCTCTTCGACAGCCTTCTGTCAACCTCGACTCACACCCACCGTCCTACTCGTCATTCGACATTATACACCTATTTGTGTCATCTTTGTCTTTCTGCTTGGTATTCTCACATTTTACGATACACACATTCGGTTTGGGGGAGTTTTGCATCAGCTTGCGTTTTATTTTGGTCTTGCTTTTTCTTATTTGCTTTGCTTCACTACTTCTCTCCTTATTTCTCTCCTCACCGGTCAAACTCCACCATCTCTATTGCAAGGAGTTTGGGATCACGCGAATATGCGACTGCTTTACAACAAAAAGACTTACCTGTCCCGACGGCAAATGTCACCACCACAAATTCGATTTTCATTTTATATTTTTTGCTATTCAACAACTTGGGACATTCACCCTTTACCAAGCTCCTCGGCCTCGATATCAAGGACACAGCACCGTCGGTATAGAGTCATTCTCTACCGTGCGGTATCTTTCTCCTGTCATCGCTGCCGGTCATGGGTTCTCACTTGGTTCTACTTGGTCCTTTCCCCTCTTCTTTTCACTCGGTTATTTGGTTACCTCATACTTGCGTTATCCTTTGTTATCTATCTTTATGCGTTTATGTTTTTTCTCATATATCCGCTCCTTTTGTTGTTTATGTCTTTATCAGCAAGCCTACAAGCATAGCATATAGCACTGCAAAATCATTTTATTCAAACAACGATGCGTATCCTACTTGGTAACCACATGAGACACGCTCCCGGTCTGGGCTGGATATTGGTACATGAAACTCCTTACAGATTGCAGTGGCTGTCGACAGACAAGGCCATCCCTGTGGCGCATCACCAGATTGGCTGCCGGTGCGGTTGCACAATGAGGTCATTATGCTTTGTCTGTCTGGAGAGAACAAAGAAACGGCAGAGGGCATACTGGGCCAGAGAACCAGACAGACTGTCGCAGAACGAACTGGGATTTGGAATGCGAATGGGACAAAGAGCGTGACCCATTGGCGCGTATCGACGGCATCTGCGCAGTGGCTGCGCACGACGATGCCTGGACGAGGTCATTCAGGTCTACTCTGTAAATCTCGAAATAGTGGCTCAGTGGCAGCTACCGCGTCATCACTCTAATTGTTAGGCGCCTTCTAGCGGTTCTAGCGCTTCTAGTGCTGAGAGCGTTGAGTTTTTAGGGCGTCTCGTCTAATTTTCACAGTCTAGTTTCTAGGCGTTTTTGGCGGCCACAGGCGTAAACTCCAGGCTCTAGCTATGGGCGGCAAGTGGCAAACATGCTGACTGTATCTAGCAGGATTTGCCATTGCTGTGTGTCAGCTCTGTGCCATGACTGCTCACGAGATGAGAAATACGATGCAGCTGAAGGCGACGTCCAAGCAAGATTCGGTCGCGAAAAAAGGCAAGCTTTTTTGCTTCATCCTACCAGTGGGAGCCGACGGCAATCACAGCACTCAGTAGCTCACGCTCGGGGCAACATCAAGACTTCAAGGAAGATTCGTTTCAGGGGTCCATATGACGTCATATCACTTCGTATCACCCCTGTACTCCTACTCCGTACATGCACTGTAGAGTGCCACTGTAGTATCGCACTGTAGCGCTCAACTCACAAGAGCCAAGCACAGCGCAGCTAGTGACGAAACACTGAGAAACTGATCAATGGGAAATAAACAAGAAAAAAAGAATAAGAAACACCTCAAAAACTCAGGGTCTTTTTGCATGACGCTCCCCTCTCTGCATGCAACCCAAGCCGGGAAAGATGGTGGACAAACAGCTACAGGACCAGAATGGTTAATGAGCCTTTTCTTAAAGACTGGGTTTGAAGAGTAGGATCAAGGAGACCCTGCATGTTCTGTATCTGTATGGTCGAGCACAGACTGTCATTGCAGGTGCAGAGAGGTATCTCACTGCAGCATAGGGGGAAGCTTGATGCCAGACCAGTTCGGCGATTGATCAGACAAGGAGAATGCGACAGAAATCGGAAGAAATGTGACGATGATGTGGCTACCCAGGGTCTTCATCTGCTGTCATGAACCTAGAGCAATACTCCTCACCTTGACATTATTTGTCTCTCTCTGCATTACGCCCACAGCGTCTGCCTTCTAATACTTCGTACTTCCTACTGACTTTGCTCACGGGATCGTGAGATGGAAAAAGGCAGAATAGGCTACAGATGGAGACTAGGCGTTCACAGCGCTGGGGAGGCGTGGCGTTCTGCGTATTATTCCGGAGTAGTGGTGCTACCACATGTTTGTCTACTTCTTCGCTGCATGGACGTGCCGTACGTCACGCGGTGTAAACGCATTCCTAAGCAGCGAGTCGGTGAGGCAAAATTTGCCCTGTCAGCAGGATCGGAATAATCTCGTGATATCTGGTCAGCAAATCGGAAGATATACGTTAGTTTGTTTACATTGATTTGCGCTGGGTAGTATTTACTCAATGATTAGGAAAAAGTCGAAAATTTATTAAAAAAGAAGATTTTGAGTTTCGATGTCTTTTTTCTTCAACAATGTTTATATTTATTTGAATTTAACTACATTCTTTTGAATACGCATGATTTATCCTGATGCCTCTTAGTATTGCTGTTATATCGAATTAAACTGCTATTTAATCTTCATCCCTCAAAACAATCCCTATTGTTCTAAGAACGATTGGTCGTCTTGATTTGTTTTCTTCAGAAAGCAACAGATGCTTCACATTATGCTAGTCTATTGCTAACTCCAAGCGTCTGTGGCATATCAGCCCTAAAACGCGACCGCAGCATCAAGCAACATCCCTCGTGGCGCAATTGGATAGCGCGTTAGACTGTTATTAACTTAATAGCCTATCTAAAGGTTGGTGGTTCGAGCCCACCCGAGGGAGTTTCCTTTTTTGCTTTACTTTTTTTTTTCTGTTTCCAATATCGATTACACCCTGGAACACTGCATCTAGCAATTCCTTTAGTTTTGCTTGAGTCAATTTTTTTTTTAATTTATAGAATCTTGTCTCAGTCACATTTCTTGTCATCTTCAAGAGTCTACTTCATCGTAGCTCCGCGATCTGTCTTCATCGCTTGCCGAAGCAGACCTTTGCGAGCGCACTCATAAATGTTCCAACTATCATGACAACCTTTGAACACCACAATCAACAGAAAAATACGCACCACTTGACTGTACTGAACTCTCGTCGGAACTCGGCATCACACCGGGTGTTCTATTGTTAGCCCACGGCTATATCGTCTGAACCCCTTCCGGCAAAACATGCGATTTATATTCTACCAATATGGCATATAGATTTGCATATATTGGACGTGAATAGCATCAAAGACTCATATACCAATGCGGGGAAGCCATCAAATTGATGTAGGAATGATTCCTTCTCATAGACTGATGTTGACCAGCATCGCCAAGTGATATATATAACGAGTGTCATGCTGATGGAAATTGATGTTGTTGGTTCATAGCTCTGATTCAAGGACCTAGAAAGCAGCATCTTTGTGAGCTTGAATAGAGACCCTGATAATTGCAATGGTAGCATTCAAGATAATCGGCCTTCTTGGCCTTGCTATGGGCTCGCTGGCTAAGCCTCTGGATCGTCGTGATATTCAAGATTCAAGCCCGCCTGCCTCGTCCATACCATCAGCAACTGCAACTGCCACCGCTATCGTCACCGTGACAGCTACCGTGACAGCAACTGCCACTGCTACAGTGGCCCCGGTGCCTTCGACATCAATCGAGATCATCACTGTGGTTCACACTGTTACCCAGACCCGCTGGACGAGCACTGCCCAGGTCACTGCCCAGGTCAACTGCACTGCGCGTGCATATGCAAGTCTCTCAGCAGGACCAACTTCTGCTGCTCCTCCCGTGGTTATCACTACGAATGCAGGCGTTGTTGCGCATTCAAAGCGCCAAAACTCGACATCAATCTTGCCTGCACCGCTGCCACCTGTCATCCGAACTCGTACGCGCACAGTCTACACAGTCACAACAACAACAGAGCCTACGCCCTACTTTCGGACCCGGTATCAGTGCAGTACCACTCTCGAATATGACTTCACTGTCGATGCGACAAAGACAATCACATACTCGACTACCGTCTACGCGTCGACGGCCACTGCCACATCGCAAGTCACTTGCCCTGGTATAGGTGGCTTCCCATACCAAGCTGGCGGCGACCCGGGAGGCGGATTTGGAGGCTTCGGTGGTTTCGGGGGATTTGGTGGGCCGGCGATAGCTGCCCCAACGGGAGCTGCAACCCGCGTAGCCGACCTTTATTTTCCGGCCGAATCATCGGCACCGAACCTTGCTACCACTCTCATTGTTGATCCCATCCCAGCTCTTCCAAGCCCCGCAACAGTCTTCGTAGCTGCTGGCAACTCGTCCTCTACGGCAGCACCCGCTACAACACAAGGACCGGTCATCATTACAACGACCCTCCACCTGACTAACACCGCATACACGCTGCAGACAATCAACAAGACCGAAGCAACGACAGTAACGGGGTACGCCTGCAGCCAGCTTCCTTATGACGTGACTGTTACGCGCGAATATACCGCAACATCGTGGACTGCAAAAACGACTGTCACCAGTGTTGTGAGCTGCCCCGTCACGGGCCCGACAGCTGGTCTCTCTAGTGTTGTGACTTTGGAAACTGGGGCACCGCTTAAGCGGCAGACCAACGAAACTCCAGAGCCTACAGTATCAGTAGCTCCCTCACCTACTCCGACGACAATTCATCGCACATCATACATTCAAACGACAATCACAGTTGTCCCAACTTCAACATCTACCAGAGTCATTTACGCTTGCAGCCCGGCAGCCGAAGCGACGCCGTCTGCCAGTGCAACCGTCCCGACAACTCCTACGTGATGAATCGACTCAAATCAGTATGCGAATCTACAATATCTTCTCCGTGCATATTATTTAGGTAGACATGAATGTAGATTGCGGTTGAGACAAGATCGATATAGTTTCCCAATTGGGCCAAGATCGCCATTCTATTTATATCTTTACGCGGAGGAACTTCTCCAGTCTTACTCTGTACATGTGAATGTCACCGCCAAAAGCACCCCATTCTCCATTACTTTGTATCAAAGCTTTATTAGAAATAAGCTTGTGAGCTTGTTATTCGAATTGGTATAAAGAAGTCTACCCATGTGGATAAGTCTTTAAATATAAGCACATGTCCGTGTCCGATGTTGGGCCCCTTGGATCCATACAATCATAAGCTGGCAGTGTTCGGCGTGGCATTGGCTAGTCTTACATGCACACGTCACGGTCCAAAGGCACCAGAATAAGGTTTTGCAGAAGCAATAAGCTTGCCAATCAGAGTGGAATTCTTTACTGGCCTTATTCATTTCCAATTGGATTTGGTCTTCATCCAGGAATTTAATCTCCGATTACATGTGGCGCTTTGCCTACTGCTACCTGTATCTTCTGCAGGTCTAATACCGGGTGTGGCTGACACCCGCTTTCTTATTTTCTTTAGCTGCAGGTATTTCCGTTATTCTTCTGCCTAGCCCGTGTACGTAAAGAGGCTGGGCATCGACTTACACCTGCATGGTACTGATTGTCATCGTGGAGATTCATGATGCCTATTGCTTCTGTAAATAGACGTTTCAAAGTTCACGATGCCTTTCACATTGTTATAAAAGCTCGACATTGCCGATATGTTGGATGAATATCGAGACTTGGCATCAAACCACTTGAGCATTTACTTCGATATACACCCACAAACCACAATCGAAACTACTTAAAAATGTCGACTACAACACCTACTGCGACCGGCTCGCCGACAGCAACCTCAGAATCATGTGTCACCATGACCCCCGGAAAGTACGGCTACGTGCCACCCGAAGCCTGCAACGGCTACTACAACTTCGATCCCCAATTCGCCCCTGCCGTCGCGACGGCCGCCATCTTTGGCCTCTTCACTACCGCGCACATTATCCTTGCTATTATTTACAAGAAGCGGTACGCCTGGGTTCTCATTATGGGCTCGTTATGGGAGACTGTCGCCTTTGTCCTCCACTCTCTCGGCTCTCATAATCAACAAAACATTGGCTATGCCAGCAGTTACATCATCATCTTTCTTCTTGCACCTCTATGGATCAACGCCTTTGTCTACATGACGCTGGCCCGTACCGTCTACTACTTCAAGCCCGACCGGCGGGTCTGGTTCGTCAAGGCAGTCAGTATGAGCAAGTACTTTGTCTGGGCCGACATCATCACCTTTATCATCCAGGCTGTCGGCGGTGTGATGGAGACGCCTGACTCGGGTGCAACTCAGATCAAAATCGGTCTTGATATCTATATGGCCGGTCTTGGACTGCAAGAATTCTGCATTCTCGTTTTTACAGGAGTCATGATCAAGTTCCACCTCGACTGTTTGGCCATGGAGAAGTTGGAGAAGTGGGGTGGCAGCAGCGACAAAGTGCAGCCCATGGAGGCCGGTCGGCAGGGTTGGCGCCGTGTTGTCTTCCCAATGTATGCCGTTTTGATATTTATCACCATTCGCATCGCCTACCGCATCGCCGAGTTTGGTGGAGGTATCAGCCAGTCCAACCCTCTGCCGTACCACGAGGCATACAGCTATGCCCTTGATGCTTTCCCAATGATGATCTGCCTTCTAATTCTTGCCGTCTGGCACCCGGGCAGTATTCTTCGCGGCCCTGAGGCACAATTGCCGCGCAAAACCCGGGCCGAGAAGAAGGCCGAAAAGTTAGAGAAGAAGAAAGCTAAAGCCCAGCGCAAAACCGGCGGAACTCAAGGATCCGACACCTTGCTGGTCAACAGCCAAGTCGCAAGTCCTTTCCCGAGTCCGCTACCGATTGTTGAGCATGACCAAAACCTTCACGATGTTGAGATGCAAGGCCTTCCGGCACCCCAGCTAGCCAGACCCGAGCTGCCGGCTCCGATAGCCAGTGTTTCTCACCGCGCTGAGCCACAGCGTTGGGGAACCTACACTGATTTCGAGTCTTAAACACTCTTCTTTCCATTCTATTTGTTTAATATAGAGATATAAATATGTACTAGACATTATAAAGCATTCTAGTTGAACCATATACCATTTGTACAACATCCACTGTCTGTGAAATCTAGACGCGCCATCGGCTTAGCTGACCTGTAGTCTGTCCCAAACATAGAATCTCGACCCTGGATCATTTGCCACAACTCAACATAGCCTGCCACAGGGTCTGTCAGAGCGACCCAGTCATCAGCCCAAGGCGTAGGAGCGAGTGTGATGCGGGATATATTCTGCGGTAATCGAGTCATATTTCGATAAACGCCAGTGTCGTTTGTCTTCTTTGGGGTCTCAATGCTGGTGCCGGTGCTTAGCGTGGAGCTTAGTGGCACTGTGAACATTTTCTTAATGATTCGTCCATCGTCGTCCAGCATAAAGCAAGATATATATCCGGATGCCCCCGTGGATGGGGTTAGCGGTGGCTGTATGGTCCGAGATTTGTTGTAGTTGGTGAGACCGAAGTTGCGTGGGTCAGAGTTTCGGTTCGAAGATGCCCCGGAATCTCGCGCCTGTGCGACTGCCCACAGATATGATTCTGTTCGCGCTATCTTCAAGTCTGCTGCTACATAGCCCGCCGGGTTGACGCCTACTGGTGTCAACGAGAAGATGGAACTGTTGTATCGAATAACACCCGAGTATGCATCAACAACGTAAGCTACCAGTTGGGAGGTGCTTTCCATCGTCGCATAGATGTATCTGCCGTAAGAATGTGCTGCAAGGCGGCCTGGATTGAAGCCCCGCGGCACATTATATCGGCCAACAAAATGCGCTTCGCCAAACATGCCAAATGCATGAGTCCAGATGGCATCCGTACCAGAATCGGCAGAGTAAAAAACCTGCGGATATCCTCGGCCAAACTCAAGAGACTGAACAAATGACGTGTTCGCATAGTTCCACGACGCAGCTGGCAAGAGTAGATTACCATTTATATCGACCGAGATCGACTGCCCACACGCGCCACTTACGCCTGCCGATACGCTGAACACCCAGCCCGGAAAGCGCCAGTTTGCGACCACAAAGCTCGCTGTCGTGTTTGAGCATTTTCCTCTAAGCTCTGCTGTCGTAGTCTGGTGCAAGTATGTGCTGTTTGTAATCGAATATGTCGTAATGTGGTTTGTATCGATAGATACACCGTATAGTTTTGACATGTCGAACTGACGTATGTTAGAGACTGAAAATCATCGCTGTCATTCATATCGCGTGACCTTACATTTGGAGCAATCCACGAGTGAGGCGAATCGGCAATATTTGTCGCCTCTTCCCAGAAGTAGTTTGTCGATTCCTCAAATGTGATTGTATGGATCAATCCGGATGAGCGCTGGTTGGCAACAAATAAGCTATGCTGCCTTGAAAGCACAGTCGGTGCCTGCGCAACCAGTAGTAAGGAGATCCATGCTGCTAAAGATATTGCTGATCTGTTCAACATTTCTTTTCTAGTTTGTATTCCCATGGCCGAGAGAGAGAATTATGGCTGTGATGCATTCGTTGCTCATGTTGTCTAGCAGTTGGTACTGATGAACATAGACTTGCCATTTCATTGTATGATCTTCACATGTCCAGACTGTCCCGTCCATATTTGAGTTTATGTAGTCCGCCATCTTTAATAGAATCCCAAACTGCATTTGATAAAAATAGATCTTAAAGGAGCGGAAGTGGTATATCTGGGGGCCGAACAGGCTAATATACTGGGGAGACTCTCGAATTGCGCCTATAGCAGCGAAGATATGGCTATCTGGATGCATAAAGACTATGTCTGTCAAACTTTCTTCTTAATATATTGCACGGTCTAAAATCGTACAGATAAATGACGAAATCCTCGACAAGGCATTTTATACATTGGTTTTTTTTACGAATTTGCTGGACTCGGTCGTGGTAGAAATGGACCTGTCCTACATCGGCATCGTTTGCTTATAATTTCCTAATTGGGAAGGTATAGCGGTATATAGTAGAAATAGTCCTATCCTTGATGTTTTACGTATATGCACTACGAGGTGATGTTAAACCAGTATCACAGAGTCATAGCACAATTCTCTCCACTAGGACTATTTGCACTGGTTACGGTGATCAACCACGATGCGGGTCATGCGGAATCAAGTAGATAGTCAGTCGTGATCCAAGAGATAACGATACGAACGCGGCTTGGCAGTGTATATTAAGCGCAGATGTTCATTATCCGCCTCATCCAATGTTGTTAATAACATAAAATCTTGCCCAACACAGGCAATATACATTCACCATGCCCGCCCGTTCCTCAGCGAAGGCGGCATTTGGCCTGCTTCTCTCGTCGCTTGTGGCCTTCTCTTCTGGCTCTCCTCAACTTACATCAACTGGCCTCACAGCCTCACTCAATGGCATTGACTATTATGTGTCTCCCTTCTCAGTCGGAAGCCTGTCGTCGGCTGTCTGCTCATCTATAACGGTACTTCCCTCCGTCTTCGGTTTTGTCCCGATTACTGTCGTGCAAGACACCAGCGTCTCCAAAGATTCACTTCAGAAGGTCCTACAGAATTGGACGGCTGTAGACGATGTTTTTCAGTCTGGATTTTTGGGCGCCGTTCTGCTTCCGCCATCTACCCGGTACCTGCCGGCTAACTGCCGGGCCCAAGTACCGTCCGCATGGAACAGCTCCTTTCTCCCGGCCAGCGGACACAAACCCCTGGTGTTCACCTCTCTGGCACCAAAGTCGATACCCTCGGGGCCATACTTTTTGAATGTGCACACAGGAGACTTCCACCCAGTGTACCGCCTTTTTAGCGACCATGCGCAGGCTTTTCTTGAGACGGTGCTGCAGACACCACAGAACATCTTCCAGCCCCTGTCAGCACACACAGCAGGTGCGGCCGCACTCAGTATCGCGGTTCCGTCAAGACTATACTATAAACGCACTGCTAAGAAGCCATTGGCCGGCGTTCGTGTTGGAGTCAAGGATATCTACAGACTGGAAGGTGTCCGCGGATCCAACGGCAACAGAGCATACTACAGCCTGTATCCCCCGGCTAACAAGACTGGCACGGCCATTCAGCGCTTGATTGACGCCGGTGCCATTATCGTTGGACTACAGAAGACATCCCAGTTTGCCAACGGTGAGGTGGCGACTGCGGATTGGGTCGACTATCATTCACCGTTCAACCCCCGCGGCAATGGCTACCAAGACCCCAGTTCTTCTTCATCCGGGGCGGGTGCATCCATTGCATCTTACGAGTGGCTGGATCTGGCAGTTGGCAGTGATACTGGTGGAAGTATCCGCGGCCCGGCAGCCAAGAACGGCGTGTTTGGCAACCGGCCAACGCACGGGCTCGTTGACCTCGACCATGTGATGCCACTGTCCCCGGACCTTGATACGGCTGGCCTGCTCACTCGCGACCCGTACTTGTGGGATGCTGCACAAGAGGTTCTGTACGGCTCTAATTACAAGTCATTTGCCAATAAGACGCCCAACTACCCTACTCAGATCTACGTTCTGGATTTTGTCACCAAGGGCAAACGGGACGTTAATACTTCAAGTGCCGTCAAGACATCTGACACCATTGTCCAGGCATTCCTTGACGGGTTGGTGAAGCTTACAAATGGAACATACGATGACTTTGTCATCCAGGATGCCTGGAAAGCAAGCGGGCCCTCGCCCTTGAGTGATACGGCTGTGCTGGCCGAGATGCTCAACCTGACGTATCCCATCTTCATTACCAAAGATCAAACGAAGCTAGTCCGGGACCAGTTTTACGCCGACTACGCGGCGGCGCACGACGGCCGACAGCCCCATATCAACCCAAACCCACTGGCGCGGTGGAACTACGGTGATAGTCTACCGGATAGCATGCGTGACGAGACTGCTGCAAACAAGACGGCATTTGCAGACTGGTTCAACAGCAAAGTTCTGTTCAACGACGAGAGCGACCCATTGCGGTGCTCTTCAGCACTCATGGTGTACGTTGGTTCAGCCGGTACCGGAGACTCCAACCGCGACACGTACATTAAAGGTCCATCAGCGCCGCCCTTTGGATTTAGCCGAGGCCGGATCAGCCCATTAACAGGCTGCCCCGATGTTGTTTTCCCACTGCCGGATGAAGCAACTGTCGCGGATGATATTGTCACGGGCCATGATGAGCTGTATCCAGTTGCCGTCGATGTATTGGCAGCAAAGGGGTGTGATGGTATGCTGGCACGGCTAGCACAGGACCTGAGTGCGCTAGGACTTGTTGCGCAGCCAAAGGTCGGCATCACCCTGTAAGGCTTTAGACATATGTTAGATCAGTATCCTGGTTACAGAAAGCAATTACGACAGCCACGCGCTTGTCAGCCATAAATTTAATTGATATTGATCTTCTAAGACTGATAAAGGGAGGCAGAACAGCATTGATGTGGCTCGGCTTTAAACAGTAGTAATATCCCGTCGGGATAACTTGTCAGCAGGAGTGTGTGCTGGAGAATAAGCTTACTCTTCGCCAAAACGGGACAGTGCGAGTCAGCAGGCAGTCCGACAGGATCATACTATGTCGGATGACGATTTTACTATTGTAGCCTCTTTGGGACACTGATGCACAATTGGGAATTTAGATCTCCGTCGGCCAGTCATCAACGTCTATGCATGTAAGACTTGTCAACAATCGGAGGGAACATTTGTCAGCCCGGAAGGCTGAAAACAACACGTAGCAAGCTGCCAATGCTTTTTTCTCGAAGCATGCAAAGGAGAGATACGGATTATTGAGATATCCCTGTGTCATTGAATTTAAGGTCTGCTTACGCAAGCAAGGCTATGATAAGACGAACGACACAGATTGTTCTCTACAATCCAGAAAGGGAAACAACACCGGAGAAGGTGACAAAGCTGAATCTTAGAGAAGCCAAAATAGGGAGATATTGAGTCCGGAGATGTTTAACTTCACTCTATAAAAGAAGTAGTCGGTATCATACTACTCGTGATTCAAAACATCACCATCGCAAGCCTTCTATTCAACGACATCACACCCTGACATCACTACCAAATATATTTCATATCAACAAAACTTGCATACTACTCTCGTACCTACTAGCAACCATTAAACCTGCAAATTAGTTTAGGCTTTTTACTGCCGACACTTTCTTTCCACATTCATTTTTACACGACTTTAAACTATCTTAGGATGACTGTCGAAGAAATCATGGCCAGACGCGCCGTCTTCACCGGCTTTGAGACCGAAGCAGCACGTGCGCTAGGCGCGCCACCAGATGGTGTCGGCGAGGCCTTGATCAACGTCAACCTCGATGGCTGGGACACACAGATGCTGGTCACATATCCCACAAACCCGGCTGGCAAGTCATCGGCTGTCGTGCCCATGTTCTTCGGTGGCGGGTTCCAGATGGGCACCGTCGAGCAGCTTCTACGTCCTGCGCGCGCTTATACACTACGCTTTGGTACCGTCGCCGTAGTGCCAAACTACAAACTAAGCCCAGAGTCCATCTTTCCCTCAGCTGTGAAGAGTGCTTTTCACTCGGTGGCCTGGGCGTCTGACCCTCAGAATCTCTACGAGGCTGTACCGGCCCTCAAGGAACACAATGTCAATATTGATCTCGTCAATGAGGGTTTTGTTCTCCACGGTATCAGTGCCGGCTCCAATATCGCCCTTGTCATCAGCTCCATCCTCGCAGCCAAGCCAGGCATTAAAGATGGTCTACTCCGGGGCCTTCCCGAAATCAAGGCTGACATCACGGGTGTTTTTGCAAGTGTACCCTTGTTGGCCAAAGATGCCGATACAGTCCCAGCTGCGTTCCGGTCCCTTCACACCTCGCGTATCGAGAATGCGGATGCTCTGCATATCCCAGCTCAGTTTATTGTCGACATGATGGAAACCATACAAGGCGATGCTGCCTCGCCATGGTTTTCGCCGTTCAACTTGGGAACCACTGACGACAAGACTGGCGCGACGGATGCTCTTGTGCCTTCCAAGTTCCCCAAGGTGTTTTTGCAGCTCTGCTCCCTCGACTGTTTGCGCGACGACGGTATCGTCTTTGAGAAATGGCTTAACACATCAGGCGTGACCGACACTAAGATGGTCATGCTCGACAACTTTTACCACAGCGGCTGGATGTCTCCTACTTTCGAAAGCCCAGAGAACCAACTTCTGCTAAAGATGGCCACGCTGTCGGGTGCGGCCTGGGTACTGAACAAGCCTTGGGATGGAAACGCAGATGGAATTTACTAGGTAGCCTTACAAAATCTATGCACTGCTATAGAATGACAAGAAATATGTGATCTTGGGAAATCTTCGAATTTTATTCTGTAAAGTATGCCAATATAAGCCATAGCATTCACTCAATATCGGCCTTACTTCTGAAGGTCTTTGGCCGCTGCTCCAATACTCTCCAGCTCGTCCGCTAGGGTTATGCTGCTCTTGTACTTGATCCATGCGTTTGCCTGCCGACCAGCCTGCTCGTTGTTCCAGTCAACAAGTTGCTGTACAACACCATCTGTAGTGTTGATGACGCCCTGGTAGTTAATCCCTCCTTTATCCACGGGCTTACTGGCAGGGTCATTGGTGGCGTAAAGATGCGTCACGATGGAGAACAAGCCCGGCTGCAGGTGTTTGGTTTCGCCCGAGACTTGAGGCAAAATGTTCTTGAGGAAGGGGAGGCGCTGAGGTAGTTGGATGTAGAACTCAATGATGTAGGAAGTGATGAGCATATGAACAGGGATCAAAGGAATTGTCCGGAATGGGCTCACACTGAGCTTCTCGAGGGCAAACCACAGATCCTGGAACTGGATGGGAGCGTTGGGGTCTGTGACAGTAAAGGGGCGGCCGGCTTGTGGCATTGTTGACGAGCGAGGATCAGCAAGCACAGCTTCGAAGTTGAGGTGTGCCAGAGAGCAGTTCATGCCGTGTATAAACGAATTCACAATGTTGTACGACCACGACGGACACGACGCGCGGTTCAGAGGAGAGCCGACCACGTTGTCGGTCGGGTGACCATAGATGCCATTGGCAGGTCGAATGCTGCCAGTGCGGAGTTTTTCGCAGTTGGCATCGCATACAATGCGTTCGGCTGTTGCTTTGGAAGCAGCATAAGCCGAGTAAAATTTGTTGAACGGCCGAAGAGAGCGAAAGAAATCGAGTTCATCAAGGGCTTGAGAAAAGTTTCTGGGCCAGCCAGAGATGTTCCATGGAGCCATCCAGAAGCCGACCCGGCGCACAGAGATAGAACCGGAGCCAGTAGAAATGAAAACGTCAGCACCGTTTTTGCGGGCGGCAGATAGTACATTCCGGGTGCCTTCGATGTTGACGCGTTCCAAAAATGTGTAGGCGCTCTGGGACCGATCTGATGGGACCATGACGGCAGCAGTGTGAAAAACAGTGAGCGGCAACTTTGCGACAGACTTTGGCCAGTCCTTGGTGAAGGCAGCGTCGGTAGAAGCCACGGAAGATATGTCAGTATGGATAACATCAATCTTACTGGCCAGGCCTTCAAGCATGTCTTGTCGGTGCATCTTTTGGTAATCCACGATGCGGATGCTCTCGGGAGACTGGCCCCGGGCAAGCAGTTGAAGAACGAGGTAACCACCGACCAAACCTAGGATGTTAGAATATATGAACTGGGCACACAGGATAGAGGCAGTGAGTCAAAGACTGTAAAGCATACCGTTCCCGCCCACCACAACGTAGCGGCGGTCAAGCTTGGGAGGCAACCGGTCCTTTGTGGTCTCGACTGTGATGGGGTTCTTCTCGAGGCGGGCGTAGGCCTCCTTAAGCATCTCGAGAGTCCAAGGCTTCTGCTTCAGCTGCTTCATACTGTCTGGCACTCCCCGCATGCGGTTGTTGATGAATATGAGATAGAGCAGCGCGCCAACCAAGAAGGCCGCCACGGTGCCGCGCCCAATAGGACTCTGTGCCAGTAGGTATCGAAGAACCTCCATATTGTGTGCCTCTCTTTATTTTTGTGAATGATGGTAAAAGGTCGAAACTCAGATGAGGATGAGAATAAATGCGGAGGAGAAGTGACGGTCTTAGGAGCGGGTAAGAGTCGGGGTAGAGCTTTCATCCAGGTACATAGGGGCTAGGGTCGATCGCCAAGACGGATAATATATTGCACTGTAATTTGAGATAGGAGACTTCAAAATATGAGGTGATGAAGCTGTAAAAGTGAGATGAGGATCAGAAAATTCTGATGCGGTTGTCAAAAGTTGGTAGGAGAAAAAAAGTCCCAATTACAGAAAGAGCACACTGAAAAGGCAAAAAGATGTTGTAAATCTGAGCTTAGAAGGAAGGAGCGCGCGGCAAGCTACACCCTTCTTAAATTAGATCTAAGGAATACATTCTCTAACTGAGGAAGGAGCTTGAAGGGGAGTTCTTCAACAGAGGAAGGAGCAGCCAACACTACATTTGCCGCGACAGGGCCTCTCTCGAATACGCGGAGATGCGGCAGATGCAGACCGACTTCGGATTCACACCAACAATCAAGGTGAGCATGACAGATACTACGCCAGTACGGGGATAAAACTGCGGGCATGTTAAAAGGGTGCCAGGGTCAAGCCTGAGCTCATGCGCTGAATCCGCGGATTGAAATCCATAAACAGGTGGGGCGCAAAATGGGGTTGTTTTAGGAAGTAAAGACGAGCCAAGCCCGCGAACTATTGCAAAGCACAAGATCAAGAAGAAAGGCGCGTTGCACACAGGTCAATGTGCGGGAAGTTGCGATGCACCATCATGGTCCCTTTTTCTGTAAGCCCCGGGAAAGAGCCGTACCGATAAGACGGGACGGACGCCAGGGCAGTTAGGGGCAAAGGCGTGTCACGTGGATCTGTCTCGGAACGCCGACTCCATTTGTGTTCAAGCTTTGAAGTCTCCGACAGACAGCTGTAGCGTCTGTCGCATGCTGGAAAGATCCGCTATTCTTTCCACTAAATGTAGCCAAATTGGACAACTTACAGCGGCGGATGTGTAGGCGCCACAGCACACTGCGCCACATATGACTTGCCAAGAACAGGCTGAAAGGATCTTTACGTTGTGATTCGGCACAAACATTATTAGAAAATAAAGCTAACAGCGCTGAATGTACGGTTTTGGTCGTCCTTACGTAATCCTCGCATGTGCTTGCGAGGTAACGATTACCTGTGATCGCGCAAAGTGCGACAATACAGACCGACAACAAGTAAGACGGCACTTCGGAAACCAGCACATCTTCACCGGAACTGCAGGCCTTGAAGTCGGCATCTCACATATTCTTTCTATTACAGCCTAGTTCTTATGATCCCACTCAGCGTCTTATACCGTCAGCTGCAATTTCAAGATTGAAGAATCGCAGGGCGGCAAACATATTCCGGGAAGTCGGCGACATTCTCATATACGCCGCTGTCACCTGGACTCTATCTTCCAAGCAAACTATATTCAAAGATACAGAAGAAACACGGCCCGAAATATCCGAGAGGAAGGGCTTTTGAACTCACTCCGAAACAACGGCTACGGTTTTTTCCAGCGGTCGACGGATCTTCCGCGGACCACCGACCAGCATCGACCATCGCCGGCACTGCCGAAAGCGCCTGATAGACGCGATCTGCCGGCCCAATGCAGTGGTGGCACGGCGCGGTAATACACAGGTAATCACGACGATCCGCGATCGGCGTTTAACGTACTTCTGATGGACGACAAATCGAGTACACGGCGGGCGGCCAAGGTTGGCCACCGCAAGTCGCGCAACGGATGCACAAAATGCAAAGTACGACGAGTCAAGGTATGTTTGAAATTATCTCACAGACGCCATTTAGCTCTCATTCATCATTCATGGGTCTCATGCAACATGAGTCATGCTTGTGTCTTATCTGATCAACGACTAATTCAGTCAGTGCGACGAGGTCAGGCCAATATGCAGCAATTGCCAACGTCTCAACCTTCCGTGTGCATGGCCCTCACCGGAGTCTTTGCATAACCACAGCCATGCCGCTCACCATTCTGGGGTCTCGACTAAAAAACCATCTACTTCGGCGCCCACGTCATTAGCGACTACAGCATCTGCCTCATCTCAGTCAAACCACTCAACCCACCCGGCGTCAAGACTGCACTCGCCAGCGGTATCAAGCCAAGTGTCTCCGGGTGCGTTCTCGGCTGCTAGCACAGACGTTGGGGATGCTGGTGATGGCAGCGGTAGCGGCCACCGCAGCCATATCCCAAGCCCGCAGGGTGAAGATGCACAGCGATTCTCGGCGATGCTCAAACTGTGGTCGGGCAATACAGAACGCGACCCAGTCAACGGAGGGGCAGCGACAAGCGTGTCATCAATCCTTAACCCGGTAGTGGATGACGACTTTGAAGATGACTGCTTATTACCCGAGTCACGGCAGCGGCGTATGCTGGAGCACCGGCTGTTCCAAAACTACATCTACAATCTGGGCATTCCGTTCCCAGTGTCTCCATCACAGGATTGGAACAACCTATGGACCAAGATTATCCCTCCAATGGCCCTACAATACGATAATATTCTTTACGCGATGATGGCCCACTCAGCAACACATCTGCTGCGGAAAGACCCAGGCGATCGCGACCTGTTCCATGCGCGGCAAGCGTACTTGGTGGCAGCAATGCGCGTGCAGCGACGCATGTTAGAGTCGCTCACCATGGACATTGCCGACGCAGTATGCTTAGCATCACTGATTATGCTGGTGCAGGCATTTGCGATGCTAGACGAGCGCATCATCGACACGTATACTCCGCCCATGGACTGGCTGCGGCTGGGCAAGGGCGCCGGAACGGTGGTCTGGGCCAGTATCCAAGCTATTCTCAAGGAAGGCAAAGAGTCCGAGTCGGTTATGCTCACGATTGCGAACTCGCAGCCACGCATGGGATTTGATGAGGCATACTTTGATGCGAGCAACCGCGACCAGATGCAGCTCCGGGGAATCTTAGACCAAGATCTGCCGTCCGGTGATGACTGGGAAGACGATGCGACACGCGAGGCTTACGAAAAGACACTCAGCTATGTGGGCTCTATGCAGCTGGCCATCCGGGATAACGAGCCCATGTATGTACTGTGCCGTCGGATCCAAGGCTTCACAATGGTGATACCACCATTGTTTATGGACTTTGTTGCGATGCGGCGGCCGCGCGCGCTTGTTATTTTGGCACACTTTTTTGCAGCCGTACACCAGCTATCCGGCAAGGGTGTATGGTGGCTTGGCGGTGAAGACGGAAAAGAGACGATTGCGCGGCGTGAGGTACGAGGTATCCGCACAATCATGCCATCAGAGTGGATGGGCCACATGATTTGGCCGAGCGAAGCGACTGGCGACGTTTTGCAGAACCAGGCAGGCGGTTGGAGTCGCACGAGCAGCGTATAGCTCAGGATCTGGCAGCCGCGGCTGTCTACGCCGACCCCATCTCTACCACAATTACCTTATTGATACCTTCTTAATACAAAATCTTACATCACTTCTCAACAATAGCATACTTTTAATCATGGTTGGGCTCTTGGCAAATGATAAACAAAACGCTTAAATTAGAAACGGCAAAATAACATATAAAATCAACTAGGTATAACTAAAAGCATTTACTTTCTCTCAAAGACGCTCCAGTCGAGCCACGAGATCAGGCTCTTGACGGAGTCGCGAGCAGACGCGACAACCGTCTCATCCTTGGAGCCAGCAACAGTGTTGGCAGCATCGTACAGGACGTTGCAAATCTTGCTAGTGACACCCTCGAAAGCGGCGTACAGAAGCTCATCCGTAGACGTCTCAAGGGGCGTCTTAGTCTGCAGGTAAAACTCGGTGCAACGCACGCGGCCCTCTGCGTCGCGCTGGGCAGCATCCTTGACAGAGTAGTCGGTGAAGACATTCAGGGCCGACTGCACCTCGCCCTCGAAGGAGGCCGCCGTAGAGTTGGCCAGCGACACAAGACGCGGCTGGTAACGGCGCACGATGAGGTCCGCAACATCGCGCCAGCTGTAAGCAGCCAGAGTTGCGTCGCGGCGGGCCTCAACAACGTTGTGCAGGTACGACTTAATGGCGACGAGCTCGTCGTTAGAGGCGCTGATCAGACGGGGGAAGGCGGCGCGGCCAGCCTCGGGGTTAGTCAGGTTCACGGGGAAGAAGAAGGCCGAGACCATCGAGGCGTAGTCCAGGACAGTGCGGTGGCCACCGACGTCGCGGAAACCGTTCTCGACGTTGAAGGGGCCAGCGGGTGAGTGGGGACCACCAGGGCCACCAGGGCGAGGACCGCCATGACCGCCGCCAGGGCCGCCACGACCACGACCAGGACCACCAGGGAAACCACCACCGGGGCGGCGGCCATTACCACCGCCGGGACCACCGCCACCAGGACCGCCGGGGAAGCCGCCGCCGTTGCTGCCAGAGCGCTGCAATGACTGGACCTCCTCAAGGCCGTCGAAGAAGTTGCACTTGATGATCTCGGTACCGGCACCCTCGGTGCGGATGACGCCCTGCAGACCCCACTCGGCGCAAAGCTCGCACAGGTCCTCAGCACGGGCAAACTCGCCAGGAGGGCCAGGGGGCTTAGAGGGAGTGGCAGCGGGAGCAGCCTTGGTCTTGGCAGCCTTGACAGCAGCCTGCTCCGGGGTGACAGCGCGCAGGAGGTAGTCCTGGGTATCGATGACACCATCGCTGCCCTTGTCACCGCTCATGCCGTCAATGTAGAGGAACTGCAGAGGGCGGGTGGTGCGGTAGATGTGCAGCCAGCCGTGGCCCTCTTCCTCATTGGTCTTCTCGTCGCCGAGAGCGATCTGTGAGGCAGACTCGCCGAAGAATGCCTTCTCCTTAGAAGGGGGTGGGGGCGAAGGGGCACCCGACTTGTGAGGCGGGGGAGGGCCGTGAGGACCGTCATGAGGACCGTCATGAGGACCGTCATGAGGACCGTCGTGAGGGCCGTGCGGAGCACCAGACTCGCCAGGAGGAGGGGGGCCGTGAGGGCCATCGTGAGGGCCGTCATGAGGACCATCGTGGGGAGGACCGTGGGGACCATCGTGAGGGCCATGGGGGCCATCGTGGGGACCGTGAGGGCCGTCGAAAGGAGGGTGAGGACCGTCGAAAGGAGGGCCGTGGGGAGGGCCGTGAGGAGGGGGCGTGCCGGTAGGGAAGCTCTTGGGAGGACCGGGCGGGCCAGGGAAAGGAGGCTCCTCGTGTCTCTTCACGCCAGCGGCGTGGGGAGGACCATTGCCAGGGCCGCCACCACCAGGGCCGCCGCCAAACTTTGTGCGCGCAAACATCTCGGCGTGCTCAATCTCGTAAGCGAGCCAGTCGAGGGAGGTGGGAGTGGCATTGCGACCGTTGCCGTGGTGGAAGAGAACGCCCTGGGGGACAGTGGCGAGGTACAGCGACATGCCGTTGGGGTGGACAGTCGAGCCATACTTGCGAAGGGAGTCGAAGACGGAGTTGAAGACCTGGTTACCGCGCGCAGCAGCGACCTTTGCGTCGGGGCCGAATGATGCAATCTCTGCGATATCGGGGGTGGTTGTGGCAGAGACGGGGCTGGCGTAGACGGCGGCGGCTGCCACGAGGGCAGCCAGAGTAATGGCCTGGGATGGCATGGTGGTGAGATGCTACCAGGTGAAGAGAATGGAGGTGAGGTTGAGAGATGAGGAGAGGGAGAAGAAAGAGAGTTAGAAAAGCCAAAATAGGGCGACACGACGGGATAATATGATGTTTGGTTTTCAGACTAGCCCAAGTAGTTGTGATGTACACGTCCCCGAGTCGTCATCAGCTCGGCCGTAAAAGAGCTTAGGTCGCTTGGCTCGCCTGCTTGGCTGGGCTTAATACCGAGGACCCTAGATCAGATTAATAGTAACCCCGAATGGTGCTACTTTGCGTGTATTGGCTGTGATATGTGTCTATGTATTCTAAGATGGCAGTTCTTGCTAAAGTAAATATGTTCGATGAGAAGAATGATGAAGTGAAAGTGATACTTCAGAATCCAAACGAGGCTTTTACAAAATCTCCGACGAGCTCCCTTCAGTCTAAACAAACCTGCTCATTCTCGTCAAGGGGAGAAACAAACTTTGTACAAAATGAGAGCCGATTTCATACACAAATTGGGCGAGGCCGCGTCATTACCCGAGAACGGACTAGGGTGCGCCCGTAGTGAAATATGGTGTAAGTAGGACAGGCAGCGCCAAGTGATTAGATTGATAGAGATCAGATGAGATCAAGCTGCGTTGCCGAGCGAAGCGAGTACGCGATGGTTTGCATTGCGTTCAAGAAGATGCGTTGTTCGAAATATTGTTTTGAAGCTTATCCTACAAATATGTGAAGAAGTCAACTATAGATAGGGCAAGAGACAGAGTAGATATACACTGGATATACTTGCGAAAAAGAATTTCCATAAACTCAATATGCACATACGAATAAAGCAAAGGAAAGGAGAAAACATCGCCAATAATGCTACCTGGTAGCGGCGCCTCTACTCGGTAACAGATTACTTCGTATGAAATCAAAATCTGCATGCAAATTATGCTTTTGGAGAGCTAAGGCTGAAGAGCCTGAAGAGTTTCTTCGGGCGGCGAGAAGGGAAAAGGCGTGCTCTGCAAGTCTCCACACGACACGCAAGTTTCGCAGATCAGCCACAGGTCTATGTCTTCTATGAGGCTGCGCATTCATAGTTATGAACTCGAATTGTGACAAATGAGCTTACTGTGCCTCACACTCGCTGTACCAAGGTGCGGGTAATGTACGATTCCGGAGTACGCGAGTATCGAGGCACAGTATCGACGCGAGGATGACGCTGGTAACCACGTACCGACTTTAGCATGGCCTCTTTGTTCAATCCCATACCACGGTCTATTAGAATCGAAAATAAGTCAAACTATCTTACAGATGCATACATTCAGATAGAGATGCTGTTAGGTGAGCATGCATCGAATCTTCAATTCACGATAAATGGCAGCAGCAAACACAAAATCACATGTCACGACGCAAGTCGACAGTATAGTCAATAAACTCCTATTGATTGATATCCCAATGAAAACGCAGTAATGGTATTGCTATTCGCTCTTTTCATCCCCGTCCATAATCTACAACTTGGAAAACACGGTGGGCACCTCGCCGCCCATCTCGATCAGCGTGCTCTTATTCCGCAGCCATGCCTCAAGACCGCGACGGCCGTTCTCAACACCCAGACCACTCTGCTTCCAGCCGCCAACGGCCATCTCCGCTGGTGACTCGCCCCATGTGTTGACCCAAGTGATGCCGGCCTGCAGGCTGCCGACAACGCGCTGGCATGTGTTGAGGTCGCGGCCGAAGACACCGGCGGCAAGGCCCAGCTCGGTATCGTTGGCGCGGCTAATAGCCTCGTCGACAGTGTCGTAGCCGAGGATGCACATGACGGGGCCAAAGATCTCTTCGCGCACAATCTTCATGTCGTCGCGGCAGTCTGTGAACACGGTCGGCTGCACCCAGAAGCCCTCGGACAGGCCCGAGGGAACACCGGCGGGCTGGGCATCGCCGCCAACGAGCACGCGTGCCTTGTCGGTGTTGATGCCGTGACGAATGTAGGAGCGCACCTTGTCGAGGTGTGCCTTGCTGCTGAGGGGGCCAAAGTTGGTCGACTCGTCAAACAGGTCGCCGGCGCGCACGTACTGGACGCGCTCGAGAATAGCCTTCTCAAACTCGGCTTTGATTGAAGACGGAACAAACACGCGTGTGCCGTTGGTGCACACCTGTCCCGAGCTGTAGAAGTTGGCCATCATAGCACCGTCGGCAGCCTGGCCGACGTCGGCATCGGGCAGCACAATCAATGGGCTCTTGCCGCCGAGCTCCATAGTGACGTACTTGAGCTCGCCGGCAGCAGCACCGGCGACCTTGCGGCCAGTGCTGACCTGGCCAGTAAAGCTAACTTTGGCGATCGCGGGGTGCTTTGTGAGGTGCGCACCAACATCGCCAGCACCGTAGACGACGTTGAACACACCATCGGGCACGCCGGCCTCACGGTAGATGTCGGCAAGGTATTGTGCGTGGAGTGGTGTAAACTCGCTGGGCTTGTAGACGAGGCAGTTGCCGGCAGCGAGCGCAGGTGCCGACTTCCAAAGCGCAATCTGGATAGGGTAGTTCCAGGCACCAATGGCGGCGCATACGCCAAGAGGCTCCTTGGAGGTCTGGATGATCGCGCCAGACTGGCCCGGGCGCAGGGCAAAGTGCTCGCCGTTGAGACCACCCGAGGCGATCAAGGAGGCGTAGTATTCGAGGACATCGGCACCGGTGACGATATCGACGGCGACGGTTTCACTGTAGGGCTTTCCGGAGTCGAGGGTCTCAACGCGCGCGAGCTGGTCGTTGCGGGCGCGCAGAAGGGCAACGGCTTTGAGGAGGATGCGGGAGCGCTCGATGGCGGTAGTCTGCGACCAGGCGGCAAAGGCCGACTGGGCGCTGGCGACGGCGGCGTCGACAGCAGCTGTGGAGGAGGAGTAGACCTTGGCAATAGGCTGGCCGGTGCCGGGGTGGACCGATGCGATGTAGGGTGACGAAGCAGGCACGGGCTGCTGCTTGCCGGCGTAAAAGGTATGTCTATCCTGTTCGGCCATTGTGGTCTGATGTGGTCGATGTAGGTAGGTAGATAGGATAGACGTGACGGTTGAGGAGATATGTTTGATTTGCTTAATTGGTTGATTGGTTTGATTATGATAGGATAGGGTGATAGACAAAAAAGTGGTATGACGATAGTTATGATGTAGATGCAAGCTCGAGTGGAGGGCCGGTAGATGCAAGAGTATTAGTTAGGAAATCAAACTCAAATGGAAAAATGAAGAGCAAAAAAAAATCAAAAAAGGCAAAGAATTACAATCGCACTACTACGTATGATGAGGTACTAGCAAAGCTGCGCATAAGACATGTACTTTGGCGACTTTCTTTGTACCTTCGATACCTTGCCTCTGCATACAGCCCTTGTCAAAGCACGGCGGGCCCCCACAGCATCGGTTTTGATTTCTAGATTTGATTGTCTTGTCTTCTTTTGTTCATTTCATTTTTCGTTCATTACTCAGTACTCGTTCTTTTTTTCGTTCTTCTCTGGTTCTGCTTTGTGTGCTCAAATCAAATTCGATTCCACCATTCATATCTTCCGATTTAATCTTAAGCTATGTTTTTTTGCCTCGGTCAAAAATACCTCTAGAATCATCACCGTATCTTCAACATCATGCCGCCAGTATCTTTGCGTCGTGTAGACTCTCCTCTTTTGGCCGATTACCATTATCTTATCTCTGGCCGATGTTCGCCCCTTCAACCAGCACCGCCCGGTTACTAAGAAGCGTGGGTTTTCAAAGAGGCGCGCTTCTAGAAACAAAAAAAAAACGAGACAAAGACTGACAGCAGGCAAAAAGACAGGTGTATTACTGTGCAATAGCTTGCGATTACTCTTGACTACTGAGTAGAGTCTGCAAGTCCCACCCCATGCCCACTAAAAGACCCTTGGCAATACCTTACCCTGTACATGCAGTGGCTGGTAGACTATGAGTAATGGAATGTAACAAAAAGGAGTTCCAATGGCAGAGTTTTGTCGATGACAGCATAGTGCGGTTCATGTTCTACAAAGCTACCGGTCTACGAGGTTATTAACTCCCTTGAAACTTGGAAGCGGACACGGCGGACCCGTGGGCCAGCAGCTAAGAAGCGGGGGCAAAGAGGAGGCAGAGGAGGTGCAGGCAGAATGGATTAGAGTACAATGTAGAGTAAAGCGGTGAGTTACGGATGATGACATGTCTGGGAAAGGAAGATAACTCGGCAAGTCGACAACGCATCGACGACCCGCGACAACGTACGACCGGTGAGACGGGCTTCTCTCGGCATACCGAAGACGGGCAAGAGATCCGACTCAGCAAGGGATGTCGAGACATATCTTACGGATGCAGACTACACGACTGCAAAACGCGCAGATAAGAGTCGTACGGTGTAGTGCATGCCGGCGTCGACCTTTTCCACTTGGGCGAGCAACAGCCAATCGAGATCGCTCCCGATGCAACGGCGGCGCAGGTACACTTTGGGAGTACAGAGTATGGGGACTTCTAGAAAACAGCCTGGAAGAGTCTTGACGCGGCGAATACAGCGATAGGCTGATAGGACGGTTTGCGTCTACCAGAGTTTTACCATTCGAAGAGCTTTCACAGCCGGCATCGTGGCTGTGAGCCGTGGAAAAGTCTCAGCTTCAGTGACGTCATTTCGCGCTAGAGTGGAACAAGGTAAAAATTTACGAGCGGCGCGCTACGGCGTAGTGGGGTGGCAGGGCAAATGCGCTGCAAACTCGAGTCTTCGGCTGCAACTGGGCGACAAATACAGCACTATGTGGGCAGGAACAGGCAGTACACTCGAGCACTACAGCGGCTCAGCGGTTTCAGCGTCATGGCCTTATCCACTTGGCGGTTCCACTCTCCACCACACTCCGCATGTTCTCCACCTGGATGGACTCGTCCCCCACTCAGTGATAGGATAGGATTGCCAAAAGAGAGAGGGCAAAGCGAAAGGTCAAACGAAGGCCAGAGCGGACGCGATATGCAATATATACGGTGTAGAGGTGTGATAATATGCTATATCGAGTGGCTGGCCATGGAAATCGCAAAATTACCGGGGCTCTAAAGAAGACTGGTGGTATCTCGGGACGGGCGAAGATGGGAGGAGAGGAGGTCTGAGAGAATATGCGATGCAGAAGGAACGGGGGTTGCACTTGCCAAGATGATAAAACGAGAGCAAGCCAAGCTGTAGTCAGCGAAAAGGCTGCATGCAGAAGGAGCGCATGCTTACAAGTACACCGCACGTAGTCTGTAGTCAAAGTCGACAGATTATGAAATCAGACGAGAATTTCAAAAACGAGCGGTTTGAAAAGCCGGGCGAAAGAAAGAAGAAAAAACTCAGACAGCCCGTCCGCTCGCGTGCACATACTCTATCGATTCGAGGCTTATTCCCAACCCAATTCCGATCTCACTGACCCTGCATTTCGTCTGCGTGTACCGCAACGGCGTCTCCCGGTGTCTCCGTGTAAACTGGCACGCTGCCTCCACGCTGCCCTCCATCTCCATACCCATGGCATGGCCATGTACTCCGTCCGCCGCAGAGGTACCTCGCTCGATACAAGTGTACCCGAAAATGTGGTCTGAGTATCTTTAATCTTTATCCTCTAATCAAGTACCTGATCTAGCGTGTATTTGTAGTGTGTAGGCATGTACCTCTGAGTAATCTAGGTACTTCTTATCCTCTTCGCCTTTTATCTCTTTTGTTTTATGATTCTTTCTGTTTTTATTCGCCTTTGCCATTACTGCTTGCTCTTTTGTTCTTTATCCTCTTTCTTCACGCGAGACAGATCATTCGTCTGTGAGCGTGCTTTCAAGATCGGCACTATCACTACAGAGTAAGCAGCAAGAGAAAAAAGTAGAAAAGTACCTTGATAAAAAAAAAAGTCTGTTCTGAAATCTTTGAAATTCACAAGCTTCCTTTCATATTTCTTCTCCTCTTGGAATCCTTTTTATTCCTTCCTTCTTCTTCTTCTTCCATTTCATCTCCTACTTCTAACATTTTCATCTTCATCTCTCCTGTTCCTCCTCTTCTCTTATTATCACCACTTTCTTCCATCTCTACCTCTACTCCTCCTCCTACTCACAACAACCACAATGTCTACCACCTACATCCCCACGTCGCATGTCGACGAGTACGACTATGTCCTCGTTGGTGGCGGCACAGCTGGCTGTGTCATTGCTGCCCGCCTGGCCGAGAGCATGCCCGACAAGAAGATCATCCTGATTGAGGCTGGCCCTAGTGACTTCATGGACGACCGCGTCCTCGACCTGCGCCAGTGGCTTTCCCTGCTTGGCGGCGAGCTCGACTACGACTACGGCACTACCGAGCAGCCGAACGGCAACTCTCACATCCGCCACTCGCGCGCAAAGGTGCTCGGCGGCTGCTCTTCTCACAACACCCTGATCTCCTTCCGTCCCTTTGAGTTTGACCTGCGTGTCTGGCAGTCAATGGGTGCCAAGGGCTGGACTTTTGAGAAGTTCATGGGCGCCCTCGACAAGCTGCGCAACACGGTCCAGGTTGTCCACGCCAAGCACCAGAACCAGCTCTGCAAGGACTGGGTCCAGTCCTGCTCGACTGCTCTCGACATCCCCGTCGTCAACGACTTTAACCGCGAGATCAAGGCCAAGGGTGCCCTGCGCCCCGGTGTTGGTTTCTTCTCCATCTCCTACAACCCCGACAACGGCTACCGCTCGTCGGCCTCGGTTGCCTACATCCACCCCATCCTGCGCGGCGAGGAGCCCCGCCCCAACCTCACTATCCTCACAAACGCCTGGGTCTCCAAGATCAACGTCGACAAGACCGGCGAGGAGGTCCTCGGTGTCGACCTGACCCTCAAGGACGGCTCGAAGCGCACTCTGCGCTCGCGCCAGGAGACCATTCTGTGCGCTGGTGCCGTTGACACCCCCCGCCTGATGCTTCTGTCCGGTCTGGGTCCCCGCGAGCAGCTTGCTCCCCTGGGCATTCCCGTTGTTAAGGACATTCAGGGTGTCGGCAAGAACCTGGGTGACCACCCCGAGACCATCATTATGTTCGAGCTGAACAAGCCCGTTCCTGCCAACCAGACCACCATGGACTCGGATGCCGGTATTTTCCTGCGCCGCGAGCCTGTCGACGCCGACAAGGGCCGCCCGTCTGCTGCCAACCCTGCTGGTCTGCCCGATGGCGACATTGCTGATGTCATGATGCACTGCTACCAGATCCCCTTCACCCTCAACACTGAGCGTCTCGGCTACGACAGCCCCCCTGAGAACTACGCCTTCTGCATGACTCCTAACATCCCCCGTCCCCGCTCGCGTGGTACCCTGTACCTGACCAGCGCCGACCCCAACGTCAAGCCCGCTCTCGACTTTGGCTACTTCACCGACAAGGAGGGCTACGATGCCGCCACCTTTGTCTACGGCATCAAGGCCGCCCGCAAGATCGCCCAGCAGGCACCCTTCAAGGACTGGATCGTGCGCGAGGTCGCCCCCGGCCCCAAGGTCCAGACCGACGAGGAGATCAGCGAGTACGCCCGCCGTGCCGCCCACACTGTCTACCACCCCGTCGGTACCACCCGCATGGGTGACGATGCCCTCTCCGTCGTTGACGAGCGCCTGCGCGTCCGTGGCCTGCGCCGCCTCCGTATTGCCGACGCCGGTGTCTTCCCTACCATCCCTACCATCAACCCCATGCTGACTGTCCTCGGTGTTGGCGAGATCTGCGCTGAGATGATCCTGGAGGATTCCAAGAAGGGCACTGCCCGGTTGTAAGCTCTATTTTCCTGCAGTGGAAAATATTTGAGCGTGTATGACCAGTTCTGATTGTTGTCTTATGATTTTGTCTTTTGATTTCTTGTGTTTTTGTTAAGATACTTAGCTGCTATATTGCAGAGCGTTAGCATGAGCTAAAATTTGTCTTTGAATACAATTGAGATTTTGCTACTTGGTTTTTTTTTCGGGTGTTTTTTTGTTATACCGTGACATGTAAGTGATAAGTCACCAATGACGTATTACACTATCGCCAGTGTTATTCAATTATGACTAAGCATCGTGGCAGCCAGCTCGCAATAAACCAAGGGCAACCACTGTTAGACTACACCTTGACCGACACCATTCTCATTTAAAGAAAACTATGTATACTCGGGATTCCTAATACGACAGGACACAAAATACCCGAGCATCTCGATAGGATGGTGTGCGAGCAAGCGATATACCCGATGCTACTTGCAAGAAGAATGTTTGGCCTCACTCGGTGTACTTGATTCGAGCCGGACTGTACAGTCAAGCCCAATCAAGCTGGATATCTCAAATGTGTAAACCTCCAATGGAGATAAGCGGACGCGAGTTGCTCGTGTGCGAGGTCTTCGCCTTAAGCCTAGGGAGTATGAAGAATTATTACCAAAAACGATGAATAAAAACAAATAAAAGCAATTGTCGGATTTATATTAAACCCCAAATTATCGTTGCGGCTTGAGATCTCTTCGGATTCCGCGTTGCATTAGTTGTAGTCCATCGGCGCTAGCTCATCATACCACTCGGGATTAATTCAAAGGATGCACAATTCCGATACAGCGGTCTTTTTACACCCACTGCCCATTGTTCTGACGCCATCACTTTGGAGAGTGCCCCACCGCGGAATAGCTCCCACGTCTTGTGTAACACATGAGAACAACTCCCGAGCCAACAGATCGGCATCCGGGGAACATCTTTGGATTGGCTACTCAAATATCATGATGATAGACACAGAGTTATCGAGGGCAAACTAGTAGCCGGAGATAAATTTTTGGTGAACACGAGCCGTTGATCGCCCGCACTGGGCCCAGGCTAAGCTGAGCTGAACCACAGCTGAACCGCCATCAACTATGCCAGCCAGCCAGCCAATATTGGAGATGGATAAGCGAGTCGGAGACAAGAAAAAAGTACTCGCGAGCCTTACGGACAAACAGCTTGAGGAGCACTAGCGAATAGCAGAAGATCGAGGGGTAATGACATCAACGGGATTGTATATAAAGATGTAAAGCTCCCTGCCGCAGTTGAGTTTGTAGATTGCTCATTAACAACGTCAACATTGGATTCTCTCGTCATACACAATACAAATCTATCTTATATCCACATATTCACTTACACCAACACACCTGAAAATGTCTCTTCAAGGAAAGGTTGCCCTCATCGCCGGTGGCGCAAAGAACCTGGGTGCTGATATTGCCCGCGAACTGGCTCCTCTTGGTGCTGGACTGGCTCTGCACTACAACTCGGACAGTTCCAAGCCCGAGGCCGAAAAGACCCTGGCTGAGCTGCAGAGCAAATACCCCAACATCAAGGTCCGCCTCTACCAGGGCGACCTCACTCGCGCCGCCGCTGTCGAGTCCCTCTTCCAGACGGTCCTCAAAGACTTTGGCCGCATCGACATTGTCATCAACACAGTTGGCAAGGTCCTGAAGAAGGCCATTGCTGATGTTTCCGAGGAGGAATACGACTCTATGTTTGCGTAGGTTCCTCTTCTCTACCTTTATCCTTTTCTCCTCCCTTTTCAAACGGCTAACAATCCAGAATCAACTCCAAGTGTGCCTTCTTCATCATCAAGGAGGCGGCCAAGCACGTGTCGGACGGCGGCAAGATTGTGACCATTGTCACGTCCCTTCTGGCTGCCTTTACCGGCCTCTATACCTCGTATGCCGGCTCCAAGGCTCCCGTCGAGCACTTCACCCGCGGCGCTGCCAAGGAGCTGCAACCGCGCGGCATCAGTGTGTCGGCCGTCGCGCCCGGTCCCATGGACACGCCCTTCTTCTACCCACAGGAGTCGCCCGAGGCTGTTGCCTATCACAAGAGCCAGGCCCTCGGTGGCCGGCTCACCGATACAAAGGACATTGCACCGATTGTGCGGTTCCTGGTAACTGAGGGCGGCTGGATCACTGGCCAGACTATTTTCCCCAACGGCGGCTACACCACGCGCTAGAAATGCCAAAGCGAAGAACAAAAGATGTTTGCAGGTCCAATAATTAGAAAATCAAATTGAAGACTGGACGAGATGATATCACAAACGCAACAGCTGCAGGATCGTGACTATCGAGTGTCGTTGAATATTTCGAGAAAGGCAATCCTGTGCAACATTGCTCAAACTTAAGGATGGCGCGTGATCACGTAATCAGGCTTCGCACTCTTAATCTGTAATTACCGTGATAAGTTCACCGCGACGCGCCACGCTTATCTTAAATTGAATGTATTGAGGGCGCGGTGTAAACGACGCTGTCCCAAGCCGTTACCGTCGTTTGTACGATGTACGATAAACAAGTGAGGCAATCAACGTCTCCCGGTACAGCCATCCGTTTCCCGACGGCACCCCTGCAGCTCTGGTGCCGTAACTTAACTCATCACACTGAAGTCACACGCTTCTGATTTGTTAGATCGCGTCCAAGTCCCATTGTAATTGAGAGCTGATACGCGTGTTTTCAGCCCCGTTTCTTGGATGGGTTTGGTGCGCTGTGTTGTGAAGGCATCTAGTTTCTAATATCACATATATTTCTTAGCTTCAAGGATGTTATTTGAAAGTAATAGGGGTCATCTTGGTAATGGAAAGGAGACAAGACTCATAGCTTTATATGTTATTTGCTTACGTGTTTTTAAAACTCGGGGTGTATGCCAGAATCCCAAATTGTTCGCGGGGCCCCAAGCTCTTCTGCATCTCCACCTCTCCTACTTCGTACTTTAAGCATTCACTGGTTCAGTGTGCATCACCTGTGCCTTTGACTTTGACTTCAAAGCTGGCCAGCTAAACAAAACGACACAATGGAGAATCTCAGTCTAGAGATGTTGGAGATGATTGCATCTCAACTCGCACTCCAAGATGCCATCAATTTCTCCATGACCTGCAGCACTGCGCGCGCCGGATGCCACAGCCGCATCAACCCCGACTCGTACTTGGCCCAAACATTCCGCTCGCCACGCTACCTTTTGGCGGCGATGACAGACTTTGGCTGTGTGCTATCAGGCTCCCGGGCCCTCGACTACTTTATACCCGGGTCGGCATCCAGGTCCTCTTCCGACTGGGACTTCCTTGTGCCTTGTGTCGAGAGCTCGGTGCTGGGAATGATGGACGCGCTGGTGCACTGCGGCGTCAAATGGGACGATCCGTTGGAGGAGCTGGTATCTCTCATTTCTATGCAAAGGAGCCACTCGATTGTCTTGCACAAGAAAGTGCTGATGTGCGTCTCTCCGGCGCTTTTTACTAGCCAACGGCGTCCAAAGCCCACCCGCGAGCAAAGAGAGGTTTACGAAATGCTTCACCAGCTTGCCAAGGACTCTCTGAGCGCGGCTGGCAAGGCATGGGTCAAAATCGAAAAGGTTTCTGGAAAGCCTTCTTTGACACCATCTGGCGCCCCAAGCTTGTCCAACATCGTCAAGAATACCAACGATGACAGTGTGGAGTCGGCAACCATAAGTGCGCGAGCGGGAATCTTTCAGTTGACGTCAATGGGCCGGATGTTGCAGCCAGAAAGGCATACCGATGCCCTCACCGTACACGGTGATGACTTAACACCAGATGGGGAGCAGGTGGAGTACACTATGGATAACTCGCTTGAGCATCTGAGGCTCATCAATGGCTATATCACCACGGCGGCAGGGTCACGTCAAAAGGTGCAGCTCTTCCAGTGCCATGGGTTGGACGGGCTTCCTTGCACGCCTCTCGAGTTCATCATCAACACCTACTACGCAACACATGTGCAGTGCTTCATCAGTGGCTGGTCAGCCGGCCACTTCTTCTACGACCTTGCGCAACAGAAACTTGCGATCAACTGGAGCTTGCCCGATGCAGAGAACAGCAGGCTTACCCGGCGTCAATGCATCCGCAAGTACAATGAGCGCGGCTTCCGTTTTTTTATGTCCTCCAGTCTAGTGGCGGAGCTCGACGGTGACCTAAACTTCAGCTACCATGCCGACATGCTCTACACGGAGGGAAGACGGACAAGGTACACCTTGGCAGCATATCTTCGTACGAGTCAGGCTGAACAACAGTACAGAATGGCATTTGGTCGAGCTTGGAACGGGACATCGAAAAATGCCAAGCCCCACCCACTGTCCCACGAAGGCTACAGCGCTCTCTATGCAGCTGTGAACCCAGGCATCGATCAAGGACTTCCTGATGACCCGGCCCACGGGCCTCACTCTCTGAAGCCAAAGGCCGAGAGTGCCGCCAGACGGTTGGGCGATAAGGGCACACTTTTGGTTCGATTCCATAGATTGCAAAAGGCCATGTGGACTGGCTCCATCTGCCCATACTGTTCCAAGGGTCTGATTAATCGCGGCACCCTGAGACGCGATTGCGTGCAGTGCGATTTTGATCAAACACGCATGGAAGGTGATGAGCTGCGGGTGCTCCCCGTTTTTAGGCGCCGCGAATGGGAAAAGTTTTCTTTCGGGCACTTCAAAACACTGTGTCAGTCACTGGATATGTTCCGCTGGAGGGTATCGAATCAGGATACCGCATCAGAGGCGGACGGCCTCCAGCTAAGAGCGACGGAACCAGTGCTGCCGCACATGGCGCGCTGGCACTACCCGTCCAGCGTGTCAATGTTTGGAAATGACTTGAGACGGCAGCCGGTCTTTATGGATATTCTTGCTGCAGAACGCGCCAGTGCTGGGCAGAGAAGATCTCCTCTTCTAGCCTCTGAGGACGCGGCGAGGCACTTATGGTACCCTCACCGGAGCATGGGAACCTCGGCCTCATATACGGAATCCGTGGTGTCGGGCCCACGTGCCTGGAGCTTACGAGATATCCTTGCGCTGGGCATGGTAAATAACACTGTACCGAATGCCGATGACTACAACGTAGCCGGAGTCTCGGCCACGGCTGTGGCTCAGGCCTGTGTCCCCTGGGGCCAAAGGGGCAAGGTGCGTGTCAGAGGCGGCAAGCATGTGGTTCTCGCAGCCGACCAGATCAGCGACGACAGTGTATTATTGACCAGCGGCGCGAACGATGTCGACGCTTACAGAGAAAAGAGCGAGAGCCAAGAGGAGGAAGAGAGGGAAAATATTATTATTGTCGAGAGCCGCGAGGAGCAGTGGGCATACAACTTGTATCTTTTGACGGCGGCGCTGGGGACGTGCATGGAAGCCAAATGTCGGCCGAACTTGATCAGCATGCGTCCGCCTCAGATTTAAGATCTGGCTCGAAGCCCCATTGACGTTTGTTGAGTTGATGTACTGGTTGTTTTCAATTATGTTTGAATCGGGAGAGCACCTTTGGTGTTATACTTATGTGCATGGCCTCGTTAAATTGACTTGCCACGTCGGAGTTCTAGTCGAATCTGTTGTGCCTCAGAGATTGTTTGTAATTCTTTTGTTGATTGTAGAATATTGATGTGTTTATTGCAATTGACGACAAACTAAAAACAAAATGATTGGTTTTTTTTTTTAAAGAAAAATTGTCTAAGTCACAGATAAATGGCTTAAAATTTCAATGATGTGTCTTTAATCTATTGAATATTCATGATATAATAATGACAGTCGTCTAAATGGAACTTTCAGCATCAATTACTCGTACATAGCACACGATGATATTTCGTTGATTACCATGATAGCGGCCTGTACGAGTATTTACAGAGAAAATAACGTGTTTCGGTCGCTCAGCCAACGACGGATGATGTTGTGGTATCGGGTGGACCCCTGATGCTATCATGTTAGTGTACCTACCATTACCCCACAAATGCACGGTAAACAGTGTAGCGGTACCAGTGACAGGCTAGAGGTCGCCGTGTCAATATCTGTCCAACGGTCATGCTCCTTGTTCTTGGCCAAGTTCTGCAAAAGCTTGTTAATTTGATGGCTTGCTGTGTGTTATGAGTTTCTCTGCAGCACATCTTAAGCAAACGCTTTCCGGCTTTTACAATGTTTCCTCTATACTCTACGACGAGCTCGTGTCTGTAGCATGGCTGTTCCCTATAGTATAAGTTTTTCCTCTTAGTTTAAGCCTAACTGTAAGCATAATACACCTAAAGTGACTACGTCTGATCTTCTACATTCTTTGCTGTGCCTCCGTGCTGTATTTAGGGCGTGATGCGTATCGACCTGCTTGGGAGCAATTATTGCTCCGGAGCAAGTTTTGCCAAGAAATGCTTAATTGGTGAAATATATAACTTTGTACTATAAAGTGGGCTAGGTTAGATGTATCTTTTTAATGTAATACTTCTAGTACTTTCAATTATTAGCTTCAACGTAGGCATACTTATGTTCTTTTATTTCCTAACCTTTTGAATTTGACTTTGCTTTTGAGGTAGCTGTGATTTTGATTTGTATTAGTTTTTTATATAAATCAAAATAATTATAGCCGATTTCGATGATATTCGTCCCTCGCGAGAGGAAATTGAAGACTATGATTTTTTAGAGTTACTAACTTTTTTAATACGTACTCGACGTATCGAAAATATCTTTGATTTTGACGATAATCGTATAACGCTTGTACTATTGACTAATAAATTATTATTATTACGTCGGAGCTTTATCGACGCGTAAGACTTAAAGATTATTTTTTTTAACGTACCCTCGTTTTTTTTTTTTAAGTCTATCGGCGTATAACGAGAGTCGGTATCTTTTTTGTCCGATATAAACTATTAAAATTAGTACGATAATTCGGACGCCGAAAATATCGTGTTTTTATTACGGCCGTTTAATATAATATTTACGACGTTAGTTTAAAGCTTTATAGTCTTCGATATTTTTATATTTTTCGCGACGATAGTACTATTAATAAACGACGTAAGCTAGTTTAATATTTTTTTTTACTTTTTTACTATTACTATTGTTTTTACAATTAAAGATAGTTTTCGAAGTACTCCGTCGGTTTTTTTTAATATACTACTAAAGAAAGTCGTATTTACTATAAAAATAACGGCGACGATAATAAAGTTATATTTAAAGTATAGAATTAACGGCTTTTTAAACTCTCGAAAAACCTTACTTATAAAAGAAACGTACGTAACGGTATTAGCGAGGTTAAAAGCGGCTTACTTTATATAACTAGCTTACTTTAATGAAAAAAAACTTAAAGATAAATTCGATAGAGAGAGGAAGCGTTATCGTGTATAATAAAAGTTTATAGAGGCTTTAAGGGTTTTATATAATCTATAAACGGGCTTGATTCGATACGATAATAAAAATAAGTAACAATACTTTTTTTAAAAATATAGCGATAATAATAAAATATAGTAGCTTAAAACTACGCTTTTAGGTAAAGTATCGGTATACCGTAGTATTTTTCTAACCGATATTACTAACGGGGTATATATTACCGCCGCTTCGGAGTTCGGGTATTACGATAGTCGCTTTTAGTCGTAAGAAACGGGTATAATTACTATAGAAAAGTCAAATTTAAAAATATTAAAAAATAGTTAGGTATAGCCTCGTCGGTTTTTTATAATACTTATATAATTTTACGATATACTATTATTTTTTCCGTTTTTTATTAACGCGGGCTTTAAAGCTAGCGAAAGTCGTAAATAAAAAAAGATATTCGACTTAAAAAACTTTAATATATACGCCGAAATATTAGTAGTTATTACGGGCGAAAAAAGTACTTTTTAAATACTTAAAAGTCGTGGCGTTAAAACGGCTCGTATAACGGCCGTAAATACGTCGATTTTATAAGTTACTACGATATTTAATAGTACGGTAAATAACCTTAAGGCGTTTATAAAAACGTACTTAAAGTTAACGATTAAAAAAATAGAAAAAGCGTATAGTAATATTTTTATAAAAAACGAGCTTATTATTTGTTTTTTAAAGCTCGATAAAAGTAAAAACGCGACTCTATAAATAGCGATAAAAAGCAAAAATTTACGGGTAAAGTTAATAAAAAGGTAGATTAATTTAGCTTAATAATTTTTATTTTATATATAGTTTTAGTATATTTTTAAAATTTAATAGTTGTTTTATTGTAATTTAATAAAATTCGATAAAATTTTAAAGTAAGTTTTAATAAAGTTAAAGGTAAAAAAATTTATACGATATTAATTTAAAAAAAAAATAGTTAAAATTTATAATTAGTAAGTAAAATTTATTGTGTTTTATTATAATAAGAAAAAACGACTATCGTTATTATTTATTAAAATAAAAATATAGTAAAAAATATATAAAAAAAATCTCGCGATAATTATTAAAAATTATATAAATCTTTATTTTTATATTTAACTTTTTATTACTACTACACTAAAACCATTAAAATCATCGCTAAAATACCGTAAATTATCGATTTTAGTCTATAAAAGCTTTATAAAATACGTAAAAATTAAACGCGTATCTTTAGAATTAAACCGAACTATAATTTTAGCCCGTTAGAACGCGTTTTATATATTAATTACGTATATTAAATTCTTTGTTTTTTTACTCGGTAGTACTTTTTTTTTTTTTTCGGTTTGTTTTTTGTCGTTTATAAAGATAAAGTTATACATCGTTATAGTAGTATATATTAACTATTAAGAGCGAAAACGGATACGTATTATCTTGCTATTTACTTAACTAACTACTAATACACCAACCTATTACTAAACTAAGCGTACTAACAAAAAGTCGGGCTAGGCTTTCTTAGCCGGAGGCTAAGAGGCTTAATTTGTAACTTTACGACTACGCGTTAAAAGAAGTTCGAAAGTGCTTTAGATTATAGCTTTTAGGCCGATCGGAATGAATTAAAAGTCGTAAATTAAAAATATCAATTGTGTGTCGTTATGTCGATGATTTCGTAGGTTTTACGTGTTATTTGTGTTGATAGCTGAAATCTATTATTAGTTAAAGATAGGGGTTGTCGGCGGTGAAATACGGTAGAATTTTAAGCTATAGAATTAAACTAAAAATAGTATAAAAATTATAATATATAAAAATAAAAATTAAAAAGAAATAATAAATAAAAAAAAAAAAATATTATTTTAAGTTTTTTATAATAAGTTAATACTTTTTTTATTTTTTTTTTACTTTAATATAGCCGTTTTATTAAACGTACCGTTTAGTAACTCGATCGGTATATTTTTAACGTTTAAAGTTTTTACGCGCGGTTTCGACGTTAGTAATACGTATTACTAGTTTATAAGAAAAATTTTTTTAGTTAAGTTAGTTAAAAATTAAACTAAAGCTAAATTTCGTCGGGAAGTTTTCGTCGATAAAATACGTAAACCGATTAATTTAAGTAACGTTTACTTTATTAAAAGTAAACGTAAGTTTATTTATATCGAGTTTTTTAGTTAGACTTATAAAAGTCGTAATAAAAAAAATAATAATACTAGTATCCGAGTCGTTATTATCGTTAAAAATAAAAAAACTATTATCGTTATTTTAATCGTTTATTATAAAAATAACTTCGTTATTATTAAGATTATTATATAAATTAGTATTATTATCGGCCGAAAGTATAGTAGTAGGCGTTTTTATAATAAAAGTTATACTTTTACGTTTAAGCTTAAAAAGCGGCGGGGTATTTTATATAAAAATTTATTATTAAAAGACCGGTATAATTTATTAATCGAGCCGATTAAAAATATTTTTAACGAGTATATAAAAAACTAGTATTTTCGTTACTTTTTAGTTTTAAAAAAACGACGGGGTCGAAACTTACGGTAAAAAACGATTATTCGGTTACGTAATATTAACGGTATAAGTAATAATATCTAAATAAAAGCTATACTAAGGTTTTTCGGGGATTTAAAAAAGCTTTAAGTTTTTATAGCTGAGTTTTAAACGAATCGTACCGATTTAACTAAAGATTATAATAAAAGTTAAGTTATTTATAATATAGTTAACTTCGGCTAATTTAATTATTCTAACGTAAACGCGCGAGAATTTTTATATTAGAGTAATATTAATAACCGATCCGGGTAAAATAACGTTTTTATACTCGCGGAAAAAAATACGAGTATTATCGAAGTAATAAAAACCGTAGGCTTAATTATTAATTTAAAAAGTCGATCGGACGAATTATATAGTATAAGTAACGGTAGATTAAATAATATTTACGTTTATAAGATATTTAAAAAAAGTTTTATTTTAAATACGGTACCGCGTATTTATATTAAATAATAAAAAATTATAACGGTATAATATTTTTTAGCTATAGTCGACGATATTTAACGTAAAATAATCGGCGTCGTAAAGAATAGTTAAATAAAAACAGTAAGTTTTAACGGCTATAGTAACTTTTTTATTAAAGATATTTTTTATATTTGTTTAAATAATACCGAGGTAAATATAAACGAAGCTATAAAAGTTTTAAAAGATTAATTTAAGCTTTATTTTTAAGATATTAAAGTAAAGTTATTATCCGGTAAAAACGAAATTTTTAAAAGTATAAAAGCCGACGATATAAGCGTTAATATTTATACGATTAATCTTATTATTACGGTATATTACTCGGGCTAAAAGTTTAACGAAATTATTACGGATAAATAGTTACTACGTATCGTTATAAAAGTTTATATTATAATAAGTTAAACGGTTAATTAGCTTAGTTTAATCGGGAGCGTTAATAAAAAAAATAGTACGTAAATATTATCGTTCGAATATACGGTTTTTAAAATTAATATTATTTAACTACTAAAAAAGTTCGTAGTCTTAAGTACGTTTAATTATTTTACTAAAGGTAAAATTACTTACGAGGGACGGGGTAAACGTCGGGGAAAATTATACTTAGTTAATCCGGGCCGGCGGAGTTACTAGAATTATTTTTTTAAAGTTAATATATTTCGTAAGAGTTTTAAAAGAAAGTTTTACTTTAGGTATCGTTTTAAGTATCGTCGAAGACGAAACTAGTTTAGATTTATTAGTTTTAGCCGTAAAAGTATTAATAAGCGTAAACGTTATTATAATCGGTATATAGAAAAAAAAAAAAAAAAAAAAATAGATATAGATAAGTAAAAAAAAAAAAAAAAAAAAAAAAAAAAAAGAATTATTCGTTTTATAAAAAAATAAAAGTAAAATTAAAAAGCAGTAAATAAAAGTAAGAAAAAAAAAAAAAAAAACGAAATAAAAAAGTCGTTTAAACTAATAAAAAAAAATCGGTTTAAATAAAAAAAATAAAAAAAATAAAAAATAAAAAATAAAAATAACTTAAAATAATAAAAACTTTAAATATAACTATAGTAATAAAGTATTATAAAAATAAAAAAAAAACTAACGTTTATTTATTTATTTATAAATAAATAAACGTTAGTTTTTTATTTATGAATACGCCTATAAACCGCTATAGTAGTATAAAATATATCTATATATCTATAGTAGTAAAAAACTCGATAAGTAAAAAACTCTATTATCGGCGGCCTCGTAAAACGGTAGCTACGGTTAAAAAAAATATACGAATATAAACAAACGTAAGCTATAGAAACCTAGTACCGGAAAAATTAAGAGCGACCGCGCTACGTAAACGTAACGTAGTAAATAATATAAAGTAATAGCTATAAAGAATATAAGGTTATAGTTAAAGTAAATATATAGTGAAATATTAAAGTATTAAAAAAAAAATATTAAAAGTTACGACGGCGTAACGTTATAGCTTCGGCGGGCGGTAAAAAGAAAATTAGCCGAAAACGAACTTAAATAAAGTATTATTACGTTATAAACAGAAAACGCGACTAATAATAAACGGAAAGTACGGCGTTAAAAAAATAAATACGACCGACGAATTTTTAATTATAAAATATCGTCGTTTCCGCGTCTTTTAGTCGAGTAAACTTTTTTTTTTTTTTTTTTAAAAATTTATTTTTTTTTTAAATTTTTTTATTTATCGTTTTTTATTTTTTTCCCGTTATTTTTATTATCGCGCTACGTTTTCGTTACTATTTTTCGTCGCGCGCCGTTTATTAAAAAAATTACTAAGTTTTATTATATTTATTACTCGATTTTTTTCGACGATTACTATAGCTTTTTTTACCGATACGTTAAACGACGCGTTTAAAAAGAAAAAAAATGTTTTTATAATTTCGCGGGGTATACCTCGCGCCGTTATAAATATTTACCCGCGTTATATTTATATAACGGGTAAGTTTTTTAAAACCGTTGTCGTCGATACTTCGAAGTATTTTTTACGTTTCGGTAAGTTTAAAGCCGACTATTTAACGTAAGCGGGTAAAAGGTTTAAGTACGTATATTACGCCGAGTCGAAGTATTTTTATAATGTAGTAAGTTTGTTTTTATTTTTTTTTTTCGTTATCGCTACGGGTTAATTACGAAGTTCGACCGTATTATTAAAATTAAAGCCGTTATTTTTATAATAGTTTACTATAAGTAGTTAATTAATTCGGTTAGTTACGTAAAAACGACGTAAACGTAAACGTTTTACGTTTAGTCTTTAACTAAAAATACGGTTTTTTCGTTTACGTTACGTCGTCGTAACGAAAACGTTACGTTTATATTTAACGATACTTTTTAAAAAAAAGCTATACGTTTTTAAAAAAAATAGCTAAAACTTAACCGCGACTTTGTTATTACGGTAAAACAATTAAATATATATATATCGAGTATTAACGTTAAAATATCGTAAATTACGACGGCGTTAGAAAGTCGCCGCGTAAGCCGTAAAAAAAAACAAGTTACCGAAAGTAATAGTAAAAAAAATATAAATTTAAACGTATAAAATTTTATAAAAAAATAGATTTAAAGCCGTTACGGAAAAATAACGGGGTTATTAAAGTAAAATTAGTTATTATTAATAATAGTTTTAAAATTAACTTTATTATAGAAATTTTTAATTAAGTTATAGTATAAAAGTCTAGTACTTTAAAAAAACTAACGTATAATATATTAAATATTTTTTTTAAACTATAAAACTTCGGCGAAATCGCGGCGGTTATATAAAAAGTAACGAAAGTATATAAAAAAACGTAAACGTTTATATTTATTATTATAATATTTAACTATAATATAATATAAATCTTTTTATACGCCGTATTTATACCGTAACGTAGTCGCCGTAAAAACGTAACAATAAAAAAAATAATTACGGAAGTTAATATAACTAATATAAACTTAAGTAAAAATATTATTTTTATATTTAATTAATCCGTTATATTTAAAAAAAAAAAAAAATAGTCGGATTCGATATAAAAAACGTAAAAGTTATAGTATTATACCGGTTTTACCGCGAAAACGTATTTTTATTCTAGTATTTTTAGTTTTTTTATTAAAGTATTAAAGTATTAAGTAACTACTTAGTCGAATTTCGCGGAAATAATAATATCGTCGATAGTTAATTACGGCCGTCGTAAAAAACGAAGTTATTATAAACGATATAAAGTATTACGTTAAAGTTATTCGAGGTAAAAGCAGTATTATTTATTAACGTTATAAAAATTAGCCGTTCGACGGCGTAAGAATACTTTTATCGGCGGGACGCTCGATTCGAATTCGAAAAAAAATAACGGCGTAAATTTATATACTTCGTTAATTATTTTAAGTATATATTTTTAAATTTTTTAAAAAACGAAGTATATACGTTTAAAAATAAACTAAAGTAGTTTATTTTAAACGAAGCCGTTATAACCGATAATTAATTTAATATAGATTAAATAAAATTATTTTACGGTATATATATTATAGTTTTATATTAACGTAACGAAACGGGTAAAAGTAAATATTTATATAATTATTTTAATATTAATTTTAATAACGTAACACTATTATATTAATTTTTTATTTATTTAAAAATTTAAAAAACGGGCGGTTAGAATAAAATAAATAATATTACCGTTTAAATAAACCGGCGTAGTTTTTACGACGTAACTACGATTAAAATATATAAACTCGTTTTTCTCGAAAACGAATTATATTTTATAACGACGGGTTTATTTTTTATACGTAGTTTAAGCCGTAGTTAAATTTTTATAATTACGGGAAATATTATTACTAACGGTAATTATATTAATATCGTTAACGAAGTTAATAGTAGTAATCGCCGAATATATTACGAAGTCGCGGTATAATATAACGATATAAAAAACGAAAAAAATAAAAAAAAAAGTAAAGTTTTATAAAACTTTTACGGTAATAAAAATAAAAAAAAACTTTTTACCGTCGAAACGAAAATATACCGACCGTTCGGCGAAAAAACTACGTGTCTATAATATAAGTTATATTAAAAATTTAAAGAAGTAAAAAGTATAAAAAAAACGAGTATAATTAACGGTATCGAACGCGCCGCTAATATTAAGTTAAAATAAAAAAATACGAGTATTTTACGAAATAACGGCTTTAACGACGTATTTAAAAGTTATACCCGTTAGTTTAGTAAACCGATTAATACGATTACTTATTTATTTAACGGGGATTATACGATATAACTCCGCGGCCGTAGTAATTTTTTTAGTTATTATTTTTTTTATTATTTTACCGATAATTTTTAAAAATAAAATCGGTCGGTAAACGTCGGTTTTTTATTTCTATTAAACGGATTTTTTTAGTTTAACGAAAACGACTACGAAAACGCGGCGGAATCGTTATAAGTAATATACGAGTATAAAGTTAGCTTAAACGATGTTATAAATCGCGTCGATTATAAGTTTGTCTAAAGTTTTAAAAAATCCGGTTAAGATATAGTCGTTTTTAAATATTTTTTAAGAAAATAATTTATATAAAGTCGCTTCGACGTCGCTACTAATAACGGATTTTTTAATATAGATTTCGTTTTTAGGGGGTTATATATATAAAATATTAAAAAAATCGGCTAGTAAAAAAAAAAAAAAACGACGTATGAAGATAAAAGCTTTTTTATCGTAGTTATTAGTAGGTATTTTATCGTTATTTTTTCGTAAAAAAAATAACTTAATATTATCTAGCGGTTTATAGCTACGAAGCTAAGCTTATTTCTTTATTTTTTATAGTAAGTCGTCGTTACTCGACGTTTTTACGGTAGTATTATATTAAAACTTCGTTTTCGTACGTACGATAGTTTTTTTTTTAAGTTTACGGTATTTAGTATATTCGTTTTAATTATAGTTTATACGTATAAGTTTTTACTTTTTATAAGTATTATAAAAAAATCGCGCGGCTTTAGCTACTTTGTTATTTTATTACGTTAGTTAGCCGTCGATAGCGGTTTTTTTACGGGGTATAACGGCTTTAGTAACGTCTATAATAAAAACCGTAAGCTCGTCGATAAAGTCGTCGAAAAGTTCGATAATAAATACGGTATCGCGGCGAAAACGAAAAATAAAGTTAATAAAGTCTTTAAGTAATATAGTATCGAGTTTTTTTTAGTTTTATTTCGAAAAAAAAGTCGGTTTAAAGCGGTATAAGTTAAATTAAAAGTAAATAACGTTATAATCGAAACCGAGTTAGTTTTTAACGTCGATGTACTCGATACGAACGCGCCGTATATATTAGTAGAAGTCGATAATTAAGTCTCGGTAGTTTTTTCTTTAACGGGTAATAAAACCGTACGGTATAACTAGTAATAAATTAAAGTAATTAGTATAATATATAAAAAATTCGACTTTAAAAAAAAACGATTATAAAAGTTTTAGAAAAAGTAATATATATTAAAGTCGCTAAGTACGATATTATAGTAACTTCGTTATTAGTTAGTTACGACTTCGATAAATAAGTTTATTTAATCGGGGCGTAAATAGTTTAGTAAATAGATCGACTAAACGGTAACGGTAACGTTATTAGATTAAATTATAATATTATATTAGTTACAGCTATTACGATACGACTACGATACGATATTTTAACGTTTATATAAATATAATATTACGTTTTCGCTATAAAAGATATTATAATATAAAAAATTAAAAAAGTTTTATAGCTTATAAAATATTTTATCGACGTTTAGTTTTTAAATAACGAAAATATCGAACGCCGTACGATTAAATAACGCGAACGTTACGTTATTGTAATTTTTTCGTATATTTTATTAAATAATATTTAATATTTAAGTATTAAGTTAATAAAAAATTTAGTAATATTCGCGGTAAATATCGTAGTAAAATCGGTAGTAACGGTTTTTCGAGAACGGCCGCGCGGCTTCGTCGCGGTATCGTTAGACTTAGTTTTTTTAGTAGTTTAAGTAAAAAAAAAAAAAAAAACGAAAACCGAGAATTCGGCGGTAACTAAAAAAACGGCGGAGTAAACGGTAAATAATTCGAAAAAAAAAACGCGGTTTCGATAAACGGTCGTAACGTTATCGCGATAGTATTAGCTAATCGGGTAGTTTATAGACTAAACTTCGTAGTTATTATAATAGTTAATATATTTATAATAATTTTTTTTATATTTTATAAAGTAAACGGTACGTTTTTTTTCGGAGTATATTATTTTTACGTAAGTATCGTAACGAAACGGTTTTTAGTAATATTTAACGACGTATCCGTAAGTATAATATTTATAGTAACGAGTAACTTTCGAAACGGTATAATATAATTCGTAGTTAAACGATATCTTTTCGATAAAAACGCCGCGGTTATAAAACGAGTTCGTATTTTCGATATTATTAAGTCGAATAACGAGTTAGCCGTTAGTATTTTTTTTAGTTTTAATGGCGTTAATAAAAATAACGGAAAGCGCGATTTCGCGGAAAATACGTAGTTTATTTTTTATTTTAATATTAAAAATATAATTAAAAATATAAAAAACGATAATTATATAAAACTTAGTAAAAGTTTTAATATCCGTCGTAAACGCGTTTATAATTTAATTTTTAATAATAATACCGAAAATAACGACTAGTTTTTTAAAAAATATAACGACGTCGTCGTTAAAAAATTTATATATACTTACGAAGTCGTTTTTATTATTTTTTATAGCCGTTTAAACTACTTAAATTATTTTTTAATAGTTACGTTATTTAATTACGGCGGGAACGTCGTAGTATCGTACCGTTATCTCGTAGCTATTTTTAATTCTCGTAAAAACGGTTCTAACGGCTTAAATATATATCGAAAGAAACGTAGAAAAAAAAGTCGAAGGAAAGTACTATTAAACTATCTCGAGGATATTTTTTACGGAAACGTTAACGCGCGTTATAGTAATAATACGGTCGCGTATTATTTCCGCGATACTACGTGTTTTCGTCTAAAGGTCGCTTTTAATTTCTAGTAATAAAAAAATAACTATAATTAAATTATCGATACTTTAAAAGTTATCGTCGGTAGTAGTTAAAAGCCGTATAAAAGTAACGGTATCGTTGTTTTAATACGGCGGGATAAACTATCGGCCGGAAAAATCGCTTCTACGACCGCGTACGATATACGCGGGGCTAACGAAGCTAAAACTTATAGAAGTAATATTTACGATTCCGATTCTAATGTTTTTTTAATAAATTAACGATATCGCGACGTAGTAATAACGATTTCGTCTAAATTATCGTTTTTTTTAGTTAATTACCGAATTATAGTAAAAAAAAAAAAAAAAACTAACGTTAAAAAACTTAAATAATATTAACGAGTAAATAATAATCGTAATATAAAAACTTTATATTTAATAATTCGTATAAAATAAAAGCTATAATTAATATATTTTATATCGTTAAATAAAAACGACGTTCGTAATATAAGTCGTACTAAATTTAATTTTTTTAAAATAAATAAAGTAAATAAAACTTTTTTTTTGATATCTCGATTACTATAGTACTATATTTATCTAATATATTACTTAAACTATTCTTACGTAGATTAATCGTTTTTTAACTTTTATTTTACTATTTTATTATTTTTTATAATAGTTTACGTTTTTTATTAAGTTTTATTTAGTTAAAGTAATATTTAAGTAGATATATCCGATTATATAGTATATTTATTAACTAGTAATATAATTATATAGTTTCGGCTCGACGAGATTTAACCGCTAAGGTTTTTTTTTTTTATACGGGTTTATAAAAACGTTTTATTTTAAGTAAAAATTAAAAAAACTTACGACGAAATTTTATATTTGTTTTAAGATTTCTTTTTAGCTTTAAAAGATTTTATTATTTTTTAGTCGGCCGTAAACGCCGATAACGCGGTAATAGTTATTATTTAGTAACGCGTTATCGATTTAACGAATTTAATTTAAACCGTAATAATAAAAAAGATATATAATAGTTTATTTTACTATTATATAGCTTGTATTATAAACGAGTTTCGTCGGGTTAAATTATTATTTATATAAATATATAGTTTTCGGAACTTAATTTTTTATCGTTGTTATAAAAATCGGTTTTTACGTATTAAAGTTCGTTAAATAAACGAGTAAAAAAGTTTCGTTATAATATTATTTTTTTATTGTATTTTTATCTTAAGTTACCGAGACGGCGTTTACGGTAATTGTTTTTACTATTATAAAAAGTATTTATATTTTTTTACCGATCCGATATTAATACGGTTTACGGACGTAGTAGTTATTAAAACGGATTTAAATAGTAAAAATATTTTCGGGCTTCGGCTTTTCGATATATAATTTTATATAACCCGTAATATCGACGTTACGGGCGTAATAACTACCGTTAAAAATAAAGTATTAGTAATCGGCCGTAAAAAAAAAAAAACGAGCTATAACGCGGGCTATACGTTAACGGAAAATAACTATAAAAGTAACTCGCGGTAAATAAAAGCTACGGTTTAAAATTAAACTTTAAAAAAACGGCCGCGACGACGGCGTAAAAAGTTAGATAATATAATATATAGTTAATCGAAAAAAGTTTTTTTAAGTTTTAGCTCGTTAAAAATAGATTAAATATTAAATTTATTTTACTTAAAAATTTTTAATTTATAAAAAACGTATATACCGTAAACCGAAGTATTATCGAGTTATATTAATATATAAACTTTTTTTTTTAAAATCGTAACGATTTTAAATAGCCTACGTTACTTATAAAATAGTTTTTTATTTTTAAATATATTGATTTTTTTTTTATTGTTTTAATAAAATATTATAAAATTTTTATATAAGTTTTAACTAACGGGGCGGAAACGATATTTATTAGTTTAATCGCGGTTTACGGCGAGTTTAATACGGTAAGTTATAATATATTTTACGGTAAAAGTTTAATCGGACGTAAGCCGTTATAAGATATAAGTTCGGAAGATAATATAGTTTTTTATAGTTATATTTAATTTTTAATTTAAGATACGTTAAATAAAAATATTTTATTTAAAAAAAAGTACGGGTTTACGGTTAAAAAAAAAATAAAAAAAAGATTTATTATAAAACTTATAAATTATAGAACGATCGGTTAAAAGTATACGTAAAAGTTAAATATATTAGTTTTTTTAGCCGTTATCGGTGATTTTTATAAAAGTATTCGAAAGTTTATAGTGTTTTTTTTCGACGATATTATTTATTTAAAAGTTATACGTCGAAGTAAAGATTCGCGGGATTTTAAGCTTTTTATAAACGCGTTATAGTTTATTTTTAAATTCGGTATTATTATTAACGATTATTATTAAAAGTAAGCTATATATAAAAATAATTATATTAATAAAAGAATATATTATATTATAAAAGTTAATAACGGCGAGGTTTTTCGTTTTTATATATTTTATTAAAATATAACGAGTTTTAATTAAATATTTATAGTTAGTCGACTTAAATATATATTATACGTTTATATAAATTTTAATAAACGGTTATAGTAATATTTTTTAAACGATTATTTATTTAATAAAACGACGGTTTTTTTATTTTATATAGTTAAAGTAAATATTTAATATTAAGTCGATGTTTTAGTATATTTTATTCTATTAATAAAATTAACGTATTTAATACTACGTTATTTATCGACCGCGGTAGTTATTATCGATATAAATAGTTTTAATTAAACTTAGTTTAATAGTATTCGATATAATTACCCGTTAAAAAATATTAAAGTTATTATTTTTTTTATTATAGCGTTAAAAGGTTTTTTTTATATAAAACAATTTAATTGTATATTATTTAAAAACTCGGCGAAAGTTAAAAGTAGAATTCGACGGGAATTTAAAAGACGTAAAAAATTTAATAATATCGTCGTAGTTATTAATACTAACGTTTAGTAGTTTTTTTAATATCGGATCGGGTAGTAGTAGTAAAGTTATATCGTTTTTTTATTTTTAATAGTAGGTTTAAATAATAATAAAACCCGTTATATTTATCGAAGTATTTTAGTTACGATTTTAAAATAAAAATTTATTAAGATAAATTTTTTAACTTAAGCGGTAAATAAAAACTTTAGTTACGATTAAAAACGTAATATTATTAATAAACGAAAGATAAATTTAAACGTTAACGAAATTTTTAATTTTTTATTTTTACGTAAGATTATCGGGGTTAAATTTTTTATACGAGCGGCGAAATAAAACGTTAGTTAATTTATTTTTTATACCGGGTATATACCGTATTTTAAAATTAAAAATTTTTATTTATATAATTTAACGTATAATTAAAGCTTTTAAGACTTTTAAAAAAGTACCGTTAAATTGATTATTTATTTATAAATACGCTTATAAACCGCTATAGTAGTATGAGGTACATCTATATATTTATAGTAGTAAAAAACTTAATAAGTAAAAAACTTTATTATCGGCGGCTTCGTAGGGCGGTAGCTACGGTTAAGAAAAATATACGAATATAAACGGGCGTAAGCTATAGAAACTTAGTATCGAAAAAATTAAAAGCGACCGCGCTACGTAAACGTAACGTAGTATAATAGTATAAAGTAATAGCTATAAAAAAAATAAGGTTATAGTTAAAGTAAATATATAGTAAAATATTAGAGTATTAAAAAGGGGGTATTAAAAGTTACGACGGCGCAACGTTATAATATCGGCGGGCGACAAAAAAAAAGATAGCCGGAAACGAACTTAAATAAAGTATTATTACGTCACAAATAAAAAACGCGACTAACAACAAACGGAAAATACGACGTTAAAAAAATAGGTACGACCGACGAATTTTTAACTATAAAATACCGTCGCCCCCGCGTTTTTTAGTCGAGCAAACTCTTCCTTCTTTTTTTCTTAAGTCTATCCTTTTTTTAGCTTTTTTTATTTATCGTTCTTTGCTTTTTTTCCGTTGTTTTTATTGTCGCGTTACGTCTTCGTTGCTACTTTTTACCGCGCGCCGTTTATTAAAAAAAATTACTAAGTTTTATTATATTTATTATTCGATTTTTTTTAACGATTATTATAGTTTTTTTTACCGATATTTTAGACGACGCGTTTAAAAAAAAAAAAGTTTCTATAGTTTCGCGGGGTATACTTCGCGCCGTTGTAAATATTTACCCGCGTTATATCCGTATAACGGGTAAGTTTTTAAAAACCGTCGCCGTCGATACTTCGAAGTATTTTTTACGTTTCGGTAAACTTAAAGCCGATTATTTAATATAAACGGGTAAAAGGTTTAAGTACGTATATTACGTTAAGTCGAAGTACTTTTATAACGTAGTAAGTTTATTTCTATTTTTTTTTTTTATTGTCGTTACGGGCTAACTACGAAGCTCGACCGTATTATTAAAACTAAAACCGTTATTTTTATAATAATTTACCGTAAGTAGTTCGTTAATTCGATTAATTATATAAAAACGACGCGGGCGTAAACGCTTTACGTTTAGTTTTTAATTAAAAGCACGGTTTTTTCGCTTACGTTACGTCGTTATAACGAGAACGTTATTCCCGTATTTAACGACATTCTTTAAAAAAAAGTTATACGTTTTTAAAAAAAGTAACTAAAATTTAGCCGCGACTTTATTACTACGGTAAGACGGCTAGGTATATACGTATCGGGTATTAACGCTAGAATATCGCGGATTACGACGGCGTTTAAAGGTCGCCGCGTAGGCCGTAAGAAGAAACAAGTTACCGAGAGTAATAATAAAAAAAGTATAGATTTAGACGTGTAAGATTTTATAAAAGAGTAAGTTCGGGGTCGTTATAAAAAAATAATAAAGTTATTAAAGTAAAGTTAATTGTTATTAATAGTAGTTTTAAAATTAATTTTATTATAAAAATTTTTAGTTAAGTTATAGTATAAAAGTTTAATATTTTAGAAGAGCTAGTATATAATATATTAAGTATTTTTTTTAAGTTATAAAGTTTTAACGAAGTCGCGGTAACTATATAGAAAGTAATAAAAGTATATAAAGAAACGTAAATATTTATATTTATTATTATAATATTTAATTATAATATAGTATAAATCTTTTTATACGCCGTATTTATACTATAGTATAATCGTTGTAAAAACGCGGCGATAGAAGAAATAACCGCGAAAGTTAATATAGCCGGTATAAGCTTAGGTAAAAATATTACTTTCGTATTTAGTTAATTCGTTATATTTTAAAAACGGGGTAAAGTAGTCGGGTTTAGTATAAAAAACGTAAGAGTTACGATATTATACCGGCTTTATAGCGAAAACGTATTTTTATTTTAATATTTTTAGTTTTTTTATTAAAGTATCGGGGTACTAAATAGCTATTTAATCGAACTTCGCGGAAATAACGGTATCGCCGATAGTTAACTACGGCCGCCGTAAAAAACGGAGTTATTATAAATAATATAAAATATTACGTTAAAGTTATTTAAAATAAAAGTAGTATTATTTATTAACGTTATAAAAGTTAGTTATTCGACGGCGTAAAAATATTTTTATCGGCGAGACGCCCGATTCGAGCTTAAAGAAAAGTAACGGCGTAAATTTATATACTCCGTTAACTATTTTAAATATATATTTTTAGATTTTTTAAAAGACGAGGTATATACGTTTAAAGATAGGTTAAAGTAATTCGTTTTAAACGGAGCCGCCGTAATTAATAATTAATTTAATATAAATTAAGTAAAGTCGTTTTATAGTATATATATTATAGCTTTATATTAACGTAACGAAACGAGTAAAAATAAATATTTATATATTTATTTTGTTATTAACTTTAGTAATATAGTATTATTATATTAATTTTTTATCTATCTAAAAACTTAAGAAACGGGCGGTTAAAATAAAATAGATAATATTACCGTTTAAGTAGATCGGCGTAGTTTTTACGACGTAGCTACGATTAAAATATATAAACTCGTTTTTCTCGGGAATAAACCGTATTTTATAACGGTAGGTTTATTTTTCGTACGTAATTTAAGCCGCGGTTAGATTTTTATAATTACGGGAAACGTTATTATTAACGGTAATTATATTAATATCGTTAATAAAACTAATAGTAATAACCGCCGAGTATATTACGAAGTCGCGATATAATATAACGATATAAAAAACGAAAAAAATAAAAAAAAAAGCGGAATTTTACGAGACTTCGGCGGTAATAAGGATAAAGAAAGACTTTTTACCGTCGAAACGGAAATATACCGACCGTTTAACGAAAAAGTTATATATTTATAATATAAATTATATAAAAAATTTAAAGAAGTAAAAAGTATAAAAAAAATAAATATAATTAACGGTATTAAACGCGTTATTAATATTAAATTAAAGAAAAAAAATATAAACGTTTTATAAAATAACGGCTTTAACGACGTATTTAAAGGTTATACCCGTTAGTTTAATAAACCAATTAGTACGGTTATTTATTTATTTTATAAAAATTATACGGTATAGTTTCACGGCCGTAGTTATTCTTTTAATTACTAGTTTTTCTACTATTTTATCGATTATTTTTAAAAATAAAATCGGTCGGTAAACGCCGGTTTTTTATTTTTATTAGGCGGATTTTTTTAGTTTAACGAGGACGATAATAAAAACGCGGCGGAATCGTTACAGGTAATATACAAGTATAAAGTTAGTTTAAATAATATCGCGGATCGTTTCGATTATAAGTTCGTCGAAAGCTTTAAAGAATCCGGCTAAGATATAATCGTTTTTAGGTATTTTTTAAGAAAATAATTCGTATAAGGTCGTTTCGACGTCGTTATTAGTAACGGATTTTTCGATATCGATTTCGTTTTCGGAAGGCTATATATATAAGATATCGGAGAAGTCGGCTAGTAAAGAAAGGAAGAAGTAACGTATAAAAATAAAAGCTTTTTCGTTATAGTCGTTAGTAGGTATTTCGTCGTTATTTTTCCGTAAAAGGGGTAGTTTGACGTCGTTTAACGGTTTATAACTACGGAGCCGAGTTTATTTTTTTATTTTTTATAATAAGTCGTCGTTGCTCGACGTTTTTACGGTAGTGTTACGTTATAGCTTCGTTTTCGTTTTTACGATAGTTTTTTTTTTAAGTTTACGGTACGTAGTATATTTATTTTAGTTATAGTTTATACGTATAAGTTTTTATTTTTAGTAGGTATTACGGAAAAGTCGCGTAGTTTCGGTTATTTCGTTGTTTTATTACGTTAGTTAGCCGTCGACGGCGGTTTTTTTACGGGGTATAACGACGTTAGCGGCGTTTATAATAAAAGTTATAAGTTCGTCGATAAAATTATCGAAAAATTCGGGAATAAATACGGTATCGTAGCGAAAACGAAAAGTAAAGTTAATAAAGTTTTTAAATAGTATAATATCGAGTTTTTTTTAGTTTTATCTCAGAAAAAAAGTTAGTTTAAAACGGTATAAATTAAATTAAAAGTAAATAACGTTATAGTCGGAACCAAGCTAATTTTTAACGCCGACGTATTCGATATAAACGCGCCGCGTATACTAATAAAAGTCGATAATTAAGTTTCGGTAGTCTTTTTTTTAACGGGTAGTAAAGCCGTACGGTATAACTAATAATAAGTTAAAATAGTTAGTATAATATATAAAAAATTCGACTTTAGAAGAAAAACAATTATAAAAGTCTTAAAAAAAGTAATATATATTAAAGTCGCCGAATACGATATTATAATAGCTTCGCTATTAGTTAACTACGACTTTAATAAATAAGTTTACCTAGTCGAGGCGTAAATAATCTAGTAAGTAGACCGATTAAATCGTAACGATAATATTATTAGAATAAATTATAATATTATATTAATTAAAGCCGTTATAATACAACTATAATACGATATTTTAACGTTTATATAAATATAATATTACGTTTTCGTTATAAAAAATATTATAATATAAAAAATTAAAAAAGTTTTATAGCTTATAAAATATTTTATCGACGCTTAATTCTTAAATAACTAAAATATCGGACGCCGTACGATTAAATAACGCGGACGTTACGTTATTATAGTTTTTTCATATATTTTATTAAATAATATCTAATATTTAAGTATTAAGTTAATAAAAAATTTTATAATATTTACGATAAATATCGTAATAAAGTTAATAACAACGGCTTTTCTAAAGCGGCCTCGCGGCTTTATAATAGTATCGTTAAACTTAGTTTTTTTAATAGTTTAAATCGAAAAAAAAAAAAGAACGAAGGCTAAAAATTCGGCGGCGGTAAAAAAAGCGGCGAAACGGCCGACGGGTAATTCGAAAAAAAAAACGCGGTTTCGATAAACGGTCGCGGCGTTATCGCGGTAGTATTAGCTAACCGAGTAATCCGTAAATTAAGTTTCGTAGTTACCGTAGTAGTTAATATATTTATAATATTTTTTTTCGTGTTTTATAAAATAAACGATACGTTTTTCGTCGGAATATATTACTTTTACGTAAGTACCGTAACGAAACGGCTTTTAGTAGTATTTAACGACGTATCCGTAGGTATAGTATTTATAATAACGGGTAATTTTCGAAACGGTATAATATAGTTTGTAATTAAACGATATTTTTTCGATAAAAACGCCGCGGCTATAAAACGAATTCGTGTTTTTAATATTATTAAATCGAATAACGAGTTAACCGTTAATATTTTTTTTAGTTTTAATAACGTTAATAAAAATAACGGAAAGTACGACTTCGCGAAAAATACGTAATTTATTTTTTACTTCGATGTTAAAAATATAATTAAAGATATAAAAAGCGATAACTATATAAAACTTAGTAAAAGCTTTAACGTTTATTATAAACACGCTTATAATTTAATTTTTAAAAATAATACCGAAAGCGACGATTAGTTTTTTAAAAAATATAACGACGTTACTATTAAAAAGTTTACGTATACCCGTAAAGTCGTTTTTATTATTTTTTATAACCGTTTAAACTACTTAAATTATTTTTTAATAGCTACGTTATTTAATCGCCGCGAAAACGTCGTAACACCGTACCGTAATCTCGTAGTTATTTTTAATTTTAGTAAAAACGGTTTTAACTATTTAGACGTATATCGAAAAAAACGTAAAAAAAAAAGTCGGGGGGGAGTATTATTAAACTATTTCGAAAATATTTTTTACGAAAATATTAACGCGCGTTACAGTAACGATACGTTTACGTATTATTTCCGCGATATTACGCGTTTTCGTTTAAAGGTCGTTTTTAATTTCTAATAATAAAAGAATAACTTTAATTAAATTATCGATACTCGGAAAGTTGTCGTCGATAATAGTTAAAAGCCGTATAAGAGTAACGGTATCGTTGCTTTAATACAACGGGATAAGTTATCGGCCGAAAAAGCTACTTCTACGACCGCGTACGGGGTACGCGGGGCTAACGTAGCTAAAACTTATAAAAGTAATGCTTACGATTCCGATTCTAATGTCTTTTTAATAAATTAACGATATCGCGGCGTAGTAGCAACGATTTCGTCTAAATTGTCGTTTTTTTCCGTTTTTTACTTATATCTTGTTCTGACTTTAAATTGATTATAAAAAACTCGAGTATTCGTTTTAATAATAAACTTCGTTTTATATAAGTAATAGCGGAATTATTTAAAAGTTATAAGTATATTACGGTATTTTCGTTTAATAAAATCGTATACGGTTTCCGTGTTGTTTTAAGCTTCGGATATAAACTTTAAAAAGAGACGTTTTTTATTTATAACTTAAAAAAACGTATTACTTTAGTTAATAAAGTTAGTATTAATTTAAAAAAAAATTAAACTAGCGTTAAAAGAATAGTTTAAAGTAATTAGTATAAAAGCGATCGTTAGTTTTTTTTTTAACGTATTAAAAGTAGTTTATTAAATATTTTTTTAAGTTTAAGTAGTATTTTTTTTTAATAAAGTATAAAAAAAAATAACGATAGTAGTTTTATAATTTATTTACGCCCGATAAAAAATTAAAATTTTTAAAAAAAACCGTAATTATAAAAGATTTTAAAAAGTTAGTTAATTTATAATAGTTTATATTTTATTTTCGGCCGAGCTACGTTTTTTATTACTATAGATATAATTAACGACTATTACTTAAAATTAATATTATTAAGACTTTTCTATTAATACCGTTACTTTAACGAGTTTATAATTTACGAAAACTTTATTAATATTTTATAAATGTTTTTATATATACCGTTTAATCTTTAGGGCGACTTTATTATTATTATACGTAAAAGTCGGGCTTTTAATCGTAATATTATTTAAAAACGGGGAGTAAATATTTAATATTAAGTTAAAAAAGATATAAGTAATAATACGTTAAAATTATATAATAGAGTTAGTATTTTTTTATAATAACGTATATATACGAAATAAACCGATCGGGGTCGTAAAAGTCGTAAGATTACGGTTTTTTAATACTAGCGATATTTAATCGTATCCCGAATATAAGTTAACTAAAAAAAGTATTTTATATATAGTAAATTTTTTTAAATAAAACTTTATATTAAAAGGAATAAAAACGTCTCGAATCGTATATTTATTATAGTTAGTAACGTTATTAATTAACTGTAATTTATTTTTTTTTTTTTTTAATTAAAAACTAAAGATTTTAGTAAAAGCTATAATTTTTTTCGATTATTTTTTTTTTAAGTTTAAATTTAAGTAGTTTTATTACCCGATTATATATAAAACGTAAAATAAAAATACTTCGGACTTAAAAAGCTTTATATAAAACCGTTTTAATTATTTAAAGTAATATAATAAACGGATTAAAGCGGCTAATATACGTAAAATTTTAAACTAAAGCTTTTTTTTTATTAAAAAAAATAATAGTTAGTTAATCGGTTTTAAGTTTTATTAAAAAAACTTTTATTAACTTTATAATATTTTATAAACGTTTTAAAGTTAGCCGGTATTTCGGATTTTTTTTATTAAACTTAAAAGTATATATTTAGTTAAAAGATAGATTTTTAAGTTAAAAGTCGGTTTAAGCTATAGTTTATTTAGTTTTCCGTTAGTCTACCGATTCGTTTAGTATTATTCCGTTATTCGCGGTTAAATCTATTAGTATAACTTTTTAGTTTTTTCGTTTATATAAAGTATAAGATATAAAAACTAAGTTATACGTTATTAGTTAGTCCGTTATTAAACGGCGGGATATTTTTTCGTTTATATTTATTTTCGTTCGATTAATATAATTTTACCGTTAGAAGGTCGTAGCTTATTATATAAAAATACCGGGGAATAAAAAAATAAAAATAGAGATAACGTTTTTTTATAAGAAAGACGTAAGATATAAGTTTTTATCGTTAAAGTATAATATGGATAAATTTATAAGTAAAAGATTTAGTCGTATTATTAATCGGCCGACTATATAAAAGTAAAAAGTATTAATATCGGCCGATAGGTTTTTAAAATATTTAAATATATTATTAAAAAATTTATTACGCCGTTAAAAAAATTCGAAGCGAAGGCGGAAACTTTTTAGCCGACGTAAATAATAAAACGTATATTATTTACGATTATATTAGTAAAAATATTACGGGAAGTTTTTTTGTTTTCGTATATAAAATAAAGTTAAATATCTTAAGTAAAAAAAATATTTAGTAGAATTAATATATTATTAACGCCGTTTAGTATAATAAAAAAATAAATAAAAACTTTATAGTTATCGATTTAAAAAAAGTAAGAAGTTTTTATTAAAAACAATTTCGATATATTATAAAAACTATTAAACGTTATTATTATAAGTTTAAAAACGAGGTTATATATTTTAGTTATTAAAACGGAGATTATATTAACTTAAAAGTTAAAGTTAAATATAATATAAATATTTATCGTAAAAAAAAGATTTATAAATTTTACGAGAAAACGTAATAGTTCGGCGATTTATATAAAACGTATTTTATTTATAAAAATAGTAAAAGTATCGAAGTTAAATTAAAAGTTTTTCGTAAAAAAAATAAATTTTAGTAAAACGATAGATAATAATTATATTAAGTCGTCGCCGTTATTATTTAAAAAGTTAATAACGTTAACTATAATAATTAAATCGATATTTAATAACTTTTTTTAACTCGTAAAGTCTACTTAAATAGTCGTAAAAACTTTTTTAGTAATATTTTAAAAATATCGTATTAAACTTTTAATAAGTTATAAATTAATTTTAACTATTTACGAGAACGAAAAGCGGATTTTTTAATCGGTAACCGTATTAATAATATTAACGATAAACTTTATAAAATTTTTTATTATTAAGACTCGCGATAGTATAATAATACGGGGTAATATAGTTTAAGTAATTTATATTTAATCGATCGACTCGGATACTAACGTTATAGCTAGAGGTACCGGTTATACCGTAAGTATAAACGGAATAAAGCTAACGAATTAAATATTTAAGCCGAGTATTACGGTATTTTCCGGTTTATTTTTTTTTTTTTTTTTTTTACGGTTTAAGTAAAAGTCTTTAAGTTTATTTCGAAGGTTTTAATCGTTACTATTAAAAAAAATTTATTTAAGTCTAAAGTAAAAACTATAATAAAGTTTTATAAAAAGTTATTTTTTTAAACGTCGAAAAAAACTAAGCCGGTAATAAGGTCGGTAATTTAAACTATATTAAAAAAATAAAAACGTTGTAAGATTTAAAGCTTATTAACGTTTATATTTATTTAAAAAAAATCGTTAAAACGGATAAAAATATTTAGTTCGGGTTATAAATTATTATTAACTAAAAGATATTTTATACTTATAGTAACTTTTATTTTATTAACGCGTAGTTTTTTTATAACTACTTATATTTAAAGTAACTAATAACGATACCGGGTAATAACTAACTAAATTATATTACGAAAACGGCTTTTTAGCTTTTAGTAATTCGTAATAATATTAAAAAACGGTAGACTCGTTGTTTTTATATTAAAATAATATTTAATAGAAATAAAGTAAAAATTAATAATTTTTTTTACGATGTTTTAACGAAAAACCGGGTAGTTTTTAACTTAATAAATATTGTTTTTATAATAAAAATAAATTTTTTTTTATTATTATTAGTATTAAAACGTTATTATTTATAATTAATTATAATTTTTAAAAAAGTCCGCTTCGTAAAAAATAAAAACGTTAAACGGGTCCGACGAAAAAAAATTAATATAATTAATATACGTACGTATATAAAATAACTTAACTTAAGCCGATCGAATAATAAAAAAGTTTTATAACGTTATATAAATAGTAATTATATTTTAAATAAAAGTTAAGTAGCTCGTTAATAATTATTTAATTAATATTATAATATAAAAAGCAAGGATCGAAGTATCCGATAAACGGAAACGTATATTTTTAAAAAATAAAACTATTTAACCGATTATAAGTTTATTAAACTATTTAATAAATTAATTTATAGCTTCGGGGTTTATATCGGTAGACGCCGAAAACGTTTAAATAACCGGTAAAACGGTAGCTTATATTATAAAAAAAAATATAATTGTTATTATCGTACGTTTATAAATTAAAAATTATAATTTAACTTAAAAGTAATTATAAACGTACTCGTAAAACTAAATTAACGGTATAGTTTAAATAAACGTAACGTTCGTTCGTATATAACGAAAAATATAATAGATAATTTTTAAAAAAATATATAATATAAATTATTAATATATAAAATAAACTTTATATTTTTATTAATACGGCCGGTTAAAAGTCGAAGTTTATATAAATCGGTTAACTATTAAACCGCCGTAAAGTATTAACGAGATTTAACGAACTACGATCGATATTTTTACGTCGATAGTTTAGTTTAGTTATTATCTTACAGGGTAAATTACTTACGTAATTTAGTAATTAACGTTTTTTACTATTAGTTACTAGTTTTAATAAAAGCTATTTAAATAAATAACGTTACTTCGGTTTTTACTTCGGGATTATTATAAACGTAAAAAATATTAATATTTTATTTTACGTTATATTAATAAGTAATTAATTATTACGTATATAGTTTTAAAAAAACTAAAACGTTAATACGTCGAAGTTATAAAACTTCGAACGAAAATAATACCGGTAGCTATAAAGCCTTAGTAATACCCGTAGAAATTAATAAATCGAAACGTTTATTATAAAGTTAAAGTAATAAAATAACGGGCGTCGAAATAACCGACGTATTAATAAATATAAATATATACGATATAACAAAAATATAGTCTAAAGATAAAATAAAAGTAATATAAAGCTTAATAATAAAATAATCGGTTTAGTAATAAAAATAAAATAACGTATAATAAGAAAAAAAAAAAAAAAAAATCAAAAAAAAAAAAAAAAAAGTAATAAATAAAAGTTTATATATAAAAAAAAAAGTAAATATAAAAAAACGTAAAAAATAAAAAATTTATTTAAATTTAAAAAAATAATACTAAATAGTTTTTTACGTCGAGACTTATTTAAAATCGGACTTTTACCGGTTTTTTTCGTATATAAACGAAATAGTTTAAAAATTTATTTTCGAACGTAAATCTCGATATACCGTTATATTTAATCGAAGTTATAGTTTATAACGATAAAATTATAAACTTACGGTAAAATTTTTATATAAAATTATATAAGTTTATTTAATATTATATAAAAATAAAAGTAACTACCGTTATAATCGGATAAATAAAAAATCTTTAACTTCTTACGTTGTTTATTTTCGCGAAGATAACGTTATAAAAATACGTAGCTTTTATATACGTATTTTTTATACTTAACGCGAAGTTTTTATAAAATTAATTACTTTTATAGTTTTTTTTTTTTTCGAATCTTACTTATAGTAATAAACCGATAAACGGACTTTACGATATTCGGTATATTATCGACGAACCGTATATATTTTATTATATCGATATAACTAATATATAGTACGCGTTAGTAACTAAATCCCGACTCCGGAAACTTAATTTATATTTATATTTTTTAATACGTCGACCGATCGGATTAATATTTATAATATAAATATATTATATTTATTTAAAAAAAGTATTTAAAGAAAACAATAAATTAAAACGAAAAAAAACGTAACGGTTAAGGTTTAAATATTAAATTAAAGCTTTTAAGCTACTAACGTTTAATTAGTTTATACCTACTTTTAATATATATTTTTTTAATAGTACTTAGTTTATACTAAAGAAAGATACTTTTATAATTAATTTTTTTAATTCTTTTATCGCGGCCGTAAAAGTAAAAGTTTAATACTAACGACTATAGTAAAGTTTTTTTTTATTTTTACTATTAGTAAGCTTTACGATAACGGGCTTATTTCTATCGGTAAGTTTTATATTAACTTTTTATATATAGTAGTTTTAATAAAAAATTTTTCCGAAGACTGTTTACTATTAAACTATACTATTTTGTTACTTTTTCTCGAGTCTAAGACTTTTTTTATAATAAATTAATTTTACTTATTTTATAACTAATAATTAAAGTATTTTTATAGTTAGTTTATTATATTTTCGTAAAAAAAAATAAAAGAAAGAATAATTACTTAAATATTTAACGGTTTTTCGTATATAGTCGTTATACGAAACGATACTTAGTTTTTATAATTAATATAAAAAAATATTATTATTTACTTATACCTTAAAAGTTAATCGAGTTAACGCGACCGTATTTAACTTTTAACGTCTTCGGGTCGGGATTTTAAGATACGTTTTTCTCGGCCGTCGTCGTTTCGACGCGTTTTATTCTAAAATCCGGATATATCTATTATTAAAAACGAAAACGGGTACGTATTATTTTATTATTTATTTAACTAATTATTAATATATTAACTTATTATTAGATTAAGCGTATTAATAAAAAGTCGGGTTAAGCTTTTTTAGCCGGAAGTTAAGAGGTTTAATTTGTAACTTTACGATTACGTGTTAGAAAAAGTTCGAAAGTACTTTAGATTATAGCTTTTAGGCCGATCGAGATGAATTAAAAGTCGTAAATTAAAAATATTAATTGTATGTCGTTATATCGATAATTTCGTAAGTCTTACGTGTTATTTATATTAATAGTTAAAATCTATTATTAGTTAAAAATAAAGGCTATCGGCGGTAAAATACGGTAGAATTTTGAGCTATAGAATTAAACTAAAAATAGTATAGAAATTATAATATATGAAAATAAAAGTTAAAAAGAAATAATAAATAAAAGAAAATAAATATATTGTTTTAAGTTTTTTATAGTAAGTTACTATATTTATTAAAGATATAAGTAAAAAACGGAAAAAACGACAATTTGGACGAAATCGTTACTACCACGCCGCGACATCGCCAATTCATCAAAAAGACATTAGAATCGGAATCGCAAGCATCACTTCCATGAGTCCCAGCCACGCTAGCCCCGCGCACCCCGTACGCGGTCGTAGAGGTGGCTTCTCCGGCCGATAGCTTATCCCGCCGTACTAAAGTAACGACACCGTTACTCTTATACGGCTCCTAACTACTATCGACGATAACCCTTCGAGTATCGATAATTTAATTAAAGTTATTTTTTTATTACTAGAAATTAAGAGCGACTTTTAAACGAAAACGCGTAGCATCGCGGAGGCGATACGCGAATGTATCGTTACCGTAGCGCGCGTTAACGTTTTTGTGAAAGATATCTTTAAAATAGTTTAGTAGTACTCTCTTTTAACCCTTTTTTTTACGTTTCTTTTGATATACGTTTAAGTAACTAAAACCGTTTTTATTAAAACTAAAGATAGCTACGAAATTACGGTACGATGCCGCGACGTCCCCGCGGCGATTAAGTAACGTAGTTATTAAAAAATAGTTTAAGTAATTTAAACGGCTATAAGAAATAATAAAAATAACTTCGTAGGTATACGTAAGCTTTTTAGCGGCGACGTCGTTATATTTTTTAAGAAATTAGTCGTTATTTTCGGTATTACTTTTAAAGATTAAATTATAAGCGCGTTTATAATAGACGTTAAAGCTTTCATTAAGTCTTATATAATTATCGTTTTTTATATTTTTAACTATATTTTTAATATTAAAGTAAAAGATAAACTACGTATTTTTTACGAAGTCGTACCTTTTGTTATTTTTACTAACGTTATTAAAACTAAAAAAAATACTAACGGTTAACTCGTTATTCGATTTAATAGTATCGAAAATATAAACTCGTTTTATAGCCGCGGCGTTTTTATCGAAAAAATATCGTTTAATTACGAACTATATTATACCGCTTTAAAAGTTACCCGTTATTATAAATATTATACTTACGGATACGTCGTTAAGTATTATTAAAAGCCGTTTTACTACGGTACCTACGTAAAAGTAACGTATTCCGACGGAAAACGTACCGTTTATTTTATAAAATACGAAAAAAAATACTATAGATATATTAACTATTACGGTAACTACGAAGTTTAGTCTACGGACTACCCGGTTAGTTAATACTACCGCGATAACGCCGCGACCGTTTATCGAAACCGCGTTTTTTTCTTCGAATTACTCGCCGATTACCCCGCCGCTTCTTTTATCGCCGCCGAATTTCTAGCTTTCGTTTTTTTTTTTTTTTCGACTTAAACTACTAAAAAAACTAAACTTAACGATACCGTTACGAAGCCGCGAAGCCGTTTTAAAAAAGCCGTTATTACCGATTTTACTACGATATTTACCGTAAATATTATAGAATTTTTTATTAACTTAATACTCGAATATTAGATATTATTTAATAAAATATACGAAAAAACTATAATAACGTAACGTCCGCGTTATTTAGTCGTACGGCGTTCGATATTTTAGCTATCTAAAAACTAAACGTCGATAAAATATTTTATAAGTTATAAAACTTTTTTAATTTTTTATACTATAATATTTTTTATAACGAAAACGTAATATTATACTTATATAAACGCTAGAATATCGTATCGTAATCGTACTATAACGGCTTTAACTAGTATAATATTACAATCTACTCTAATAATATTACCGTTATAATCTAGTCGGTTTACTTACTAGATTACTTACGCCCCGACTAAATAAACCTATTTATCGAAATCGTAGTTAACTAATAACGAAACTACTATAATATCGTATTCGACGATTTTAATATATATTACTTTTTTTAAGACTTTTATAATCGTTTTTTTTTTAAAGTCGAATTTTTTATATACTATATTAATTACTTTAACCTATTATTAGTTATACCGTACGGTTTTACTATTCGTTAAAAAAAAAACTATTAAAACTTAACTATCGACTTTTATTAATATACGCGACGCGTTTATATCGAATATATCGACGTTAAAAACTAGCTTAGTTCCGACTATAACGTTATTTATTTTTAATTTAATTTATATTATTTTAAACCGACCTTCTTTCCGGGATAAAATTAGAAAAAACTCGATATTATATTACTTAAAGACTTTATTAATTTTATTTTTCGTTTCCGCCGTAATACTATACTTATTTTTAAACTTTTCGACGATTTTATCGACGAGTTTATAATTTTTATTATAAATACCGTTAACGTCGTTATACCTCGTAAAAAAACCGCCGTCGACGACTAACTAATATAATAAAATAACGAAATAATTAAAACCGCGCGACTTTTCCGTAATATCTACTAAAAGTAAAAGTTTATATATATAAATTATAATTAAAATAAATATACTACGTACCGTAAACTTAAAAAAAAAACTATCGTAAAAACAAAAACGAAGTTATAACGTAATACTACCGTAAAAACGTCGAGTAACAACGACTTATTATAAAAAATAAAAAAATAAGTTTAGTTCCGTAGTTATAAACCGTTAAACGACGTTAAACTATTTTTTTTACGGGGAAGTAACAACGAAATATCTACTAACGATTATAACGAAAAAACTTTTATTTTTGTACGTCGTTTTTTTTTTTTTTTACTAACTAACTTTTCCAATATTTTATATATATAGCTTTTTAAAAATAAAATCGATATCGAAAAATCCGTTACTAATAATAACGTCGAAACGACTTTATACGAACTATTTTTTTAAAAAATACTTAAAAACGATTATATTTTAGCCGGATTTTTTAAAACTTTCGACGAACTTATAATCGAAACGATCCGCGATATTACTTAAGCTAGCTTTACACTCGTATACTACCCGTAACGATTCCGCCGCGTTTTTATTATCGTCTTTATTAAATTAAAAAAATCCGCCTAATAGAAACAAAAAACCGGCGTTTACCGACCGATTTTACTTTTAAAAATAATCGGTAAAATAATAAAAAAACTAATAACTAAAAAAATAACTACGGCCGCGAAGCTATACCGTATAATCTTTATAAAGTAAATAAATAACCGTATTAATCGATTTATTAAACTAGCGGGTATAGCTTTTAAATACGTCGTTAAAGCCGTTATTTTATAAAACGCCCGTATTTTTTTTTTTTAATTTAATATTAGTAACGCGTTCGATACCGTTAATTATACTCGTTTTTTTTATACCTTCTATTTCTTTAAATTTTTTATATAACTTATATTATAAATACGTAGTTTTTTCGTTAAGCGGTCGGTATACCTTCGTTTTAATAGTAAAAAGTTTTTTTTTATTTTTATTACCGCCGGAATTTTATAAAGTTTTACTTTTTCTTTTATTTTTTTTGTTTTTTATATCGCTATATTATACCGCGACTTTATAACGTATTCGGCGGTTACTATTATTAGTTTTATTAACGATATTAATATAGTTACTATTAATAATAACGTTTCTCGTAATTATAAAAATCTAACCGCGGTTTAAATTACATACGAAAAATAAGCCCGCCGTTACGAAATACAATTCGTTCTCGAGAAAAACGAGTTTATATATTTTAATCGTAGCTACGTCGTAAAAACTACGTTAATCTATTTAAACGGTAATATTATTTACTTTATTCTAGCTACTTATTTTTTAAGTTTTTAGATAAATAAAAAATTAATATAGTAATACTACGTTACTAAAATTAATAATAAAATAAATATATAAATATTTATTTTTACCCGTTTTACTACGTTAATATAAAGCTATAGTATATATACCGTAAGGCGGTTTTATTTAGTCTATATTAAATTAATTATCGGTTATAACGGCCCCGTTTAAAACGAACTATTCTAACTTATTTTTAAACGTATATACTTTGTTTTTTAAAAAATTTAAAAATATATATTTAAAATAGTTAGTAGAACATATAAGTTTACGTCGTTACTTTTCTTTAAGTTCGAATCGGGCGTTTCGTCGATAAAAGTATTTTTATATTATCGAACGGTTAATTTTTATAACGTTAATAAATAATACCGTTTTTATTTCGAATAACTTTAACGTAATATTTTATATCGTTTATAATAATTTTATTTTTTACGGCGGCCGTAATTAATTATCGACGATACCGTTGTTTCCGCGAAGTTCGACTAAATAGCTATTTAGTACCCCGATACTTTAATAAAAAAACTAAAAATACTAAAATAAAAGTACGTTTTCGTTACGAGGCCGGTATAATACCGTAACTTTTACGTTTTTTATACCGAGTCCGACTACTTTACCCCGTTTTTAAAATATAACGGACTAGTTAAACACGAAAATAATGTTTTCACTTAAGCCCGTATCGGCTATATTAACCTCCGCGGCTATTTTTTTTACCGCCGCGTTTTTACGGCGATTACGCTATAGTATAAATACGGCGTATAAAAAAATTTATACTATATTATAGTTAAATATTATAATAATAGATACGAGCGTTTATACTTTTTTATATATTTTCGTTACTTTTTATATAGCTGCCGCGATTTCGTCGAAGCTTTATAGTTTAAAAAAAATATTTAATATATTATACGCTAATTTTTTTAAGGTATTAGACTTTTATACTATAACTTAGTTAAAGATTTTTATAATAAAGTTAATTTTAAAACTACTATTAATAATAACTAACTTTACTTTAACAACCCCGCTACTTTTCCGTAACGACCCCGAACCTATTCTTCTATAAAATTTTACACGTCTAAATCTATACTTTCCTTACTATCACTCTTAATAACCTATTTCTTCTTACGGCCTATACGGCGACTTTTAAACGCCGTCGTAATCCGTAATATTCTAACGTTAATACCCGATATATATATACTTAACCGTTTTACCGTAGTAATAAAGTTACGGTTAAACTTTAGCTACTTTTTTTAAAAGCGTATAGCTTTTTCTTAAAAAGTATCGTTAAATACGGGAACAACGCTTTCGTTACGACGGCGTAATATAAACGAAAAAACCGTGCTTTTAATTAAAGACTAAACGTAAGGCGTTTACGTTTACGTCGTTTTTATATAACTAACCGAATTAATAAGTTACTTACGGTAAGTTGTTATAAAAACAACGGTTTTAGCCTTAGTAATATAGTCAAGCTTTATAATTAGCCCGTAATAATAACGAAAAAAAAAAGTAAAAATAAATTTACTACGTTATAAAAGTACTTCGATTTAACGTAGTATATATACTTAAACTTTTTACTTACTTACGTTAAATAATCGGCTTTAAGTTTACCGGAGCGTAAAAGATATTTCGAAGTATCGACGGCGACGGTCTTTAAAAACTTACTCGTTATACGAATATAACGCGGGTAAATATTTACGGCGGCGCAAGGTATACCTCGCGAAACCGTAAAGACTTTTTTTTTTTTAAACGCGTCGTTTAAAGTATCGGTAGAAAAAGTTATAATAATCGTTAAAAAAGATCGAATAATAAGCATAATAAAACTTAATAATTTTTTTTAATAAACGGCGCGCGATAAAAAATAGTAACGAAGACGTAACGCGATAATAAAAACAACGGAAAAAAAGTAAAAAGCGATAAATAAAAAAAGCTAAAAGAAAGATAAACTTAAGAAAAAAAAAAAGAAAAGTTTACTCGACTAAAAGACGCGGGGGCGACGGTATTTTATAGTTAAAAATTCGTCGGTCGTATTTGTTTTTTTAACGCCGTACTTTCCGTTTATTATCGGTCGCGCCTTCCGTTTATAACGCAATAATACTTTATTTAAGTCCGTTTCCGGCTATTTTTTTTTTTATCGTTCGCCGATATTATAACGCTACGCCGTCGTAACTTTTAATACTTTTTCTTTAATACTCTAATATTTTACTATATACTTACTTTAATTATAACCTTACTTTCTTTATAACTATTATTTTATACTATTATATTACGCTGCGTCTACGTAGCGCGGTCGTTCTTAACTTTTCCGATACTAGGTTTTTATAGCCTACGCCCGTTTATATTCGCACACCTTTCTCAACCGTAACTACCGCCCTACAAAGCCGCCGATAGTAGAATTTTTCACTCATTAAGTTTTTTACTACCATAGATATATAAATATACTTTATACTACTATAGCGATTCATAGGCGTATTCATAAATAAATAAATAAACTATATTTATTACTTTATTTTATATTTAAATATAATCGCCCGAATTATCCGAAATTTTTTTTTTTAAAGACTAAAAACCCGTTTTACGATATTTCTCGTTTATATATACTGTTTATTATATATTTTTTTTTTATTATTTAGCGGCCGATTTATATTTTTTTAGTTTGTTATATAGTATAAAGTTTTAAAGAAAAAAATTATTACTTTAATATAATTAAAAAAACTAATATTACTAAAATAATATCGATACCGTAAAAAGTTAAAACTATATATAAATATACGATAAAATAAAAACGTATTATTTATCGATTTTTTTATTTTAGCTAATATAAAATAAAATATTAAATCGAAGCTAACTATTATAAAAACGTTTTAAGTAAGATTTTTTTTACGATTCCGAAAAAATACTTATTTTTTTATTAAAATATAAATAAAAATATATATATTATTTATAGTATCGATATTAATTTACTATAAAAAGCTTAAAATAGTATATTTATTTTCTTTTATTTATTATTTTTTTTTAACTTTTATTTTTATATATTATAATTTTTATATTGTTTTTAGTTTAGTTCTATAGCTTAAAATTCTACCGTATTTTACCGCCGATAGCTTTTATTTTTAACTAGTAGTAAATTTTAGCTATTATTATAAATAACACGTAAGACTTACGAAATTATCGATATAACGATATATAATTAATATTTTTGATTTACGACTTTTAATTTATCCCGATCGGTTTAAAAACTATAATTTAAAATATTTTCGAATTTTTTTTGACGCGTAGTCGTAGAGTTATAAATTAGGCTTTTTAGCTTCTAACTAAAAGAACTTAGCCCGACTTTTTATTAATACGTTTAGTTTAGTAATAAAATAATATATTAGTAATTAGTTAAGTAGATAGTAAAATAGTACGTACCCGTTTTCGTTTTTAATAGTAGATATATTCGGATCTTAAAATAAAACGCGTCGAAGCGACGGCGGCCGGGAAAAACGTATCTTAAGATTTTAACCCGGAAACGTTAAAAGTTAAACGCGGTTACGTTAACTCGATTAACTTTTAAGGTATAAGTAAATAATAATATTTCTTTATATTAATTATAAAAACTAAATATCGTTTCGTATAACGACTATATACGAAAAGCCGTTAAATATTTAAGTAATTATTTTTTTTTTATTTTTTTTACGAAAATATAATAAGCTAGTTATAAGAATACTTTAATTATTAGCTATAAGATAGGTAGGATTAATCTACTATAGGAAAAGTTTTAGACTCGAGGAAGAGTAATAAAATAGTATAATTTAATAGTAAACGGTTTTTAAAAAAAAATTTTATTAAAGCTACTATATATAAAAAGTTAATATAAAGCTTACCGGTAGAAATAAGCTTGTTATCGTAAAGCTTACTAATAATAAAAATAAAAAAAAACTTTACTATAGTCGTTAGTATTAAACTTTTACTTTTACGGCCGCGATAAAAAAATTAGAAAGATTAACTATAAAAACGTTTTTTTTTAATATAAGTTAAATACTATTAAAAAAATATATATTAAAAGTAGGTATAGACTAATTAAACGTTAGTAGCTTAAAAGCTTTAATTTAATATTTAAACTTTAACCGTTACGTTTTTTTTCGTTTTAATTTACCGTTTTTTTTAAATATTTTTTTTAAATAAATATAATATATTTATATTATAGATATTAGTTCGATCGGTCGGCGTATTAAAAAACATAAGTATAAATTAAATTTCCGGAGTCGGGATTTAATTATTAACGCGTATTATGTATTAGTTATATCGATATAATAAGATATGTACGGCCCGCCGATAGTATACTGAGTATCGTAAAGTCCGTTTATCGGCTTACTATTGTAAGTAAAATCCGAAAAAAAAAGAAACTATAAAGGTAGTTAATTTTATAAAAACCCCGCGTTAAGTATAAAAGATACGTATATAAAAGCTACGTATTTTTATAACGTTATTTTCGCGAAGATAAGTAGCGTAAAAAGCTAAGGATTTTTTATTTGTCCGATTATAATAGTAGCTATTTTTATTTTTACGTAATATTAAGTAAGTTTATATAATTTTATATAAAAACTTTACCGTAAGTCTATAACTTTACCGTTATAAGCTATAACCTCGATTAAATATAACGATATACCGAGATTTACGTCCGAAGATAAACTTTTAAGTTACTTCGTTTATATATAAAAAAAATCGGTAGAAGTTTAATTTTAAATAAGTCTCGACGTAAGAAGCTATTTAATGTTATTTTTTTAAGTTTAAATAAATTTTATGTTTTTTATGTTTTTTTATATTTACCCTTTTTTTTTTTATATAAACTTTTAGTTACTACTTTTTTTTTTTTTTTTTGATTTTTTTTTTTTTTTTTTACTATACGTTATTTTATTTCTATTATTAAACCGATTATTTTATTACTAAGCTTTATATTACTTTTATTTTATTTTTAAATTATATCTTTATTATATCGTATATATTTATATCTATTAATACGTCGGTTATTTCGACGTTTGTTATTTTATTATTTTAACTTTATAATAAACGTTTCGATTTATTAATTCTTACGGGTATTATTAAAACTTTATAGCTACCGATACTATTTCCGTCTAAAGCTTTATAGTTTCGACGTACTAACGTTTTTATTTTTTTAAAACTATATACGTAATAGTTAATTATTTATTAATATAACGTAAAATAAAATATTAACGTTTTTTACGTCTATAACGATCCCGAAGTAAAAACCGAAGTAACGTTATCTATCTAAATAACTTTTACTAAAGTTAGTAACTAATAGTAAAAAACGTTAATTATTAAGTTATATAAGTAACTTACTTTATAAAATAATAATTAGATTAAACTATCGGCGTAAAAATACCGATCGTAGTTCGTTAAATCTCGTTAATATTTTACGGCGGCTTAATAGCTAACCGATTTATATAAACTTCGACTTTTAGCCGGCCGTATTAATAAAAATATAAAGTTTACTTTATATACTAGTAATTTATACTATATATTTTTTTTAAAAGCTATCCGTTATATTTTTCGTTATACGCGAACGAACGTTACGTTTATTTAAGTTATACCGTTAATTTAGTTTTATAGGTACGTTTATAATTACTTTTAAGTTAAGTTATAACTTTTAACTTATAAACGTACGATAATAATAACTATACTTTTTTTTATAGTATAAACTACCGTTTTACTGGTTATTTAAACGTTTTCGGTATTTACCGATATAAACCTTAAGGCTATAGATTAATTTATTAAATAGTTTAATAAGCTTATAATCGGTTAAATAGTTTTACTTTCTAAAAGCGTACGTTCCCGTTTATCGAATACGTCGATCCTCGTTTTTTATACTACGATATTAATTAAATAACTATTAACGAACTATTTAACTTTTATTTAAAATATAGTTATTATTTATATAACGTTATAAAACTTTTTTACTATTTAATCGGTTTAAGTTAAGTCGTTTTATATATATATATATATTAATTATATTAATTTTTTTTCGTCGGACTCGTTTAAAGTTTTTATTTTTTACGAGGCGGATTTTTTTAAAAATTATAATTAGTTATAAATAATAACGTTTTAGTATCGATAATAATAAAAAAGGATCTATTTTTATTATAGAGATAATACTTATTAAGTTAAAAACTACCCGGCTTCTTGTTAAAATATCGTAAAAAAAATTATTAGTTTTTACTTTACGTCTATTCGATATTATTTTAATACGAAGATAACGAGTCTACCGTTCTTTAACGTTATTATAAATTACTAAAAGCTAAAAAACCGTTTTTATAATATAATCTAATTAGTTACTACCCGGTATCGTTATTAGTTGTTTTAAGTATAAATAGTTATAGAAAAGTTACGCGTTAATAAAGTAAAAGTTACTATAAATATAAAGTATCTTTTAATCGGTAATAATTTATAACCCGAACTAAATATTTTTATCCGTTTTAATAATTTTTTATAAGTAAATATAAACGTTAATAAACCTTAAATCTTACGGCGTTTTTATTTTTTTAATATAGTTTAAATTACCGATTTTATTACCGGCTTAATTTTTTTCGACGTTTAAAAAAATAATTTTTTATAAAACCTCGTTATAGTTTCTACTTTAGACTTAAACGAACTTTTTCTAATAATAACGATCGAAGCTTTCGAGGTAGACTTAAAAACTTTTACTTAAGCCGTAAAGAAAAAAAAAATAAAAAATAAGCCGAAAGATACCGTAATATTCGTTTCGGGCGTTTAATTCGCTAGTTTTATTCCGTTTATACTTATAAACTAGCCGGTATTTTTAGTTACGGCGTTAATATTCGGGTCGACCGATTAGATATAAGTTATTTAAATTATATTATTTCGTATTACTATATTATCGCGAGTTTTAATAATAAAAAATTTTATAAAATTTATCGTTAATATTATTAATACGGTTACCGATTAAAAAATCCGTTTCTCGTTTTCGTAAATAACTAAGATTAGTCTATAGTTTATTAAAAGTTTAGTACGATACTTTTAAAATATTACTAAAAAAATCTTTACGACTATTTAAGTAGACTCCGCGGGTTAAAAAAAGCTATTAAATATCGATCTAACTATTATAGTTAACGTTATTAACTTTTTAAATAATAACGGCGATAACTTAATATAGCTATTATTTATCGTTTTATTAAGATTTATTTTTTTTACGAAAAGTTTTTAATTTAACCTCGATATTTTTACTATTTTTATAAATAAAATACGTTTTATACGAATCGTTGAATTACTACGTTTTTTCGTAAAATTTATAGATTTTTTTTTTACGATAGGTATTTATATTATATTTAACTTTAACTTTTAAGTTAACGTAATTTTTACTTCGGTAGTTAAAACTTATAACTTTATTTTTAAGTTTATAATAATAACGTTTAGTAGTTTTTATAATATATCGGAGAAATTTTCGGTAAAAACTTTTTGTTTTTTTTTAAATTAATAACTATAAAGTTTTTATTTATTTTTTTATTATATTAAACGGCGTTAATAATATATTAGTTTTATTAAATGTTTTTTTTATTTAAAATATTTAATTTTATTTTATATATAAAAATAAAAAAACTTTTCGTAGTATTTTTATTAGTATAATCGTAAATAATATACGTTTTATTATTTACGTCGGTTAGAAAGTTTTCGTTTTCGTTTTAAATTTTTTTAACGGCGTAACGGATTTTTTAATAATATATTTAAATATTTTAAAAGCTTACCGGCCGATATTAATACTTTTTACTTTTATATAGTCGGCCGATTAATAATACGATTAAATATTTTACTTATAAATTCGTCCGTATTACGCTTTAACGATAAAAACTTATACCTTACGTTTTTTTTATAAAAAAACGTTATTCTTATTTTTACTTTTTTATTTCCCGGTATTTTTATATAGTAAGCTACGACTTTCTAGCGGTAAAACTATATTAATCGGGCGAAAACGAGTATAAACGAAAAAGTATTCCGTCGTTTAATAATAAATTAACTAGTAACGTATAACTCGACTTTTATATTTTATATTTTATATAAACGGAAAAACTAAAAAGTTATACTAATAGATTTAACCGCGAATAACGGAATAATATTAAACGGATCGATAGACTAACGGAAAACTAAATAAACTATAGCTTAAGCCGACCTTTAACCCGGGGATTTATTTTTTAATTAAATATATATTTTTAAGTTTAATAAGAAAAATCCGAGGTACCGGTTAATTTTAAAACGTTTGTAAAATATTATAAAGTTAGTAAAAGTTTTTTTAATAAAACCCGAGACCGATTAACTAGCTATTATTTTCTTTAATAAAAAAAAAGCTTTAGCTTAAAATTTTACGTATATTAACCGTTTTAACTCGTTTATAATATTACTTTAAGTAATTAAAACGGTTTTATATAAAGCTTTTTAAACGCGAAGTATCTTTATTCCGCGCTTTATATATAATCGAGTAATAAAGTTACTTAAATTTAAGCTTAAAAAAAAAACAATAGAAAAAAGTTATAGCTTTTACTGAAATTTTTAGTTTTTAATTAAAAAAAAAAATAATAAACTACGGTTAATTAATAACGCTATTAATTATAATAAGTATACGATTCGAGACGTTTTTATTTTTTTTAATACGGAGTTTTATTTAAAAAAGTTTACTATATATAAAATACTTTTTTTAGTTAATTTATATTCGGGATACGACTAGGTATCGTTAATATTAAAAAACCGTAATTTTACGACTTTTATAACTTCGATCGGTTTATTTTATATATATACGTTATTATAAAAAAGTATTAACTTCGTTACGTAGTTTTAACGTATTATTACCCGTATTTTTTTTAGTTTAATATTAGATATTTATTTTTTGTTTTTAGATAATATTATAATTAAAAGCCCGACTTTTACGTATAATAATAGTAAGGTCGCTTTAGGGATTAAGCGGTATATATAAAAATATTTATAAAATATTAATAAAGTTTTCGTAAATTATAAACTCGTTAAAGTAACGGTATTAATAGAAAAGTCTTAATAATATTAATCGCGGGTAGTAGTTATTAACTACGTCTATAGTAGTAAAAGGCGTAGCCCGGTTAAAGATAAAATATAAGCTATTATAAGTTAGTTAACTTTTTAAAATTTTTTATAACTCCGGTTTTTTTTAGGAATCTTAGTTTTTTATCGGGCGTAAATAAACTATAAAGCTACTATCGTTATTTTTTTTTATGTTTTATTAAAAAAAAGTATAACCTAGACTTAAAGAAGTACTTAATAGACTATTTTTAATACGTTAAAAGAAAAACTAATAACCGCTTTTATACTAATTACTTTAGACTACTTTTTCGACGTTAGTTTAATTTTTTTTTAAGTTAATACTAGTTTTACTAGTTAAGGTAGTACGTTTTTTTAAGTTATAAATAAAAAACGTTTTTTTTTAAGGTTTGTATCCGGAGTTTAGAATAACGTAGAAGCCGCGTACGATTTTATTAAACGAGAGTGCCGTAGTATATTTATAGCTTTTAAGTAGTTCCGTTACTACTTATACGGAGCGAGGTTTATTATTAAAACGGATACTCGAGTTTTTTATAATTAGTTTAACGGTATTTTTTTAAAAGTCTTAAAAGCTTTAATTATACGTTAAGTTATATAAATAAAAACTTTTAATTTTAAAGTACGGTATATACCCGGTATAAAAAATAAGTTAACTAACGTTTTATTTCGCCGCTTGTATAAAGAATTTAACCCCGATAATCTTACGTAAAAATAAGAAATTAAAGATTTCGTTAATGTTTAAATTTATTTTTCGTTTATTAATAATACTATGTTTTCGATCGTAATTAAGGTTTTTATTTATTGCTTAAGTTAAAAGATTTATTTTAATAAATTTTTATTTTAAAATCGTACTTAAAATATTTCGGTAAATATAACGGGTTTTATTACTATTTAAACCTATTATTAAGAATAAAGAAGCGATTTAGTTTTATTATTACTACTCGATTCGATAGTAAAAAAGCTATCTAACGTTAGTATTAATAATTATAACGATATTATTAAGTTTTTTACGTTTTTTAAGTTTCCGTCGAATATTATTTTTAATTTTCGCCGAGTTTTTAAGTAGCGTATAATTAAATTTTTTTATATAAAAAAAACTTTTTAACGTTATAATAAAAAGAATAATAACTTTAATATTTTTTAACGGGTAATTATATTAGATACTATTAAGCTACGTTTAATTAAAACTACTTATATCGAAAATAGCTATCGCGGTCGATAAATAACGTAGTATTAAATACGTTAATTTTATTAATAGAATAAAATATATTAAGACATCGACTTAATATTAAGTATTTATTTTAGCTATATAAAATAAAAAAACCGTCGTTTTATTAAATAAACGATCGTTTAAGAAATATTATTATAGCCGTTTATTAAAATCTATATAAACGTATAATATATATTTAAATCGGCTAGTTATAAGTATTTAATTAAAGTTTATTATACCTTAACGGGATATATAAAAACGAAAAACTTTACCGCTACTAATTTTTATAACGTAGTATAATTCTTTATTAATATAATTATTTTTATATATAGCTTATTTTTAATAGTAATCGTTAATAATAATATCGAATTTAAAAATAAACTATAACGTATTTATAAAAAGCTTAAAATCCCGCGAATCTTTACCTCGGCGTATAACCTTTAAATAAATAGTATCGTCGAAAGAAAATATTATAAATTTTCGAGTACTTTTATAAAAATTACCGATAACGGCTAAAAAAATTAGTATATTTAACTTTTACGTATATTTTTAACCGATCGTTCTATAGTTTGTAAGTTTTATAATAAATTTTTTTTTTATTTTTTTTTTAGCCGTAAGCTTGTACTTTTTTTTAAATAAAATATTTTTACTTAACGTATTTTAAACTAAAAACTAGATATAACTATAAAAGACTATATTATTTTCCGAGTTTGTATTTTATAACGGTTTACGTTCGATTAAACTTTTACTGTAAAATATATTATAACTTACCGTATTAAACTCGCCGTAAGCCGCGATTAAGTTAATAAATATCGTTTTCGCCCCGTCGGTTAATATTTATATAAAGATTTTATAGTATTTTATTAAAATAACGAAAAAGAAATTAATATATCTAAAAATAAAAAACTATTTTATAAATAACGTAAGCTATTTAAAATCGTTACGATTTTTAAAAAGAAAGTTTATATATTAGTATAACTCGATAATATTCCGGTTTACGGTATATATATTTTTTATAAATTAAAGATTTTTAAGTAAAATAAATTTAATATTTAGTCTACTTTTAACGAGTTAAAATTTAAAAAAGTTTTTTCCGATTAATTATATATTATATTATCTAACTTTTTACGCCGCCGTCGCGGCCGTTTTCCTAAAGTTTAACTTTAAGCCGTAGTTTTTATTTACTTTAAGTTATTTTCGTAGCCGTTTTCCGTTAACGTATAGCCCGCGTTATAACCCGTTTTTTTTTTTTACGGCCGATTATAAGTACCTCGTTTTTAACGGTAGTTATTACGTTCGTAACGTCGATATTACGGGTTATATAAGATTATATATCGAAAAGCCGAAGTTTAAGAATATTTTTACTATTTAAGTTTACTTTAGTAGTTACTACGTCTATAAACCGTATTAATACCGGATCGGTAAAAAAATATAAGTATTTTTTATAGTAGTAAAAGTAATTACCGTAAACGTCGTCCCGGTAACTTAAGATAAAAATATAATAAAAAAATAGTATTATAACGAGGTTTTTTTACTCGTTTACTTAACGAACTTTAGTACGTAGAAATCGATTTTTATAGTAACGATAAAAGATTAAGTTCCGAAAGTTATATACTTATATAAATAATAATTTAGTCCGATAAAACTCGTTTATAATACGAGCTATATAATAATAGAATAGGCTATTATATATTTTTATTATTACTACGGTCTAAGTTAAATTCGTTAAATCGGTAACGCGTTACCGAATAATAGCTATTACCGTGTTATCGACGTTTACGGCCGACTAAAAAGTAATAAGATTTTTTAAAGCTAAAAAGAAATTTTAAAGTAAATATAAAATTTCGTCGTAAGTTTTTTTAATTTTTATTTAAAATAAAGCGTTTTTATAAACTTATATAAAAAAAAAAAACCCCGGCGGCTAGATTTCGTCGAGCCGAAATTATATAATTATATTACTAGTTAATAAATATATTATATAATCGGATATATTTATTTAAATATTATTTTAGTTAGGTAAAACTTAACGAAAAACGTAAACTATTATAAAAAATAATAAAATAATAAAATAAAAGTTAAGAAACGATTAATTTACGTAAAAATAGTTTAAGTAATATATTAAATAAATATAGTATTATTATAATCGGGATATTAAAAAAAAAGTTTTATTTATTTTATTTATTTTAGAAAAATTAAACTTAGTACGACTTATGTTACGAGCGTCGTTTTTACTTAACGGTATAAAATATATTAATTATAGTTTTTATTTTATACGAGTTATTAAATATAAAGTTTTTATATTACGATTACCGTTTATTCGTTAATATTATTTAAGTTTTTTAACGTTAGTTTTTTTTTTACTTTTATAATACTTTATTACTATAATTATATTTAAAGTTTTTATTATTTTAAATTGTTTTTTTTTTTTTTTTTTTTATTTATTTTATTTATTTTGTTTAAATCGATTTTTTTTTTATTAGTTTAAACGACTTTTTTATTTCGTCTTTTTTTTTTTTTTTTTTACTTTTATTTATTATTTTTTAACTTTACTTTTACTTTTTTATAAAACGAGTATTTTTTTTTTTTGTTTTTTTTTTTTTTTTTTTTTTTACTTATTTATATTTATTTTTTTTTTTTTTTTTTTTTTATATACCGATTATAATAACGTTTACGTTTATTAATACTTTTACGGCTAAAACCGATAAATTTAAGCTAGTTTTATTCCCGACGATACTTAAAACGATACCTAAAGTAAAGCTTTTTTTTAAAATTTTTACGAAACGTATTAACTTTAAAAAAATAACTTTAGTAACTTCGTCGGCTCGGATTAATTAAATATAATTTTTTTCGGCGTTTACCTCGTTTTTTACGAGTAGTTTTACTTTTAGTAAAATAATTAAACGTACCTAAGACTACGAATTTTTTTAATAGTTAAGTAATATTAATTTTAAAAACCGTATATTCGGACGGTAGTATTTACGTATTATTTTTTTTATTAACGTTTTCGATTAAGCTAAGCTAATTAACCGTTTAATTTATTATAATATAAACTTTTACGACGATATATAATAACTATTTATCCGTAATAACTTCGTTAGGTTTTTAGCCCGAATAATATATCGTAATAACGAGATTAATCGTATAAGTATTAACGTTTATATCGCTAGTTTTTATATTTTTAAAAGCTTCGTTTTTACCGGATAATAGCTTTACTTTAATACTTTAGAAATAAAGCTTAAACTAATCTTTTAAAACTTTTATAGCTTCGTTTATATTTACTTTGATATTATTTAAGTAAATATAAAAAATATCTTTAATAAAAAAGTTACTATAGCCGTTAAAGTTTACCGTTTTTATTTAATTATTTTCTACGACGCCGATTATTTTACGTTAAATATCGTCGACTATAGTTAAAAAGTATTATACCGTTATAATTTTTTATTATTTAATATAAACGCGCGGTACCGTACCTAAAATAAAACTTTCTTTAAATATCTTATAAACGTAAGTATTATTTAGTCTATTACTATTTATACCGTATAATTCGTTCGATCGGCTTTTTAAATTAATAACTAGGCTTACGGCTTTTATTACTTCGATAATACTCGTATTTTTTTCCGCGAGTATAAAAATACTATTTTACCCGGATCGGTTATTAGTATTACTTTAGTATAAAAGTTTTTACGCGTTTACGTTAAAGTAATTAAACTAGCTAAAGTTAACTATATTATAGATAACTTAACTTTTATTATAATTTTTAGTTAAATCGGTACGATTCGTTTAAAACTCGGCTATAAAAACCTAAAGTTTTTTCGGATTTTTAAAAAACTTTAGTATAGCTTTTATTTAAATATTATTATTTATATCGTTGATATTACGTAGCCGAATAATTGTTTTTTACCGTAAGTCTCGACTTCGTCGTTTCTTTAAAGCTAGAAAGCGACGAAAATACTAGTTTCTCGTATACTTGTTAAAAATATTTTTAATCGGTTCGATTAATAGATTATACCGGTCTTTTAATAATAAATTTTTATACGGGATACTTCGTCGTTTTTTAAACTTAAGCGTAAAAGTATAACTTTTATTATAAAAACGTTTATTATTATACCCCCGGCCGATAATAATATTAGTTTATATAATAACTTTAATAATAACGAAGCTGTTTTTATAGTAAACGATTAAAATAACGATAATAGCTTTTTTATTTTTAACGATAATAACGACTCGGATATTAGTATTATTGTTTTTTTTATTACAACTTTTACGGGTTTAACTAAAAAACTCGATATAAATAAGCTCGCGTCTATTTTTAGTAAAGTAAACGTTACTTAAGTTAATCGGCTTACGTATTTTATCGACGAAAACTTTTTAACGAAATTCGGCTTTAGCTCGGTTTTTAATTAGTTTAGTTAAAAAAATTTTTTTTACGAACTAATAATACGTATTACTAACGCCGAGACCGCGCGTAAAAATTTTAAACGTTAAAAGCGTACCGATCGGGCTATTAAACGGTACGCTTAGTAAAACGGCTATATTAAAATAAAAAAAAAATAAAAAAAATATTAACTTACTATAAAAAGCTTAAAGCAATATATTTTTTTTTTTTTATTTGTTATTTTTTTTTAACTTTTATTTTTATATATTATAATTTTTATACTATTTTTAGTTTAGTTCTATAACTTAAAATTCTACCGTATTTTACCGCCGATAACCTTTATCTTTAACTAGTAATAAATTTTAGCTATTATTATAAATAATACGTAAGACTTACGAAATTATCGATATAACGACATATAATTAATATTTTTAATTTACGACTTTTGATTTATTTCGATCGGCTTAAAAGTTATAATTTGAAGTACTTTCGAACTTCTTCTGACGCGTAGTCGTAGAGTTATAAATTGGGCCTTTTGGCTTTTGGCTAGGAGAGCCTAGCCCGACTTCTTGTTAGTACGTTTAGTCTAGTGATAGGATAGTATGTTAGTAGTTAGTTAGGTAGATAGTAAGACAGTACGTACCCGTCTTCGCTCTTAATATACCTATTAAAATACTACTATCGTAACGATAATTTAATATTTTTATCGAGTTAATCGTTAAAAGGTTAAATTATTACTTTAATAAAAAAATTATAAAAATAAAATAAAAGCTAATTTATAACTCGACTAATAGTAAATTAATTAATACGAAACCGAAAAATAATATTTTTTTACGATTTTTTATAAATATATATTTATACGAAAATTAACAAACGATACTCGAAGCATAAATTTTTAATATTATTTATATCTATATATAATTTAAACTAAGCTATAAACTTTTAAAAAGTATATTTTGCTATACGAAAAAACTCTCGAAATGTTTTGTCTTTAGTACGTATTAGCGTCTTTACCTATTTTTTACTATATTTAAAACCGATCGGTAGAATAGTAATTCGAATATATAAAACATATACACGCCTAAGTTCGCTAGTAACGGCTTCTACCAAACCGTCGATAATTTCTTCAACATATCGCTCTATTTCGGTATCTTCATCAACGGACATCGTAATAATAGCAACAAAAGTAGTAATGTTTCCGATTACTTTATTTCAATAACATTAGTACAAACATTTCACACCAAGTTATATAAACATTTCATATACCAATCTTACACAGGCGGCTACCTCGGGAAACCCCCTTTTTCTTACATATACGGATAAGATCAAAGACGTATCCTCTAGACGAGGTACATTGGCGAAAAAGAGACCATACTAAATACAGGACGAGCATAACATGCCCGCTTTTATTATGCTATTTGGTGGCTTAAATAGGCAAAACTTGCTCCGGAGCAATAATTGCTCCCAAGCAGGTCGATACGCATCACGCCCTTAAGCACTTGATGGCTCCCTCGCTCCCCACAGCGCCATTCTTCCTGTTCCTTGGCTTGCCCCCTGTTCTTTTTTTGGATCCTGGCTGCCCTGTGCTTTCCCATTCTGGCCGCTCATTCGTGTTGTCAGTACGGCCGCCAGCACTGCCCCAGTAACAGCCGGCTAGTGAAGCAAATAAGCAAAATAATAAGCAAAAGAAGGCCCAGCACGGGTACGAAGTAAGATACATCTATCGCCTCTGTATTTGCTGCCGGAGGCTTGTATCCTTGCCTCTCCTAGGCACCCAAGAGGCACAAGGTTGCATCATCTAGAGTTTTGATCTGTGATGCTCGGCCGTTGTTTCTCTCAAGGAGTGGGATCGTAGTATTTTCCACTGCTCGTTATTATCTCTTTTTGTTTCATAGCATATTGTGGCCACATGCGATGTACTCTGTAGTTCTAGATTGTCCGCAACTACGGTGCCAAAAAGGACGTTGGAAGTAAGCTGTCACAGCAATGCACTGCAGTGATCTCTAGAGCAATTGATCGTATTACCGCCCGGCGCATTCCTTGCTTGCCAAAGTTGCATGTTTACTCGTTGATTCGATCCACCAGCGTCCATCCTGGTGTTTCGGGCGGCCGCTAGCAAGCCAACCTTAACGTTAACTTTGGGTACGAGCAGCAAATGACAGGCAACCGGAATGATGCAAGAGCAATACGAATCGAGTCAAAGAGACTGAAGCCAAAGCCGAGAGGCTTTTCAGACCTGAGAAAGTTACAGCCCCACAGTGACATAACATTCGCAGTAGGCACGAAGTCGCCGTCATTGTGGTTGCTGTCGTATTATCAGTTTGTTGTCAATATTAACGTTGCCGCACTGCCTTATTTGCTGTCTTTGGTGCACACTTTGCCTTGTTTCCTGTGCATCCGTCACTCTTGCCTTTTGTGTTCTATTTTCAACCCCTTTCAGGTCGAACGTGTCCATTGTTCTTGCCGCTGGTATGTCTGCATCCGCCGCTTCTCTTTTTGTCTGATCCCCTTCTCTTCTGTATTGGCTTTGTTCAAATGATGCCTGTTCTGGCAAGTGCTCTCTGCGCCTCATCCCACCCCTCAACCTGCCTCGCTCACCCGGCTCCTGGCTCTGTAAGCTGTTGCCTTTCTTGACAACTTGACCCCTGTTCGCTACGCTGTACTTCCTCTTTGACCTCATCTCTCGTCTTTTACATCCCAAACCCTCGTGTTCTCCCCTGGCTCCACCCTTTCCTTCCGTTTCTGTTTCTCCTCCTACATCTCTCATTCTCGACTTGTTCATCCTCGTCTCTTTCCCCCTCAGTTTACTTTGACCTCTGATTTCGACCTCCTCCCCATTTCCTTCCTAGATGCTTCTTTCTTCTCGCTACTCCCTCATCTATTAACGCATTAACTTACACTATCCGTTGCCCGCCCGGCATTTGCCAAGCCGTCTCCCGTTTCTTGTGTTTTGTTGTGTTTTGCATTCTGTCACCTATATGCGCTGCTCCTCTCTGCGGCAGTCATTACTTTCATCTGTCGGCTGCGAACCAAACTGACCAGCAAGCCTCTCTCTCACCCCTCTGTCTCTGCCTCGCTCTCAACTAGATACGAACGGCTGAACACTACTGCAAGCCCGAAATACAGCCACTCCGAACAAACCGACAAATACGCCCAACATTCACAGAACACAGCCTGTTTCTCGGTACGTGTGACCTGCCGTTATTTGCTATGTCTTGTCTTGTCTCGTCTCGTCTCGCCAACCATCCCGTCTTCATTTGTTTCTGCTTCTACCCTGCATTAGAACAGTTTATCCCATCTTCTCTCCCTACTATTAGTCTTCTGTCTCATAACCATCTCGCGGCAGCCACTTCGCCCATCTTGTTAACCCAGTGCCAACACTAACACAATCAGTTCAGCGCCATCACTCACTTATTGCACACCCTATCGAGGGCTATAGCCCAGCCGCACATCGCCAACTTCATCCGCATCGCCCAGCTTCATTCTGTGCCGTCTAGCATTAACCATATAAGCAACGCCGATCGTTTGATCGATTCACGCCGTGCTCTTCCCGCTTTCTGGCTCTCGTCTTCGTCCTTCCAGCCCTCGCTTTTTCGCACACTCGCATCATAACATTTTGGCCATTCTGATTGCTCTCTCAGTCGCACCGTTTCCCATCGCCCATCGAATGTCTCATTTCTTCCCTTGCCAATTTAATTTGTAACGGAACAATCTGACACGCGGAAACCGGTTTTTTCGTCCGCCTCGAAAGTGCCTACCCATTGTACCTGTGCCTTGCTTTCGCCAGCACTGCCGTACGCATCCCGTCTCTCTACCAGCCCTGAACTTGAACGGTTCAGGCCACCTCCATGTTGGCTGGTTTTCTATAAACATTCACCATGCCTCGCAAATACGACTTTGAGCCTGAGATGCTCGATGAGCAACAGCCGCTCGACAACGGCCACAATCACAGCCCCCAAAGACACGCACCTCGCCATCAACACCGCGCTGCTCTTGACGACGAGCAAGAGCCCTATTACGACGAACCGATCTACCAACAGCAGCAGCAGCAATACCAACCACAATATCAGCAACAGTACCAGCAACAATACCAACAGCAGTACCAGCAACCTGAAGTCCAACCACCACGCCAACAACGCCAGCAAGCACACTATCCCCCGTCTAGCTCCCGTACTCCCCGTGGAGGCCCTGCATACCATCCCGACAGCGCCTATAATCAGATTTCTAGCAGTCGGCAGAACGACCGTCACTACGGGCAGGCAGCAGTAGCAGCCGGCGCTCACGAAGGCGGCGTCGAACTAGTCCCACCTGTTTCGGCACAGGGACAGGGACCGCCACCACCTCCACCGCACGCCAACATTACACCTGGCGCCGACAACTTCAGCGAATCAGCCGCTGGTGGAATGGCCGGTATTGCCTACAGTGTTGCCGACCGCAACCCGCGCGAGAGCGGCGTCGAGGCCATGCGTTCCATTCAACCACAGGCACAGCGGAATGAGGACTTTCAAACCTCAGCAGCGCCAGGCTACCCACAACAAACATACCCACCACAGCAGTACCGTGGGCAGTACGCCGGATACGACCAGCCAGAACACATGCTTCGTCCGACCGGCCCTGGCTCAACACGGACAGTTGACAGAGACTCACGATCTAGTCTGCAAGGCCTTGGCGCCGCTGCTCATCCGCCAGGAATGGGCACGCCAGGGACCAGGACACCCTCGAGGAGCCCCCATAGTTTACCTTCCGAAATCTATGCAGATGACCCATACCAGGGATACTCGGCCCAAGATCCCCGCCTCGGCTATGTCAACCCTAATGAGATTGAAGATGACGGCGACGATGGCCTAGAGTACTCACGGGGTCGGCCCATCAGAAATTCAATGCTGAGCTTGGCCGGCCATAGTACAAAGAGTAGCCGTAGTGGCGCCGCTTCTGGCTTGGTTGGTCCTGCCGCAGTTGGTACTGCCGCCGTCGGAGCCGCGGCAGCAGCAGGCGCTGCCGCAACAACAATAGCACATAATGTTGCGAGTGGACACGGCAGCCGAGCGGCATCGTCTGGTGGTGCTCGCTACAACGCTCTGAGCAATAGTGGCACGGAGTACCAGGGAGCCGGCGGTGGCATCGGGGGTGGAGGTGGCCGTGACGGCTACAGTTACGGAGGTGCAAGTGCTGCAGAAAAGTCGGAATGGCTTGCAAAACAGAGCCACAGTAAGAAAATCTGGAAATGGGCAATCATCATCGTCATTGCAGCTGCTGTCATTGGCGGTATAGTGTGCGGTGTCCTGTTCGGCGTTGTCTTTAAGAACAACAGCAAGAGCAGCGACAGCTCCTCAACAGCATCAGGCGACACGTCGGCGAATGGCGATCTCAGCATCAACAGTGCTGAGATCCAGAAGCTTCTGAACAATAAGAATCTCCACAAGGTTTTCCCCGGTATCGACTACACGCCTATCAACACTCAATATCCAGCATGTTTGAGCAACCCGCCATCACAGAACAACATCACTCGAGATGTTGCTATTCTCTCTCAGCTGACCAATACGATTCGTCTCTACGGCACAGACTGCAACCAGACGGAGATGACATTGCATGCTATCAGTCAGCTGGAAATGAACGACACAATCAAGGTCTGGCTGGGTGTGTGGCAGGACAACAACGCAACAACGAATGCGCGCCAACTATCTCAAATGTGGGATATCCTCGACAAGTACGGCGGTGACCCTTTCAAGGGTCTCATTGTGGCGAACGAGATTCTGTTTCGCGAGCAAATGACAGTTAGCGAGCTCTCGACTCTACTCGCCTCGGTGCGCACCAACCTAACGGCGCTGAACATTGATCTCCCTGTCGCAACATCGGATCTCGGCACTTCTTGGACATCAGAACTGGCTCAAGCATCTGACTACATCATGGCCAACATCCACCCCTTCTTTGGTGGTGTCAACGCCAATGATGCGTCCAGCTGGACTTGGAGCTTTTGGGACGTGAATAATGGCCCGTTCTTTAAGACTGACACTACCAAGAACATCATCAGCGAGACGGGCTGGCCAAGCGAGGGCGGCACAGACTGTGGCAGTGGATCCACCGAGACTGTCTGCCCTGACGCTGCTGTGGCTGGCATTTCGCAGATGAATGCGTTTTTGGATACCTGGGTCTGCGATGCGTTGACCAATGGTACACAGTACTTTTGGTTTGAGGCGTTTGACGAGCCCTGGAAGATTGCCTATGACTCGGGCGACGAGAACTGGGAAGACCACTGGGGTATCATGGACGTCAACCGCAACCTCAAGTCAGGCGTTACGATTCCCGACTGTGGCGGCAAGACGGTGTGAGGGGAATAAAATGGAGGATTGTGAGCGTTGAGAGCACGCTGATTTATGATATCACATCGGTATTGGCTGTATATTTTGGGTTTTTTTTGGTTACCGTTTCTTGGTCTCAGGTGCTTATGAATGGTTTTTTTTTTTGGGGGGGGGGGGGGGGGGGGGTTGCGTTTTGTTGTTATTTTACACGTTAATTTTTGGGCTTGGGCTGTACATATTGATTTGCCCATGGCTGTATCATTGGATAGCATTGCATCCATTGTTTTTATATAGCATTCGAGAAACAAATCCGTTTCTTCCGCCAATGTCTGGGCTCAAAGAAGCATAAAGTTGTAAGCCTTGATTGCGTGCATATATCCATTAAAATTATGCCGTGAATTACTACAGAATGCTGCAGCGTGGACTACGATGTAATGATATTGGCTCAATTGACTCGATGGTGGCTTGGAAGTTGTCTCGCTTCCAGACGTGCTTCTGATAGTATGGCGCTTGCTGGGGCCGCCATCGTCATCAGATCATGACGTCACGCACCTGGTATAAATAGTACACAATATGCTCAATTGGTTTTTGTTTTTGCTTCGAAGACCATTTTACCATTAATGTAACCACAGAACAGAGCGAAATGGTGTCAACACGGACAGGAAAAACGACAGACGGCGCGACCTCGGCGGCGCGTACGAAGCCGAACTCTAAAGCATCACTGAAAAAGGCCAATGGCGATGAGCCAACGGATGCCGCGATCAAGCACAGCATCGAAGATGCGCCAGAGGCTGTTTCGACAAACAACAAAAATATAGACAATTCCCCGGAACCCAAGAAACGCAAAGTCGATAAAGAAGACGGCAACAAAGACGCACACCAGATCCTGGAAAAGGGCAATATTTACTTCTTTTACCGGGCACGCGTTGGCGTGGAGCACCCCAAGAGTGCCGCAGATATCGCTCGGAGTTTTCTTGTGCTTCGGCCAGACAGTTCTGAGAAGAAGAGTTGCCGCCTTATTGCGATCCCCAAGAAGAAGCTTCCGCGCTCCGGCCACGACCGCTTCATGGCCATCCTGCTCAATGCACACGTTTCATACGACGAGCTGCACTCCTTCTTGGGTGACGACTACAAGGCAGAAGACGAGGTGGAGAGTAACAAAGTGTCTGTCGCCTTTGGCGAGGGTGTCTATGCTTTGATCAGCACCTCTGGCGGCCGCGAGAGTCACCTGGTATACTCGCTGACCATCCCGGCAGAGCTTGGCCAAGTGCAACATGAACTCGGACTCGACTCGAAAAAGGGTTGCTTCATAGTGAGCACAAAGAACCCCGACTACTCGATGCCGATAGGCGCCAAGATGGTCCACGGTGGTCCGGAATATCCGGATAGTATCAAGGCCGAATTTCACGGTCGGCGGTGGGCACCGTTGCAGCCGGACCACCTCGCTTACGACAACAGCTACTTGCTGCTGATTGGTGAGAGCCATGGTGCAGACAAGATTCTCGCCGAGAAGGATGTGGCTGAAGAGCTGGAGGAACTGGCGGACGCCGACCTGGACCGTATGCACCGACTTGGAAGCACCGAGGCCGAGGCTGTGTTTGCCAGTCTTGGGGTCGAGCACGTTCAGCCAAAGCAAGAGTTGGTCGAGACATTCGAATAGCCTACAGGCTGGACAGCCGCGTAGCTACCTAGATACATTGCGAGGATACAGAAAACTATGAATTATAATGGGTTTTCACAAGACCGGCGTGGTCCGCTATCTGATAGAGTACAGGTAAATAAAAAATGAAATAAAAAGGCAGAAGTAACCGCAAAACTAGAAACGCAAGACAAAAGAGATCCGAGCCATGCAAAAGAGTGTCTAAATATAGTAAACTAGAAAGAGAAATAAACGGACGGCAGCAAGTTTTAGAGTATACGCCGCTTAAGACTACCGCGTGCTCAGCTGTTGGACGGCCGAGAGCCATTTTTGCTCGTCGGCTCTGTTGAACTGCAGCAGCTTGCCAAGCACGGGGACGAGCTGTGCGCGCAGCTTGTTGTCCTTCTGTTCTAGGAACTGCAGAAGGATGGTCTTAAGGTACACTGCGTCGGGTGCACTGCTGCCAGCGTTGGCAGAAGAGCCATTGGCTGAACGCACCGACTCCATTGAGTTGCGGCCTCCGCCACCACCGCTACCTACAGCAGCCGATGACGGCGATGGCGAAGGGGAGCCCGACGAGCCCGAGTTTAAGCGGCTGGCACTGCTGGACTTGTGCGCATCGCGCAGTGCCTTTTCATACCGGTGGCGCTGCTCGTCGAGGACCCGGCGCAGATCGGCCTTTTGTTTCTCGATATCGCGAACCTGCTGCTCGGATGCGTCAAGTGTTGCGCGCAGGCTCGAGACAGTTGCCCGCATCTCCTCGACCTCGGCGGCCGCCTTCTCTTCAACCTGCTCAAGCTCCTCCCGGCGGCGGCGCCACTCCTTCTCGCGCTGTTCTGCGTCGTCGCGTTCGTTGGTCAAGGTCTTGACCTGGCGCTCCAGGTCCCGCAGTTTGCTGCGCACCTCCTCGGCCTCACGCGCACGGCGCCGTGCGAGTGTGCTCGACTCATCCTCAATACGATCGCGTTCGGAGATAGCCTCATCCATGCGCGCACGCATATCGCGCACCTTTGTATCGGCGCGCTCATCGACATCAGCAAGCAGACGGCGCATAGTCTCAGCCTCGCGTGTGCGCTCGCCAAGAAGCTTACGACATTCGGCGAGCTCCTCGTCCAGCGACTCGCTTGCTGTTTGGGCCTCCTTGAGCTGCACCGACAGCTCAGCAGTCTGGTCGCGCATACTACCAAGCAGGTTCTGTGCATTCGCGTACTGCGACGACTTGAGTGACGCCTCTTCGCGCAGAGACTCTTGTTCACGGCGTAGCTTGGTGACCTCCTCGTCGAGCGTCTTCAGACGGGGCTGTACTTTGCTCAGCTCCTCCTGGACACGCTGCAGCTCGCGTGTCGCCTTCTCTTCCTTGGCGCTCAGTTCCACCTTGTCGGCCTCGGCACGGCGCAAATCACGGCCAGCAACACGCTTCTCATCCTCCAGACGCAGCTTCTGGTTTGTCTCGGCCGCCAGCTTCTCGCGCAGCGACTTGAGTTCAGCCTCACGATCTGCCGCCAGTCTCTGAGCCCGTGTAGTCTCCACCTTGAGGTCCTTTTCTCTCTTTTCGATGACACGAATCTCTACCGCCTTGGCCGCCAGCTCCTCCTTGACCGTCTTAAGGGTGGCCGATTCTGCGCGCAGACTCTTGAGCTCAGGCTGCGCCTTTTGCAGAATCTCACGCAGATCGTTCGCGTCTCTGTACCGAGTCTGAGAAAGGTGCTGAGCAGCACCCAAGTCGCTCTTGAGAGAAGCGACGCGTGATTTGACGTCTTCATGCTCCTTTTGCAGAGCCTCCAGCTCAGCTTGCAGCTTGGACGACTGCGTCTTGGACGACGACGACGAAGTCTCGATTTGCTTGTTCAGATCGGCTATTTGCTTGACAAGTTCGGCCTTTTCTGCTTCTAGAGCCTTGATCTTCTCCTTATCTGCCGCGTTTGCGGCATTCTCGGCTTGAAGGTTCTTAATGGTCTCTTTGTCTGTGACATGGTCGTGGCCGATGCTTAGAATCTCCTCCTGCAGCATACTTATCTCCTCGCGTAAGCTCTCTTCGGTCTTGCGCTGCTTCGACAGCCGCTCAATCTGCTCATCCTTGGTCTCGATTTCAGATTGTAGACGAGTAATCTCTGCCTCCAGCTCGGCCGCATCAGGACCAGTCTCAGCAGCAGCCCCAACCAAAGTGTGTTCGGAAGTTTCTGACGGAGCAGGCTCTGCATCAGCCTCATCCGCTACAGCAGCCACAGCAGGTGTTTGCGCAGGACCACCGCCGCCAGCACCACCCTTCTTGTTCTTCCGCTTGTTCTTTTTCTTTGATGCAGCACTGCCACCACCACTGGCTGACTGGGTCGGGCTTGGCTCAGGAGTAGCAACAGGAGGTGTTGGTGTTGTTGTCGGAATGGTCAACGAGTCCTTCTTCTTTTCGGTCGTGGCCGTGGCGATAGTCTTTTCGAGCTTGGCAATAGAGGCAGTCATTGTTTCAGTTTGGCGTTTGAGTTCAGTGTTATTGGTCTCGGCCGCTTTGACCTTTTGCTTCTCAGTATCCAACTCCTTGGCAGAAGCGGTCTTGGCGACGGCGGCATTCGTTTCGGCGTCCTTGACCTTGGTCTCAGTGTCCTTGAGGCGCTTTGTGAGGTCAGTCACTTCAGCGGCCTTGACCTTAAGTTCGGCTTCCTTGGTCTCAAGATCGGTCGTCTTGGTCTTAAGCTCAGCCTCGGTTGTCTGAAGCTTCGCCTCGAGCTCAGGCAGCTTGGTGTCGGCGGCGGAAGTAGTCACTGCAGCAGCGGCAGCAGCAGCAGCAGCGGCGGCGGACGCCTTGGACTCGTCCAACTCCTTGGTCGCCTGCTGCACGCGATCGGCCAGCTCAGCAGAAGATTCCTTGGCCGCAGAGAGCTCCTCGGTCAAGTGCTCAACCTTGCCCTGCAACTTCTCAATCTCAGCCGATTTCTCAGCCGTCTCGGCTTGCAGACGAGGCAGCTCAGTATCGATGGAGAAGAATTCGTCGGTCGTCTTATCCTCCTTTTGTGCGCTTGCCGCCTTAACCTCTTCTAGCTCCTTCTCGGCAGCCTCAAGCTTTTTCTTGAAGTCGTCCTTTTCGGTCGTCACGCGCTTAAGCTCCTCCAGAACCATGTCGCTCTTGAGGGTAAGCTGATTCAGGTACTCGAGGAAGGCGGCGGGCTCGCGGATGGATGTCAGAGGGGTGTTTTCGCGAAGTGCGCGCTCAAAGGGCTCGATGGATGTGGCGCGGCCATGGGCTATCCGGTAAGAACGCAATAGCTCGGGGTAGGTAGCTTCAAGCTTGTCGAGTTTGCGCAGTCGCGCGCGGATTTCGGGGGAAAGCTCTGCTTTTGCGGGAGCGGGCGCAGGAGCGTCGGTAGCCGAGATTGATTCAGCGCCTTCATTTTCGCCTGTGTCGGCATTGTTGTCTGCCATATCCTTCTCTTTCTTTGTGTCCTGAGTCACATCAGCGGCCGCCGCAGCGTCGCGATCGGGGTCGTTCTCAGGCATGGCTGTGGTAGTTGCAGGCGTCGAAGAACGGCTCGGGGTGGCACTGTCGCTATCGTCGATGACAAAGGCTGCCTCAAAGATATCGGGGTCGGAGGTTGGACCTGGCGATGCGCCGTCGGAAATGTCCTGGCTGGGTTTCTTGGTACGGCGTCGTTGCTGGCCGTCGGTGCTGCTGCGGACGCTCCCGGTGCGAGAGCCGGAGCCTGGAGGGGGTGTAGATGAAGGGCCGGTGCCTGCTCTCTGCTGGCGGGCCTGTTCTTCGGCAATGGTGCGATCGATGGCGCCACGGATTCTCTGAGGAAGGTTAGCAAGGGAATGTTTAACCCAGGTCGTAGGGTTTGCTGAGGAGGACGGCGGCAACGCACCTGGAACATTGTGATCGGTGATCAGGATGGGGTCCAGGGCCCAGATTTGGGGACAAGCTGTGGCAAAGCTTCCACGGCGAGTGTGCAGATTCTAGGTCGGTATAAAGTTTGTAGATGGCTGTCGTGATGTCGTGATGTCGCCGCTGTCAGGGTTGCAGCCGGCCTCGGTGCCGGAGATGATGCAGTGGTCAGGATGAAAATAAGCAGTTCGCTCTTTCGAGAGAAAGATATAGCTGTGCTACTTTGCGATGTGTGCTTCGTGGTTTGAAGCGTGCTGTCGCAGTGCTGCCGTCGTGCTGTTCTAAAGACCAGCTTGTCTGTCTGCCTTCGGTCTTATTTGGCCAGGTTTACCTTTTGCGGCGATCACTACACGAGGACGCCTAATACGGAGCAACTCACTACTTGCAGTGTGTCGCCTTGTTGCTAGGACCCCCTGTTCCAAGTGTTTCTGTATCTGCATGGGGCTCAGGCCCACTGGTTTTAGCGGCTATGGGGTCGGTATTTAGGGGCTGCACGTTTCTTGCGCCGACTTCAGGGCTCAAAACGAGCTAAGCTACCTGAGGCTACGTAACGGCGCCAAGGTAGCTCGTGATTAGTCATTTTAGCTAAACCGACCCACTATGTGCTGTTCTTGCCTCTTTCAAGAGTTCCCCTGCTTAGCTCCCAATTACTTGTCTTAGCCGCACCAAAGACACAAGACCACCGAGGCAGCAACGTCACCAAATTCCATCGATTTGACAGCTTTCGCTCCCACCGCGCATCACCCTACGAGAAGCACGACCGGGCCGCCGGACTCTGCTGTATCTACACGCCTTCAGCTAAGCGGATCATAAGCTCATAACAGTTTGCAACAACACAGACCAGAGCAGGCATGGTGTCCTTTTGGCCATGGAAGGTAAGTCGCGTGTCTTCCGCCATCTTGTCGGCCTCTATCGCCTGCTGGCCGGGCCGTTTTGGCAGGAGACTTACTAACTGTCTAGGCGGCTGATGCCTCGCCGGCATCGTTTGAGAAAGCTCTCTCGGCACTCGCAACTAAGATCGCCACAACCCAAGCCAAGCTCGACCATACTCGCTCGACCTCGCGCCGTGTGCGTGTACTGTGCACTCTATACCTGACCTTTGGCTACCTTGTCTATACGATTGTGCTAGTCCTCGTTGTCGGTTACCGTAACATGGGCGCCATAGAGTGGTCCGGTGTCGCAGGTGGCCCTGTCATGTAAGCTAGCCTACGCCGACTGGCTTCCCACTCTTTCAAAAACTAACATTTCAGAATTTATACGGCACGGGCGGCCCTGGCAGCATACTATAACTTCCGCATCGACTCGCTATCTTCGAAGCTCAAGGATCAGCAGACCGAGCGCGGCAAGACGATCCAGAAGCTCAAGGACGCCACCAAGTACGACTCGACACTGCAACTCCTCGAAAAGTACGGCGGCTCTGAGGCCAAGCCGGGCAAGGGCAAGGGCGGTGAAAGAAATGAGCAGGGCGGCAAGAACAAGACGGGTCCGGCGCAAACAGCACAGGGACAGGGACAGATTGGCGATGCCAATGGAGCCGCCGACCCCTTGGCAGCCCACCGCACGCGGCTCCCGCCGCCACCGACTGCCAACATCCAGCGCGGCGGACCCCAGACCCCGGCATCCAAGCAAGGCAGCCCCCTGGCCTCCAAGGCAAATTCACCCTCCAACAACAACCTTGACCTTTCCGCCGAGTTTGCACCCAACGCATTTGGTGCTAACGAGGACTTCTCAGCGCTGCCTCCTCGCATCGCCAGCGGTCAATACGTCACTGGACCTGCCGCCACCAGCGGCGGCGGTCTTCTGGGCGAATCCCACTGGTACGACCGTATTTTAGACCTGCTTATGGGTGACGACGAGACTGCAGCCCGCAACCGCCTTGTGCTGATTTGCAGCTCGTGCAGACTCGTCAACGGCCAGGCGCCACCCGGCACCCGCAGTTTGGCCGAGGTCGGCAGCTGGCGGTGTATGGGCTGCAACGCCATGAATGGCGAGGTGGCCGAGGCCAAGAAGATTGTGAGCGATGTGCTCAATCGGGGGGCACGGCCGAGCACCGAGAGCGATGACGGGACTGACGATGATGAGTCTGACGCAGTCGCCGTCAAGGAGGAAGAGATTGGTGGAGACGAGGACGGCCCTGTGGCGACGGGCAAGGATACGGGTGACAGCAAGGGAACTCGCAAGCGTAGCAAGAAGGCCAAATAGGGTTGGTAACGGTCGTACGTTTTGCTGTCCAGCTTGGCGAGGATGCATAGTTCGTGGCATGCTGGGCATATTGGCAGTTACAATTGGAGTGTGTTTTGTTAGCACTTGGTAGCACGGCGTCTTGGGCTCAATTTTGAGGTATATCTTGTTTAAGTTTGTGAGATTATGTATCGGAGTGGTGTGGTGCTTGAAGTACATCTGTACTCGGATCTGTGCTCAATACAATTGACTTTGTCTAAGCTACGCAAATGGCTCGGAGATGACTTGTAATGTGAGGGTTGGAGCCCTCTAGATATATTAAGTAAAGTAGCAAAAAACGAATATATACAAGTAGATAGATAACCCTTTTGAGTTGTGAGGAGGTGTGTGTAGACAAATTCAAGCAATCCAACAAAACTCCAAGAAACGCCATATAGGCAGCCTGGTTTCCGGCCAAGTATGGTATCAAAAACGCCCAGGTGTATCAGCAGAGGAAAGGAAACGTTCGAGACATTCAGCATTGCAAAATGTAGGAGCTGGAAACCAGTATAGCAAGGAAATAAACAAAAATCAAGAGTAGTTAAAAGGGACCGAAAGTCGCAGGCGACAATTTATTGCCGGCTTTGGTCCTGAAGACCGCGAAGAGTGCACTCAAGCGAGACAATGTATCTCTCGAGGTAGTCGTTCTGCTTCTCAAGGTGGCAGATGTACTCGGTGGCCTTGCCCAGGATAGTGGCCTTGTTAAGTTTGTGGGCAGGCAGCAGACCGCCGAGCTCTTCGGTAGTCTCGGCGTTGTCGTAGACATCGTCCTCATCGGAGAAGGGCATAGTTTGCTTGCACTTGCGGTCTTTGGTGACGCGGAGAGATGGCACGGCATCACGCAGAGCAAGGATTTTGTCGTTGAGGTTGGTGCGGTAGCGCTTCTCGATGACGTTGTGTGCTGTCTTCTTGCGCGACTGAGGAGCGCCCTGCTTGGAAGAAGAAGCGGCCACGGCGGGAGGTGACTGTGGTGTAGCGCTCGACTCTGGTGACGAGGCCAAGCTCGAGGTCTTCCGCTTACGATCACTTCTGGACGCATCCGAAGCAATTCTGGAGCGCGAGCCAGATCCAGACGACGGCTTGCGCACAGCACCGCGGGAATCGCGCGGAATGGTGATAGCATCCATAGACTGCTGCTGCTGCATAGAGGAAGACATGTCAGGGCTGGTGCCGAAGAGGCCAAACTCCTCGTCCATAGTCTCCTGCTTGAACTGCTGGGGCTGCTGGGGCTGTTGGCTCATGACCAAGTCGGCACCAAACGATCCGTCTTTTGACAGCTGGAGCGGATTGATAGCAGAGGTCTCAAAGAGGGAGCGGCCCTGCATGGGGAAAGAAGAGGTGTTGCCGGTGGCGTTGTTGTAGAAGACGGGGCTTGTGGTGGTGTCCGTCTTGGAAAAATAGCCAAAGTCCTCGTTGATGTCTGTGGTGTCGGGCAGGGGGATGTTGGGCCAGCTATCAAGGTCACTGTCGGCAGCAAACTCGGCTGGCGAGAAAGAAGGTTCCGACGACTTGGGTGTGAGTGGAGAGTAGTCAATGTCACTAAAGTAGTTGTTGCCAGCAAAGGAAGCCTGGCCAAGAGTGAAGTCGTTGAGGGCGGCGACTGGGGGAGAGGTGTTGAAGATATCCTGAGCTTGCGAAGTCTGGAGCTTTGGGTTTTCAGGACGAGGGCGTTGTTGTTGGAGTTGCTGCTGTTGCTGGACAAGACGTTGAGCAACAACAGCGGCGGCCTGCTGCTGTTGTACTTGCCGTTGCTGCTGCTGTTGCTGTGTCTGCTGCATAGAGAGCGCGTAGATAGACGGCTGGGAGGATGGCAGGAAGATGGTCCGATTTGCGTCCATGCTTTGTAGTAGTATGGTGGTCGAGTGGGATGTGGATGGGGAAATGTGGCGTTATGAGGGAGAGGGGTACTATAGAGAACGGAAAGGAGAAGTGGTTTGAGGGTACAAGGGTGTTGGTTTGATGATGTCAGGATGCGATCTGAGGAACTTGGTGATCAAGGTGGAATGACTGGGCAGAAAGAGAATGGGCATCGCGGTCAGTCATATAAGTACACAATGGGAAGAAGCGAAGCGCGAGGCCATGAGTTTGTGAGTAATGTTCACGAGCCTAGACAAGCTAGGAGTAATGCTCCTTCCGCCAATTTGTCGATAGCATCATAAAATGGCAATCACGGCAGTCGCGAGTTCCCGTCGAGCGGTGCCAAGGCTCGTAGCCGTCAGGGGAAAGGTCTGTAAGGACCCGAAAGAGGAAACGAAACCACTAGTTGACTTACACGGGAGCCCTAGGAGGGTACATAGGTACACTGCCATAAGGCCAGACCCATAAAAGCGGCGTTTAGTGGGCATATTGCAAAAACGAACCATCAAAAATCGCCTGTCTTACGATGCCCGGTCGACCAAGTGTCTAGAAGGGTACATCCACAAAAGTACTTTCTAGTGGCTTGCTGGTAGTTTTAGCGGACCTTGCTTCTGAGGATACTTCTGTCAAAGTCACCGGGATCCGCCGATAGAGCCACCATTCTGGGCAGTCGGACTGGAGCCACAATGCTCTAATATGGGATGCTAGATCGTGACAATACGGCAGCTGAGCGTGGGAGTGCTGAATATCGATATTTGGCACGAATTGACAAAGGCTACCAAACAAAGTCAGACATTTTCAGCAATTGCCAATGATTGACAAAGAATAGCGTGGGTGAAATATTGAAGCTAAATAAGGCTTCCATAACCGAGGGCAGAATGAGTAAGAACAGCACATGCAGCCACAAAAGGAAAGAGGAGGAAATTGCACCAGCCGACATCACCGCCTTGCTATTCCTCTGCGTAGCAACTATGGCAGTGTGCCTTCCGTTCCTGTGACCGCTTCAAACACGAAACGCGCCATACGTCGTCATGACGCTGTTCATCGTGCCTTCTTTGCGGGAAATTCAAGCATTAATGTGCCCACGACGGCAGGTGCGATCGAGATTCAGGGCTTAATGCCCGCAAAGCAAATTTGGCAGTTGCAAGCAGACGAGGAAGGCGCGACTGATATCTTACAACGTGTCATGGGCTGGGCTTATTTGCGGACTCATGGACCATGGCGTACAGAGCAAAAGGGGATCGTTACGATGACGAGCATATGGGGTATCACTGATCGGAAAGTTGATGGCAAAGCGACACAACTAGAAATAGAACAAAGCTAGGCAGATCGACGGGCATAGTCATGAACAACTGTGCGACTGGATGGACGGAGAAGATTCCGGCACGACAGGACCGAGAGCGATAAACAGCAATGGGTAAGGTGAATCTCGGCCGGATCCAAACCGACATGCTGTAGTAGTGAAAGTTCATGATGATTAGGTAAGTTTAAACAGCAAGTTATCATTGGCGGCTTCAATATCAAAGCAAGTGTCAACGTACGCCGAGAATTCTCCTCGGTGGTGTAACTGCGCTGCAGATGCCAGATGCTGCAGTATGCCCCACTCAAGGCGTGCTGGGGCCAATCATTTTGGTTCTTTAAGAATGGCCTGACTTTTGTCAGTCGTTCTTTGCTCCTCCCACTTTAGCTCTGTATGGGTCGTTTTCTCGGGTCTGCCCGGTAGCGACAGCCGTAGACACAGCGCTGTCTGTCACGGTATTTTCCTCGAATTTTCAGGCGCGCCTGCACCTGCCCGAAACGTCGAGTTCTTCACTAGCCAGCCCTACAGCTACCGTGTAACGGGCACATCTCTTTCTCATTGGCACGCGCAACAACAACAGCCTTTTAAGCTCGCGATGCAAAAGTACTGAAAATCGTCAAGGCCGATAACACGAAATTTAAAACTTTGCCATCGCCAAGAGCCTCCTTGGAAGCTTATTAGATTCAAACTCTATTTATTTCTGCATCTTTTATTTTGTCCTCGCCGGCATCCGTTCACCAACTCTTGGCATCAATCACCGTTCGTCTTTGTCCAGCTTCATTTTCAGCTCGTCAAGACCGGCTCAGATCTGTTCTGCATTTTTTCTGCATCGGCGAAAGTAGCTTGGTGATCTCGCCAAGACTCAACTATCATCGTCGCTGCCATCTCCATCTCCATCTCCATCTCCGGAATTGCCTCCGCCACCTCTGAGGCCACCGCCGTAACCACCTCCTCCAAACCCGCCGCCAACACCCCCTTCAAATGGGTTACTGTCATCACCACCATCATCGCCTCCTCCCCCGTATTCACCTCCTCCACCTACACCTCCACCTCCACCAAAAGGATTTCCACCGTATGGGCCCCCGCCGTAAGGAGGTGTCGTACAGAATCGACCTCCACCAAACCCGCCAAAGCCTCCGAACCCGCCAAAGCGGTTGCAGGGTGTCGGTGCGGGTGTCGGCTGGAATGGCCTTGGCGCCGCCGTGACGGTGACTGTCACTGTGACGCCCGTAGGCTGGCGTGTGCTGCCATAGATGGTTGTTGGCGCGTAACTAGCATCAATGGTTGTCTGTGGCGGCTGAGTCACTACAGACGACGGTGTTTCTTCCGATCTGGTCTGAGATGGACGGATGATGGTGGTGGGATACTCGAGGGGCGTTGTGGTTGCTGCAGATGGAGCCAGAGCAGACGAAGCTGAATTGCTCGAGTCTGCGGGGCTGGACAGGTACAGTAGATATCGCCGAAAGACATTGGAATCGACCTTGCCGACGCTGAGGTCATGCAGCACGACCCCCTTTTCGCTATGAATGCCGACACTGGAGGTATTGCTGCCAGGCGTCGCCGGCACGGACTTGCTTGTGGCGAATCCAATCTTATTGGCACCATTGGGGTTCAAGTTTGTAGTTACATTGGCACTGCTGCTCCAAGTACTGCATCCATGGCATAGAGCATGGACTGTCCAGTGGGTGGAATTCTTAGTAGTGTCAAGGACGCTGAGTGAGGCATCCGGGTATGGTGTCGGTGGTGTGTGGCCAGTGGCCCAGCGCGGCGAAGCAACGCCTTTATCGCCGTCTACCCAGACAACGGCGAGTGGGCTCTTGACCATGGAACCGCCGAAAGCAAGACCAGCCCAGCCCACGGAGACGGGAGCAACAATTTGAACAAGAGTATCAAATGGGGCCTTTTGCACTTCAGGAATGGCAAGCCGGAAAATTGTGCCAGATGAAGGGGCTGTAATCTCCGAGTAGCAGACACTGGTGCCCTGTGAGCTGTCGCAGTACCTGCTAGTCTTGTTTGATGCTTGTCTGTCGTGAATTACTGCGGCCGAGGCTTGGCCTGCGAGTAGGACTGTGGCCCATGCGATGGCCGTACGGACTCCCATGGTGACTACCTTGTAGATCTTCTGAGTGAGATGGCCGGTGGAATGAAGGTGCTCAGAGATATGTTTCCGTGGAGGGGCCTGCTTGTGCCCATTATAAGTGTGCACTTGATTGTATATGTCATCCTAATCCCCCTCTTGTCTCTCAGGCTGTTTACAAGGTAGGTCCGGCAGCCGAGAGCATAATTAAAACTGAGGTCAAATGGTTGACATGGATAAAGTCAGATCAACCCAGCGATACGTAGAAACCAGATTGAGTTAGCAAAAGTGCGCTCATGACAATTTGGTGATAGCTGCCTGTTATTTTGCAAGTCCCAACTACCTATGGGAAAACGCTGGTGTTCGAATGGCGACGGTATACAATATTGCTGCCCACTATAGATGAAATCTGGAGAATGCCAACATCTTGACGATGCATGCAGTTTGATAATAGATGATTTCCGGGGTGCATGAGCTGCAGGCCAATGAGATCAAGCGCATTGCAACGCATTGCGTTATGAGATGTAGGGATTTTTTTGATGTACAGTGCTGCACTTTGCTGTATATTAAGGGACGGCGGCATGGCTGATCCGGCTGTTCTGCCTCGTCAAAACGATGTTCATGGCTGTACACAGTATATATACTTGATATTGACGCGGCAATTTCCCGGCAAAATCATGGCAGCCTGCTGCTTGCTCATCTATTCCTATTCCCCGAGAGCATGTTCCCGTAAGAATCTCACAGTGTCTTCAAACCCTGTCGGGGAGTGCAGCCAGTGGCCGCCAGTTGGGTATTCCTTCCAGGTGACTTGTCCACCAGAGCGCTGTAGGGTGTCGCGCGCAGCACGGCCGCGGGCAATCGGCACCACATTGTCGTCGACGCAATGCTGCATCAGTATCGGCGTGTTTTGCACGACGTCTGCGTGGCCGGGCACTCCTTCCAGATTCAGTAGGGCACGCGTCTCGTCGAGAGTGAGAATTTCGCTTTGCCGGTCAACATACGGGCAGCGTGACGAAAAGGTCAAGAGGGCTGCCAGGCGACGACCTGGTGTCGGCACGTCGAGGTTGAGCAGCGTGTGTATTCCCGTCGCACCACCCATGCTGATGCCGGCCAGAATAAGCCGGTCCCAGCCGTTCTCGGTTTGAGGTGCGCCTTCAATGCCGTCAATTCTGGCTAGCTTGGCCGCCTCATCTGCCAGAAGTGCTTGAATGACTGGAACGATCGCCTTAAGGCCTGGCACCTGCACCTCTTCGCGCAAGGAGTAGTCCCTAGAGCTCCATGTATCAAACCACTGGGACATCTCGGCCCCGTTGAAACCGGCACATGCCAGGCGCGGTGCCTGCGGAAGAACCCAGCGAAAGGACGGGAACGTCTCCGCGAGGTTCTTCCCGTCAGAGCCCGCCCATATCTCCAGTGAACCGGCAAAGTTGACCGCTGAGTCGCCTCGCCCGTGTAAAAAGACAACAGTATGCGTATGTGCCTTGGTCGGCTCGATTGTTTGCAAGCCTGGTTTCATTTTTGATGGTGTTGATGATGGATGTTGGGTGTGAGGGTGTGTTCCAAATCAGCTAGCTCGTGATACAGCACTTATGTGGATCAATTATCATTGTTAGTCATTGTTAGTCATTGTTAGTGGCAGGTAAACCCCGTACAATACTTCGTAGTGACAAGGGGTCTTTTAAGTTTTTTTTCCTTGGAAGTTTACTCTTGAGTATTTGAGCTATTAGTTTTTATTTCAATATTTAAAACATTCAGCTCTGAGTCGTTGTTTTTAATTTGTCTTTTTCATCTCTTGTACTTTATCGTCCAATGTACTGTTCGGTCATCCATTCTATCTTTTTTTAAAAAAGAAATTGTATACTTTTAGGTTTGTTTTGTGTTTTTTTGCCGGTTTGATTTTCTGGATCTATGATTGTATATTTTTTTAAAAAAAGCAAACAAACAGAAGCACACCGCATACAAGTCTCGACTGCGCATGTTGCAACGACCTTGAAAGAGCATGCAACAACTTGAGGATCATAAAATAAATGACTCTCTTCTTCAGAACGAGCTGCATGCACACACTATTGGCATAGCTGAATTGGCCAAACTCTACGCACGGCTTGTATCCACTTCTAATACTGAGGTAGGATGGGAAACAATGATATTGCTTGCTGGAGAAAAGTAAGCACAAGTTTGACTACAAAGATGGTGTTAGATACCCCCTTGTGTCTACTTTCTGTCGCGTCTTTTGACGTGCTTGACTCAAACAATCTCGAGGATAAGAAGTTGGTTGCCCGTGGGCTTTTTTTATTATCCACGACCACTGCTCGTCTAAGATTACTCAACCATAACTTCCTCTACAAGTAAGTATCTTCATCTGTCCTACGAAAATATCAACGACGTATCTACAGGGAACCCTGTAATAACTTCGGAGCATACCATATCGGCGCACCTCGATACGACCCTGCCAGCAGAGAGGAGATCTGCTCCATCTTATCTTTCCCATACTCTGTAATGAGCGCCGTTTTACGCACTTCTCTGCGTCGCAATGCACAACCCTAGCAGATAATATGGCCCGAGGTCAAATCCATCACACGGTGGTATGAGGGTCAATCACGGTGCCTCTGAAACAATGTTTTTACTCAACAACTCTGGCTCGTTTGGTTCTCTCGTACTATTGCAATTCCTTGCCTTATTTTCAAAACACGTCGATGCAACAACATATGAGCAAATCAATACGACTTAAGTGCAGAGGAAGACCGAATGTGCCACCGGATACAACTTACCTGCATGGCGCCCTGCTTTGTGATCGCTGCATTATCGAGCGTCACAATGTCCTACATTTTGACACATTGTGCAGCTGGCGCCGTAATGAGGAGTAGTTGAGCTCCACCCACCAGGATACCAAGGATATCAAGCAATGATCTGCATTTACCAAGAAAGGAAGGCCGTTCTTGCGCCCAGGATACCCATCCCAAGCAGACTACTTTGTGTGGGCTGATAACGTCCCAATCGGCTACAAGTCTGGCATGCCATGTGCATATGTCCCGTCCTTGTCTCTTCATACTCAGTACTCTGTAGTTGTACAGAGCAGAATGTTGGGGTAGAGACAAGCTGCCATGTTAGCCCGGATAGGATAAAGTCAAGCCACAAAACAAGAGCCGGTAAACACTAATCTTTCCCCGGTAGAAGTGCCGGTATGTAGCAGCAAAACGCAACAACAGAGCAAGAGATAGATTAGATAGAGGATTCGAAAACATAACGAGATAAAGACGATGAAGTTTGATAGGATGATGAGCTGGGCGAGAAGCGAGTAGCTCTGGATAATCACAAGCAGATAATACGCAAACCTTGTCAAGATGCCACTGTCGCAATACGTCGTACATCGCCAGAAATCAATCCCACCCTTATTACAACATATTAAAAAAAGAGGTAGAAAACGGGCGATCGCCCCGTTATCTCTCCTCTCAATGCCTTTATCCTCTTCTACCCTCTTATTCCCCATCTCCTCCACGTCGTATCTACTCCTCAGTCGTCCTTGTGTCTATCTTGGTGTTGTCTCCCGCCACTAACAAAAGTACCTTGATTCAACGCGTGGAACCTCTCTCTCTATCAACACTGCTTATTTAGATCCCAACGTCGCCTGGTCTCGCTACCCTTTTGTCACTTACACGGACCCGTTCTTCTACATTTCTTCTCCATTCTTGTACGGGGTAGTTGACACGCGCACAAGAGGCCATAACGCTGTCTCTGATACAGTATATTGCCGTTGTCTCCCACTCGGCACCATCCTTGGCCACTTCACCTACAACGCCATCGACACAAATTGTCAACTGCACTGTCTCTGCTACGACACCGACACCTACATCATGCCGGGATCAACTAAATCGCTGCCGCGCGAGGGCGAAGCGCTTCCAAGCGATGGCGCCGCCGCCATTAGTATCGCCGACGCCATCCGCCACGAGCATGATATCACATTCGTCGAGGCTCTCCGTCGCTACCCGGCCGCCATTGGCTGGTCTGTTTTTGTTTCCATCGGTGTCATTATGCTCGCCTTTGACCCCCAGATCATTGGTGGTTTCTTCGCGACTCCCAGATTCCAGCAGGACTTTGGATACTTCTACGAGCCCGACCAAGAATGGCTGATTACAGCCGCATGGCAAAGCGGCCTCTCCCTCGGCAACCCTATCGGCCAGGTCTTCGGTGCTCTTTTCGCCAGTTACCCAATGGACAAGTTTGGCCGTAAATGGACCTTTGGCGGCTGTGTTGCTCTCACTGGCTGCCTCGTCTTCATTCAGTTCTTCTCGCGCTCGCTGACTGCCCTCCTTGTCGGTGAAATGCTGGGCGGTCTTGTGCTCGGCTGCTACGTCGTCATCGCCCCCGCATACGCATCTGAAGTTTGCCCTATGGCGCTCCGTGGCCACCTGACATCCTATGTCAATCTCTGCTTTATCATCGGCCAGCTTCTCGGTACTGGAGTCACCGCTGCCTGCGAGAACCTCGACTCTCACTGGGCCTACTCCATCCCATTTGCCCTGCAGTGGTTCTGGGTTGCCATCATCTTGCCTGGCGTCATTTTCGTTCCCGAGAGTCCTTGGTGGCTAGTCCGCCAGGGCCGCACGGCCGAGGCCGAGGCCGTGCTTCGCCGTCTCTCCTCCAAGGCGTGCTCCGACTCGGACATTGCTGCTTCTCTCACCGCCATCACAGAAACAGACCGCCTGGAGCGGACACTCGAGGCCGGCAGCACATACTGGGACTGCTTCCGCGGCATCAACCTCCGCCGTACAGAGATTGCTACTGGTGTGTACTGCACACAGGTCCTGAGTGGTATCTACATGATCGGCTACATTACCGTCTTTTTCCAACACGGCGGTCTTTCGACGGACGCTGCCTTTGACATGAGCATTGGCTTCATGGCCATGGGCTTCGTCGGCACGATTGCTTCGTGGTTCCTTATTCTCAAATGGGGTCGCCGCACAATCATTCTCACGGGTCTGTCTGTCATGATGGTGCTTATGCTTCTTGTTGCTATCCTTGATTGTATTCCACGCCCTGGTGGTTCTGGCGGTGCCGGACTTGATTGGGGTGAAGCTGCTGTACTGATGGTTTGGAATCTGGTCTATGATCTTACCATTGGCCCTGTCTGTTTTATCATTATCTCTGAGTCCTCGGCAACGCGTGTGCGGTCAAAGACAATCGCTGTCTGCACAGCAGCTCAGGGTATTCTCGGCATTATCATGACAGTTGCCATCCCTTACTTCATCAACCCCGACCAGGCCGATGCCAGAGGCAAGGTCGGCTTCTTCTTCGGTGGCCTGACTTTCTTCTGTCTGATCTGGACCTACTTCCGTGTTCCAGAAACCGCCGGCCGGACATACGAGGAACTAGATCTACTGTTCGACAAGCGTGTTACCGCTCGTCACTTTGGCTCATACGATTTAGACCTTGCGCGGGAAGTCGAGCTTACCGTTGATGCAAAGGCGTAAAAAGCCACAATGGATAGTATTGGAGCTCATTACATCTTAACCTGGCGAGAAACGATGGACGGATCGTGTTTGGTTAGCAGTTTAATTTATGATATTTTAATAGTAATGACTATGCACTGATAATAAGCTGGCCGATGAACAGGACAATATGTAAATAATAAGTCAACAAGGATCCGGGTCCAAATGCAGCTTTTTTGTGGTATATAAAACAAGTAGAGAAGAAAATTACGTAAGTAGTAGAACAAGAAACAATAGTATGATAAGAATGGCCTACTATAAACCGAAAGCCATGAACGCAGTCCGAAGTGTTATCCCCCTATGCCAACCGCTGGATTAATCAAGAAATAAAAAAAACTATGCACGTTCATACAAACAGACCTCTTCTCACGAGAGGGTAGAAACTATGTGTTTCGCCTGGTGGCTCTCTTCGAAAGACACTCAATTAAGATGGTTGATCGTCGTATTGTGGTGGAGTGTCGTAGCGATGCGCGAGAACCGAACCGATACAATTGGAAAACAATTTACTCGCGCTTCTCATCAGCGAGCTCAAGGTTAGTGTCGGGCCAGTAGTGGCTCAGGTCACCCACGGGTAGGGGAAGAGGGAAGCGCATCTCGCCGGCAATGATAATCGTCGTAATGTACCAGCCGAAGACGGCCGCCGCAAATAGCAGCGCACCGCCGGCTTTTTGGAGCTTGGCTGCCGTTTCGAAGTCACCCCAGGACGCGCGCCAGTAGCAGCCAGACATGGTGAAGGCAAAGGCGTCAATCAGAACAAAAATGATGACAAATACGACGTTGATCTTGATGGTGAAGACGCCCAGCGTGAAGACGGCAAAGCCCCAGGCCAGTAGGAAAAGAGCAAGGCCAGCGTTCCATGCAGTCGATCCGGTGCCGGTAGGGTCGGCCTCGGTTGCGTAGGCAGCTCCTAGGTTAAGAGTGGGCAGCTGGAGGAGACCGAACGAAAGCCAAAAGGTGCCGAACATGCCCATGACCATCATCGAGAAGAAGTTGCCGATAACCCACTCGCCGATCATGCCGATATAGAGAAGGAACGCGCCGAAGAAAAAGATGCCACTGATAGGTGTTAATTTATGTCGCTGCATAGTCGGAAGATCGAGATATACGTACACAATAGGGGAGCCGCCAGATGCACCACCCCATCCCATAAGGATCATACTGAACGAGAAGCCAGCAATGACAAATCTATTTGTGTTAGTTTCCATCGGTTATTTATGCGTTGAAATCCAATAACATACCCCATGAATCCGAGAGGAGTCGGATTGGCAAATCTCTTAATATTGTTGCCAAGGTGAGGTACCTTTGGTGACAGGTAGAGCTAGAAGGAGTGTCAGTATATAGTTTATATTGTGTATGTGTTGGAGAGAGGTCCTCTAACCTTCTCGAAGAGCTCCGGCGACATGGTGACAGCCGTCTGGGTACGGTTGAGACCCTTCTCCTCATCGGAGACTGACACATTCTGTACAGACATGGCGAAGACGGTGGTTTCGATGGTTGGTGCTATTCGAGATGCCGATAGATAGAGAAGTTAGGTCATAGGGTGATATTTGATGGCCGCGTTATGTAGGTGGGATATCTTGGGTAGCCTTGGACTCTATCTTCAATGGAAAATATAAGAGAAGAAAGAATTGAGGATGGAAAGGATTATGGAAAATAAAGGGAATGAGCAGGTATATAGCTGGACGATGAGCTTGGACAACAAGTCAGGCCAAGAAAGGGCGCTGGGACAACGTAATTACTTATAATCTTGTTCAAGGAATGGCCATATGCTCTCCCCGCAAAACAAACATGACACTAGGACTCGGAGAACTACTGAGGACCAAACGAGGAGAACAAGAGATCTTCGAAAAGGGGGCATCAAAGGGATCCTCTTCTCCAGATTCGCCAAACTCTTCTTCGTGGCTGGCCTGGTCTCCATGAAGGCGGGCGTCTCCTTGTGCCCGGGCCTGTCTCCCCCAGACACTAATATTAGTGGCCAAATAAGAGGAGCAACGCACTAACAAAAGCGACCAAATTGGAAGAAAAAGAAAACTCTTTGCGGAGTGCCTGGGGAAATAGGTCAGGTACACAGTAGGACGCCTGGGACAAAATCCTGAATCCGGGGAAGAGGCATATGCGTAGGCAGAAGCAAGGAGCTGGCGCAAAATACGAGCCCACAGGTCATCTGCTGCATGCTTAGTTAATTTGTTTGCTTTATTTCTTATTTGATAATTCCCATGGCAAAGTATTCGGATGATTGGTGTTTCCTACAATCATATTTCATGACCTTCCCTGAATCTTGCATTGCTCACTACCATGCGTGGCGTTGTACCTCTGATATGCTACAAGTGTATATGACAGAAAAAAACAGCAGTTTAGCAATAATATAGATCTGCCATCAATCGCGAAATAAATCATGATACAAGCACAGGAGGACACGGGGCGGAGATTGAGAACTAAGTAGCGAAATGGGCAGGGGATAGCAAAGACACACTCATGGCTTCGTACACGAATTTGCGTGGTGTTGTTTATTTGGTAATTTAACGCATCCCAGCGGATTTGGGGCTGGGCTGATGTGTTGTTGATTCAGAATGCATAGTCAGATGCGGCTCCGCACGAGCTGTCGTCGTATGTACCTCCGTACAGCCGACGTTGAGAAGGAAAATGTATGGGGTAATCCCCATACTCCAGACTTTCGACAGGCCGATCCATCTCCAACATTCCCCAAGCCCACACGACTACGAATAAGACAGTCTGGCACTAGCTGTAAAACGTACTAGTCAGCGAAGGGGGGGAGACCTGGGAAACAAGTAGCAAAGAGACAAGTAGAGAGAGAGTCAGGGAGAAACCATAGACAAGATGGCAGCAGCAGAGATCGACGTTACTATGCCAAACTGGGTGGGCCATGCAAGTTCACGATGCAGAGCTGGTGGTCAATCCACAAAGAGACTCTGGGGAAGCGTGCCACAACAACCGAGAGGGTTGCGGACGGCATAACCTGGCACATGACACACTAGCAATGATCTCAACGGGCAATAAATAAAACATAATAGCATGTCAAAGTAGATGCACAACTTAGCTTGTCTGATTCAGCTTTGCACGGCCAGTGCTCATTCGCAAAGTAAGAATGCCCTTTTAATCACAGATAAACAGAATATAACCATGATGGCATAAGTTCTGAAATACTGAAATACATGGACAGAAACAGAAAGTTCACCCCGGCAAGCAATATGTCTTGGACTCGCATACTGATTTCCCGTCCAAGCCTGTGAGCGGTCGTTCCGCATTGCATCTCCACCCACCAACAGCAGATGGTTCCCCATACTCTACATTGTTTCCAGACCGTCTTTTGTTTCTGTTATGTGCTGCATATCGATATACTTATTCTTTTCAAGCTCTTTTTTGGATGTTTGCCCCTTGTCTGCTCTCACATTAGTTCTCCCCGTCCCTCTTCCTCTCCTCTTTTGAAAACCACCCTACTGAGTAACTTCCCCTCGAAAGTGCCAGCAATTGCATCACGGAGACTTCGGCATCTTCTCGTTTCCGATCAAGCTATTCCTATCAGGTCCTTGTCAATCCCTGCAGGCATCGCATCGACCGGACTTGACCAGCAATGTTCTCATAGACTGACTGTTGGGATCAAAAGTGCTCTGGCCAGAGTCAACCAAGAAGCAACTGGTTCAGTAGCTTATTGTTAATGCACTGTATTCAAACTTTCCAAGAGTGATGACGGCAATGATTGAGATCATCTCTACGAAGTACATCGTATTTCTACTTTTTCGACGGTACTATAAATATGCCGGTCCTTTCCTACGATTTTTTCTATTTACTCACACGTCTTCCGCAGCTTCGGACCTCTTTCTCTTTGAGAAGCTAAGGGGCTGTACCGCATGAGCTGTTGGGTTCTTACTTAGTATGCACCAACTTGCAGCTCTTTGCGGGGAAAAGAGAACTAATTGTTGCTAATCCTACGCCGCTCATCATCACGCACATCCATGCGGGGGTGGACAACGAGACAGCGGAGTGGTCCACAGTACTAGATGAATGCGGCCACCTAGTAGTAACGAGGACTTGGTGTCTTATATTCTGGTCATAGTGCATACAGTAAAGATGCAACTCGCATTTGGTTGAAAGTACTAATTTCACAGTATTGTGCCAGGACACCAGCGAACATATAGTGTAACCCGTTAGTATGATTCGTTTCATTGGAAGAAAAGAGAGTGCTACAGCACATAGGGGGACTTCCGCAGTAGGACTTCAAGCCCAGAAACGTCAGGCATAGCGGGCGAGCGGAAATCAGCCACTCAACATACTTAGACCTCTATTTTGGATTGTCTGCAGCTCGTCAGCTAATGCTGACTCTTAGCAAAGATACTGAGTAATGTCCAAAAGTCCGTCAAGGTGCACAGTTGGCGACGCTCATTCTCTCGTGGATTGCCAGTTTTTTTTGTAGTTCTTGCAGTTCTTTCGTGCTTGGTCTTGGTATTACTATACTTCTTAGTGGTGTCGTCTTGCTTCTTTCTTCTCCTCTTTGCAATAAATGGCATGACCGCCATTTGAGTCACCGCCTGCATGTTGGATGCCTACCTCCCGATGCTTTGTCTCCCCGCACATGAAATGATTTGACAGCTAGGATTTAAGCCAATCTGCTTAAGATGCGAGTCAGCTCCGCCAAGCTACAACATACTTGATCATCACGAGGATACCAGGGGCAATGACCAAATATGTACAAGTATGGCCGTCTGGAGGCGGCATTACCTCTTAGCAGTGTGTATGCTAGAACCCGGAGATGATTCGGTGGTTGTTGGGTGTCAGGATGTGTGGCTGAACAACACTGCGATTGAAACAGATTTTATAGATATGATTAATCTCCAATTGGTAGTCAATCCAGAATCTAGTCCAGCTTATAGGAATGCTGGATTCCAACCAATCGCTTACAGACTATTATTGTCACGAGACGCGGTGGTTGTATGCCTGCTTGGATATTTCGTAGACCTCAAGAAGAAGGCTAGTCCAAATCCTAGCAAAGGACACACATCCATATCTCGATGATATGCTGTGCATTTCAGCTGCGGGCCAGCTGCTCACCAAACCAATGTTGTCGAGCCATCCTTGCGGGTCCCTCCCAGCCGACTTTAGTATGATACCAGTCTTCAGGAGCGAAGAGCATGAAACTGATATAGCAAACTGATCTCTGCCTTCGTGCGATGCTTGCTTTTTTCAGGTATAAATGATCAAATATACGTGGTGGGGAGGCTTGTCTTTCACCTCAACCTAGGATATGCAATCTGATTCCTGCCTTCTGGCGCGCAATACACGTCTACATGTGCTATCAAGTTAATTTCTCATTGTTTATTTCATTTTACCTACAAAGAACAAAAATTTAGAGTATGTATATTACCAAATGGTCTTCCTTCACACATTTGCGTCTCCTCGAGATCTACACCTGCTAGGACAGGCGGAAACTGCTTGCGTTCTCAGTCTCCGGAGCCGTCGTGCAACCTGGCTAAGTTTAGTACCATCATTTTGCGATATTTTCATTACTGTTGAAGTAGATCGACAACCAATCTGTTTGTTATGTCACTGCTAGTTTTTCTGGCGTGGCTTTTAATTTGCGTGTGACTGTTCGCCTGGCAATGAAAATACTACCAAGTACCAGTTATTGTTAAATCAAACGGGAATGTAAAATTGAACTCAAAATTGGTTTAAACGCCATATAAATTTATGTAGTTTCGGTTTCGGGGGATTACCAGTCGTGTTTGCCTAGGCTATAACAATGTGCCGAGCAACCGGGGTCCGGTGCAAGAAGCCTGACTACCGACTATTTACCACGGCATCACCATTCTCAAATCTCGCGTTTTGGTAGCCCAGGGGTAGATTCAACTATTCCGCACCGCAAATTTGTCAAAAGCTGCTTTCTGACCTTTTAGTAGGCCAGTCTTGAACAAAGCCTGCTATCGGCAAGGCATTCGATCGCTGATGTTAACATGCCATGTGAAACAGGGGGCACATCAAATAGCAAAAGAGAGCAAATTAAATCTTCAAACCCATTCAAGTAGTAAATGTAGTAGACATGCCAATATATCTAGCCGCAGTGCCAGAAATTTAAATCATTGTGTACATAGTATATCTCTATATACTGAAATAGAGTCGCACTATAATTTTCGTGATAAACTGCATGTATATCGATGAATTCATTTGTAATTTTTCCCCGTTAGTTGTATGCTTCTCGAAATTTTAAACACTCGAGTATTTCCGTGACCATTGCACTATGTTAAAGTCTCTGTAAGTTACGTACGGTAAGACTCGTGAATGTTTATGTTGCCATCATGCCGGCAGAGTTTGCAGAGACCAGACAAGCCAACAGCAATGAGACAGTAAGTCGAGTATGCACTTCCAATAATAGCCACCGGGCCCTTTGTAAACAGTACTTAGAAGCATGGTCAATATGTATGTGTTATAGTAAGGCCACAGATTGCAAGTGCTGCTACCGCCTAGCCTGGCATTCTACTGTAGTCATCCCATTTCATACTGCAATACTCAGTCACCATTTTTTTCAGGCAAAGCATGGGATAAACGGATATGAATATCTTTGAATGGGCTTGGTGTAGTTGAAACTGGGGGTGTCTTTTCTTTGCTATCAAATTGTGTATAGTACCAGTTGCAACATTACTTGACACTCATTGCGAGTCAACACTGTCGGCAACCTGTTACAGGATCGATGGTACAAAACATCACACAAGGTGTGTTGGCTTGAAAGACTTTCGATCTTTTCGACGCTGCATTTAATAGGTATTCTACTGCTCATTTTACCGTGTTGGTATCCGGACATATCCCTTTTTCTATCCGGCATGGTCCTCCAAAGCCACACTCAGTTGGACATCATCTACAAATTAGAAGCTTACCCTTGCCAGGGTCTCAATACTCTTCTTATTTCTAAGAGAACGACCAGTATCAATCTTTTTCGCTTCTACTGATCAAGAACCACTACCTCTATAGCGTGCAAAAGCATATTATACGTGCTTACAAGCTCGACTACGGCGGCGGATCTGTGAGTGGCTTCTAAGATATAGAATCTGTCACAGCATATACTTCAATAATTATGCCCGTATAAAGCTTTCATCTAAACATGATATATAAGAGCATAAAGGCAGGAAGTATCTTCCAATTTGTTATATAAAATTCAACCGTTTCTATGTGGCTTTCGTGTTTTTTTAGGTTATAGTTTCAAGTTCAATACTTGAAGCAGGGAAGAACAAATAGTAATTCAAAACATCACGACGACGACAGCAAAACTTGGCGCATGGAAGGAATGAAATTAATTCTTATAACAACACACTGCCTGTTAGATAGTCTCTATAACGCCCTCTTCTAACACCATTTTCTACATCCTTGTGAACGAATCGCCTGAACAATGACGACAGTGGTGACAAGAAAACATGTACCTGTGACATCAAGATGGTTGTATGGTTCTCTGCGAAGATATGAGCTTAGGGATGCACAATTGACAGTATATATCCAGCGGTTTCGCCCGCTTCCTATGGAACGCCTATAAAGGTCGGGGAGCTCGATCCAGCATTGCTGCCATGGTGATACCAGAGGCAACAGTCTAAACTGTTGAAGTACCAACCACACTGAAAGACTTGATCCTAGTTGTAATAATCTTATCTACTCCGAAAGATTTAATAGTTAAACTCTGCCACTGCGGTCGATCAGCATATGCTAGTCTTGATAGCGATGTCGCAAGCCTTACATTTTAGAAGCTGCCGCTCATAGTAAGCATATTGCGAGTGTATGTTTTATATATGAACCTGATACTAGTTGCAATGCTCACACTCTCCAATTTCAGAGCATTATTTACTGCCACATGTTGTAAAAAGGTCAGGTGTGTTTTGATTTGACCTTGACAATAGCCGCTCTCCTAGTCAAATTATCACCAATCCAACGGGAGTGCGCATGGTTTCATTAAAACCAAAGCACATATGTAGTGTATTTCATACGGAGAAATCGTGGCCAGCCAAAAATAGACGAAAGAGACGCTGCCATGATACCCTGCGATGTACGCCTCTAGATTTATATGTTATCACATGACCCAGCCGCGCTATCTTGCAACAAGGCTCTGCTGGCTTTCCATCCCCGATTCTGCTGCCTCTTTTAAATAACGGCAAGAGTCGGTTCTAGGCTTCCTGGAAAGTAAGCAACTAACTGTTAGTCGATACCCCAATTTCCTTAATACTCCGAGCCGAGCTGCATAATCCGGACAAACGCCACCAGATTTAGCTGCAGCATCGACGCACCTTACTGATATCAGCTTAATACTCTTCGGCAGTTGGTTGTCTAGTTCTTGACTTTATTACAGAGTTCTCTGTACTACACCTCTTGCAAACAAACATATACCGTGAAATGGTCGAACGGCAACAACTGGATCCGAATCTGCATGTTACGGAAATTCCTGTAAGCCAGCGTTTCCTGCTGAAAGCCATCGCAGTTTGTTGGGAAGCTCCGCCTGTATTTAATAGCTTCGAACTTGTTCTAATGCCCAATATGGCACCCATGTCTATCATGAAGCTTGATAAGGAGTGATACAGCGACCGTTGAATGAATCATAAAGACTTGCTAATTTGCACAACGATATAAAACGGACAAACTTGTCGTACTTTAAAGAAAAGAGAAAGAACTAGGGGAGAGGAGATGTACTCCACCACTCAAACTGTCCGTTATAGATTGTGATACGTCTACCTAGGCAGTTCTCGTTTCTCACTTATGAGCATTATACCATATCGGATTGGATTTTTGGGGGGCCCTTAAACAAAACGCTCACACTCTTATTACCTTCAAGACCTTGTTGGCATTCAGTACTATTAAGGCGCAATCTTGTATCTACTCACAGCATTACCCTGGGAGCATTTTTTATCCGGGGTATAGCGAGCTGTGTAAGGAATACATAATCTTAGCAATATTAAATGGCCTTTCGTTTTGCGCTTGTGGCTCTTCATTGCACCCAGTTTCCTGTTTAGAAAAGTACTCTGAAATCACAAACTTTGTCACTGGCGGGGTGCTAAGAAGTGCTAGGCTTCAAGCAGATAGCAATCAAATTTGAAAATAAAGAGGCCGCATATCTCTATGAGCATTGGGATCAAATCCCGACCTCTCCCGATGAGCTGATGTAACGTCTTCTTTGGTTTTATTTTTGCTTTTCTTCATTCTCCAATTTCATCCCTATCAGGCAAATCTCATGAAGGCAACCAACTTCCTATTCATTGTGACGAGTAATCGTAGCTTTATTGGCATTTGTGGAGATATCGTGTAAAGGCAGCCAAGTCCATGCATCGCGTGTTCTTACAGAGCCTTACATTTTTTTCCTAATCCGGAAAATTGCCGGTAGATTACGGGGTTTAAGCCGCCATGTACTCCAGTTCGCAGTGCACGCGAGTAGCTTCCCCAGGTTGCGGGGGTGCCAAGTGGCCGAGTGTGACCGAAGGGAGCCTCTTGGCTGGGGTTGGTTGGGGCAAGCAATAGACTAAAATATGCCGTGACCTCTTCTTCCCTGTAAGCTTCTAGCTATTTCACACAAGAGTTAACTTAGTTTGGCGCTAATAATGCTTCTGTGCCATTTTAAATCCTAGCAGGGCGGAAAAGTGAAAGAGATCGTCGCGGTCAGCAACACAACGTGTGCGGGGGACAGATACGTGCAGACGCAAAATAGTACGATGCTGTGCGCCAGACACCCATGCTGTATCTTGGCAGCTCGAAAAGTTGGATAATTCTCAGCACTAGAGGGTCTGGAAGTCTTGGAAGCATCCAACAGCGTACAAAGTACCGGTTGGAGGAATGCAAAGTGAAAGGATAAATCCATTGCCAGATAAAAAGGTGGTGTGCCATTGGACAACAACCCGGGAGACGATGTGACGAGCATGAAGATAGGAGACGGGAAAAAGAATCTGGGGATCAAGAGACGGTAAAAAATCCGCGAGAAGATACGGAAGAAGAATGCACCGAACAGAAAAGGGGAACTGTTCGGGATACACCGCGTCAACCAAGGGATCCTACCGGGACGCAACGACCGAGGTCAAAGACAAAAGATGTGTATATAATGAGGATGCGCCCGGGGTCTTTCTGATGTTTTTGTCACCCCAGACACCATTTACTCGACGCCATTCATCCTGATCCTTTCACGGGCCTCCTAATAACTCCTCCCTGTACCTCTTCACGGACGCAGTGTCCAAGACCCCGATACGATGGCGGGCGGCGGTGTTAAAAAGCCGATCAATGTTTTCCGGCTCAAAAACTTGGGCGAGCCCAAAGGCGTCTTCAACTGGCATCTGTGGTTTTCTGTGTTCTCATTCGGCCTTCTGGGCGCAGCGCGCGGTGTCGACGAGGGCCTCATCTCAGGCGCTTTCAACAGCAAGCACTTCCAAAGCACCATTAACTACGACTCCTACTCCAAGGTCGAGCGGGCCAACATCAAGGCCAATGTCAGCGCCATGGTGCAAATTGGCTCTGTGGCCGGTGCGCTCTTTGCCTTTCTGATTTGCGATCGCATTGGTCGCATCTGGGCCACACGCCAGCTGTGCGTGCTCTGGATCGTGGGTATTGCGATTTTCCTCGGTGCTAACGGAAACCTGGGCGCTGTCTATGCTGGCCGTTTCATCGCCGGTCTGGGTGTTGGTCAGACCCCCGTCGTCGGCCCTGTGTACATTGCAGAGATTGCGCCGGCTTCCGTGCGCGGTCTCTGCACCTGCATCTTCACTGGCTTTGTCTACCTCGGCATCGTGCTCGCATACTTTACCAACTACGGCTGCCAGATCAACATTGGCGACACCACGCAAGCACGCTGGATGGTGCCTACATCACTGCATATTATGTTTGCCGGAATTATCTTCTTCCTCACGTTCCTGCAGTACGAGTCTCCGCGGTACTTGATCAAGAAAGGCCAGAACGAAAAAGCCCTTGACACCATGGCCCGCCTGCGCCAGCTACCGCCCGACCACGAGTATGTCGTGCGCGAGATTGCCGCAATTAGCATGCAGCACCAGGAGGAGCTTGAGGCTACGCGCGGCTCAGGGGCCCTCGGCATTGTCAAGGAGATGTTCCTCATCCCGAGCAACCTGTACCGCCTCTACCTCACATGCATGGCCCAGGTCATGAGCCAGTGGAGTGGCGCCGGCTCTATCACGCTGTACGCACCCGATCTTTTCAAGCTGCTCGGTGTCACAGGCACCAATGAAGGACTTCTTGTCAGTGCCGTGTTTGGTATCGTTAAGCTGATTGCTGCCGTGCTGTGTGCCTTGTTCCTTGTTGACGTCATTGGCCGCAAGCGCGCACTTCTCATCGGTATTACCCTGCAGGCCATTTCCATGATCTACATTGCAGGGCTGCTGACTGCTGTGCCTGAGCTCGGCGTCGTTGAGGGCTACGAGCTCGACCGCCATGAGCTGGGACCCTCACGCGGTGCCATCGCCATGATCTACATTTCTGGCTTCGGCTGGGCCCTTGGCTGGAACAGCATGCAATACTTGCTGACCGCCGAGCTGTTCCCGCTGCGCATCCGTGCCGTCAGCACTTCGCTGTCGATGATGCTGCATTTCGTTAACCAGTACGGCAATGCTCGCGCTGTGCCCAACATGCTGCTGCCCCTCAGTGACGGCGGCATCACTCCCAAGGGCACCTTCTGGTGCTTCGCTGCAGTCACCGTGCTGGGCGGCGTTTGGGTGTGGTTCAGTATCCCTGAGACAGCAGGTCGCTCACTCGAGAGCATGGACCGCCTGTTTGCACTGAAATGGTACGAGATTGGCCGCTATGGCAACCAAGATGCCGAGGAAAAGGACCAGGTCTACGACAGCAAGATGCAGGAGGCTGGCGGCACCGAGTTTGCGCACGTCGAGCACGGCAACACGGGGCCGGCCAGCGCTGTGAGGCGGCCAACAGAGCTGCATGTCTAAGGACAATTTTGACGTTGAGAGAGGCCACTTCGATACAATCGTTTCCGGGCACTAGGGAGACCTCCAGTCAGCAAGCGCCTGGCGCGAGGGTCGCAATTTAGTGTTCAATGGTTACTCGGGGAAGGTGTTTCTAGTCTCCATAAATTGAACAGTATTTGATATAAACCTCGTCGTATGTCAGTGAACGCAGTGCAGATGTGTACGTAGCCAAACGATGGATCATAGGAATAAACAAGAACGAAAACAACTGGAAAGTCATAAAACGTGTACAGGCTTTAATACGGTCAGAGGAACAATCGTAATCTCAGACGCATGGGCATTGCTCACGCATGATACGATGCAAGGCATGTCGCCCTCTCGATCACAAAAATGCAGGCCAAATAAGCAAAGTGCAAGAGGGCGGAGGAGAAAAAACAATGTAAGGAAAAATTATGAGCTGAGAAATGAAAGCAAAAAAAAAAAGTCAAAAAGATAACTGACAAGAGTGGGATTCGAACCCACGCGAATTGCTTCAGCAGAATTCATCACCTTTTAGGTGACAAGGTGGAGCTTGAGTCTGCCGCCTTAACCACTCGGCCATCTTGCCTTTCCGTTATCGGAATCTTCTCGGTTTGACACTAGTGTAGGGTTTATATAGAGTGTCTAGCAACAAGCAAACGTCCTCTCGACAGAAGCTTTTTAATGCTACTGCTTCAAGTTTAAACATAGAATTTCACTGGTTTTAATTCTTACTTTTATTTCTGCTTTACTACTATTGCATTTTATTCATGCTCAAGTTATTCAAACATCGGGCCTGTGCCAGTTATTTAACGATTTGTTTAGCTATGAAAAATCGAACATATAAAGCTATACGAGGACAGCTTCATGAAAATGCACACCGCCACGAAAATATACTGCTATGATATTTACTATGAACTCAAGAGAACTTCTCATGAGAGTGGCTTACTATCAAGCACTGCGTCTGTATCTCTAGCTGCAAAGCGGAAGGTTAGATAAACCGGGCTCTTCGTCCTTGAAGCACTATAAGCAGTTATCGCACATGAGCCTACAAGTTTCCTTTAAGTATAAATATCAGAAAATAACAAGGCAAATATTAGAAGTAGAAGTTCTAGCAATATTCTTGTTAGGCTGCTTAAGGAGGATACCAGTGTTCCACTTGCAGCAAAAGAACGGCCGCCTTGTATCAGCTTCAGTTATACATACCTGCCCTAAGATATTCCTCGTCACGAGGCACGCATGGCCATGGTTTGAACTCACTTTAGTTATATTTATCTATACCGATATTGCCTCTTTCATGTCATCCGATCCTTGTTGAGCATATCCAGCTTCAGCTCATGTTGCGTCCAACTCGTAAGCCGCCTCACCCGTGCAGACTTCACAAACTATTTACTGCATGGCAAGTTTCACGGCAAACTCGTATATCTGTCTGGGCAATAAATAATCAAAAAGTAATGGGTTAATCAAATAGAATACTAATACCAGCAGCGCTGCTGATAAGCTGGCCACTTGTAAACCCCCGGTCCACTGCCAGCACCAGCGCCTCTACCGTCTCACTGCGCGAGGCGTAAAAGATTTGTCTTTAAATGCGCTTCTACAATTAAAGGGCCTTCTTTGAATTTATTTTAGATCCACGGGTAGTGTAATCTTCTTAGCATACGAGCACTGCTGTCTTGTGACTGCTTTTTGCTGCACACGGGACATTGTGTCTTGAATGAGCCTAAGCTTCATGACGTCCCAGTTATTTTATTTCAAACGTGATAAAAGCCATTCCATCATAGTCATATAATGCACGTCAGTCGACTGTCAGGCTCGGAGACTTTTGATCGAATACGATACGAATAGGAGGCCTGCACGCTCAGGCTAGGTAGGGTGTTTTGCAGCCGGCAGGCTAGATTGCCTTGCAAAGCCCGGCGAGGCTACCAAGGGCACATGACTATAAATCAATAATCAAGAGAGCCAATAGCTTGTCAGGCTGCAGGTTGTTATCTAGGTGGTGGTATCTTGTCCTATAGGTGGGCCTTGTGACAGGCTTGGAGGAGGGCCAGCAGCTGCATGTCTTGGATACTATTGAGGACTGTGAATTATGATAGAATACGCAAAGGTGCCGTACGATAAGGATGCCGGTCTCGTTAAGCGTCAGACAGTTTTGTCTTTTATTTTATTTATTTCGAATAGTGTCTTGTTTCGTACCGTTTGGCAAAATCACCTCCGTTCCGGCGTGTACGGGCAAGGACAAGAGCTTCCGCCACAACGGCCTGGAGCTCTGCCGATCCGTGGAGATGGCACAAAGGTGCCCAAAGACAATGCAGTAAAAGAGGCGAGAATACAGAGTTGCAATCGTGGTAAGTTGGAACGAGGAACATTCTCAAATAGATATGGTCTGTTGTTGGAGTTTATTTGGCCTCTGGTTACTGGACAATTCAGCGCAGAGGATCAAAGAGAGAGTCGATCAAAGACTCAATCAAAGGCACGCGTGGCGGCAAATGAAAGCAAGGCTGCATCTAGAGATGCCAACTTCAGTATTATGCAAGGTTTCTTTGTGCACAGGCGCGTACGATGTGGTTTCGTTGGTTTGTCTCTTTGTTGTGTGCGCAAAGAAGTAGTGTGCAAGGGGGACGGTGTTGGGCGTCGCCAACGGCGGCTGTTCCGGAAATGGATTATGACTAGCCGATGGCACGTCCGTTTCGGACATGCGGTGGTGCGATAGGAACGGTATTTGGTTGGTTTTATATTAAAATGCTCTTCAAGATTATAGAACCACTGGCAGTGGGTGTGTCCTTGTAAATCTGTCTTGAGTATTGATCACCGGACTCGCTGTCCTAGCTCTAAAAACAATTCATGACTTCCCACCATGTTCATTTACTTTCTTGCTTGCTATGGTTTTGAAGGATAGATAAGCATTTGTTGAATTAAACCGGCCAACCCTCGCTCTGGCCCCCGCAGATATTCAAAACAAGATCAAACAATCAATCGCCAAAAATCTCTTGTTAGTGGTCTGCCAGTGTTGATGCAGGTCTCGCTCTTACAGCAGACAAAGAGCATAGATCTAGTCCTGATCCGTCAACTAACACCTGCATCAAAGGGCGACAGCCAGACAGCGACCAGCATGGATGCATCTTGTATGCGCCATGCATATCGACAGCCTTCCTGCCTGCAGGTTCTCTGTTCTCTGCAACGCAAGTGCGGGCTGCGGGCTGCGGGTTGTGGGCTGCACGCTGCACGCTGCACGCTGCAACTCTTGCGCATCACCCGCTCTGGCCCTCCATCCTGGCATCCAACGACGCTTTTTTAATTCTGTTTTCTCTTCGGATTGTTTGCAAGCTATACTCTGGCCATTCATCTGGCCGTTTATCATTGCTAAACTTGTGTCGTAACCTTGTTATCTAATGTGGTCATCTCGAGCGCTCTTTGTTCATGTCTCTGAATATTATTAGAAACCTCTCAATACAATAGAACCCTCCTCCTCTTTACACAGTATTGCCCCCTCCCACCATCACACCCTCAGCCCCTCATCTGCTCGTGAATTGTTCGTCAATGGCCGTCTTATCGGTCAGATGATAAGATGGTCGATAAAGCCACGCCTTTTGTCTCTGATATGGGCAATACTGAGAAGGGTGGTGGGAAGATACTTGATCTGAGGGACCAATGTCTCAGTTTCATGGCCAGATAGAGACAAGACCGGCAAGTGAGACACGAAGAGGCAGAGCAGACGGCAGGGTAGGAACAGAAGGGCCGCACCGTACAGTTGATAAGCAGATAAGACCGGTCATGTGGCAATGTCCAAGAATAGTGTCGAAGGATAGTGTCGAAGGATAGCATCTCAAGATGCACAGGAATAGATAAATCAAAAATAGGATGGAAGAGACGAAGGGGGTCTCGGCGAATAAAGGGGTGTGTCTACGTCTATCTCACGGTATCAGAAGAGGGTAAAAGACAAGAACACCAGCGTTTCCTGCATGGACTTCAGAAGCTGGTGGGAGCTGAACAGGAGACGATCACAAAGGAAAGCCTAAAAAGTCAGGGCATAATAATGATTGACAAAAGGTGTGGGCGCAACGGGGCGCGATTGGCGCCGTTTTGCATTTTGGTGAGGTTGTGGAGGGGAAGGAGGGTATGGTGAGATGATGGAGAAGTCAGTATTATTTCCTATTACTACTGAGTATTCCAATTAAAAATAGAGTGCGCGACGAAAAAGGGAAGGGCGCTCACTGGTCAAGACGAGGCCAGAGGCAGCCAGATGGCAAGCAAAAGCACGTGCTTGCAGGGCGAGACATGGCGACGATGGCTTGAAGAACTACGGAGGATTTGCTACGGGATGTCGAGATCGGGGCTGCCATGAGGAAGGCACGATACGGTTATGAGACAGTGGCTGGTCCCTGTAGATACTCTGTACTATTTCGATAATTACCAACCATTTCATTCTCCCGACTGCGACATGAGATAGAATCTAGGGAACGGGCATCATACGGAAAACTACTGTACAGAGTACAGAAAGAGCGACAGAGAGATGATCCGACGGGTGATCTGCACCTTCCTTGTTCAGCATGAAGTAGAAGAAATAAAGTATGAAGGGGATGGCTCATGGGAAAGAGCGAGAGAGTGAGAGAGGGAGAGAGGAGAGAGGAGAGAGGAACGAGGCGAGAGAGAAAGGGAAAAGAGGGGTGGTGGGCAAGCGAGGTGGAAAAGGGAAAGAGCGGCTGGCAGAGAGGGGTCGGAGATAGATCTAGCGATGCCGGAAACAATTGGCAGGACGGTGGCGGACACTGGTGGACGACGGGGGAAATAGAGAGAATAAGAGCGAAGGCTGGCAGAGTTTCTCAAATGGCAGAATCAGCGAGACCAAATGTGATTTGAAATGGCAGAAGGATAGAATGTACGAGACGCGTAAAGTGGTGAGCGCGTAGCGACACCTACGGGGCAATTGGGCAAGATGGAGTTTGGGGTTGGAGATTGGCTCAGGCTCCGAAGTGGTTAAGTCCAGGTCTTCTTTCCGCATTTTAGCGTGCCTATTCGCCACTTTTAGTGGCAAGCTAGTTAGCATGTCTTCATGTGTACAGCCGCCTAGATTGACTGCTATGCCTCTTTCGGAAACTACTGTTTTAGTGCAGTTGGCTCTTTCACCGCCTGTCAAACAGGGTCTGGCAAGATAAAGACGGCCATTCTCAGGGTCCCTATGATCAGTCTCGGTAGATGGTCAGGATGTTTTGCCTGTAAAGTCATATGCTTTTCAGAACAGAATATCAGTTGATTTCTCAGTGTTTATATTTCAAGAAAGTGGGCACTTCAAGGTGATTCCAGACACATCACAAAAGCAAAAGTGGCAGCATGGGTTGTCATCTAGGCGCCCTTTCAAACGGTACCCCCCATGGCCACGATGCACCAAAACGGAGCTAAAAACGGATGATCACAGTGACTGCCAAAACGCTGTTTCAATGACAGGCTGGGAAGGCGCCTACGCTACAAGGCGCAAGACTGTACTCTGTATTCACTTTGTGCTCGCCTTGTCTAGCACCGACCGTTTCTGCTCATTCTTTCTTACTTCTTACATGTACCGCAAAAAGATGCATAATCTCACGCCTTATGACTCACAACTGTCCTCCATCTCAAGGCCTAGTCCTTAAAGTCCTTCAAGCCAATGGACAGAATAGTACGGATAATAGATCCTGCAGTCAATGACCAGGAAGAATGCGTCAGAGACCACCACGTCAGTGCACCTCTACTCGCCAATTGCTGGGTGATTGGCCAATGCGTGCGTGCACCTACTCGTCTGCCTGTCTCCTTTCCCTGTCCGCCTTTTTCTGACTGTCTGCCTATGCACTTACCACTTTTGTAGGCATTGCTGACTGCTGCTGGCTAATCGGCGATGGGGTGTATGCCTGGGTGTGTGAATTGGGCCGCGTTGGGCTCATTGGCGATATGCCTATTTGTCAGATGCTCCATTGACATCTCACCATGCAAATTTCATGGATTGATGAGTCGCTTCAACAGGCAACAGGCCGCATAGCCCGCATGGCCTACTCCGTGAGACTTGTTCTGTCGCCCTGCTGTATTGACAGTGAGGCTGTTTTGCATGTCCATGATTTGGTAGTTGTATGGCTTTGTCATACGATGCACACAATGCTACATTATTCTCCTCTGTATTCGTATCTTCCACGGCCAGAGAGCCTGCAAATCGCCAGCAACTTAGTATTACGATGTATATCCTACGCCGTTAGGAGATACGAGCATGCCGGATTCTGCCGCCCTTATGTGCCACCGCCCGCACTCAATTGAGCGATAGATAAGATGCCATTACATCATTACTTGTCAATTGCATCAAACAAGCACGAGTCTGTGCCCGACACGTCTACTCTGTAGTAAGTATCCCCCACTAAACTCTGTAGCGTAAGTACATGGGTCTTGCATCGGACGGCCGATGGCAGGATGGAATGATCGTATGAAAGTGGAGGGTAGAAGAGGGGCAGGCGCAAAGCAAAACGGTAGGTAGGGATCATCCAGCAACGAAATAGCAAATTGCGAGCGATTAGAAATAACGGCAGATACAGGTCATCTAGATTACTTTGTTCTTTTTTATTGTTATATACGACTGCAGTTCCAGTCGATAACGGCTATCTACAGGACGACGATCGACTCGGGGTCTAATAAGGGATGGGGAACAGCGGCAAGCAGCAGCATGTGTTGAGACAATCGGCACAGGTGATTCGAGACAGAAAGTCAATTGCACAAGCAACTCTACTTATCTTATTACCTGCCCCTCATTTCCAGTCGCTGAAAACAACCCCTCCCAAACTTGACATATCTATATATCTATATCTCCTCCTTCCAGCCCGTCGTCTGTTGGATGCGACTGCAGGGACTCACAGTCGGGCACCAACATCACAAGATACTCCAGAACAACAAGACTCCTCTGACACGCTAGCACACTAACACACCAATACCAATGCAGAATGCAGAATGCAGACTGCAGAATGCACGCGATGCGGGCAAGGCACGCAATGCAGGCGACGCAGGCTCGCAGGCAGAGGCCAGGCAAGAAGCAGGTACAGATGTACAGGACGGTGGCAAGATACGAGTTAGTCCTACTTTGTGCATGCACAGTAAGATACATTGCAGGCTAGATCCCCCAGGCATGTTTGTCTACATGCATCAATCTAGGATACTTATTCCATCTCCTGTCGCAGAGCACACTTCAGGATGCTACTCATCTGGTGGCAATCCCACCCAAAAGGCGATCTGCGGGGTGGCCTGTCGGCGCTCCACTGGCTGTGCTGTACTCAGTAAAAGTCACAGTCTAAATCAAATCTACAGAGTATTACAGCGCCCCGTCTCCATTTCAATTACGGTATTGCTCCGTCAGTCCAACTGCGAAGTACCCTCGTATCTTTTTACTGTTTTACTGGGTATGACTGCGACGGTATGCGCCCACTCCGATCCTTCCTCTTCTGTCGTCGTTCACTCAGGTATTCTTATCTGATGCCTTTTGAAACATTGCCCCTCTATCCGCCTATCTGCCCAGTATATATGAAATCAACGACTGTTCGATTGCGCAACGATTTGTACTGGACTTTTAACATTTCACAAACTATCAGAATCTGGATCTCTGGAATATGAGGGATAACTACCGACATCTTCTGCCTGTGAGTTCATACCCGTAAATGGTGGTGAGCCTAAACGGTAGCCAAACGGACATACCGGGTAAGGCAACCTCACAACCCACAAACGGAAGGCACAGGTCCGTATGGGGCCCGTAAGCACATGTATCTTACTTTGTATGTACATATGTACAGAGTATCTGAAGAGTCTCTCGAAAACGGCAAAAAGTAGGCGCTGCCTGACCCAGTCACGACAGCTAACTAGCCTTGGGGCGTGTGTCTATCATCTTTCGGGTTATTGTCGCCCTTGATGGTATTGTTAGCATTATTGGAGATTGATACGGAGCGCAAACGGTTTGATGCGGCATTCTATTCTTCGACGCCGTGCCGTGAATCTATGCTGCTGCATGTTTCTTTCACGTCAGCATTCAGATAGGAATTCCCAAATGAAATGCATTTGCTACTATCTTTGACGCAAGATACCAGTGAGTGAATGGCTATCAAAGATTTACGATAGAGAAAAAGGTAGAGAAAAAGAGCAACTAACAGAGGGTGTACGCGCAATAGTCGTCCTTCCTCGCTCGCTCCTGCCGGATTGTCTCCGTTTTAGTTATTGCGCCTACCTCATCTGCACTTTACCCAAGGCTGTGGCTGCTCGCCCCATCCTCGCATTATCACGCGGCCTTTATTTTGGTGCAATTGCAAAATGAAAGTGAAAGCAAGTGCCAAAGTGATTCATATGCGTTTGCTTTCGTCGGAAAACTGGTAGATTCCTGCCAGTCCCTCCCTCTACGATGCACAGGGTTCTAGCGATTCACTTTCTTCCAACGTCGCCATCATCCTGTCTACACTCCATTATTGGTCGCTCTTTCCTCGTTGCGACCCGCCCCCCACCACTGTAGACTAATAACCTACACCCTCCCACACTTCTGCCTCTCCGTTTCACTATGCTCACGCCCCTTGTCCACCTATTCCTTCCCAGTTGGGAAGCCCTCTTCCCTGTATAAGTTTCATAGGCAGCCCCGGATTTCTCATCCTCCTTCGCCTGTCTTCTCTCATCTCCCCAGCCCATCTCATCGCCAAACAAACTCTCCCTCCTTCCTCACGCTCTTCATCTCGTCTTCGCCCATTTCTGTCCGCAGATTCGTCTTCGTCCCTGCGCGCTTTCACCTCAACTTGATCTTTTTTAAACAGCATCAGTAATCGCTATCACCACTGTCACACGGCTTCAACCCGCTGCAGCAGAAACTCCTCGCGCGCATAATCACAATCGCGCGAGCCTCGCCCACTTACAAATCCAGCCCGCTGTTGCCTGGAGCCTCCGACACTACAGTCGGCCTCACATTCAGTATTGACAGGTAAGGCTTGCATCACACTGTTCAATTCTGCCTTTTATTTCCTCTCTCCCTCCTTGCTCTCACACGTTCTTTTCTCCTCTTTCAATTCCGCACCCATCACCGCAAACCATCTCTCTCTCTCTCTCTTCAAGTTCTTCCCACATATGACTATTTTCCTCGCCGCAAGTCTCTACTGTCACTTAGACTCGACTGTTTCTATATAACAGCCTGCTCCCGCTTATGTTTCTCTTTTTTCATCCATTCCTTAAACTTTTTCCCCTTGATTCTCAATTTTACCTCGCTCTTTTGCGTCATTCAATCAATCTTGTTTAGGTTCATATTTTGTTGGATCGCAGTTTCTAACAATACAGTTCACGACAACTCACCATGTCGTTCAATTGCCATACACTGAACACATACCCCTTCGAGGGGTCCACATCTCCTACCATGCCGAACACACTTGGAAGCATTCGCATGCAGCAATCCGTCTCGGCTTCATCTATCGACACTACCGGCAGTATGAACACCACCTGCACAACTCCCAACATGTCTCCCGCCATGAACAATATGTCGAAGACCGACTCAGGTGCTGTTTACAGCATCAACGGCGATGCATCTCAGTCTCCTGAGGGCAGACTCAAGATCCAGTATCTGCTCACCCCGGGACAGTCATCCACTGCCAGTTTTCCCAATTCGGCTGCTTCTACTCCAGAGAAAGAGGCCTCTCTGCTTTCTCCCCGACAGTCCATGGCCCACAATGTCACCGACCCTGCCGTCATTCCAGCATCCAACGACGCTGGCAACGCAGAGCTCTCTCCTCTATTTGGCTCGCAGCCGCCCCTCACTCACTCTCACTCCAGTGTAGACCCTGATGTGCTGGAGGCTGCACATATTCTAATGAGTCTTAAGCGGGACGTTAGATCATCCGAGTTCTTTGGCCACCTGCAGAAGCCGAAGCAAAAGCAGGTCTCACGTCAGCTCGGAAGTCTACACACGCTCAAGCCCGCACATGATTCCACTACTCGTATCACGAAGAAGACCAGTGTCTCAATGGCGTCCAATGCCATTAAGGGAAAGAAGATTGCCCCCAACGTTAATGGCAGCAACGCAGCTAGCGGAAGCGGAAACAGAAATATCTCGGCATCTCCCAAGAAGGCATATCGTGCCAAGAACGGTGACAAGAACGGCGAAAAGACTGCCCAGGAAGGTCGCAACCGCACTGCAGCTCCTAGTCGCGAGGATAAGGATTTTGAGTCCATTCCAAACTTTGTTCCAGTGGCCATGCGCGCTCCTGGCTTGAAGCTTGTGTATGAGGAGAAAGCCAATGCTCTTGACTTGTCGGCCGACAAGCACAGACATCTTCTCACCGAACAGGAACTGGGCCTGGCATCATCTCTGCGCCTTGACTGCGCAACCTACCTGACCAGTAAACGCCGCATTTTCAAGCGTTGTGTCGAGTGCATTCACATCGGCAAAGTTTTCCGCAAGACCGACGCCCAAAAGGCTTGTAACATTGATGTCAACAAGGCCTCTAAGTTGTGGACATCTTTCTACATGGCTGAACTGTTCAACGAGCACCACTTTGCACAGCACATCAAGACTTAAGTCCTCTCACCAACCTCATTGTCTACGATCTATTCTTTTCTTATTGTCTTTTCAAGCCCATACTCCCCATTCCGCACCTTTATGACTTCTTTTTTCCCGGGATTGTCAATATGTGCAGTGTCTTTTTTTTATCATTTGTTCTCATCATGTTTTCTATTTTCCTCCATATTTGTCGTGTTGGACACACTCTCCCCTTTTTTATTCTCTATCATTCGCCTGTTTTGGATTCGTCCCAATCCAACCCGTGCGGTCGATCCCCCTCATATCTATTCTACTCTGTAGTCGCGACGTCCAGAGACCTCTCGCGCTTCTTTTATGTCATTACTGTCTGTGGCTTCATGCCATGGTGTTTCTGTTTGCTCCTGTTACTTTACTTGTTGGTTTGTTGGCATTTCATCACGGGTACGCTGTATCACAGCTTGCATATATTCGGTTTTCTTTTTTGTCCTTTGATACCCCTCACATCATTTTCCTATTGTTTGTTATATCACGGTTCTTTGCACAGGTCGATACCCCCTTTCTCCTATGTTACAGCTCGCTCTGTTATAGCTGATCTTGTCTACTTGCTTTTTTGTGTTTCTTTATCTTTCTTTCTGTTTACTGCTTCTTCCGGTTTCTGGCTTTTGTTCTGGTCTGTGTCTCTCAGTTCCGCCACATCGATGACTCCAGGTCCACACTTTGTCTTCTCAGAGCTTTGCCTTTGCTCTTTCAACTTCGGTTCATTTCATGTCGTCTTCACCGCTTCTCAATATGTTGCTACTCGATCCCCTTTTGGCTGCCCACTGCTTTTTTGATTACTTCGCGTGGTTTGTTATTTGACTTGGTTGTTAATACGCCTCATGTTTCTTACCAATTCTATTTAGTATCAATATATACGTCTCTACTACTTGTTGCGTTGACGCAGCATATTTGACTACTCAACTTTTATCTATCTGGTTATACCAATCTGCATCGACCGTCTACTTGCAAACAATGATCCGTGATAAAAGTTTGACATGTCTCATGGCCAGATGACGTTCGCTTAGAGGCGGTGAAGTTGATGGCAGAAACGACTAACACGCATTTTAGCGGATTGGCATTATTTTTGGATTTTAATCTGAGTGGCATATCCTTAGCAAGTTCCACTTGCTTGTCAGTTCATCGCGCCGTGCCGGGTGGTATCCACATGAGTTTAACTGCCTTTGGGATCGCACTTTAATACCACCCTGTCGGGTGGGTCTGAAACAACCATCGGAGTGCATCTACCGATGTCATGATCTCTATCACTGTTTTTCTTATTTTTATGCAGCTGCCGATCACAATGTCATCATTGCACATCTGTTTGATGCTTCCAGACTGCCACATCACCAATTAAACATAGTGTAACTTTCAAGTTCAAGATTGTCATTCTTTCAGCATCTATTCATCCAATCCTAATCTACAATGCACGAGTTCCGGCAACTCGAGGACTTATGTAAAATCATATACCATCAGGCTCTCACGGCCACCTCGTGATTCTTTCAGTACTATCACCATCTCATCATCAAACCCGGCCCAGTTGCGTCGCTCGTCCCAGTCATAGCTCGCTGGTTCGGGTTCAGGCTGGCCCCCATCGTCTTGGCTAGCACAGCTGCCCGCCCTCGGTTCGATGGAAGTTGGTCGTATGGCTACACTGCGCCCACGCTCCGCTGCAGGCCTTCCCTCGAGCTCCCACACGCGCATCTCTTCTCCGCGCATACTGACGGATACGGCCTTGCCACGTGCTGTGATTTCTGCACCGCTGATACCCGATGTGTGGCCCCATAGCCGGATGCCACTGGAAATGGCCAGACTGGAGGCACTCGACGTGCACAAGTGCAGAATCAATGTGTTGTCAGGCATTGTTGCCAGTAGATAAGGGTGTGAGTAGCAGAGTGCAATAGGCCCATCCATTGTGCCATGCAAAGGAGAATTGGGCTGTGCCACTGGAGGACTCGACTCCAGCTCTGTATTTCGGTTGTACATCCTAGATCGTAGAGAACCTGGGGGTGAACGTCCCCTGGTCCGCCCAAATGCTGCTCGCGCACTATTTCCATGGCCGCGCACTTTTGTACTGCTGTTCACCAAAGGGCTATACGCCAGTCGTGTCGAGTCGATTGTGGGTAGATTAGAGCCACTGGCGCTGTCCGTCTTGACATGTAGATCTTGGATGCCAACCGACCAGCCCTGTCGAGTAGCAAAGGTGTATGCAATAGAGGCAACAACGACTGTGGCCACCTTTCGAATAGAAAGGGCCAGCGGCGGCTGTGATGTATGCGAGCGGAGAGATGTCAAGAGATGTGGCGGATCAAAGAGACCAGTCAAACTAAAAGCCTGTGGTTTTGATGCTCCGTGCTTTGCTCGTTCCGTTGGTTTCCGTCCCGTCCCAAACACATAAAGCGAGACAAGAACAGAATCGGTTGCCGTCAGGACATATGGGTGGGCATACGCTATGCCTATCAGCGGGCCGTTGCTGGAGGCCGGGTGAGCAAACCTTTTAATCAGCGTCTTGCGTACAAGGTCACAATGCCATATATCAAAGCCGCCATCGAAGAGACCGACCGCAATGTCGAGGCTACAGGCCGTTGCACTGACAGCCAACGATGTCGGCGTTAAGCATACATCTTTTTCAATACCGGTATGGAGCTCGTGTACTTTGCTGTTTCGCGATGCGCCCGCGCCGTCCTGTGTTGTCCTCGTAAACGTCTTGTGCGCAACGAGACTGCGTGATTTGAGCTCCCAGACACGCAGTCCTCGTGCTCGATCCGCAGTGATGGCAATTCCCTCAACGACTTTGACAAGCATTTTCTGTGGCGCGCTGTCGTGTTCATTGCTGTCGCCGCAATTTGCCTCCAGGCCATGGCTGTGCAGTTTCGAAAGGTCCACGCCGCTCCTTGTTTCCTGCTCCCCTCCTATGAAAAGCTCCTTCACGGCACATTTCCCTCGCGCCCAGTTGTGCCTTAATTTGTAATTTTGCTTCCAGTTGAGGGGTTTGTGTTTGTGCAGACCGGGTGAGGCGACACTAGTCGTTTGGCCTTTCTCTTGCAGTGCAGCAGCCGCAGTGTTTGGTGTAGTCGCCAGGGCACCGCCACGGGAGCCAGGGATGCGTATGGCTCGCGGCAAAACAAATCGTTGGTAATATATAGCCTTCCACAGCTGCGAGTCGTCGGACAGCCGATGAAACCGCCGCGAGACGGGTGCCACAGAAAGGAGACAGGGTAGTGAGAGGTGCGCGAGGATGCGGATAAGCAGCTCGTCGGAAAGAGAGGACAGATAGTCGGCGGATTCTAAAGATGATGCAGAGAGTCCCGTGTATTGCGCAGCCCGTGTCCGTGGCCGTTTTGCCGGCGGCGCATTTGATGCGCGGTGCAAAGGCAATGGTGCGGGTGCGGCGGTTGTCGTCGATGTTGCGTCATTGCGATCTCGGGCTACAGGAGTGTGGTCGTCCTGATCTCGGTCCTGGCGACTCCGCTTGGTTCCGGTCATGTCGGCGTTCGTCCCCCTCGTCGCCTTGGTTGGGGGGCTGGTCATAAAGCTGCGTTCTATTGTAAGCTTTTGTCGATTCATGCACATGCGCTTTGCACTGAGTACCAGGTCTCTGGCACAAAGTGGCGATTCAGGTAATCGCTACAGATGTCAATTATAGTGGGTCCTGCCTTTGCTCGTTAAGCTGCTACAACGGCGTCAACCACCGGTCGGCACTCTAGGCTTTGCTACTAGCAACTTGATTCGGATTGATTCAAATGTATCTAAGAAAAATGATCGAGAGTTTATAAATAAATGCGAGTGCGGTGCAGCCGTTTACATGTCCACGCCAGCGCACGATGGGAGTGAACGCACTCTACTAACACCCGCATTTTCTCGGCAAAATAAACTACTCGTTGCTAGCACTTCACCTCAACGACGGCATGCGAACTGGCTACTTCTGTGGCTGGACTTGAGTTTGGCACTCCCTTAAGTGTGTTGGTTTAGACGTTTGTTTAATTTATGCTGATGGGCGGCTGCTCTGCTCCGCCGAGGCCAAGCCAGCCCAGATATATAACAATGGCTCTTTCAAATCCGTAAAAACATCGCACTGACAATCCAGGTTCTTCCGTTCTTCCGCTCTTCCGTTCTGCAACGTCACCTAGCCTCTGGCATCTATTTGTTTGCCCGCTCAGCCTCCAGCTCGCGCTCGGCCTGCTGGTAGTACTTTGCAGTATCCACGCCGTGCTGGTTGTGGTTGACAAAGTTGAACCACGGCATAATGTTCATAAACAGTGCCGAGTACCGCGACTGGCGTGCGGCAACACCCTGCATGTTGGGCGACAGGCGGCTCACGCCGTACAGGGGCTCGCCGGCCTTGACCTTGGCGACCATCTCGCGCATATCCATCTCGACTTCGCGTGCGTTTTCGGTCATGCCGTAGAATCGTACTATTAAGGGACAATGTTAGCATCTCAACTAGTATCAAGAGTTGGAATTTGGAAAAGGTAAACATACAGCAAGAGCGCTGGTAGAAGTAGATAAAACCACCAGCAAGACCGATAAAGCCGGTCAGTCTCAGGGCCTGGGCGAAACCACCCTTGCCGGCGTAGGAGGGTGCAAGTCTCTCCATGAACAGGAGAAGACCGGGACCAGCGGCAGCTGCACCGATGCCGTGGGCGTAGTCGGACGGGCGGGCATAGCCAACCACGCGCTTGAAGTGGCTAAATAAACAAATAGTTAGCAACTACAGTAGAGGTTTGTATCACCCGGGCAAGTTGCATTGCTCAGTCCGAGCCATGAGGTCGAGACGGTTGAGTGTCGGGTATCGAGTATGGGGGCGCAGATAGAGTGCGGTCGGGGAGAGGAAGCTCTTACGGGTCATTGTCGATGAGCTAGATGTGGCACGCCGAGGTTAGCAAACTGCACGGAATATGGACGCATGGGAGCCGGGAAAGGCGGCTTACAGGGTAGTCGGTCGCGATGACCCTGCTCGGGACGTAGGTTTGTGTTGGGGTCGTCATGGCGGCGTGTCCAGGAAAAAGGCTGCTGCACTGTCGCTTCCGCCCGGGTTATCGTGATCGTGCAGTGTTTCGAGGAAGAAAAGCCAATCCAGACTTTTCGATGCCTCAGGCGTGGAGACCCCATTTTACCATTTTAAGTTGCTTAACTTTTAAATACTTAAATCACGCACCGCCACATATTGGGCCAATCATGAGCGGCTCAATGTCAGTAGATTAGTCATTTTGGGGCCGGTGTGGACGCCCAGAAAGTGACTTGTCGGTGCCCCGCAAAACACAGTTGTACAGCCATGTGGTGGAAAGCGCGCACTGTGCCTGTTAATTGATTTAGGGTGGGCACTCAACGCGCGCGTTGCCAGACGCGTCTTGAGCTCCAGTGGACGAGTATCACGACCCTGAACACTCGCTCTGCAAACTCGACGTCCGGTCACATTGTGAAGCAGTTATTCTCCAACCTCTGTCTCAACTTCTTTATGCCTCCTAGCAGAATTCTAAACCCAGTCATCCACAAATTCAGAGCGCAAACAAAGCAATGGCCAGTACACCTCAACGCCCCCGGCCCGGAGCCCAAGCGGCCGACTCATTCAACTCCTATATGCCGGATGACCTCGCTGGCTTCGCAGACAGCCTGACAGACGATGAGCTTGGAATTAGTGGTAGCAAAGTGCCAAAGGACTCCGCCATTGAGGGTCTAGGCATCGACAAGGAAGTCGAGGTGAAAAAGCGTGCTCGGGAGCCACGGGTAAAGCTCGACGAGGCTCGCCTTTTGTCGGACCAAGGAATCTCAGCATTGCGAAAGCGAGCGCGTGTGCTCAAAATCAAGGGCAAAGGGCACGAGGTCAGTACATTTTCTTGGTTGACCAACAACTACGCTTTGGTGGCTAACGCTTACTCGCGCACAGTTCTCTGATACATACCGGCTTCTATCAATGTATCAGCTCTGGCTAGACGACCTGTTTCCCAAGGCGCGATTTGCAGACGCACTAGCCATGGTCGAGAAGGAGGGTCATAAGACCAGCATGCACAAGATGCGTACCGAATGGATCAACGAGTCAAAACCACGGGATATTATTGCTGAGCTTGACGAATTTCTGGGAGACGCGCCAACGGATGCTCCTGCACCACCGCCAGCATCGAATACCGCCAACATCCCTACTGCGGCAGAGCTGGAGAGCGGGCTGGGCTCAATAACGGATGATCTTTTCGACGATGACGAGTTGGAGGAGATGATGCGGGCCGGCGCTCCTGGCGCACCCGGTGATACTGGCCCGCGTGACTCTGGCCGCCCCTCTGGGATCCCCGATGAGGATGAGCTTGATGAGATGATGGCCATGGCATCTGAGATGCATGGGGATCTACCCGACCGCCCGCCGCCCATGCGCGAACAGCCGACTGGCGAGCCGCCTATGGACGATTTGGACGGTTTGGATGATCTGGATGCTTTTATGGAGGAAGCTCAAAGAGCGGCATGAGATATGATTTACTTTCGTGGTGTTTGGCGTATTGGTTTAGAATTTGTTTATGCCACGGGCATTTGTAACTTGATTGCATTGCATGTCGGCGAGGGTTTAACTATTTTAAAGAGGCTCGAAATGATATCATACGTGCAATGACTCTGGCTTGAAGACAAACCAGTTGCTTTGCTATTTAGCAGCTATTTTCTCTCATTTCTTGGCTTCTTCGCTGAAATGTTACGCATTTTATTGATTTTTTTTTATCTTTATCTTATATATCACCTGGAAGAAAAAGTAAAAAAAAAGGAAGGCAGCGTCATTTTATTACTTCTGGCCGTCTGCTTGTCATCGGGTTCTCAACCAAGTATGTCGGATAAAAATAAAAGCTTTTTTGCAGAATAAAGACCAATATCAAACCAAGGTAATAAAACTTTATATTATATTGGAGAGCAATAAATACACGATTGTAAATTGTGTGTGCAAAATACACACTGAGATTCGTATACCACAAACAAGCCTCGATGCTGCACGTGATGCAGATGTTCAGATTGCGAGGCGCGCAAACAGCGCTAGGTGCCTCCAACGGTAGCCTTAGCTCTAGCACCGAAACCAGCTACAGGAAGCTCACCCCACCATAACTTGACGTAGTTTGACGGAACCTTTTGCACATTTGGACAACAAAATTGCTCGTCAACAACTACGCAACATGGATGTCATCCACAGCCGCGCAGAGGACAAGTCCTTCCAGGGGATAGATACCATCCTGTTCAAGCGTAGGCCAAAGAGAAGGGCGGCCGCAAGCACTGCAGAAAAGAAAAGCCAACTCGAGGCAGCCTTCCTCCAACCGCCCAAGCAGCTCCCGGCGAAGCTCGTCGAGAAGACACAGCAGTACGTGTTCACACGGATGCGTAACTTTAGAAAGCCAACAGAGATATACTAACCACAACTAATAGGCGGTGGGATCTTCAGGTTGACAAGTCACTTCTATTCGAGATCGACCCCCCAGACATCGGCACCCAGACGCTTTTCTACCGCGGCGGTCGCAATTTTCAAATCGTAGACTATGAGGAAGTCCCAGCCCCAAAGGAAGCAACCGGAGATGCACAAACAGTGGCCCCCAGTAACCTCACTTCCGGCCTTGCGCTGGCCGGTAGGGGCAACGGAGCCGAGGACGCAGCTGCCGAGGCCGAGGAGGAATGGCTACAGAAGTCGATTCTTGCCAGAGAAAATGCAAAGTCAGACGCCTCTGGCCTGCAAAGAGTCATACAAGCCGGCTCCGGTGGCCTCCTGGAGGTAGCGCCAGGTCTCCAGCGTGGTATCCGGTTTTCGACTGACCGGCCCCAGTCAACACAGAAGCCTGGAAAGGTGGCAATCGACGGTGTAGAAACAGCCGAAACTGTTCAGAATGACCTTGAAATGTCAAGCAAAGAGGAGGCGACAGCCGATAAAGTCTCAGAAGAACGCGACGATGACGGCATTGAGGAAGAGGAAGGTGACTCCAGTGCAGCGACGGCTCAATTCGACGGCGATGTCGATGACCTCCTACCTGTGGAGTTTCCGTCACTGCAGGCCAGCCAGTTCGGCCCAGCAGTGACCAAAAAGACGCGCAGAGAATGGGCACATATGGTCGACCTCAACTCTGAATCTTCAAACTACCGAAACCTTGTCCCCGGAGACATGGCACGCCAGTGGCCTTTTGAGCTGGATGCGTTCCAGAAGGAAGCCATTTACCATCTCGAATGCGGCGACTCCGTCTTTGTTGCTGCTCATACGTCGGCCGGAAAGACAGTGGTTGCAGAATATGCCATTGCGCTCGCCCAGAAACACCAAACAAAGGCCATCTACACATCTCCCATCAAGGCTCTGAGCAATCAAAAGTTCCGCGACTTCAAGGCCACATTTGACGACGTCGGAATTCTGACAGGCGACGTACAGATCAACCAAGAAGCAAAGTGCCTCATCATGACAACCGAGATTCTCCGCAGCAAGCTCTACAACCAATCCGACCTGCTCCGCGAAGTCGAGTTCGTCATCTTTGATGAGGTCCACTACGTCAGCGACTCGGAGCGTGGCGTTGTCTGGGAGGAGGTCATTATCATGCTTCCCGAGCATGTTTCACTTATCCTTCTCTCTGCTACTGTCCCCAACACATATGAGTTTGCCTCCTGGGTAGGCCGTACCAAGAAGAGAGACGTGTACGTGATCAACACCCCGAAGAGACCAGTGCCCCTGGAGCACTACATGTGGAGCGGGAAAACAGTTCAGAAGATTGTTAGCGCAGACAGAAAATGGCTCGAGAAGGGCTACCAAGAAGCCAAGATCCTGGTTGCTGGTGATGGAAAACCTCCCAGCGTCGGGTCTGGTGCAGCAGGCGGTGGGAGTCGTGGAGGTGCCGGTGGCGGGCGTGGTGTTCCGATGCGCGCTGGAAACAATCAGCAGCGCGGCGGTGCTCGGGGTGGGAGTCGTGGTGGTAGTGGTGGTGGACGCGGTGGCACTGGCCCACCGCGGGCCTCTCACAATCCCGGCCACATGGGACGCGGCGGCCGCGCAACAGGCGGATCATCGCTTGCACAGGAGAAGACTGTGTGGTCCGATGTGGTCCGTTACTTGCGCAAGTCGTCTCTTCTCCCAGCCTGTATCTTTGTCTTTTCCCGCATGCGCTGCGAAGAATATGCCATGTCGCTCAGCAATCTCGACTTTTGTGACGCCGGAGAGAAGACACGCATCCACTCAATCTACTCCAAGTCCATCACTCGCTTGACTAAGGAGGACCAAGAGCTGCCTCAAATCACTCGGTTGCGCGATATGGCAACGCGCGGTATTGCCGTGCACCACGGTGGCCTCTTGCCTATTGTCAAAGAAATCGTGGAGCTACTATTTGCACAGTCCCTCGTCAAGGTCCTTTTTGCCACGGAAACATTTGCCGTCGGTTTGAATCTGCCCACACGCACTGTTGTCTTCTCGGATCACCGAAAGTTTGACGGAACCAAGCGCCGCATTCTTTCCCCTGGTGAATATACGCAAATGGCAGGCCGTGCAGGCCGCAGAGGTCTAGACTCAGTAGGCACAGCCATCATTGTGCCGATGAGCGAGAACAAGGATGTGCCACCTGCCGAAACTCTCAAGGGTCTCATTCTGGGAGTGCCGACGCGCCTGACATCGCAGTTCCGTCTTACATACAATATGATTCTGAGCCTCCACCGTGTCGAGACTCTCAAGGTTGAGGACATGATGAAGCGGTCGTTTTCGGAGCATGCAACGCAAAATGGCCGCTCAGACCACGAGGAGAAAATGCTTGAGCTCGAAGAGGAGCTGGCAAAGCTGGTTCATGCGAGAAGCCACTGCGAAGCTTGTGGAGATACAATGGCTGCTTGTCATATTGCCGCCGAGACCTACCGTCAAGATACGGTGCAGATGTATCAGAAACTGTTCAAAACTCCTGGCATTGGGCCGTCCATCTTTTGCCCGGGTCGGCTGCTCATTTTCACCAACCAAAAGGGTGTGCATGCTGTTGGTGTGATTGCAGATGACCCTTTTAAATCCGCACCGGACAGCGGCACACCGACCCTGAGCCTAATTGAAGTCCAACCACCACGTGTGACACCCGATGATACCGACAAAATGTCGTTTGTGCCGGCTCTGCGTGGGCTCTGGCGGTTGTCCGTTCCGTCCAAGCTGCGTCTCCGTGAGGTCAATATCTCGCTGGCCAAAGTGGAGCATGTTGCAAACCAGATTGTCCCGATCGGCCGTCGGTCCAGTGACCTGACATCAGTAGAAGAACAGATGACAAGCCTAGATCTATCCTGGGGATCCGATATTTGGACAGAGGTGAATCTGGACAAGGTTCGCGACGTGGATGCAGTTTGGTACATTGACGACCGCAAAGCCAAGGCCCATGCAGTGTCTGCATCACCCGCACTTGGCTGCCCTGATTTTGCAGAACATGTAAGTAATAACCTATTGATATTGCCCCGGTATGGTTTACTAACCAGTTTTTAGTATGCTGCGCGCCACACGGAATGGCTGGTGAGAGACAAACTGGCAGAAATGCGCCGTGCTGTGGACGACTCGAGCCTTGCATTGCTTCCAGAGTACGAAAATCGGGTTGCTGTGCTGAAGCATCTTGGGTTTGTGAATGACAGCTCTGTGGTGATGCTCAAGGGTCGTGTGGCCTGCGAGGTACGCACTGCCGACGAACTAGTCTTGACTGAAGTGATTTTGGACAATCTCCTAGCTGGATTGGAGCCTGCCGAGATTGCTGCGCTTCTGTCCATCTTCATCTACCAAGGAAAAGACGACATGGAGATTGAGTCTGCATCGTTTATTTCCAACGGGCTGTCCAAGGCACTCAAGGAGGTTTACCGCATTTGGAAAGACACCATCCGCACGCAGGAGCAATTCCATGTGATTTCGGCAGGCGATGAGTCTGAGCGGTCATCGAAGCTACACTTTGGCCTCATGGAGGTGGTGTACGAATGGGCCAGCGGTAGCCCCTTCAAGAACATTGCCGTCATGACGACGGAGCAGGAGGGGACCATTGTGCGGACCATCACTCGCCTGGAAGACACGTGTCGCGAGGTCCGGAATATTGGCCGGATCATCGGTGACACGACACTGGAGACGAAGATGGGCGGCGTGAAAGAGGCTATCATGAGGAACATTACAACTGTACCCAGTCTGTACCTATAGGTGTACTAAGGATCTAATAAACAAGAGCTACAGAGACACACGAGAAGCAAATTTAGTCAAACAAGACGTATAAATAATAAATATTTGTCTGTCGCGGACAGACGCTCATACAAATAAATGGACTAAGGAATACAAGGTAAGACAGATCAAGAAACCAGTAATCAAAGCATAGCAAGCCCACCCAAACGCCGTGTAAAAAGTCAAGCGTCAACGCAGCAGAAATCAGAGGAGCCATCCTAAATGGCACACACAAAATGAAGCATCGCCATTCTTTATGCCCGAAGAGCCCGCAGTCTCTGCTGCAGAGCATCCTCCTCCTCGGCAGTAGGCTCAGCAGTGGCGGCCTCACGTGCGGGCTCGGCCTTGCTGACCTGGGCCGAGTTGAGCTCTTGGGACAGTTCGACGCCGGCATCGTCAGCCAACTTTCCAAGAAGCTCGTGGACGGCATCGTCGGAAACCTGCACAGAGGTGTTCTGGGTCATGGCGTCGGTATAGATGCTGTTGGACATGGCGTACTCCTCGTTCTGGGTGCGGTACTGCTCAAGTGTAACCATGGTCTTCTCCGGGTTGACGCTACGCTGTGCACGGCTCATGGTGCGCGAAGACTGGGCCATCATGTTGGTCATGCGGTTCATTGCGTTGTTGGCCTGGATCTGTGCGACGGACAGCTCGGCCATGTCGGCGGCCTGGTCCATCTGGACGGCGATGGCCTGCTTGGCAAGTAGCATGCGGGCTTTCTGAGCAGCCTGTTGGGTCTCTCCCTTCTTGAGGAGCTACAAAATAAGTTAATTTTTTTACTTTGATGGATGCAGAGTTGAGAGATGTAGATGGGATCGGAACTAAAAGGGTAACGTACATTCTGGATTTGCTTTCGCAGCTCGCCATCCTGCTTGGCGGCCTTTTGCGACTCGCGGCGAGCCTGCTTGGCGTTGAACTGAACAATGTTAGACGGATGTTCTCAAAGCGACTTTCTTTGGAGAGCAGGCATCAGTGCCGCTCTGCGCTTGATGCAAGGTGGATAAGACATACACGGGCCTGGAATTCGACCTGCATGTCGCGGGCAAGCTGGCGGTTCGACATAATGATAGCGATGGAGAGGGTATATCGTCGAGGTATCGGTATTGGTCGTTCGAGTACGTAGAATGTAGGATGTAGGTAACAGCCTAGGTGGGAAGTGTTGACTGATGTGTAGGCTGGGAGTAGGGTAGATAAAGAGTTGTCGATGATGATGATGAATGAGGCTGAGGCTGTAGCGTCGAGAATATGGAACACCTAGTGACCTGTGGCGCCCCTCTTCGCCACTACGTAAGAGGCCGGTAGCTCGGAGGTCGGCGCCTGGAGGATAAAAGGTGGGGCATACACAGGGCGGTCACGAGAGTCACGTGTTGTGTCAGTGCGTTAAGAATAAAATAGGATACGTTGTCACATGAACGTAGATTTGGTCCGATGATCCAACACCTTATGCGGTTGCCAATAAGAGGCAGATTTAAGAATGGTCTCAAAACAAAGCAAAAAGGCCCAGTTTCAATGCAAATCAAGCAGCACTGTCGTTAAAGTATAGCGTTATGTACGTCCCAACGGCCAAACAGTACATAAAGAACATTTACTACAACCATTGATGTATCATTTATATGTCCAGACTTATGTTTTATTTTTTTTTAAAAAAAGCTTTCGGTGTATGAGGAAATGACATATATATGTTAAAACAAGTTCAATACATAGTTTTAAGTCACCGGCTTGTAATATATATTGAATACAACGGATTAAGCCGCGTTAAGAGTTATATGGAATTAACGAGTGCAGATGTACATAGTTATCATTCATATATCGCTTTGTTGTTCGCCAGGATGCCCAAATATCCTCACAATGCTCGAAGCCTGGGCAGAGGAGACGGAAAGCGCCCACAATAACGGCCCGGCCCACGGTGGATACCGATGCCGAACCCACAAATGCCGACGTCTCTTTTCTCTCTGTAGTACAGCATCGAGAGATACGGTCCAATGACCAGATTGAAGGTATACCATAAAAGCTTGCGAGTCTAATGAGAAGGATATTATCGAGATCTACTCCTTTCTTTGTCCAACCAGATTCAGAATAGCAAGAAACGACTCAGAGTTCACCCCGGCATTGATCTGGATCGCGCTGTGCGATGCTTTGTTCCCTGTGATGGTAACATGTCCAACGTCCTTCCACACATCCACGCCAATCGGGGTATTTATTTGCAATGCGGAGCTGAGAGCCTCGTTGTTGGATACAATGCGCACAGACTCGCTCCTCGCACGTGAATCGACTCTTCCCGTCCCACTGACAGGTTGAATAGGAGTTGCGAGGACCGCGATGTCTTCCTTCGTAAGAGTGACAAATTCCCCTAATTTGTTAGCCACTTCTGTACTAATAAAAATACCGTATAACTCTGGCCATATTGATTTGTCTTACCCACTGACGCTCGACCCTCAATCAGCTGCGACATGCGCAATACGCAGCCAGGGCCCAGCTTATCCTGTATGAGCTGGCTCATTGTACTAACCGTGCTGACGCTCACCCGCACCGCTTCCCCGACTTCTCTTACCAGGCCAACATTGGTGACCTGAATAGATAGAGAAAGACTAAGCTTAGCTGCCTCAAGATCTTTCATAGTCTTGTCGAGGTGACCCTGGATCTCGTCTCCGGAAACTAGATGTTTCAAGAAGCCTTTGATAGGCCCTCCTGTGACGTTGATACCTTCGAGATATTTTTTGAGAGACTCGCTGATGGACACGATTTGCTTAAGTGAAGCCTCAACACTGGGAGTTTGCAGAGCACTTTCGCTGCGAACGAGCTCTATGGTAGCCTTTGTCTTTTTCACCTTTGCAATATAGCTGTCAATCAGGTCTGTCCTATTCTTGTAGCGGTCAGCAGCTCGCCGCACCATGACATAGAGGTCAATGCACTGCCCCAGCAGGGAAGCAGCCGCTGAGGCGGTTGAAAAGATGTCTGCCTGCACCACATTAGTGTTGTTGCTCCTAAGTGGTAGTATCCAACTCCATCAAATCTACTCACCATGGGGAAAACTCGAGCTTGGCTGGCACATTATGTCCTGGAGAGAATACCCTAAATCAAAAGATGGCTTGTTTAAAATGTTTGGGTCTCAAAGAGTCTGTAAGCAGTGCTCACTCAAAATAAAAGATGCAAAACTTCGGGTTAAAATCATGCCGTCAGGCCGCAGCACACCCAAGCCATCATAGTTGAGGCATTGTCAACCCCTCCATCTGAAAAACACATCCCCTCCTACATATAGTTTTTACGCCTTTTGAGAACATTCCCCCTACCTGAACATAAAAAAGAAGCATATGTTTGCTACACGAAGAGTCAGCCAGTGATGTCACCACCCATCCCCAGTATGATAGTCAACAGTGCCTCCTCCAGCTTCTGCGATACGCAGCCTACATTGAAGTCCTTGGACAAAATCAAGACTCTCATTCAACAACCCATCAATTCTCAAAACCAAGACGCGGTTCTGGCGTCTTTCTACGACGAAGTACAAGCCATGCGACTGACAGTACAAGAAATCAGCCCCCTCGCCGAGAACAAAGCCAGCGCTATGTTCTTCAGCGCCATGCTACTTATTTCTGAAGAAATGCTGTCACTGAAACGCGAGAATTTACGGACAGAAGATATTTTGCGCTCGCTGTCAGCATCTGTCGAGAGAATGTCGGAGGCGGCAAAGGGGTTGGGTGTTGAGCCGCGCACCCACAATACAAAAGCCGTGAACAACGAGGTGACAGATGGCCTGCAACTTAACGCCCCTTTGGTTGAAGAAGTTGGGAATGAGACGTTTATATCTGTAGCACAAGACAACAAGGCTTTTCGGGGTGTTCAGATCAACTCTTTGGCTGTTGGCAATCTCAAAGACTTTTTGAACACTTTCCAAGCGAGATAGAAACAAGATAATCGCGTATTGATCACATTTTAGTACTAGAATATGTGATAGTTCACTTCAAAATTAGGAGGCATACAGCAAGGCAAAATATTAACTGCTGAAAAAGAAAGAAACAATTACGCGCCGAGGTAGAGCCTGCGAGTATTATTGGACAAGATGAAGAAAGGCGGTAAGCAACATGTTCCATATCGTGCACTTTAGCTCAAAGCATAAAGAGGGGGTTACCACCATGCCTAACACTCATTTCTAATTATCAAGTCATGGCCTTTTGCTAGTTCGAAATATATCTCAGGAAAGCCCTGATACCGCCTCGATTATGTGCGAGAGCACACCGAACTCAAGACGATGACGGAGATCATCAGGACGGATGCCACAAGCAACAGGGCAGAGAGCTCTGTCCAGATCAACGCACCAAATAGCGGAACGATAACCCTCAATGCACGTATGTACATGACATAACCAGCGGGTCACTCTGCGAGACGTGGAGAAAGCTTCTAAACCAAAGCAGAACAAAAAGACTATGACCTTGTTCTTTCGCAGCTTCAACCATGCAAGTTTTCGGCGGTTTGCAGGAAGCAACGCATTAGCATGGCACCGGAATCATGCCGATGGATACTTGACGCGAAGGCTTTCAAGAGCTGGTACATGGACAAGAAGATGTTTTGGATCTTTGGAAAGCCAGGGTCCGGCAAGACGTACTTGGCACAGACCATTTTCGACCATCTTACCAATGGCGAGGTTCACAAAAGCAAGAACTCGATCGTGCTGCACTTTTTCTTCTCGTCAAAAACCGAAGCAGTCAAGGGTTCCAACTCGATGGGCAAGTTTTACCGAACCATCCTCCACCAGCTTCTCAGGAGCATACCACGCACAGCAAAGAAACTGCGGGGTGAATGCCTTGAGTACCTGGAGGAGGAGACGGCCGACGGGGAGTTTGGCGCAGAAACACTCATACGCGTCATGAAGCATACTCTGGACAAGCTCGACCCAGCACCAGTATACCTGGTTGTGGACGCCCTCGACGAGTGCACGGAGGGCGAAGACGGGGGCAACATTGAGCGAGACGATATATCGGAGTGGCTAAAGACACTCAAGTTTCTTCCTCGTACACGAGTGTTGATCACCAGCAGGCCTTTGGAGAAAATTGAGGGCATGTCTGAATACAACAATGAGTTTGACTCAGAGAAGCTTTACCTGTCATCGCACAAGGACGAGTCATCTTCAGATATCAAAAAGCTTATCGAGCATAGTGAAGCTACAAGAGTGATTTCACAAGACATGCCTCGACTCAAAAAGTGTCTGTATCGAAAGTCCAAGGTATGTTCAGGAGATACACTGTGAAGTATTATATGAAATATGTAGCTTGGCTGACACGCTAATAGGGAATGATCCTGCACACAAGGCTTATGATCAACACTCTGGATGGCTACCCAGCAAACGAAGATGAACTGATTGCGGTGCTTGAAAGGCTGCCGCCTGAGCTCAGCGAGATCTACTCTATGTGTCTCTCTCAGATCAATATTGATAGAGCGATCATCGGTTTTGTCGTTGGAATATTCCAGTGGCTGGCAGTGTGCACTCAGCTGCCCACAATCGATGAGCTCTGGGCGGTCGATACCGCTCGCAGGCCCAAGTCTGGGGTATTGAGGATCGATTTTGAGAGATATTTGCGTGCACACTGTGTTCCTCTGGTGGAGATTCGCGAGGGTATTGTTGATTTTGCGCACACAACCGTTAGACAGTTTCTCGAGGGCGACGACAAGGGGCATGAGGGGGCATCGTGCCCAGAGGCGTTTCGATTAAGACAAAGCAAAAGCCACATCTTTGCAACATCTATCTGCCTCAGCTATCTCACTTCGGCATTCTCCTCGGCTTCAAGCGCAAGAACCAGTATCTTGGGACGGAAAACATTTAAGGAGTATGCAGTAATGCAGTGGCCATACCATGGCAAGAGGGCTGGGTGGCGGGCGGTGTTGGACTACGAGCAATGCTTGGGAATTGAAGCAGCTGCTCTTTTTTTCACGTCAAAGTTATTTCAACAGTGGCTAGACGCTCGAGCTAGATGTGGTGATTTATTCAAACCAGTCTTTCAGCTAGACGAGACCAGGAAAATTTCAACGACACCTTTGCACGTCGCAGTTTACCTGGACTTCTGGGAGTTGGCGAGCACATTCCTCGAGTACATCAACGAACGCGATGGCTCGGGGAGCACACCACTACATATCGCCAGTCAGCGCAATTTCAAAGACGTGGTCAAGAATCTCATTAAATGTGGCGCGAAGATAGACTTGGCTGACAATATTGGCCAGTACCCATTACACAGAGCAGTGAAGCAAGGACACAACGCCGTCATCAAGGAGTTGTTGAAAGTCGGGCATCAAGAGGCCGGTCTCTACAAGAAAGACAATGCCAACAGAACACCTTTCGACGTTGCGTGCCAAGAGTCTCAGGCAGAGTCTTTGGGAAGTCTTTTGGACTGCGGTGGTGATTTCAAGGCACACGGCGTGGATATCCAGAGCCTGCTTTGTGAAGCCATTGGAGAAGGCAAGACGAATTTGGTCCAGGTCTTTCTGCATTGCGACCCAACCCTAACAAAGTCGTGTGGAGATGGAGTGTACCAAGCTGTGAAAAGAAACAACGTTGATGTCTTGGAGTGCCTGTATAAGTTTGGCGTTGAAATGTCGGGCCAATATGAAGATGGCGTGACAGTTCTACACGTTGCTGCGGGGTCTCGAAATGCAGACTTCGTCCAGCGCCTGTTGACGGGAAGATGGATGTACTCGAGCCCTGGCCGGAAAGATGCAACCTCTTTGAAACAGACTGTCTTCCGGGACGCCCTGCCAGGCCCCAACTGTGAACTGACCTCAAAATTGGATGTTCAAGACAATGCGGGCAATACTGCACTTCATCGTGCGGGCTTTTCTGCCGACGTTGTGGAACTACTACTCGAAGCTGGGGCAGATGCAACAGTGCGCAATGAAGAGGGAAAAACTGCGTTGATGACTGCACTCGAATATGGCCTGAACAATGCCGCACGCGTGCTGATTAAAAATCCAAAGGCCAAAAACGACTTCAAAGGGCATCGGGGCGCCGAGGCCTTGCGCTCAGCTACCTGGTCTTATCATGAAGAGGCCGCAGAGATGATCGACCTTCTTGTTCTCCACGGGGCGCAAACGGAGTCGCGCTGCAAAGACGGGGGTACCGCCTTGCACTACCGAAAACATGCACCTCTATATAACACTAGTGGAGTTGAGGCTTTGATCAGACACGGTTGTCATTTGGATGTTCAGGACAATAACGGCAAGACCGCCCTCTATTGCATTTTAGATGGGCCAGAGGAAGATGGCCTAAGAGAAGCATGTGGTTTAATACTCCTCGAGGCTGGGGCAGCTTTTAGCTGGGGTTATCTTAAGAAGGCCATATCCATGAAATACACCAAAGTGGCATGCCAAATGCTAGATATTAACCGGGCTCTGGTAGACGAAAGAGACGAGCTGGGCCGGACAGCACTGCATTGGGCAGCCAAAGAGAACTCACGAGACGGTGTGGCCAAGCTCATTGCATACGGAGCAGACACACAGGCTGTGGACGCAAATATGAGGGCGCCGTCCGATTTGACCAGTTGTAACAAATGCCGTATCCTTCTGGGTGCCACAGAGCTTGAACTTGACACTGAAGGTTTGGGAAAGACGGTCATTCATATTGCTGTTCTTGACCAGAATCTGGCGGATGTCAAGCAATTGCTACCAGTGCGCGCACTGCACTTCCACCCATGCGCCCCACATCTTCCCTTGCACAGAACCCGCGTTTCTCTAGTTGATCCTATTGCTCTTTTACCTTTACATCGGCGACAGCTGCCTTTTCCAGAGATCGACTGCCGAGACGATTGTGGACAAACACCACTGCACTATGCAGCAAAAGTTGGCAATGCGGGTATTGTCTCTGCAATTCTGCCGGCATACTCGGCACATCTGAACGCCAGAGACCATTGCAGCCAGACTCCACTGCACCTGGCCGTTGAGAATGGCAACAGAAAAGCCGTAGAGGTACTACTTCAAGCAGGCGCAGAGGTATTGTGCAGGGACCAATACAACCAAACACCAGCCCATTTAGCTGTTCAATTCGGCGAGTGCGTGCATGACGAAACGGTTTGCTGCGAGAAAAGTGGTACTCGAGACGGCCCAAGTATGGCAATGCTTCTCATAGAGGCTGTACGCAAGCAAGCCGAGTCTGCGGTGACAAGGCTGTGCGGATATGATCTCCCAGAGCTTTGTCAATTTGTCGAAGAAACAGCATGCCATAGGCTCCGGTGTGATTGGGACGGTCTATGGTTCTTAGAAGGCCCTTACTGGCTAGGCTGTCGTTGCAACTTAGGCATTTCTCTTCTCTCTACTTTGCACATTTTGGGTGTCATTTATCGATCAGACACTGGTTTGGACAGTGATGGGTGCTTCACCGTCGATCCTGACGAATGGACCCCCGAGAAGAGAGAGGGCTTGACACCAAAGGTCATGCAGATTCTCACATTCTACGACGATAACTTCTACGACTCCATCCTAGGATATGCCATGGATAAGTGTTGCACCGAAACGATCTGTTTCCTGCTCGAGCAGAGGCCATACACCGAAAACGCAGAGTTTCATAAATATGCACTCGCCGATGCAATTCTGCACCATCGCTCTAAGGCAGCTAGCTTGATAATCACCCGTGGTATCAGACCAGAGCACTTTCCCGAGGATATTCATCACTGGATGATGGAATCTGCTAAGAATGGCATCTATACCGTTGTCGCGTGGCTTCTTGAAAACGGGATAAGCTCAAACATTCGCGGAAAAATCGGCGTGACACCTTTACATCTAGCTGCCCATAATGGCCACGTTAAGGTTGTGCAACTTCTGGCTGGCAGTTCTCAGATTAATATGCCTGATTCCAATGACAATACGGCGTTAAGTGTTTTGTTCCAGGACAATTGCAAAGCCCTCCCTAAACATCGCTTGGAGATCTGCCAGCTGTTGCTAAGTGCGGGTGCTAGTCTTCTGGTTAGTAATAGATGGGGAAGGAAGCCGCTTGAAAGCTATGAGGCCTCGGGTAGACAAAACTGGCTCAGCGAAGAGATGTTTGAGAAACTAAATGAGGAGGAAGAGAAACAGGAGGCTTTGAATGACTACCAGTAGGGTATCTTCCAATGTGTTAAGGCCCATAATCCCATAATATCTTACACTTCCCCATGATTTCGCGATTGGCTCTGTGGACAAGCACGTGCCCTCTCCACCCAAACCAGTACCGAGGCAATAGCGGCTTGTTACTGGCTACCAGCCCCTATCCTAACCAAGCGCGTCTACACAGCTCGTAATACGTTATCATTAAGCATTCAGAACCTCTATGCTTCGCGCCTACTTCAACACCTTCAGACCCATCCCACTCATCGACTCGTCGACTCATCGAATTCGTCGAATTTACATCCACAAAGGCAGCCACGCATCAAATTCAACCCGTTATTGTCTACTGCGGTACCCTACTATGGTCTCTGCCTGCGCTGCGCCGGCCGGGCCGTTGGGCTCCGACAGCCGCCGCTCGCCCACCAAATGGCTATCTGCCTACGACGACTTCATCACCAAGAACCTCGGCCAGGTCTCCCAGATCGAGTCCACCCTCCGCTCGCTCACATACATCATCCCCGGCCGCTTTCGTGATGCCGAGATTGCTTCAGAGGCCATCCACTCGGGCGTGCAGCTGCTCTCCCTCTACCACGACCTCCTACTCCTGCGTACGCCGGCAACGGCTGGCACGGCAGCACCGACACACGACCCATCACTGTCCATGTCATCATCAACGGCATTGCCTGTTGCAAACCCCAGCCAACTACCCAAGTCGCCCTTGGGGCCAGCCCACCCTCCCTCGCAACACACTCGCTACACTCGCTACTGGACATATAAGAGTCCATTCTACAGACGCGTCGCCATTGTCCTGCAGGTCGTACGGTATACCGAGATGCTGTGCGAAATGGCTGCAAAGCGTCGCGGCGAGCGCATTCGTTGGCGCGTCGTTGTGATCATTGAGGCCATCAAGGCTATCTGCCAGCTGCTGCTGCTCCGCATCACACGCGGTCGCACACTTGTGACACCTGTTCTCCCTGTCCGGCAGCCGCTGCCTGAGCCGGACGAGGACGAGCAAGAGGACGACGACGATGAAGAGTTGGAGGAAGAGAACGACGGTGCAGCCGAGGAGCAGGGCCCTACCGCGTCTCTCGTCGAAGCTGTCAACATTGCTGGTGACGATAACGACTCCAAGCCCAACGCATCACTCATCTCACCCCAGCCACCGCTCTCGCCACCGCCCTCGCCACTTCGGACACCAGCCGAGCCCGTCTCATCGGCACATCTGCCTCCATCGCCGCCACCTACTGAACGCCAGTCCTCGCCCTCCCTGTCTGCCTCCCCATCCTCGCACGCCAAGGGCTGGTCGATGCCGCGCACCGGCATGTCTCTGCCCCCGCTACCTCAGCCTGGCGACATCTCGTCCTACCTGTTGTCGCGCGTGCTGACGGCCGACGACATTAAGCCCGCGACCAAGCTGCTGAACCAGCTGCGCGGTTCTGCCCAGGTCGCCGAGATCCTGCACATCCTTGCCCCCCTCGTCTTCGCCATTACCCTAGCCTGTACACGCGAGAAGCGTCGCTCTTCGTGGACGCCGTGGCTGGCCGGCCTGGCCATGGAGTGTGCAGCCCGCCAGCTGCGCGACCACAGTCTGCGTACCACAACGCTCGAGCGTGAGGAGTGGACTCGCCGTGGCTGGTCTATGGGCTGGTGGTCTATGCGGGGAGCCTTCTACGAGCACGTCATGAAGGGCGTCGTTGGCGGCGTGCGTGCCCGGCTGCCAAACTTTGTTGGCGGCATCGTCGAGGATTACGAGTACCTCTGGGAGAATTACTACTTCAGCACGAGCCCGTAGGCGTGCTTTCACGCAGCTACCTTTTTGCTACGTTATCATTTCCCTTTTTCTTATTCCTACTCTATTGTTGTCCTTTTTAGCTTTCTTTTTTGCATTTCGGTTTGTACACGTTCACTTTCTTCGGCATTTACAGCATACTCCTTACATATACTCAGTTTAGTGCGGCCCGGCTTTCTTTATGTATCCTGCTTTCTTTTGTATCTATTTTAATTCAATCATTATTTCGTTTTCATCTGACCCTTGTATCATCTTCCAAAAATGTATCGGATATTCAAGACGGCTACTTAAATAACTTGCTCTCAAACATATCAAATCAAGTATATCAACCATGCAGTGTATTTAGAATGTTTTTAATAAAATGTCATTTTGGGCATCGCCGTGCCATCATAATAAACGCCATTTCCTGCCACCTCCCCAGAAAACACTGGAAGCTCCAAGCTCTTTGGCTTCCTTGTGTCCCTTGGCCTGGTTAAACATTTGTCGTCAGTTGCTAAAAATAATACAGAAATAAAGAAACACAAAATATAGTAGTACGAGAATCGAAAGTCCCCCCAGGCTTCTCTTTAATCGAGCCGCCTCTGCTTTCTTCTGCTTGCTGTTGACAAACTTTTCTTATCATCCAGACAGAAACCATCGTTGCTTCTCTTCAGCTTTGGCATCATCAGGTCCTTGTGCGTCACCTTGGTCGCCGCAGAGGACACTGACTTTACCTCGGCCGAGATCGATTGCCGACGTTCTTCGACACGAAGAGCCCATAGTAAAGTGAGCAGGACTTCTCGAGACGGAAGCGTGGCAGTATTCTGCCACGAGCCATCCGCGGCGATACCAGCCTCTGCCCACTGCGCAGCCTGGACCATCGCTGGACGAGCCCGTTCGCCAACACTTGCAGAATCAAGCAGCTTCTCAGACACCGACCGCAGTAGCCGCAGCGTCGCATCCTTCAAGGGACGCGCCAGCATAGGGTTGCAGGTCAAGATCTTCTGAAGCATTTTGAGCCGAAGTGTGGTGACGGGCCGCACCAGCGAGGGAGAGGCTGGAGTCGGCGAAGTCGACGTCGCCGCCAGATGGCATGTTGTGTCCATCGGCGTTGAAGAAGTCGTTGATGTCGAATTCCGCGGCCGCGAACGGGCCGACGGTGTCGTTATCAACCAGATAATTGAAGTCAGAATTGCCGGACTCGGGGGAATCGAGATACCCGCCTTCAAGGAGAAAGCTATCTGAGTCATTGGTCGGCAACACGCTGAAATCATCACTGAAGAGAGTGTCAGGAGCAACGTCATCTGAGAGTACAGAGTTGTTGCCAGCGGCATGGCCTTCTGTGAGGTGGTCCACACCTGAGATTCCTCCGCCGACAGACACTGCAGGTCGGGGCACAGCGTCGCAGCAGGACGTTGTGTCATGTCGGGGGAGGGCTCAGAGATGGACTTCACAGAAGCACCAGCGCCGGTGGCAGCGGACGACTCTGACTGGTCGACGGCGTCGCTTGTTGGCATGGTGGGTTGGGTCTTGGCCGCCTGGGCGGGCACAGACTTGGCAGGGGCAGCCTGTTCAGAAATCTGTTCTTGACCATCAATGGTCGAGATGAGATCGCTGGAGTCAGGCACGGGGTGAAGCGAGGGAGAAAGAGATACAGGGTTGATGGTGGCGGCGCTCTGCGATGTCAAGAATGAGTCAAGGGTGGCAGATGGTTGAGTACTAAAGAGCTCCTGAGAAAGTGTCACAGGGGCGTTGCCGTTTGGAATGACCACAGGGTTGCCTTGCGCGTGAGCCAGTTGCTGGTAGAGCATCATGTTTTCTCTCCGAGCCTTCTTGAGTTCTTCCTCCAGGTCTTGGTTCCGCTTCTCTAGAGCCTCGACCTCAAGGCGCTTGCGCTCGCGTGATGACTGAGCAGCACGGCGGTTTCGGAGAACGCGCTCGACACGGCGCTGCTCCTTCTCGTCTTCTGTCTTTGCGCGTTTTCTGGGAGGCAGGTTTGTCTTTGGTTCGGGCAGGACTTGGCCCCAAGACTTCCGCTTCTTGGTAGGCTTCTTGCCAGGCGATGACTCGTCGGCCAGGTCGCCCATCTCAGACGACTCCGGGTCCGGAGTGCCTGTTTCTGACATTGCGTCCTCGGGAAGCGGCGTCATTGGGTGGAAAGAGCCAGAGTTTGCGAATGCGGAGATATCATCACCGCCAGCGAGAAAGAGCGGCATGGAAGAAGCGTCCGTGTTGAGCTGTGCTGAACAGGATGATGATGCCATGGCGGGTGTGGGAAACAGTGATGTGTATGCAGTGTTGGATTCCGACAAAAGTGAGTCGATCGGAGACGTCTCCCGCTTGACCTCGGGCGAGGGTGTTGGGATGATGGAGTCCCAAGAGGCCATTGTATAGTGTGAAGGAGAATGGAGATCAGCCGTGGGAAGCTGACTTGCAATGCGATAACTCTTCACAACGTCGTGTGTTGTCGATGATGGATGGGTATAGGTGATAGAAATGGAGATGGTAGATGGAGTGGGAAGAGTAGAAGAATGCAGGACGAGCGCCAGTACCGTCAAATCATTGTTGCTTTATCCAGTGCTGTTGCCTGCATCAGGATAAATTGGGTCTTAGGCAGAGGAGGGCACAATGACTCGAATATGATATGAAGGTAAACTAGGAGTGAGGCGAAGGCCGTCCTTATGTAGAGGACACGTCGTCACAAAGGGGTCTTGTTGGATGCCGATGTAGACATTGATGCCTGAGGCATGAGCGTGTGAGGGAGTGTGGGAGCACAGTTTTATGGGTCCGTAGTTCAGGGGGGCGCAGAGGACTATGGAGTTGATTGGCCATATGTGGGGTGTTGTGGGTCATACACTATACGCCACAGAAATAGATTGGCGCGGCCTGGAAACAAGAAGAAAAACGAAAGAGGGAGGTAAAACGTGCGCGGCCGCCCCTGTACCGTACAATAATAGAGGGAAATGGAATTTAGATAGCGCTGAATACGAGGCGGGTGGGCAGGTAGCGGCGTACTCTTGTGCACGAATAGGGATGAAACCTGACGCACGCACGCTGTGGAGAAGAAACGAGCAGTGGGCTTTGAGTGGGCATTGATCGATGGTCCAGTGGCCAGGACCCCGTTGAGCTCCAGGGCAGCGGGTTCTTTTGTCTTTCCCTCCCTGCGTTAGCGTACGAGCGTATGCGGCCTGTTTGAGAAAGGGGGCGGCAGAGGCAGAGGAAGAGTGAGGCAGAGAGGCATCTTAGAGCACGAGTGCGTGAGTAATGGCACAGTGGTTGGGGGTGCGAGTTGTTCTACAAAGGAGTTTGAGATGCAGGGAGGCAGGGAGGGAGGGATGTGGGCGAGGAAACAAGGTGGCGAGTGTGGATGTTGGTATTCTGAATGCGATGGACTTTGATGCATCTGTGCGTATTTTACAACGTACACCGGAATAGGGACGGAATAGACACAAAATAGGGAAGTCAGGGACCACAACAGCCGGACCGCCTGCTGGACTCTACAAAGTATTGATCGAGTTTCCTTTTCAGGCATGGTGACAAAGGCGTTGATAGTGCTTGGTTTTGAGATATTACGAAGACGGCGGTGGACGATGCGAGTTTCCTATTAGAGGCATTGTTAACAGACAGCTCTAATAATTGCCCCAAGATCTTCAGGTAAGATATGTTACATGGCAAAATAAGACAGATCCAAATACTCGCCAGACTAGCACAGATAAGATGGCCAGAATAGGAAGGCATGTCTGCATGTTCTATGCTCTCATGCATCGCTGCTTTGCTTGCGGTCAAGGATGAGAAGCAGGAAAGGAACGGTGAGCGACGACTTACGTTGTATTGCTGTGAATGCATATCGTCGAGCATGGCGGCGTGCGTCTTGAGGCTGTGTGGGTGCTCAGTGAGTCCTGCATCGTGCATCGTAGTGGAAACCTCAACGGTAGGCGAGTGCATAACAGCGTGTGCGGTGGCATGGTGAGATGCAGCAAGGATATCACGTAGTATGCATTGGCCAGCTTGATGTCGACCGAGTAAGATATATTACTCAGTATGTAGGCCCATGTATTGGCCACCGAAACTTACTCGCCTCCTCGCCAACCTTTGAGGCATCCACTACGGCGCACAATGTACTTTAGAAAGTGAGCCTGTCTGCTGCCCACACTGCAACAGTGCTTCTAAGGGCAATCACTTGGCTTGGTTCCAGAGAATTGGCGATCTATCTGCACTCGAGATCCCTTTGGCTCATCCTCTCGATCCCAATCCTCAATCCTCAGCGCCAATCCTCTACCCACTCGAGCCACTCCTCGATCCTTTGATCCTATGATCCTGTGAAGCTGTGATACCGAGACCTGCTGCTCAATTGTTTCTCTCGGTGTCTCTCAAACAGGATATACTACTTGAAATCAGGCATTGCCTGACTAGGTTCACATCGTCAGCGTGTCGGGTGGCAGGATTTTACAAGACATGTCTTCCATAAGATTTCAACGGTCAGCATGTCAGACGCCGTCAGCAGTCAGACTTGCTCGTTCGAGAGGAGCACTGCCGCATGTGCTTTGTGCATTGCAAACGTCGGCGGGCTTTGCCGAGTTGCCTTTTACGTTTGATGCCTTAAATACATGGAACGAGGCACTCCGTATGACATACTGAGTACTCGTAATATTACAGTAAATTACTTGCACACAGTACGCAATATTGTCGTGGTGGTATCGAGCAGGGGTGTCCCAAACGGGCCGTCTTGGCATGGCGATTATTATGGCGTCGAGAATCTTCCACGGGTGGCCCCGAGTTTGGAGTTTGAGTTTGTGTATGATGTTATTGCAGAGTGTTAAAGACGACTTAGGCAAAAGACTCTTGATTGTATTACCCCGTAGCCTTCCCTGTAGAAAATACAGAGTAAAGTAGATAGCAACCATGGATCACAAGCCGTTCTGTCGGCCGCTTACATGTGCCGCGCTGGAGTTTCCCCGGACGGGCCGAAAGATGTTTGGGGTACGGAACATAATGGCAGGCATGAGTAGAGAGGCATTTGCAGGGGGCGGGATGCAATCTGGGGAACATGAAGATGACGGGTGTGCATTCGCGGCCCTGGACTCTACGAAGTGCTTGTACGATGCAAGGTATCGATTGTATCTTCTATCTGTAGCTTCGTTCACGTGTGTTTGATTCTCAACGAGGTCTACCACGTACAGAGAAACCGATACCGGTGGAAATGTGCTGGGCTAGCTCGCGCTTGTCAAATTATTGCTTTTGCTTGTGGGCTCTTACTCAGTATGAAGTGTAATTAGCATCAACATGGACTTCGCTCTCGCATGCTACTTCGTAATAGTTGCTATCAAGTGCCGTAAGGGCGGCCAGAAACTGTGCAAAGTACGGAGCATCTCTAGTTCCTCCAAGATAGCACGCGACTGTGCATGTAATGATAATGCATGTAATGAGGCATTGCTCTTCTTTGAGAGTACTCTGCGTACATCGTGTATCCCATTTTCTTCATAGTTTGGACTGTCGAACTTGCATCTGCAAGAGCCGCAAGGACAGAGCAACGGTGCCGGCAACAAAGAGTACCCAAACTAGTATCGATGTGCCCCAGTTGGTAGCAGTCGACATCGCACAACCAGCAAATGCTAGGTGGGGTTATCGCACCTTCACAAGGACATACTTGTACTTCGTAAGATACATTGCGGCACCAGCACAAACTGTAAGACTGTAGAGTGTGCACTTTCTCAGGCAGCACCGTCACGAAAGTAGTCATGACTCAAGCCAAATATCATCATAGATGAATACTATACAACTATCACCATGGCGAGTTAAAAGGCACTTGTTGTTGCTTGTTCTTGGTGCAAAAGCATACTGTATGGTCACATGACTCATCACATGCAACTTCAGTCGCACCTGAACGCGACAAGCTTCGCGCGTCAACCAACCACATTGCACCATAGTATTCGAAGCATCATCGCCATAATTAGATTCGACTCAACCAATCTGCTTAACTTACCCACACGTCAGTCGCTCCAACTGACTAGGATTTAGCGACCCAACAACAAGCTCCGGCTTCCCACATAACAACCATCAACACCGAGCTTTACAGCTGCAAGTTTACTCGCCACAGTGTTCCGCGCGTTCTGTGTTGTGGTCGGAAGCCAGCCGACGCAGCCTCACTGATCATGGACGACGACGACAGAGGTAAATACGCCACCCCATGGGACAGCACAGCCATCTTCTACTTTTCTTTAATTTAATGACTAAAGGCTAACCCTGTTGTCCCTTTGCTATTATAGAGTCCAATGCCTTTTCTGATAATGACCAGGACGAGGTCATGGACGATGTTGACGAGCCAGATCATGAGCCAGACCCGGAACCTGATCAAGAACCCGAAGAGGATGACGACGACGGCGACGACGACGACGATGCAGATCAGGAACAGGATTCAGTACAGCGGCACGGGGCCGGTGCTGGCAGTGGAAAAGACCCGACTGGCAGCGCTGCAGCCGACGGCACTGCCATGGAATCTGCAGATACCATGGCTGCAGTAGCATCGGCAACATCCAGATCTACACCACTACCAACATCGCAGTTCAAGTTGCGGCCTCGCCCCGAGGCACTATCCGCAAAAGTATACGATATCATTCCTACCATGGCAGCCCCACAAGCCACAAGCATAAACGCTTTAGCAGTCACGCCCGACCTGCGATACTGGATGACAGGTGGTTCCGACGGCTATATTCGAAAATATGATGGCCCTGGGACAATCAACGGAAAGCAACTATTAACTGTCGCACAACGGCACCCGTTTGTTGACAGCGTCGTCAAGGCAGGCATCCTAATGTCGTACTGGGAGAATGAGGAGCCACCTTCTTCCTCCGCCCGAGGCACCGAAGAACATCTACTTTCACCGGTCTACTCGCTTGCTGTCCACTCGCGCGCCCTGTGGCTTCTTGCCGGTACAGAGGGCGGGGGTATCAACCTCCAAAGCGTACGACATGACGAAGGCAAAAGAATCACTTGCCTACAACAGCACACCAATGCTGTCAGTGTCTTACAGCTCCTCCCAGATGAGAAGAGCGTCCTAAGTGGCAGCTGGGACAAGAAAATTCTCGATTGGGACCTCAACACCGGTCAGGTTCGCCGCCAGTTTGATGGAAGTGGTGGTCAGATTTCAGTCATAGAAATGCGCCCTGCTAGCGGAGCACCCATACCCACACAGAGCATGGATGTCGAGCCTCTTCTCAAGGACAACGAGAGCACCTTCACCAGCTCTAACTCAAAGTCATTGGCTAATGGTGTGAACATGAATGGAGCCAGTGGTAATCCCAATGCCATTGGCAGCAATGATGCCATTGGCGGCACTTTGTCTGCCACAATGAATGGCGATGACCCCATTCCCGACAATGAGTCGCTGTTTGGAAGCCCTGGTGGATCGCTCTTTGGTGGTAGCGACGCAATGGGTGCCAATCCATTCGGAGATGACGATATCGGCATCTCATCCGGCTCTGGCGCTATAGGCGACGAAGTTGCGGGCTTTTCGCATGACGACGACATGGTACTAGACACGGGCGATACAACAAATGACGTCTTTGCACCGACAGTCTGTCTCGAAGGGGCGCCATTGCAAAAGGATACCGCGTCAAACAGTGCAACCTTGTCAGGAGACACGCAAAATAAAGCAGACGTCGTCGCTAAAATCGAAGGCATCGATCCGACCAAGGGCTTGGATGCACTTGCGCAAAAACGTCTGGAGCAAGATCAGCAAGACCAGGAGCTTCAAAAGCTAGCAGAAACACAACTACTCGAAACGGATAGACAGCAATCCCCCTCGGCCGCTACGGCAGGGCCCCACACAGCCGAAGCGCGGCCTCCCGCGTCATTGGTGTACTCGTCGCAAGCTGGACCGGCGCAGTACGATCCAACGCAGGTGTCAGAAAATAGTTTCTTCTCCGCCAGCATCGATGGCACAATCCGGGTATGGGATCGCCGCCAGAGCTTACCAGTCGCTCGAATCGAGAACCGAGTAGGTGTGCCGCCTTGGTGCACAGGGGCTTGCTGGAGCCCGGATGGCAATCGCATATACGCTGGCCGGCGAAACGGCATCGTAGAAGAGTTTGATATCCACAAATCAAAGGTAGGCTGGCAGCCTGAGCGAGCACTCCGATTTCCGGCTGGAAGTGGTCCAGTCAGCGCTGTGCGGTCCATGGTGAACGGGCGCCATTTAGTTTGGTATGTGCTTTATTTTACTCTCTTCCCTTTATCGCCTTTCTTCCTCAAGTTATGCTAACTCTTTGCAACAGTGCTTCGCATGATATTCTTCGTCTTTACGATCTCCATGATACTTCGGCTGCACGGCACTCGCATATTCCGTTCTTGATTATCCCTGGTCCACCCCGAGCTGGTGTAATTTCCCATCTCTATATCGACCAAACATCCAGATTCATGATTTCAACAGCGGGCACACGAGGCTGGGAGGGCAGCAACACGGAAGTGCTGGTCGGCTACGAGATCAGCCCGGTCACAAAATAAGAGTAATTTTGATATTTACAGCTATAGCGACCAAGAATCAATAATGTCATCGTGCTGCTTCCCTGCCATATATAGTCTGGGGATTGATGTCCGATTTAATTGGCGGGAGAGCAAGAAATCTCTTTGCGCATACATGTTGTAAATATATGGCTTCCAGCACGGGCAGGTTTTCAATGTCCACAATTCTATACACAGTTTTGCCAGTAGTAGTATGTATCCCGGGCTAATCGTGTGCCAGATGTTTTTGTGCAGATGCTACAATCCTCCAATGGGTGGTGACGAAACCTCCTTGTAGGGTGCAAGAACTATGTCGTTGGTCTTTGATGCTGTTGTATATAGCTTCTTGATATCAGTATTAGGACTATGAATAGATACGGACACCGAGGCATGAATTACACCTTCCAGATGACTGTGTGACGTGGGCAGGTGTGGTGTAGACCATGTGACAAGTGTATTATTTTAGACAATGCATTCTGGACGTGATATGGCATTGGGTGCGGATGTGTAACCCAGCGTGTCAACGTCCTTTGTTAAACTTTTTTTTGAAAGCTACAAAGGAGTGTTTATAGCGTAGTGCTGATCTGGGATCTGATCTTTCAAGGTGGCCTGTTTTTAGTGACCAGCCCAGAGAGCCGCACTGAGAGGCAGACTTGCCTTGTACTTTCTCCCTGTTGAGAGCGTGAACATAGAAACCGGACAGTTTGCTGTATTGAGCAGTACTGCCTCGCGTGTTGTTCGATGACTTCAGCTGCATGTTGTGGCTCGTCTGCAAGACACCAGCAGTGTCATATGGCTATGCACCCCGTTCTAGCTCTCAGCCGGCTTTGGTATCCGACATATGTCATAGCCAATACCAGTCTAGGCTTACACCACCAGTACTTCTCCGGTTTGGTGACTCTGCTACTCCGCCGGTCGGTCAAGGGATGCACCCGACGCCCCCTTCCAGAGACCGTAGAAGCCTTCGCAATTTTTCCACATCTTGATGGTACCATCCTCGGAGCCAGTGGCGTACAAGCGGCCATCAGGGGAGAAGGCGATGGACCAAACTGGCCCATGGTGGCCCTTAAGGACGTCTGTGTTAAATGTCAGTTGATCAGTTGATATTGAAAATAAAGGGGGAGAGGGAGGAGAGGGCAAATAGCTATGAGGGATGTCAACGTACCGATTTCATTGCCGCTGTCCCATGAATACACGCGAACCCACGTGCCAGGCTCTTCGCCCACGGCAAACTTTCGGCCCTTGAGATCGAGGCCAACGCTTGCAACTCCGTGCGAGAGCTTGAAGTTCCTGATAGGCTCATCGAATGCATCGCCGCCCCAGAAGTACACAGTTTTGCCGGCTGCCACTGCAAGCACGGGCTTACCACCGCCAATATCTTTGACGTCGCTGTAACCTGACGCTGCTTCAACAATTTCGCAGGACTTGATTTCGCCGTCCAGAACCTCTTCCTTGATGCATGTGCGTGAAGAAGTGTCAAACCACCGAAGAGTGCTTCCAGACGAAGTGATGAGAACAGTACCAGATGTTGCCCAAACGATAAACTTGATGGAGTCTTTGTGAACACCCTCGCCAATTTCGAAACCAGACGACGCATCTAGGGTGACTGGTTCTATCGGAGTGTTTGAAGGCGAGTTCGACTGAGGCTTTCCTTCGGGAAGATGAAAGATCCGCAGCTTTTTTTCGTAGCCGCCAGTGGCTATAGTATCTGAGTCATATCGTGGGTAGGCAATGGCGCGAACGATGTGGTTGTGTTGAAGCGTGTAGAGAAGCTCTCCCGTGTGGGTATCCCAGACTTTTCTGCTATATGTTAGCATGTATGCATAGTCAGAGGAAGGCAAGAATTATGTGGCAAAAGGTAAAACTGACGCTGTGAAGTCTGCTGAAGCAGTTGCGGCGGTCGAGGCATCATGGCTGAGCTTGGCCTGCCAGACAGCACCCTTGTGGCCGATAAATGTACCGATCCTTGATGTTGTTAGAGCACGGAAACCGCAGAGGGCACAGAGGGATAGAAGATATCAAATGTGAGCCAGAGGAAGCGGAGATGCCATACCAATCGCCAGTCTTGCCATCTCGAAGCATTGGGTTTCCATCTAGTGTTCAGTTAGCGACTTGACCAGGGTATGTATAGCCAGAGTAGTAGGACATCAATAGCCAACGTAATTACAGACCTTTGCAGGCGGAGATCATGTAGTAGTTGTCATCTTTGGTGAGGGATGAGAAGCCGATGTGAGGCACAGGGCGTGAGTGGCCGTGGCATGTGAGTGGCACATATTGGCGGGGTTCTGGCACGCTGGCTGTCATTGCAAGAAGCAGATATACAGAGAGGAATTGCGTAAGGGGTTTGTCGAGGTATATGCGGACAGCTGGGCGATGCAGTGCTCTGTAGTATGGGAAAGAGTCGTCGAAATATGCGGCTCGTGCTGGTGACAGTAACAAATAAGAGGTTGGTGGGCGAGGCGGATCTGGCTGTGGCGCCGGCCGTAAGGGCTGTGCAAATGTCTGTGGTGATTATCGAGCAACCAGGGGGGTTGATGTGTTTTTATGCTTCGTGGCGACGGGGTCACTCGAAGAACTGCGGTCGTGAGAAGCAGGCGAGGCAAGGCAAGCAGATTCAGGAGGAGATGTCGAGGAGAACAGGTGAGAGGAAGGAACTGCCCAATAAGTGGTGGGCGGTTGAGCTAGAGATGTATGCTCGAAGGCAGTCTCATTGGGTGGCCAAATGTGTCAAGGTAAGGGGCGAATAAAAGGGTCGAAGAGAGTAGTAAGGGCGCGGCTGCAGCGAGGACCGGGTGGTTGGCGATGGTTTGAGCGTCGTCTGTTACAGATCGAGGGGTAATACCGTAATAGTAAGGAGGTGCGATGGGTCGCTCCTTCCTCCCTTTGATTTAGTGCTAAACTTGATGGCCTTGTGCCCCTGGAGCTTGGACTAGACCTTACTTCGTAGGTTACACAAAAGCTGGCCAATAGGTTCAGGAACAACAGTGGATCGGCGCAGAAAGCACTAGATGGGCCTGGGAGGAGAAGGTGGTGCCCGGGTAGACCCACGCACTGTCTAAATATGGAAAGAGCTGTTTGCCAGTCTGGGGCGAGAGCTTCTGGCGCCCCTCCAATGCTTCTTTACATAAGCCACAGATAAACAACGAGGGCCTACGTCAACACCGACTGCCGCCTTACCTGCCAACTTGCCCAAATCATCCTACAAACGCATCAACACTTTATCCTAACTTTTCGCCCAGATCTCGAGGAAGATTATTTGCTAGCCGCCACATCTTCCCCAGGCATCTGTGCTGCCGTGCTGCACAACCGCCAACATGTCTGAGGACAGCAACGCCAACGACTTCACGCTGTCGGCCAGTCTTGAAGGGCACGAGAAAGATGTAAGCGCACCAAGGCAATCGCTACTGTAGCTACACGCAATACGCAATACGCAACGTGCAACATGCAACCCCCCAAAACACTCCCAGCCATTCCTGTGTCTTCTTGCTCACACTTTACCTCTTTCTATCCAGGTCCGTGCCGTATGCTACCCGATCCCCGGCAGCGTCTTCACAGCCTCGCGCGATTGCACACTGCAAGCTTGGCATGAAGCCTCGTCGCTGCCACCATCTTTCTCCAGCAGTCTCGTACTCCAGGCTTCGCATCCGATCAACTCGATTGCATTTGTCCCGCCTTCTGAAGATCGTCCGCAATACCCCAACGGTCTCGTGCTTGCGGGTAGCTATGACCACACCATTGACGTCCGCATGCCCGACGCGGATGTCTCCCAGGATCGCGTTCGCCTATTGACCGGCCACAAGAGCAATGTTTCGACCCTCAGTGTGTCGCCCAATGGTAATTTTATCGTCTCTGGTGACTGGGACGGCCGTGTCAAGGTCTGGAATACCAACACCTGGGAGGTGGAACTGGAGCTCATTGGCCCTGATGCCAATGACAAACACAGGGCTATCTGGGATGTGCTTGCATACAGTAACACCATCATCCTGACGGGCTCTGCGGACCACGTCATTCGTGGTTATAGCCTGGAGAACAAGAGAGAGAAGGAGGGTGAGCTGCAGCCAGGCGTCTTGATCCGCACATCAGACGTTGTCCGTGCTCTTTGTCGCGTACGGAAGCATCCAAGTGGCGCACATATTGCGAGTGCTGGTAATGACTTTATGATCCGCCTTTGGCAGTTCAATGGCTCAGAGGTTGGCGTCCTGCACGGTCACGACAGCTTTATTTATGCCCTGGATTCCCTTCCAACAGGAGAGCTTGTGAGCTCGAGCGAGGATCGCACTGTGCGCATTTGGAAGGGCACATCATGTGTCCAGACCATCACGCATCCCGCTCTATCAATCTGGTCGGTGTCAGTGTGCCAGAAGACGGGCGACTTTGCAACCGGAGCCAGTGACAATGTAGCTCGTATATTTTCGAGAAACAAAGATCGGGCAGCCTCTGAAGAGACAATTAAGCTGTTCTCCGTGGCTGTCCAGCAGTCTGCCATTCCCCAGCAACAAGTTGGCGATGTCAACGCCAGCACTCTTCCCGGACCTGAATTTCTTGAGACCAAAGCCGGGACGAAAGACGGGCAAACCGTGATGATAAACTCTGGTGATGGAAGCATCAATGTATACCAGTGGTCTGCAGGCAAGTTTCAGTATTTAAAGATTGATGTGTTTCGCTTATTCACGTTTTCTTTTTCATTTGTTTCGTCGTGTGTTTTTTCTAACACGATTAGGTCAGCAGCAGTGGTCGCATGTAGGCGCTGTGGTTGATTCAGCAGGACAGGAGGCAGACGAGACGACAGGCTTTGGTCTCGGTGCAAGCCAGACTCTTGAAATGGCTCCCCAGACTCCAATCGACAACGACAAGGTTTTGCACACTCCGATCGGACCGCATGCTGTATTTGTTACTCTGGTGCAGAGCAATTTTACGCGTAAGCTAGGACTATCCACTGCATCATGGAATCTCTTATTTTGGTACTAACCGATGCTATTTAGCTGCTCTCAATCGCATCAAGACCGTGAACAGCAAGCTTCCTCAGGAGCTCTCTCTAAGCCCAGGACTGGTAGCACAACTTGAGTCTATGACGCAGACACTGGCCAAGGATCTACAATCTATTCCCGCAACTGTCCCTGCCATGGTCCCGGCTGTGCCTACCCAGTCGATAGCTTTAGACGCGGCTTCATTTGGAGCAGTCGTAAAGCTAGTCACGCTGTGGCCGTACAAAGATCGACTTCCAGGTCTTGACCTGTTGCGGTGCATGGGACCGTCGGCTATAGCAGCTGAATTCGCAGATGACAAAGGTGACGATATCTTGAAAATCCTCATCCCTAGCATTCTTGACTATCCCAAGAACAGCTCTACGGGCATCGTCGATGATTTGAAGTCGGTGGAAAACAACGCCATGATGGCCCTCCGTCTGATTGCAAATCTATTTGTCTCTACTGTAGGTCAAAAGCTCGCTGCCAGCAGAGCTAACCTGGTCGTCGATTTCCTAGTGGAAATCTTAGGTTTGTCTGGGAGAAAAAACCGAAACCTTCTCGTAGCATGGACGTCTGCTGCAAGCAATATCACATCCTTTGCTCTCCGTGAGCAGGAGTCCAGCGGGCAAAACTCGTTTGGGAAGGAGTCTTTAATGAAGCTGGCCAAGCTTTTGGCGGTGACTATTACAGAATCTGACGATGGCGAAGTGGCGTTTCGGTCACTAATTGCCTTGGGAAATCTTGCTAGTATTCCGGGCGAGGACAACTATGCTCAGCTGGTGCGGGCAGCGAATGCCAGCGACTGGGTCAACTCGGCGATTAGCAAAAGCGGAGAGGACCGGATCCGGTTGGCTGGTAACAAGGTGTTGAGACTGCTTGATGTGTAAATCACGGGCTATGCAAAAGGCACGTCTCACAACTTGTATGCTTTGGAGGGGTGCGTTTGATAGTGCCTTAGATCCCATGGTGGTCAAATAAAACATAGTGAAATCAACATTTACAAATCCCACGTGAGTTTTCATGGAAGCTATTTCTCGTGCTAGTGCTATTATATGTTTCGAATAGAAATTGAAAGGACGGGTAGTACACGGCAACAGAAATTCCAAGCAGTAATTACATCCTCATACGCCAGACAACAAAAGCCCCAAAAGATATTTAAAGGACGAAAATAAAAATAAACCGGAAGTAAGAAAAATCAATCTGAACGCCGTGGCCCAAGAACAACAGTTCTATCTGGCCGGGTATGGGGGAAATCATGTACGGGCAAGCCGGGACTGTATAAAAATTCGGGAAAACGCAAAGTGGCAAAGAGGCCGGCGATTTGTGTGTTACAGCGCCACCCAGACGATGCCCACGGCAAGAGGCAGCCAACCTCCATACTGCAGCCAGACAGATGAGGCTTGCTGTCTGCGGAACTGGAACGAAGGCGCAGCGCCAGATGTGGTCGTGTTGCTTCCCGAGGCCTTTGTAGTGATGGTGTAGACCTCGGAGAACCCGATGTCGGTGCTGTTGAAGCAGTTTGTCTCGTTGACTACGGCTAGGCGGGGGTCGTTGTCTTCGACAAAGGTGATATCAACGCACTAGTAGAGGGTGTTAGTAATTTTCCAGGGATGGAGATCCGAGCAGGAGAGAGAAGATAGAGTAATAGAGCATACCGAGTAGAGGGAGGCGCCGTGTACAGCGAGCTCGACAACTTGGATGGTAGCATTGTCGCCGGCCTTGACGCTGGCATTGACAGGGAGTGGCACCTGGGGCAGGCAGATAGTGCCCGGGTAGGGGTTCTTAGAGGGGCCGATGATGCCAAACTGAGGAACCATGGGGTTGGACATGTTTGGGGGGCCGCCGTCAGGGCCATCGGTGCCAAATCCGAGGTTGATGAAAATCTGTGCAGAAGCGTGGCCCTGGAACCAGCCCGGCTGGAAAGAAACGGCACCGCCGGACACGGGCCAGTAGGTACGGTTGGTCGTGGTTTTCATACCGCCACCTAGCCAGAGAAGTACGTTAGGAACCCGAGGGCTTTGAGAGTTCTGGGTTTTATAAGCATATAGGCGATTGTACTTACAAGGATACATCCACTGCATGCCGTAGGGGAATGTCTCGTTGGTGACCAGATTGTCGCCTCTCCATCCGGGGTAGACCATGACGGTGTGCGCAGAAGCCAAGGTGGCACTGGCTGCGGCGAGGAGTATCGAGGCAAGCATTGTGTTATTTGAGGAATGTTATTCCTTGTTGGGTTTTGGCGATGGAGTCGAGAGTGATGGACGATGTCGCATACGACAATATAAGCAAAGAGAGCAGTGGGCTCTATGTGCAGAGTATATATATAGTTTTGAAAGGACGAGAGATGTAACTGCCGGCTGACTAGATGTATGAAAGGCCGAACACATACAACGAGAAGGAAGGAAGCGCGAGGCAGTGGTGGATGGTGTCGAGTGAGGATGCACGACAGCAGAAGTTGTGTGGATAAAAGAGGATAATGTCGAGTCAGGAGGAGCAAGAGGCGGAAAAGGTCAAAGAAGAGTCAGAGGAACAGACCGAAGGAGGGGATCACGGCGCAGCAGGCTTTAATAGAGTTCAATAGAGCAGAGGTTGGGAGCACAAGTAAAAATAGACAGGGAGAGTGGCAGCATCACATATGCAGCGTCATCTGTGCTCTGCTTTCTCCTTCTGTGTTCAACGACTTAAATCCCGCCTGCCAGTGAGACTACGTGCGACCAGCATGGCCACCGCATTTTGCTCGCGCTCTACGGCGTATCTTACAGAGTACAGAGCACACAGAGTGCAACTCGCAAATATCCACATGCCGAGCATCCAACCGCCGGGTTCGTATCTAATGGAGGTGGTCCAGAGGGCATAAGAGACAAAGCAATCTTTTGCGCCGGTTTTCAATAGCAGCCGGCCATTCAGAGCGGCAAGAAGATGAGCCATGGGCTCGTCAACGCAGCACCCCTGTCTGTCGTCACATGGCCAGCCAATGACAGCTGCAGGGACGCACAGAGAACGGCGAGTCGCCCACAGACCATCACAGGGATACGTCGACGGGCGGCTTGGGGTCTGGCGATGGAGCCAATGGTCAAGCGCAAAGGCGATCTATCACTTGATAGTGGGGCTGGACACGCTCATCGAGAATGGATAGGTTTGCTTTTACATTTGTATCTTAATTGTGTCTGAAGTTTGAAATGCAATGGACTGAAAGGACTTTCAAGGGCCATATTTCGCTCTCTTTAGAGCAAGTATGTACTACTTGAATTAAATCAAGCGCGAGGAGATGTGTATTTGATGGGTTTCCTTGGGGAGTTAGAGGGGGGTCAAGAAGGGGCTGTTTGTTGGCTTTGGCTAGCTAAAGGCGGTATCACAGCACAAACACGTAAGATACTCATCACGGTGTTGTAAGATAGCCCTTGGCCACCATTGCTATCCCACCCTTACACTTCGCTTCACGTCTAGAATGCATAGTTCTCTGCCTCTTCTACCATCCAGCCTATCCCAGTGATATCGAATGCTGCCATACTCCATGGTCATAATTATGTCTGATACTCAGTATTCAGTAGCCCATCGCGGCCATCATGATAGTTTCGAGAGCACAGGGTAGATTTAAGCGCCCGCAATAAGCCACTATGTGGGGACTCGGGCGGGAGGGTGCTAGTGTAGAGAAGTATTGGTCTCGCCCCGTCCCCAGCCAGTCATGTAGCCTCTCTTTGGTGCCAAAGTACTCCGTTTTTTTTCAGCAGCCAGTCACACTGTGCCATTCCCTACACTCCAACCAGAGCAGCTTGTGTGCTTATGTAATTTTCCGAGAGCTGATTTCTTTGCAGCCTCGACTGCAGCCTCGACAACAACCTTGACGCTCGCTCATCAAGCATCGAATAGCAGCGAGCGGCGCTCTTTCAGTTTCGGTCGAATATGCCCGGCTTGCCGGATAGTAGCCTTGCCGGAGATGAGGACGCCCCTTGGGTCTTCGTTACCTCAAAGAAGAAGAAGCGAGGCGGTCGCCGTAATGCACCCAATCCTTTAACTTTCCATACCACGTCTCCGGGTGGTGCTCCGGCACCTTTAGCCTGCAAGGCTCCGCCAAATACATCTGTTGAAAGCGGCAGTGTAGTCTCTTTGTCGGTGGCTCTATCACATATACAGGCCGACCATGCACGCATCACTGCGTGGTGGCGTGAACAGCCGTCTTACCAGCAGCTCATGACTCTGGTCTCCGGTCGTACCTTAGATCATGCCGCTGTCACAAAGGCCATCTGTCTTGGCGCCGGCTCTTTTGGCGGTCCACTGGATGGGGGTGAAGCATTTCGCCGTGCCCATCTTCAGACAGCTGCCTTTCTAGATATGGTCGATCAGCTCCGTAAGCTCACGAACCATACAGATATACCAAGTTCCTGTTAGCTAACTTACTAACTCTGTCAACTAGGCCAGGGTGGTCAGCCTATTCCTTGTTATTTCCAGGAGCCCATGTACACTGATGCAGACAAGAATTACATCCAGAGTCTCGGTCACACCGTTGTCGAAGCACCTATCGCCTCACGGATGATCACAGACACATCTTTGGTGTTTGCTATCCACTTCCCACTGCGCGACTACCTCGAAGTTCTCTCAGGTGTTTTGCCCGCCATGCTTGTCGGGACTGGATATAGCACTTGTGAAGGGTATGTCGGCACAGCTCTCCCGTCATTGCTAGTTCTCTATTGCTTGTTGTGACCTGTCTCTAACTTTACCTAGACTACCATCGTTTTCTGTCGATAGCAAGTCATTGCTCGCTCTTGGGCCGCTCCGTGCTGTGGACAATACATTTGATGCGTATAGGTTCCCGCAGGATAAACAGGACTACTGTTTTTCCGACACGTTGATATACTGGCAGCGACGAGATATAGAGCAGGGTTAGGAAAAATAAACTGGTAAACCAAAAATTAAAAAGTAAACCTCAATGAATATTTTCAGTCCTATGATTAGACTGACTTAGGGTGAACATCATAAATCAAGTTGGGGTTAAGGGTAGGATTTTTCAGTATAAATTGCTCTAGTTTTAGATAATATTTTCGATAATATTTATAACAAAAGTTTAATAAAAGACATTGAATAATATCGTTGAGAATATCATCAAAAGCATGATTAAAAACAACGGAAGTATTACTAGAAGTATTACTCAAAGTATTATTAAAAACATTAAAAGCATCATCAAAAACATCAAAAGTATAATCAAACCCATCAAAAGTACTATTCAAATATTAGAACCATCAAAAATATTCAAAATTTAATTGGGGTTTTTTTTTAAAAAAAAATATACAAGAAGTATCCCTGCCTCCGTCAAGACCCATACGGTACCAGAAATAAGAGGCGTTTTACGTCGTACGGCAAGTATATTTTCGGCAAATTTAACATTTCTGCTGAGTTTTTATTAAGCCGCCCTTAAGGCCCTGGGACAAAATCTCAGCTCAGTGCCAGCAGCGATTTTCTGAGCAGAAACCAGGGTTGGGAAAAGAAAAGTAAAATTAAATAAATAAATAAATAATTAATTAACTAATCCGTCAATTAATTATTTGCCCGACGATAATTAATTAATTAATTAATTAGTTAATGGATATATTAGTAAGCAAGTAAAAAGAAATAATTATTTTAATTTCGTATTTATATGTTAAAAAGTAAGGTAAATTTAAATATTTAAATTAATAACTAATTAATTAATTAGTTAATTACTGCCGATTAATTAATCGTAGTATGGCCATTAATTAATTAATTAATTATTTTCCCAAGCCTGGCAGAAACTGGATAATTTCCAAAATAGGCCACTTGTGTCACTGAAAATGTACTAAAACGCTAGCTCCCGATGGAAATTGACGGGAGTTTTTTTTGCCGTCATGTATCTTTTGGCAATGCTACTTTGAAGCTTGTTGAAGCCTCTGTTGCTGTTTTTGTTGGTGTTTTCGTTTTTGTCGATGCTTCTGTCGATGCTTCTGTCGATGCTTCTGTCGATGCTTCTGTCGATGTTTTTGTTAATTATTTTGTCGATATTTATAATAATTATTGTAATCATTAATCAAACAATCAATAAAAAACACTAGCAAAAATTATAACAAACATAATAACATCGACGGCTTAAGATTTAAAAGACTTAAAAGATTTAAATTAACACGCGTTGATACCCGTTTACCTAAATCCCGTCGATGGCTTTCATATCTCAAGAATTTCAAAAAGTCACTCGTGAAAAGATACCTCTAACAGCTATCTATTGCTATACAAAAGTAAGTCCCCGTCAGCGACTAGTTTCTGTCCACTTTTTAGCTGAGACATCGCTACTGGCACTGAGCTGAGAATTCTGTCCCGGGCCCTAACTTGGTTTATAATATTCACCCTTAGAATTTTGCACAGTGATTTTAACTCTTAATTTGATTAGATATAATTTAGTACCAGGCATTTAGCCATTACATCAATTTAACCCTGATAACTAAGCTAATGTTCGCAACCCGACAATGAAGTTTACACTGATTAATCTTGGCAGCGTAATAAAAATTCTTTTTTAAAAAAACAAATTAAACAGTTAGATAAACAAGTACATCAATTTTTTTTTTCGAAATCACTCATTAAAGTAATACTAACTGATTTGAGTGGCGTAATACGGTAATAGAAACCTAAATTAATAATACTTAAATGATTAGTGTACTCCCAAAATTAGTTACTGATGAAACTTTTACTAGAACAACCAATTAATAATCTTAATTTTCAACATAAAACCTGTACCCTATGCCAGTATTCGGAAAATTATTTATTTAACCATTGATTAAGAGCCATCAGGGCTGGAAATAAGCACTGCGTTACTACTAGATTATTACTGGACTAATATTGATCAGTACTAAACTAAATAATAATAAATTTAGCCAGTACCAAAATTAAACTGAATTAATTAGCAAGACCTTGGTAGTAGTACTAGTTATAATTAATTGATCGTTAGAAAGCCGGGACTATATTAAATTGAATTAGCGGTTAAATGCCCAGTACTTAATAAATAGACAGTACGAGTTTAAAATTAATAAGTACGAATTCAAATAATCCAGTACTAATACAGTACTAATCCAGTGCTAATCCAGTATTACTTCAAATTGATAAGTACCAAACCAATATCAATCATCCTTATCCAGCCTCAGGGTTGTGAAAAAATCATTACTAAACTAAATTAATGAGTACTAAATTTAGTACTTGGCATTGATCTAATTTAATTTAATTTAGTACTGGACTTCAGACAATTAATTGATTTTTAGTAGTACTGGGCGTTGGGCCATAAATTTAGTTTAATTTAGTACTAGGCATCTGGCCATTAGTACAATTTAATTTAGTACTGGCCAGATTAATTTAATAAATTTAATTTTGGCCAAAAAGAGTCTAGTACTAATCTAGTACTAGTTTAGTACTAATTTCCAACCCTGCTTAATACAGTAGCCAACAATAAGTCCGAGCCTCTTTCTACATTACAGGGTTGGGAAAATAATTAATTAATAATTAATTAATTTTATCACGCCTCCCGAATAATAAATCAGTTAATTAATTAATTAATTATTTTTTAATTATTCAATTATTAATAGCATTTTATGTATTGATTTTACATTGAAAATAAATAGTTTAATAATCTGTTTGACAAATAATTAATTAATTTTAGCAGGCCTACCAAACTAATTAATTAATTAATTTCTTAAAGTGAAATAATTAACTAATAATTAATTAATTTAAACACGCCACCCAATTAATTAACTAATTAATTTTCCAATCTCAAATAATTAATTAATAATTAATTAATTTTAACAAGCCTCCCGATTAATTTTTTTTTTTTCGACCCTGCTACATTATACTAAGATTTGGACGAATGGCTATCAATATTTTTTTTTCTCTATTTTGTTTTCTCTGGCATGTAGTCAAACTATCGTTGAATTCCAGGATTGATATGTTACCCGTGTATAAAAGTTGGGCTGTCTGATACTGCAGGTGTTATATTTTTGCTTGTTCTTACCGTACTCTAAATAAAGTTACAAAGTATAGTACTAACGTTTGGCAAGAAACTAATTCGAAGCTAAAGTTTTTATTTAATGTATATACTTACTTCATAACGACAACGTTTGAAACTATAATTTGAAAATTTCTTATTGTAATTTTAATGATTAAACTTTTCTTACGTTAATATTCAAAATTGCTGATTAACATATAGAAACTACCAATAAAAATAAAATATGGTACAAATTTTCGGCGTGTTTTCAAGTTTTTATATTTTATTTTCGATTTTTAAGAAAATTGATTTAGTTATATTATTCATAAGGTAGTCTAAGGGGAAACAGGAAATATTTTTTGAGAGATCATAGTTTTTTTATAAATCGGTACAAACAATAGTACTTGTATCAAAAAACCTAAACTATATGGTTTTAAGATAATACTTTAAATATCATACTATCAAGAACTATATTGTATTTGAATTTTATTAGTATATACAAAATATATAAACATTAACAGCATGAAAAAATAGAAAAGAAAAAAAAGCTCTATGTAGCTTTCGTTATTACTAGTACTAGAGAAGTCGTAAATATAGAAATAAAAATAAGACTCGATAATTCAGAAATTTCAAGCTTTCGAGTAATGTAAGATTTGTATATCTATAAAATCTACGTATTATGGAATCGGTAGTTGATTAAGAATTTGTAGGTTTTGAATTTGGTGATTATTTTGAAGTCGCTCTGACTTATTGTGCGGTGGCGTAACCGTCGAGAGCGAGCAAGATGTATTATATTAGTGAAATGAAATACTAGTGATTTCAAACTGATGCATGTAATACATGATTGTTATAATATTCTATATAATAAACAGCTCTAATTTATGATTTAGTTTTAGCAGGGTTGGGAAAATTACTAAAAAAAAAAATTTATACTAATGGGAATTTTTGCCTATACTAATACTAATTAATACTAGTTAATGCCAACAACCGAAGTCACAAATTAAATTAATACTAGTTTAAATTAATTTAGTATATACTGAATTAATTTTTGGGACGCCATACTAAATTAATTAGTATTAATTTAGGTGGCCCGATAAAAAATATAATGAATAGTAATGAAAATTAATTTAGTATATGCTAAATTAATACTAGTTATTATCCGTGGCGTGATAAAATACTAAACAGATACTAAAAAGTGGAGCATGAATTTTCATTTGTATGAATTAATTAGTATTGATTAGTATTGATTTTATTTAATTTTTTTAGAAAAAGTATTTTTAACTATTCGCCAAAAACATATGAAAGTAAATTAAAAAAAGACTCTAGTAAGACGCTTATAAAACATATAACCAATATCAAAACTTAATAAATTTAAAGCTAGTTAATTTATAAAATAGTATTATACTTTTTAGAGAAAAATAACTTAGTATATACTAGGGTTGAGAAAACAATTAACACTAAATTAAATTAATGAGTACTAAATCTAGTACTTGGCATCAATTTAATTTAATTTAACTTAGTACTGGACTTTAGGCCATTAATTTAATTTAATTTAACTTAATTTGGGCTAAAATTAATCTAGTACTAGTCTATATTAATGAATACTAATCCAGTATTAATTAATTCAGTACTAATCTAGTACTAATTAATTCAGTACTAATTCAGTACTAATTCAAATTAATCGTTTGAATTATGTTTTTACATATATACTTAATATATTACCTTATATTAATTTATATAAATTATATAAAACTTAAAATCAATTCTGAAAGCAAGTAATAAATACTTTGTAATTGTTACATAATGTTTTATATAAATTATATTTTACTTCAATTTATCTGAAATTACTACTATTTTATTTTAATAATATATCTTGCTTACCGTCGACGGTAAATAAGTATAGTGAGGCTGACTAAGCACAATTAATACTAGATTAGTACTAGATTAGTACTGCATTAGTACTGCATTAGTACTGGACTAGTACTGGATTTATTTGAATTAGTACTCATTAATTTGAACTAGTCAGGGTTGGGAAAAAAAATAAAATTAATAAGTACGGAGCATTAATTTAATTTAATTTAGTACTAAGATTTTGGCCATTAATTAATTTTAATTAGTACTGGGAGTTTGGCCATTAATTTAATTTAATTTAGTACTGGCCAGATTAATTTAATTTAATTTAATTTTGGCCAAAATTAATCCAGTATTAATCCAGTACTAATCCAGTACTAATCCAGTACTGATTCCCAACCCTGAGTCAGTACTAATCCAGTACAAACTCAAACTAATGATTTTAATAATGATTTTATATATATATTTAATCAGGGTTGGGAAAAATACTAAAAACAAATTAATTTTATACTAATGGGAGTTTTTGCCCATACTAATACTAATTAATACTAATTAATGCCAAGATCCGAAGTCAGAAATTAAATTAATACTAATTAAAATTAATTTAGTATATACTAAATTAATTTTTGGGAGGCTATACTAAATTAATACTAATTAATTTTGGTGGCTTGATATAAAAATAAATTAATACTAATTAAAATTAATTTAGTATATACTAAATTAATTTCTGAAGGGCTATACTAAATTAATACTAATTAATTTACGTGGCGTGATAAAATACTAAAAAAATACTAAAAAGTGGAGCATTAATTTTTATTAGTATGAATTAATTAGTATTAATTAGTATTAATTTCAATTAATTTTTTTTTCGAAAAGTATTTATAACTATTCGAAAAAAAACTTATAGTAATAAATAAAACAAGACCTTCAGCAACACGGTTATCAAGCGTACAATGTAGATAAAACCTTAGTAAACTTGTGTTTAATCAATTTATAAAATATTATTTCACTTTTTTGAAAACATTAATTTAGTATATACTAAATTATTTTTGAAAAGTCATACTAAATTAATACTAATTAATTTTAGTAGCTTGATAAAAAATTAAATTAATACTAATTAATTTTCGGAGGCTCATACTAAATAAATACTAATTAATTTGAGTGGCGTCATAAAATACTAAAAAATACGAAAAAGTGGAGCATTAATTTTCATTAGTATGGATTAATTGGTATTAATTAGTATTAATTTCGATTTAGTTTTTTTTCTAAAAAGTGTTTTTACTAATTGAAAAAAAACTTATAAAAGTAAATAATAAAAATACTATAATAAGACCTTTATAAAATACATAATTAACATAAAAATCTAGTGAATTTCTCTTTAGTTAATTAATACAACATTTTAATACTTTTTAGAAAAAATTAATTTAGTATAAACTAAGTTAATTTTTAAAAAGTTATACTAAATTAATACTAATTAATTTAAGTGGCGTGATAAAAAACTAAATAAATACTAAAAAATAGAGTATTAATTTTTTTAGTATAGATTAATTAGTATTAACTCGTATTAGTATTAATTATTTTCCCAACCCTATAATACGTATTAATTCAAATAAATGAGGACTAATCCAGTACTTATCTAGTACTAATTTATCCAGTACTAATTTAGTACTAATCGAGTACCAAATCAAATTAATTATCTCAATAATATTTATATATATATTCTTAACATATTACCCTAAAGTAATTTATATAAACTATATAAAAATTAAAATCGATTTCAGAAGCAAGTAATAAATAGTAACTAGTTTTTATATAACGTATAATATAAATTATATGTTACTTAAATCATTTATACTATCTTATATAAATAATATATCTTGCTTACTTTCGACGGTTAATAAGTATAGTAAAGCTAAATATGCACGATTAGTACTAGATTAGTACTATATTAGTACTAAATTAATTAATACTAGATTAGTACTAGATTAATTTGAATTAATACTTATTAATTTGAATTAGTACTTATTAATTTTAATTAGTACTAGGGGTTCGGCCATTAGTTTAATTTAATTTAGTACTAGACTTTTGGCCATTAATTAATTTTAATTAGTACTAGACACTTGGCCATTAATTTAATTTAATTTAATACTGGGCGAATTAATTTAGTTTAATTTAGTACTAGCCAAATTAATTTAATTTAATTTAATTTTAGTCAAAATTAATATAGTACTAATCTAGTACTAATCCAGTACTAATTCCCAACCTTAACAACTATACAAATATTTCAATCAATATATTCTAATTTGATTTCTTAACCCTGTGAAGTAGTATCAATTAGTAGTCATGAGTATTAATAAGTATAAACTAATATCAAATACTAGTTAGTACTAGTTTGTATTAATCGCTTTTATTAAACGTACGTTTATATTTTCGGAAAACACTTTATAAAAGTACGTAAAATAGCACCTTAGACAAGGTTACTAATTAATACTAAAATCTTTATATCATATAAATCAAGTAATATAGTGTCGGAATACTTACCTCGTCTACTTGCATTATCTACCGTAACGTGGTCCCTCCATAACTTATACCAGGTTTAAGGAAAAAAGAAATACTAATACTAAGTAGTACTAATTAATCCATACCAAAAGATTAATGAGCCACATTTTTATTTATTATTTTATCGAGCCACTCAAATTAAACAGTATCAGTTTAGTATAGCTTCACAAAAATTAGGTTAGTATATCTTTTTATTAGTATTTTTCCCAAGCCTAGCTTATACCAAGACTTTTTTCACATCCCTCACGAGAGCTTCACTTTTAGACTCTTGAAGACTAAACATACTAACACCGAGGGATTCATACCCGCCTTTAATACGAAGACGCTAGCCTGAATACGGTAATCGTCTCAAATCAATACATTTTCACTATTAACATCAACGTAATCACCGATAAATACTAGGTATCCGGACATATAGTTAAAATCATACTAATACATTATTATCGGTACCTGCTAAACTTCAACGTATACGATATTTATAACTTTTTTAAAGTTCGAAGAAGCCTTCAATATTATTAATCGTTTAACGACGGTTAATCGATTGAAATATTCATTCTACTAGACTAACTGGCATAGTATTACGCAAGGTTAGAAAACATTATTCATTTAAGTTAAATTAATTAGATTAGTTAATAGTATTTAATAGATTAATTAATATTAGTCTATTATATCTATATATAACTAAATATTAACTAATCACTTGAAACCGGCTAAAGATATTAATCTATCAATTATAATTAATATAATAGTTGTAAAGAAAATTAATACTAAATCAAACTAATAAGTACCAGTTACGGTATCTAAGGTTGGGAATTAATACTAGATTAATACTAGATTAGTACTAGATTAATTTTGGCCAAAATTAAATTAAATTAATTTAATTTGGCTAGTACTAAATTGAATTAAATTAATTCGCCCAATACTAAATTAAATTAAATTAATAGCCAAGTGCCCAGTACTACTTAAAATTAATTAATAGCAAAAAGTCTAATATTAAATTAAATTAAATTAGTAGCCGAACCCCTGGTAATAATTAAAACTAATTAATGGCCGAAATCCCAGTGCTAGATTAAATTAAATTAATAGCTAAATGCCTAGTACTAATTAAAATTAATTAATGATAATAAGTAGGACTAATTCAAAATAATAAGTACTAGTTCAAATTAATAAGTACTAATTCAAATTAATCTAGTACTAATCTAGTACTAATCTAGTATTAATCCAGTACTAATCTAGTACTCATTAATTTAGTACTAATTCAGTACTAATCTAATACTAATCGTACTTATTCAGCCTTTTGTTAACCGTCGAAGGTAAGTAAAATATATTATTAAAATAAAATGGCAGTAATTTCAAATAAATTCGAGTAAAATATAATTTAAATAAAAATTTATATAGTAATTACTTATAATTTATTACTTGTTTATTAAATACAGTTTATATTTTATAGTAATTTATATAAATTACTATAAAGTAATATATTAAAACTCTATATAAAACTATTATTAAAATAATTAATTTTAATTAGTACTCGATTAATACTATATTAATACTAAGTTAATTAATACTAGATTAGTACTAGATTAGTACTAAGTTAATTAGTACTAGATTAGTACTTATTAATTTATATTAGTACTTATTAAATTGAATTAGTACTCATTAAATTAAATTAGTACTAGATTAATTTTGGCCAAAATTAAATTCAATTAATAGCAAAACGCCTAGTAATAAACTAAATTGAATTAATAACTAAACCTCTAGTACTAATTAAAATTAATTAATGGCTAAAATCCTAGTATTAAATTAAATTAAATTAATCTAGCTAGTACTAAATTAAATTAAATTTAATTAATACCAAGTACTAAATTTAGTACTCATTAATTTAATTTAGTATTAATTTTTTTTCTAACTTTAATAGTTGTTGAAATCCACTAATTTTAATTAACCGTTTTACGTTCGAAGATATAATTAATATATTATTTAAAAAGACTACTAATATAAATTAATAATAAATGAATTAACTTTAACTAACTATTTCTTCAAGTATTAATTACTAATATAACTTAATATTATACTATTTATTATTCGGTATATATTTTATCACGCGATACAAATTAGTCATACTTTATTTATTATATACCAATTTAATTCTAATTAATATACTATCAATCCATTATATAATTTTAAGTAGTATCAGGGTTGGGAAAAAATTTAATACTAAATTAAATTAATGAGTACTAAATTTAGTACTTGGCATTAATTTAATTTAATTTAATTTAGTACTGGACTTTGGGCCATTAATTAATTTTAATTAGTACTGGGCGTTAGGCCATTAATTTAATTTAATTTAGTACTGGCCTTCTGACCATTAATTAATTTTAATTAGTACTGGGACTCTTGGCATTAATTTAATTTAATTTAGTACTGGCCAAATTAATTTAATTAATTTAGTACTGGCCAGATTAATTTAATTTAATTTAGTACTGGGATTTGGGCCATTAATTAATTTTAATTAGTACTGGAGGGATGGCCATTAATTTAATTTAATTTAGTACTGGGCGTTGGGCCATTAATTTAATTTAATGTAATTTAATTTTGGCTAAAATTAATCCAGTACTAATTCAAATTAATGAGTACTAACTCAAATTAATCCAGTACTAATCCAGTACTAATCCAGTACTAATCCAGTACTAATCCAGTACTAATCTAGTACTAATTAATTCAGTACTAATCCAGTACTAATCCAGTACTAATTCAAATTAATTGTTTCAATAATAGTTTTATATAGATCTTTAATATATTACCCTATAGTAATTTATATAAATTATATGAAAATAAAATTTTATTTAATAAATAAGTAATAAATCATAAAGTAATTACTATATAGAGTTTTATATATATTATATTTTACTTAGATGTATTTGAAATTACTACTATTTTATTTCAGTAATATATCCTGCTTACCCTCGACGGTTAACAAAAGGCTGAATAAGCACGATTAGTACTGGATTAGTACTGAATTAGTACTGAATTAATTAGTACTGGATTAGTACTGGATTAGTACTATATTAATTTGAATTAGTACTGGATTAATTTGAATTAGTACTACCTATTATCATTAATTAATTTTAATTAGTACTGGGCATTTGGCTATTAATTTAATTTAATTTAGTACTGGGCGAATTAATTTAATTTAATTTAGTACTGGGATTTCGGCCATTAATTAATTTTAATTAGTACTGGCTTTTTGGCCATTAATTTAATTTAATTTAGTACTGGACTTTGGGCCATTAATTAATTTTAATTAGTACTGGGCACTTAGCCATTAATTTAATTTAATTTAGTACTAGGATTTAAGCCATTAATTAATTTTAATTAGTACTAGCCTTCTGGCCATTAATTTAATTTAATTTAGTACTGGCCAGATTAATTTAATTTAATTTAATTCTAGCTAAAATTAATCTAGTATTAATCTAGTATTAATCCAGTACTAATTCCTAACCTTAAGTAGTATTAATAAAAAAATAAATTAATACTAATTAATACTACTTTATTTATAAATACGCCTATAAACCGCTATAGTAGTATAAAATACGTCTATATATCTATAGTAGTAAAAAACTCAATAAGTGAAAAACTTTACTATCGGCGGCTTCGTAAAACGGTAACTACGGTTAAAAAAAATAAACGAATATAAACGGGCGTAAACTATAGAAACCTAGTACCGGAAAAGTTAAGAGCGACCGCGTTACGTAAACGTAGCGTAGTGAATAGTATAAAGTAGTAGCTATAAAGAGTCTAAGGTTATAGTTAAAGTAAGTATATAATAAAATATTAAAGTATTAAGGAAAAAGTATTAAAAGTTACGACGGCGTAACGTTATAACTTCGGCGAGCGGTAAAAAAAAAAATAACCGGAAACGGATTTAAATAAAGTATTATTACGTTATAAACGAAAAACGCGACCGATAATAAACGAAAAGTACGACGTTAAAAAAATAAATACGATCGACGAATTTTTAATTATAAAATATCGTTATTTTTATATTTTTTAATCGAGTAAACTTTTTTTTTTTTTTTTTTATCGTTTTTTATGTTTTTTTTTATTATTTTTATTATTATATTATATTTTCGTTATTATTTTTTATCGCGCGTCGTTTATTAAAAAAATTATTAAATTTTATTATACTTATTATTCGATTTTTTTCGACGATTACTATAATTTTTTTTATCGATACGTTAAACGACGCGTTTAAAAAAAAAAAAACGTTTTTATAGTTTCGCGAAATATACCTCGCGCCGTTATAAATATTTACCCGCGTTATATCCGCGTAACGAGTAAGTTTTTAAAAACCGTCGCCGTCGATATTTCGAAATATTTTTTACGTTTTAGTAAATTTAAAACCGACTATTTAACGTAAACGGGTAAAAAATTTAAATATATATACTACGTCGAGTCGAAGTATTTTTATAACGTAATAAATTTATTTTTTTTATTTTTTTTCGTTATCGTTACGGATTAATTATAAAACTCGACCGTACTATTAAAACTAAAACCGTTATTTTTATAATAATTTACCGTAAATAACTAATTAACCCGGCTAGTTACGTAAAAACGATATAAACGTAAACGTTTTACGTCTAATTTTTAATTAAAAGTACGGTTTTTTCGTTTACGTTGCGTCGTCGTAGCGAGAACGTTATTCCCGTATTTAACGATACTTTTTAAGAAAAAGCTATACGTTTTTAAGAAAAATAACTAAAATTTAGCTGCGACTTTGTTATTACGGTAAAGCGGTTAAATATATATATATCGAAATTAATATTATTTAATTTATATTAAAATTTAAAGCTTTAATTTTTAATATTTTATTACGTTATTTAATTTAATTAATATTAATTTAGTATAGTTATTTAAAAATAAATTTAGTATATATTAAATTAATTTTAATTAATATCGATTAATTTTTTATTTTATTTTTTTCTTTAAATATAACGGATTAGTTAAATATAAAAGTAATATTTTTACTTAAGCTTATATTAGCTATATTAACTTCCGCGGTTATTTTTTTTACCGCCGTATTTTTACGGCGATTACGTTACGGTATAAATACGGCGTATAAAAAGATTTATACTATATTATAGTTAAATATTATAATAATAAATACAAACGTTTATATTTTTTTATATACTTTCGTTATTTTTTATATAATCGTCGCGATTTCGCCGAAGTTTTATAACTTAAAAAAATACTTAATATATTATATATTAGTTTTTTTAAAATATTAAACTTTTATATTATAACTTAGTTAAAAAATTTTATAATAAAATTAATTTTAAAACTATTATTAATAATAACTAATTTTACTTTAATAACTTTATTATTTTTCCGTAACGGCTTCGAATTTATTTTTTTATAAAATTTTATACGTTTAAATTTATATTTTTATTATTATTATTTTCGGTAATTTGTTTTTTTTTACGGCTTACGCGGCGATTTTTTAACGCCGTCGTAATCCGCGATATTTTAACATTAATACCTAATACGTATATATTTAACCGTTTTACCGTAGTAACGAAGTCGCGGTTAAGTTTTAATTGTTTTTTTTAAAAACGTATAGTTTTTTTTTAAAAAGTATCGTTAAATATAAACGTAACGTTTTCGTTACGACGGTATAACGTAAACGAAAAAACCGTATTTTTAGTTAAAAATTAAACGTAAAATACTTATATTTACGTCGTTTTTACGTAATTAGTTAAGTTAGTTAGTTATTTACGGTAAGTTATTATAAAAATAACGGCTTTAGCTTTAATAATACGGTCGAATTTCGTAGTTAGTTTATAACGATAACGAAAAAAAATAAAAAAATAAACTTATTACGTTATAAAAGTATTTTAACTCGGCGTAGTATATATATTTAAACTTTTTACCCGTTTACGTTAAATAATCGGCTTTAAACTTACCGAAACGTAAAAAATACTTCGAAGTATCGACGGTAACGGTTTCGAAAAACTTACTTATTATACGAATATAACGTAAATAAATATTTACGGCGGCGCGAAGTATACCTCGCGAAACTATAAAAACGTTTTTTTTTTTTTTAAACGTATCGTTTAACGTATCGATAAAAAAAGTTATAATAATCGTCGAAAAAAATCAAGTAATAGGTATAATAAAACTTAATAATTTTTTTAATAAATAACGCGCGATAAAAAATAGTAACGAAAATATAACGTAATAATAAAAATAACGAAAAAAAAATAAAAAACGATAAATAAAAAAAACTAAAAAAAAAATAAATTTTTTTAAAAAAAAAAAAAAAGTTTACTCGATTAAAAAATACGAGAACGACGGTATTTTATAATTAAAAATTCGTCGGCCGTATTTATTTTTTTAACGCCGTATTTTCCGTTTATTATCGGTCGCGTTTTCCGTTTATAACGTAATAATACTTTATTTAAGTCTATTTCCGGCTAACTCTCTCCCTACCGCCCGCCGAAACTATAACGTTACGCCGTCGTAACTTTTAATACCCCCTTTTTAATACTTTAATATTTTATTATATACTTACCCTAACTATAACCTTATACTCCCTATAGCTACTACTTTACACTATTTACTACGCTGCGTCTACACAGCGCGGTCGCTTTCAATTTTTCCGGTACTAGGTTTTTATAGCCTACGTTTGTTTATATTCGTATATTTTTTTTAACCGTAGCTACCGCCTTGCGAGGCCGCCGATGGTAGAGTTTTTTACTTATCGAGTTTTTTACTACTATAGATATATAGACGTACCTTATACTGTTATAGCGGTTTATAGGCGTATTTATAAATAAATAAATAAATCGATTAATTTTATTAATAGGCTACTTAAATTAACTGGTATTGATTTAATTTCTGACTTTAGTTTTTGGCATTAATTGGTATAAAATAATATTGATATAAGTAAGAGTTTCTATTAGTATAAAACTAATATGTTTTAGTATTTTTTTTAACCGTGATTTTAAGATTTAACATTAATTAATATTAAATAATTATAGGTAAAATGTCTTATTAGTATAAAACGTTTCTCACAAACACGAAGTAAAGTACGTTAACATTAGAAACACCAACTGTTTTATTGAAATTCCTAAATCTTTATGTGTTTGTTTTCATTGATTCTACCACCAACACGTATACATGAATTTAGCGACAATTTTAATTACACCCACGAGCCTTTTATCTATCTGTCGGTGTAATTATAGGCGTATATACTGCTCTATTTCGTAGTTTTATTTACTGTATATAAGAGAGGTTTTAATAGTATGTATTTCTTTATTTAGTGCTTTTATATTTAACTGTCTATAAAAATGACTAACATTCGTGATTATTAACTTTCTATAAACAAATTCTACAGCTACTTCTGGCTTATAAGAAGATGTTTATTTTATATTTATACAAAAGTTTAATAAATGTATTTAGTTAAATATTAACAGTGCCTTAACATTTTCTTAATAAACTAACCGCTACACTATATCAATATCACCATCGTCGTAAATAAACAAACAACATATTAATCCACATGGATCGTTAAGAAAAGAAAAAAAGCTATCGACTGGTATTAATTCCATGTATATACGACAACTATCAATAGCTTAAAAAGTCAACTCGTTTTGTCGATTTCGATTTTAATTTCAGTGTTTTTAAAAATTAGTGTTTCATATAAGGCCCCACTGTACCATGTTAACACTCATTAATTAATTTAGTATAAGCTACTTTTCTAGATATGCCCTATCATGTTTGGACGCCTAATATATATTAAAATATCTATAAGTTTCAGTAGTTAAACTCATACCAATTAATCTTTACTAAATAAATTCGTGTCAAGGTTTTTAGTATTTTTTAAGTATTCTATCACGGTACTTCAATTAATAAGTTTTGATTTAATTACAGGTTTTGAAAAGTTAATTTCAATTACTGATTTGATTATTTTATTAGTTTCTACTGAGTGGGTTATTACATGACTCAAACTAATAAGTACTACTTAAACTAGAGACTTCTAAAACTTATTTCAGTAACTCAATTGAATTTCTACTTGGTATTAATTCCAGTTTTTACTAACACATCAAAAGTATTGAGCATCAATTTAACTTTAACCTTTTAAAAGCTTAATCTACTTACTACATGAAATGTTCGACGATGTCCAGCCCATCGATTAGCATTAATTTGATTGATTAGTCATAAGTTTTTCATCAATTGTTTTTTTAAAAAATAGTTTATTAAAATTATTTACCCAACCCTGCTATGCTTCTCTGTCTGTCGTAGAAAAAGGTTTCTAAATTTATTAATCATCGTTAATCGATTGACATAAACTAGCGCTTTTTTAAACTTTGGAGAGGTAGTAATTATCATATACGTTGAATTATAACGAGTAGCCTTGTATAGCAAAAAGTAACTATCGGTATTTATATTAATCAGTTTGATTTGGGTTTTTTTTTAAAAAGTCTACTGAACGGGATATTACATTGTTGAAAAGACGACGGCATGGTACCAACTTTTTTATAAAAATTAAAACCAGACTTTCATAACTTATGTATGTTTCTCATATTACGCTTTATAACTAGGAAGTATTATATTTATTTTGAACATTAATCAGTATTTCGATAACTATTACTAATTTGAGTCCAGTTAGTTAATTTACAGTACCAACTCAAATTAATTCATTGAAATCAGTAAATTGATTTAAAGGGGCAGGTGTTATTCAACTTTCTAGAACTCAATAACTCGTCGGTTATATCCATTGCAACGCCACCAGACAGTACCATATATTTACTTAAAATAACCGCAACTCCTCCTAGATTAATAATATAAGCCACAGATTCAACGTCGTGTTCAAAAGGGCGGTGCGTCTGCGCCCTAAAGGCCCTTTAAGAGTACACTAGAAAGGCTAGTATGATTAAAATAATTTATGAACAATAGCTTTTTTTAATCTGTAAAGATAAATAATCAATAAACACATACCTAAAAATCAGCCTGGTAGTAATAGCCAGGGTTGGGAACTAGTACTGGATCAATTTTAGGGGACATTATATTACTTAAATGAATTTGGCCGGTAATAAATTTAATTGAATTCATGCCAAGAGTCTCAATACTAATTGAAATTAATCAATGATCAGACGCCCAGTAATGATTTGAATTCATTAATGGTTCAAAGTACAGTAGTAAATTGAATCAAATTAAATTAATTCCAAGTACTAAAATTATTACTTCTTAACAAAGTTTAGTTCTAAATTGTTTCCTAACCCTGGTAGAAGCAAGATAGTTTTGTATAATAAATAGGATCACTTTAGCAATATTTTCACCGCTATCCGCGGCGATTAACCTTTAAAACCCCAAAGCGATTGATAGTTAGTAAAAGGATTGGGAAAATAATTAATAAATCAATTAATGGCCTTACTAAAATTAATTAATATTTCAAAAAAGTTGAATTTGTACTAATTAATTTATTAATTTAGTTACTAAATTAAATTTTCAAAACCTGTGATTAAATTAATTTTAATTAATTTTGGTGGCATGATAAAAGATTAAATTAATACTAATTAATTAATTAATTTAGTTACTAAATCAATTTTTCAAAATGTGTAATTAAATTAATACTAATTAATTTGGGTGGCGTAATAAAATACTAAAACATACTAAAACGCTTGGCATTAATTCTTTTAGTAAGGATTAATTAATATTAATTAATTATGCCAACCCTGTCCTGCTTCATTAACTAATTAACTGGTTAATAAAAAGTAATTAATTAGACGATTAATTGATTGACTAACTATTTATTTAATTAATTATAGTTTGTTTTCACAACCCTGATTTATATATATAAGTAATCCCCTTCATTATAAGACCTTCCATGTATTCAAGCAACAGATCAAAACCATCTCGTACCTATTATATTTTTAGTGGTTTTTTGTTTAATGGATTTACTGATTTATGTTTTTACTTTTTACTTTTTACTTTTAGTTTTTGGACTATGTTTTTTTCACTTGATATAGGCTCTTCAATGAGTCCGTCTCTTCTTATGAACGATAGGATTCTAGATGATACGTTGACAAGTGATTTAACGGAGTTATTGTCGTCGAAAAACAAAAACAAAAAACCCGACTTGAATTCCGAATCTTTCACCCTTAACGACAAAGACTCTGCTATCTATATTGTCCAAATTCAACTTTTTGAACGGTTCCTCCGTGAAGTACGCTTTCAGTCTACGAGGTACCTCATTAATTATAGAAAGTTAACTATTAATTCATAATCAATATTCTATTACTTTTTATTCTACTCGTTACTTTAATAGGCATTTTTACATGTGCATCTATAAGAAAAAACGATTTTACACGAGTTTAAAAGCTCCAATTTCGTCTAATATTATAGAGTAAATTACAAGGATATTGCTTCTAATAAAGACGGCTATGAAATAGTAGGTATTTAATACTATTGCATTATTTTTAATTAGTTGATAATCATATTTGATTTATAACCACGAACTATATAGATTCACACGAGCCACTACAGAACCCTATTGTCAACCTAGTTCCTATAAACTTCTACGTACGCCAACGGATTATCGGTAACGCTAATTTAATATTAACCGAGATAAAGCTTACCGCCGATTTTTCTCTTATCGTTAATAAGCGGGTTAGGAAAAAGATTAATACTAATCATAATTAATTCTAATTAACCTATACTAAGACAATTAATACTCTACAGTCTACCTTTTAGAGTTGTTTTAGTATTTTATGACGCCACGCAAATTGCTAAGTATTAGTTTAGTATGGTCTCTCGGAGACTAATTTAGCATATACAAAATTAATTTTACTTAGTATTAATTTAAAATTTTATTAAGCCACTGAAATTAATTAGTATTAAGCAGGGTTGGTAAAAACAATTAATACTAATACTAATACTAATTAATACTAATTAATCCATACGACAGAAATTAATGCGCCACTTCTTAGTACTTATATAGTATTTTATCACGCTACTTAAATTACTTAGTATTGGTTTAGTAAGGGCCACCGAAAACTAATTTCGTATTTATTAAATTAACTTTAGTAATATTAATTTACTTTTTTACTAGGCTACTTATATTAATTAGTATTAATTTAGTATGGCGCTCTCGAAATTAATATTTATTAGTATTGATTTGATGTTCTATAAAGCCACTAAAATTAATTAGTGTTTATTTACTATGACATTTCAAAAATTAGTTTAGTATATACTGAATTATTGTTTTCTAAAAAGTATAATAATATTTTATAAATTAACCGAATATATATTTACCAGGGTTGGGAAAAAAATTAATACTAATACTAATTAATACTAATTAATCCATACTAAAAAAAATTAATGCTTCACTTTTTAGTATTTTTTTAGTATTTTATCACGCTACCCAAATTAATTAGTATTAATTTAATATAGCCTCCCAAAAATTAATTTAGTATATACTAAATTAATTTTAATTAGTATTAATTTAATTTTTTATCAAGCCTCCCAAATTAATTAGTATTAATTTAGTATAAGCTTCTATAAATTAATTTAGTATATACTAAATTAATTTTAATTAGTATTAATTTAATTTTTTATCAAGCCACCCAAGTTAATTAGTATTAATTTAGTATAACTTTTAAAAAATTAATTTAGTATATACTAAATTAATTTTTTCCAAAAAGTATAATAATATTTTAAAAATTAACTAAATATATTTACTAGTTGTTTAAATATATTATATTTCTTATACACGTCTTACTATCGTCACCTTTTTAGTTATATTAAGAAGTTTTTTTTCGAATAGTTAAAAATACTTTTTCGAAAAAAAATTAATCGAAATTAATACTAATTAATACTAATTAATTCATACTAATGAAAATTAATGCTCCACTTTTTAGTATTTTTTTAGTATTTTATCACGCCACTCAAATTAATTAGTATTAATTTAGTAGAAACTTCCGGAAATTAATTTAGTATATACTAAATTAATTTTAATTAGTATTACTTTAATTTTTTATCAGGCCACCCAAATTAATTAGTATTAATTTAGTATAGCCTCCCAAAAATTAATTTAGTATATACTAAATTAATTTTAATTAGTATTAATTTAATTTCTGACTTCGGGTCTTGGCATTAATTAGTATTAATTATTATTAGTATGGGTAAAATTTCCTATTAGTATGAAATTAATTTTTTTTTAGTATTTTTCCCAACCCTGATATTTACTGAGTGCGTAAATAGGTTATATGCCTTATACACGTCTCACCATAGTCATTTTTTAATTTCTCTCAAAAAGTTTTTTTAAAAAGTTAAAATACTTTTTCGAAAACAAATTGATTGAAATTAACAGTAATTAATACTAGTTAATTCATAGTAAGAAAACTTTATACTCCACTTTTTAGTATTTGTTTAGTATTTTATCATGCCACTTAAATTCATTAATATTAATTTAGTATAGCCCTCTCGAAATTAATTTAGTATATACTAAATTACTTTTAATCAGTATTGACTGGATCTTTTATCAGGCTACCCAAATTAATTAGTATTAATTTAGTATGGCCTCCCACAAATCAATGTCGTATATACTAAATTAACTTTAATTAGTATTTATTTATTTTCTAACATCGGGTCTTGGCATTAAATAGTATTTATTATTATTAGCATAGGCAAAACTTTCTATTTGTACAAAATTAAGTTTTGTTTTGTATTTTTCCCAACCCTGACCTTAACTATAGTAGAAGTCACTTTCTAGCTTATAAAAACTTGCAATACCAGCTAAAATAGATATATTTAGGTAGCTAGATAGAAATATCTGGGTGACTTAATAGAAAGTCTCTTAATTTAGTTAATAATTGTATAAAAACTAACAAAAACCTTTACTTAATACAGAACTACAGATAACCTCGATGTATAGTATTATAATACAATTTACAAAAAAATTATTAACGACTTAGATAAAGACTTAAAATCGTTGAAAGTAAAGTCGAAATCGTCGAAATCGTTATTATTTTTATAACGAGGGGGTAATGTTAGGAAATAGTATAAAGTCGATATTTAATACGTCTGAAAGTTTGGAAGAGCTCGAAAACGATATTTTAACTTTATTTAATAAATCTTAAAGTAAATAAATAATAACAATACAAGTAATTAAATAAGTAGAAAATAATATACTTTTTAGTAATAAACTTTTTTTCAGAGACTTTCCACGAAGCTACCTATAACTTTTTATTAAGCTACCTAAAGGTACGCTTTATTATAAGTCTCGGTTCCATTAACTAAAACAGTAAGTTATACTAAAGTTGAGATACAAATAGGCCAAGTTAGGAAACAAATTAAATGTAATACGAATAAATCCCAATTAATCCTTACTAAATAAAAGAAATATCTTACTTTGTTATATTTCTTTAGTATTAAATTATGCCACATAAAGTAATTAGTGTTAATTAAATATAAGTTTACAAAAATCAATGTAGTATTATTGAATCAATTTTAGTTAGTATTGATTTGATATTTCACCAAGCCATCCGGAGTAGTAAATATTAGTTTATTTTAGCGTTCTAAACATTCATTTCGTATATACTATCAGGATTGGGAAAAATACTAAAACAAAATTAATTTTATACTAATGGGAATTTTTGCCCATACTAATACTAATTAATACTTATTAATGCCAAAACACGAGGTCAGAAATTAAATTAATACTAATTTAAATTAATTTAGTATATACTAAATTAATTTTTGAAGGCCTATACTAAATTAATACTAATTAATTTAGGTAGTGTAGAAAAAAATTAAGTTAATACTAATTAAATTAATTTGGTATATACTAAATTAATTTTCGAGGGCTCATACTAAATTAATACTAATTAATTTAAGTGGCGTAATGAAATACTAAAAAAATACTAAAAAGTAGAGCATTATTTTTTTTAATATGTATTAATTAGTATTAATTAGTATTAGTATTAACTTTTTTCCCAACCCTGTATACTATAAAGTAAACTAACTTAGTATATACCAAATCAGTTTTAATGAGTATTAATTTGTTTTTATCAAGCCACCTAATTTAACACTAGTTAATTCAGTTTGACATTTCAAAACTCAATTAAGTATATACGAAATTAATTTGGCAATAACTTTATCATAATGTTTTATAAATTTAAAATGAATTATTATTTACTTTAGTATTAGAGCCTTGGTATAAAATTATATTAATTAAGTATTAGCACAATTAGTTTCCTCTAATTTCATATTGGTCAAAATTAATCCAGTACGGATTCAGTATGAGTCTAGTACGAGTCTAGTATTAATTCTTAACCTTGATAAGAAGTAAGAAAAGTATTATTAAACATCAAGCTGTCGCTCTTAAAAGTAAAACATAATTTAAAAAGAAATAGGTTTTAAACATTTCTATATAGTAAATTGATTGAATTGTACTGCAAAATTGACATAATATTGATAGCGTGATAGTTCTGAAAAATGGGATTAATTACTATGATGATATTTTCGCCGTTAAGGGAGGGATTGCGACAAATAAATCAACAATTTTAGAACTAATTAATGGTTAATTTATATTTTATAAATCGTTATTTAGATATATAGCTGAATAATAATAAATGCTGTATTGAAGCCTAAGAACTAGTTTTATCATTTCAAATGATATAGTTGATTAAAGTTACTTCAGTTTATTGGAATTTTTTTCTTAATTTTGTTAGTTTTACTTAGTTAAACTAACTTTGTAGCATAGTATTACGTAGGGTGAGGAATTAGTACTTGGTTAGTACTAGGTTATTTAGGTAGACTTAAATTTAACTAAATTAATTTGGTTAGGACTATATTAAATTAATTAATAGAGATATGCCTAGTAATGAGTAAAACTAATTAATAACTAAAATTCTAGTATTAAATCAAATATAATAAATGGCCAAATGTCTAGTACTAATTAAATGAATTAATAGTACTAATTCAAACCAATGAGTACTAATCCAGTACTAATCCCGTGTTTATCTAGTACTAATCTAGTTACAACATAGTACTAGTTTAAATTAACTAGTACTAATTAATTCAATGTTAATCTAGTATTAATCTAGTACTATTATAGTACTAGGGTTAGAAAATGTTTTTAATACTAAATGAAATTAAATTAATGGCCACCTGCTTAGTAATAATTAAAATTACTTAATAATAATAAGCAGTACTGAATCAAATTAATTTGGTGCTAATCTAGTACTAACTAGTACTAATCTAGTACTGATTCATTCAGTACTAGTTCATAGAGTTGGGAAAATAATTAATTAACTGATAAATGGCAATACTAAAATTAATTAATGCCAAGCAACAATTAATTAAAATTAAATAATTTTATTAAGCCTCTCGATTAATTAATTAATAAATTAATTGTTGACCGAGGGAATAATTTAAACTAACTAATACCAAGAAAATTTAGTTAAAACTAATTAATCGTACTTAATTAATTATTATTTTAAATATTAAATATTCTTTTCCTAACCCTGCTAATTCAGTACCAGGGTTGGGAAAAAAAAGTAAAATTAATTAATTAATTAATTAATCAAATAATTAATTAGTGAAAAAATTAATTATAATTAATTTTTTTCCCGGAGAAAATTAATTAATTAATTAATTGGGAGGCCTGGTAAAAATAATTAATTTTAATTAATTATTTTCAGATTCAAAAATTAATTGATTAATTAATCAGGAGGCTTGCTAAAATTTATTAATTTTAATTAATTATTGCTTGGCATTAATTAATTAAAATTAATTATTTGCTGGAGGATAATTAATTAATTAATTAATGGATACATTAGTCAGCATGTAAGAATAATTAATTATTTTCCCAACCCTGTTCAGTACTAATTTAGTACTAATTTAGTACTAATCGTGCTGATTTAGTATTACTATAGTTATTAACCGTCGAGGGTAAGCAAGATATATTAATGAAGTAGAATAGTAGTAATTTCAAATAAATTTAAGTCAAATGTAATTTATATACTACGTTGTATAAGAACTACTTATTATTTATTAACTATATCTGGAACTGATGTTAATTTCTATATAATTTATATAAGTTACTTTAGGTTTATTGAACATATATATGAAAACATGATTGAGATGATTAATTTGAATTAGTATTAGATTAATTTTGGCTAAAGTTGAGTTAAATTAAAGTAAATTAAATTAATTGCTGAACCTTTAGTATTAATTGAAATTAATTAATGTTTAGAAGCCTAGTACTGAATTAAATCAAATCAATAGCCTAACGCCTAGTAATTATTAAAACTAATTGATAGCCGAAAGCCTAGTATTAAATTAGATTAAATTAACGTAATGCCAAGTACTAAATTTAGTACTTATTAATTTGATTTGGTATTTATTTTTTTCCCAACCTAGCGGCTAACTATGGCTACACAACAGTAAGTTCCCGTCAGCCACTAGGGTCTAGACTAGGGTTCTTACTTTTTTGTTGAGCTTTTTGATTTGTTGCTGGCGCTGGCGTTTCTAGGGCAGGGCCTAAATTAGATCAGTGCCAAGTACTAAACTTAATACTTATTAATTCAATTTAGTATTGGTTTTTGCCTAACACTAGTTACTAGTAGTATTATTACTAAAGCTAGAACTAGACTTTTTCTAAGTACGGTATCAAAGGTAGTATTGTTAAAGTACTAAAACACTAGTAATAATAGGCTAAGTGGTTTGTTCTAAGCGCTGGACGATGACTAAAAAAATAACTAATTTATTTTGTTTGATTTATTTTGTCTTTTTTTTGAAAACTATATATATGGTTTTCAAGTTTTACATAGTTGTCTTTAATTTTATTTATGACACGTCACTTTATAACTATTTTTTGGACATACAATATATCTATATAGACTCTATAACAGTTACAACGTTTTTTAAGTTTTAAATTAATACTCGAAATTTAAATCTATACTTAATAATTTGAGTTAATCTAGTATAATTTGAGTATATTCCGATTAATTTGAAGTAGTAGTCATGATTACAGATTGATAATCAATCATTTGAATTAGCACTAGATTAATTCTGACTAGAAACAAATTTAACTAGATTCAATGTGTAGTAAAACGCTTAGTACTCAATAAAATAAAATTAATGGCCAAACCACTAGTGCTTACTAAACTTTATTAACGGTTAAAATACTAGTACTAAATTAGATTAAACTTATTTGGCCAGTACTAGATCTAATTCAATTCATGTCAAAAGCCCCATTACTAATTAAATTGATTAATAACAAAAAGTTGAGGACTTAATTAATCTAACTTTGATTAATACCTAGTATAAAACTTAGTACTCATTAATTTTAGTTAGTATAAATGTTTTTTTATCTTAATATAGTAACCTTAAATAAGTTTAATAAGAGCCTTTAGTTTTATTTTTACATAGTAAAAATTCAACGAAATAACACGAGTAACCAAAATACGTATTATTAATATTTAAATCTATAAAAATCACATTTTATTTAACATCGACTAAAAATTATTCAATTATAGTACGTCTACGAGATATTGTTAAATAAAAGGTATTTTAAAGGGTTGTCGTTTTTATAAATATTTTATTTTAGTAATTTCTAGGCGTTTTTGACCGGGTTTATTTATTTATTTCATACACCTATAAACCGCTCTAGCAGTGTAATAAGTAAGGGTGAAGTAAGTAACTCTATCGAATTATCGTCGTAATACTATCGTGTAGTCTCAAGGTAAGGGGTCGTAGTAAGCAAGACTAAATCTTGTTCTTCCTAAGTTCGAGAGACTGGCGTCCTAAGGAAGACCAGGTAGCCCGTACGTACGCCTTCCTGTCGCAGCGCTGGCGCGCAGCTAACGACGGGCGCGCAACGCCCCACCGTTTAAGCCAGGGCCCTTATCGGGCCCGCTTATCTTATCTCTAATCTACTATCGATAAGCCCTCGCGGCGCTAGTCCTCTTCGGTCATTACAAGCAGTATCAGGTTCTTCTATATATCTAGATAGTAAAAAACCCTTACAAAGTAAAGGACGAAAAAATCTATCTACGCGTGCCTCTAAGGCGCTTTTGTGGAAGAGAAAGGTTGCTAATGTAAACATTACGGGGGAAGTTTCTGCGCGTTTATTAAAACGAACTTATGGGTATTACACCTTAGTTGTTTAGACCTAATTTAGGCCCCCCCTGATTTTCTAATATTGTGTATTTTTTGTCTTTAGTATAAGAGTTCTCGTTACTATAACTTTACATCGTTAATTTGTGAGAGTTACAAGCGGTTTTATTATATCGGACTTACTAAACCGATGCTATTTTTCGTAATACGGTATAGCTAACGTGTACTGCTACTTCACGGCTAGCTATACCGGTATACTTTTGGGTTTTCAGGACGTGTATATTATCCGTAGGCGAGTACCCGGTGGGAATTAAACCCACGACCTTGGCCCCCTAGCCAGGGCCTATGACGACTCGACCAACGCGCTATACGGGTTTTTTGACCGGGTTTAACACCGGTAAATACGGGGTTATCGGTCTAGTTTAATACCGTTTTCCGACGAGAAAGTTTTTAACTACGATTATATAGTTCGTATAGGTAAACTAAAGTATTATTTTAAGCGATTTAAGATACCGAAAGAATTATTAGCGTAGTAACTCTTCCGCGTGCCGAATCCGGGTTTCCGGAAAACGGGACAAGTTTCGAGCGATTGTTTTACGAAATTTCGCCGATAAATATTTACGAGTAGCGCGTCGGTTTAATTTTTGTTTAGATTTGATTTCGAAATAATCGTTGACTTATTGTTGCTAATATTAGTTAAAACTTTACGAGTTTCAAGTTAACGTATTAGTTCGTGATAAGTTTATTGTAGAATCTTTTTATAATCGCGAGAGATTGACGTTTCGTTTATAAATATCTAACGTTTTTAAAACTTTAAAAAGCTTTTCGATGTACTTTAACGTAAACTCGAGCCGTAATCAAATATATTTAAACATTAATTTTAGTCGTTAGATAGTTTTATAGTATTCGATATTATTTTCGCGAAGATATTTATTAATCATTTATACCGAATAACGAGTAAAAATTAATTTAAAAAACCTTACGGCTTAAACGAAAACCGATTTTTAACTTTTCGAATAATATATCGAAAAGTTATATTAGCTAACGTTATCGGGGTTTTAAAAGACTTTCTACTAAGCCACTAAGAATCTTTTATTACGCCACCTAGAAACCCTATTTATTATAAGTCTGATTTACGTATAAGTAAGCCAGAAAGTAACTTATAATAAGTAAGGTATAACTTCGTAGGTAAATGGAAAACATTTAACAACTTAACTACTTACACCGTTTTTATTTATTTTTATATACCGTAACTCGATAGTAAGAAAATAGAAGCAATAGATATAGTAGAAGTAGTATAAGTAGTACAAGTAGTCGAAGTGAGAGAAGTAGTAGAAGTACTATTAATATATTTAGTTGTTATATTTGGTTTATTATATATCGACTATAGTAGAAGTTACTTTTAAGTTCATATAGGCCATCTAAAGTAAAGTCTTTAGGTAGCTTTATAGAAAATTATAAGTAGCTTAATAAAAAGTTATAAGAAGAAATATAAATAAGTAGAACGTAAGTAGTAAGCCTTAGCTAATAAGACGACTACTTAAAATAAAGAAATCGACTAAGTCGGCTATAAGCCGACAACCCGTCGGAAATAATCCGATCGGAATAACCGTAACGAGAAAACTAGTAAGAAGCTAAAATACTTCGCTTTAATACTAAACGTCGACTAGTCGTCTAATAAAAAAAACATTTTTACGCTACGGTTAAAGATAGTTTTTTTTTTAGCGACTAGTCGACGACGGGTCGGCGACGACGAAGTATAAAAAGTAACTTTATCGACTTGCCGAGTAAAGAAATACTCGGTAAGTAAAAGTTTTTTTACGTTTTTTACTTTTTATATTTTTTTATCTTCGCTTTTTGTCTACTATCCCTCGGCTACTTTTCGCCGACTTATCGTAGACCTTAGTTTATTATCTTCTTTTTTACTAAGATATTATCCTTACGGTCACTCCGTTTTTTCTTTACAAAAGTTCTTTTTTTAATCGTTAAAACGATCGATCGTTGACTTAAGTATTATATCGTAAAATAACACTAAAAATATTTTTCGCGTTAACTTTTTTTTAAAGCTATTTACCGGTAACTTAAACCGTCTAACTTAAATATTATAAGACGGCCTCGTTTAAAAATGTTTTGCTCGACTCTCCGTCTTATTTATTTGAAAATTCGTCGAGTTGTTGAATTATTTGTTTAAAGGAGGTAGGAGACGTATCGATGTAAAATGCGGAAAGTCGCGATAGTTTTGATTTTTTTACTAAACTTTATAAGACCAACTGTACTTTTTAAATGTTGAGTTTAAGTAAGATATATCACTAAAAAAAAAATAATAGTAGTTTTATAATAGTTGAAGTTTTAAATATTTAATAAAATATTATATATAATAACTAGTTGTAATCAAATACTTAGATTTGGAAGTCATATCCCTAACTATATAATTTATATTCGTTTTATCGCTGATAATGTTAAAGATATAAATAAAACCATTATTTGAAGGATTTGTATCGGTTTTAGTCAGATAAATACTTATTAATACTTATGTATTTTAACTAGCAAAGTTAACAAAAAAACACTACAATCAATTAATGAAATAATCAATCAGTCAGTTAACTAAATTTAATTAATTATTTGTATAATCTAATATAATTAATGTCGGTGTAAACGATCTGTATTTGGATAGCTATAGAACACTTTGGCTACCGATTATAGACTGCTACTGGTTTAGCTAGTATATAATTTAGTCTTTTTAGTGATGTCTACTATTTTAAGTCTATCTATCGTGAGATGCGCCCGTTTGACTAGATGTCAGACTTTGCTAGCGTATAGCGGTAGTGGGCTTTGAAGCACGTGCTCTAGCGAGTGCTTTAGTGGGGTTTACTAACTGTAATTTAGTACTATAGTGGACTATATCGATAATTAATGAATTTAAATTAATTATTTTACGGTCTAATAGTTAATTTATTAATTAATTAAAAGGTTTAATAAAATTAGTTGATTCTAATTAATTTTAATTAATTTTTGCTTATTGTTAACTAACTTGAAGCAATTCATTTCTGGCGAAAAAATTAGTTAATTAATAAATAGATACATTAGTCATCGAGTAAAAATAATTAATCATTTTGATATAGTATTTACGGTTAGGAAACATACTTGAATAACACTTAATCTTATACTAATGGGAAGTTTTGTCCATACCAGGGTTGGGAAAAAAAAGTAAAATTAAATAATTAATCAGGAGGCTTGATAAAATTAATTAATTTTAATTAATTATTTGGACAGCCAATGATTAATTAATTAATTAATCGGGAGGCCTGTTAAAATTAATTAATTTTAATTAAGTGTTTCTTGGCATTAATTAATTTTAGTATGGCCATTAATTAATTAATTAATTATTTTCCCAGCCCTGGTCCATACTAATACTCAGGGTTGGGAATTAGTACTGGATTAGTACTGGATTAGTACTGGATTAATTTTGGCCAGAATTAAATTAAATTAAATAAATCTGGCCAGTACTAAATTAAATTAAATTAATGGCCAGAGGGCCAGTACTAATTAAAATTAATTAATGGCCTGAATCCCAGTACTAAATTAAATTAAATTAATTGTCCCAGTACTAAATTAAATTAAATTAATGGCTAAGTGCCCAGTACTAATTAAAATTAATTAATGGCCCAAAGTCCAGTACTAAATTAAATTAAATTAATGGCCAAAGGGCCAGTACTAATTAAAATTAATTAATGGCCGAAATCCCAGTACTAAATTAAATTAAATTAATTCGCCCAGTACTAAATTAAATTAAATTAATGGCCAAATGCCCAGTACTAATTAAAATTAATTAATGATAATAGGTAGTACTAATTCAAATTAATCCAGTACTAATTCAAATTAATGTAGTACTAATCCAGTACTAATCCAGTACTAATCCAGTACTAATCCAGTACTAATTAATTCAGTACTAATTCAGTACTAATCCAGTACTAATCGTGTTTATTCAGCCTTTTGTTAACCGTCGAGGGTAAGCAGGATATATTACTGAAATAAAATAGTAGTAATTTCAAATACATCTAAGTAAAATATAATATATATAAAACTCTATATAGTAATTACTTATGATTTATTACTTATTTATTAAATAAAATTTTATTTTCATATAATTTATATAAATTACTATAGGGTAATATATTAAAGATCTATATAAAACTATTATAGAAACAATTAATTTGAATTAGTACTGGATTAGTACTGGATTAGTTCTGAATTAATTAGTACTAGATTAATACTGGATTAGTACTGGATTAGTACTGGATTAGTACTGAATTAATACTGGATTAGTACTGGATTAATTTGAATTAGTACTCATTAATTTGAATTAGTACTCATTAATTTGAATTAGTACTCATTAATTTGAATTAGTACTGGATTGATTTTGGCCAAAATTAAATTAAATTAAATTAAATTAATGGCCCAACGCCCAGTACTAAATTAAATTAAATTAATGGCCAACCCTCCAGTACTAATTAAAATTAATTAATGGCCCAAATCCCAGTACTAAATTAAATTAAATTAATCTGGCCAGTACTAAATTAAATTAAATTAATTTAGCCAGTACTAAATTAAATTAAATTAATGCCAAGAGTCCCAGTACTAATTAAATTTAATTAATGGTCAGAAGGCCAGTACTAAATTAAATTAAATTAATGGCCTAACGCCCAGTACTAATTAAAATTAATTAATGGCCCAAAGTCCAGTACTAAATTAAATTAAATTAAATTAATGCCAAGTACTAAATTTAGTACTCATTAATTTAATTTAGTATTAATTTTTTTCCCAACCCTGCTAATAATAATCAATACCAATTTATGCCCAGACCCGAAGTCAGAAATTAAATTAATACTAATCAAACTTAATTTAGTATATACTACATTAATTACTAAAACGTCATACTAAATTAATACTAATTAATTTATGTCGCTTGATATAAAACAAATTAATACTAATTAATTTTACGTCTCGAAATAAAATACTAAAAGAAATATAAAATTTATAGTATTAATTCTTATCGGTGTAGATTAATTAGTTCTAAAAGTTTTAATTAATGTTCTTTCGAAAAAGTTTTTTTTATATATTCGAACACTTTTCTAAACAGATAAATAAATAGATACATATAGCAACATGTTTGAGAAAAAAATAACTTATATAAAAGCTTAGTTAATTCGCACTTTCTTAATTTAAAAATATAACTATACTTCTTAGTCTTACTAAAACATGTACTGAATTAATTTTTAAAATGTCATAGTAAATTAATACTAATGGAAATTAATTTACTACATATTAAATCAAGTTCTAGAAAGCCATACTAAGCTAATACTAGTGAGTTTAGGTAGACTAGTAAAATATTAAATAGATACTAATTAAAATTAATTTTTAAAGTCTCATACTAAGTTAATACTAATTAAGTTAAGTAGCGTGATAAACTACTAAAAAAATATTAAAAAGTTAGACATTAACTTTTTTAGTATCAATTGATTAGTCTTAATTAGTACTAGTATTAACAGTTTTCCCAACCCCGATAAACAGTACCAATTTAAATTAATAAACACAAAGTCAAATTAATTAAAATTTATTCATTATTAATCCAGTACTAATCGTGTTTTTTCAGCTTTACGATACTTATTAAACTCCGTAAGTAGATATAATATTTCAATAAAATCGTAGTAGTTTCAAATGAATTCAATTAACACTTAATCTATAAAGTACGCTTTATAGTACTTACTAAAGTTAAGAAATAAATTAATACTAAATAAAATTAATAAGTACTAAATTTAATACTTAGTATTAATTTACTTTAATTAAGTTTAGTACCGGACTTTACGCTATTAATTGATTTTAATTAATACTAGGCGTTTTGCCTATAATTTAGTTTAGTTTAATTTAATTTTAGCCAATACTAATTTAATACTAATTCAAATTAATAAGCAGGGTTAAGAAAATAAATTAATATTAATACCAATTAATACTAATTAATCTATACTAAAAAAATTAATATTCTACTTTTTGGTATTTTTTTTAGTATTTTATCACGCTACTTAAATTAATTAGTATTAATTTAGTATAAGCCCTCGAAAATTAATTTAGTATATACTTGTAAGAAGAAATATAGATAGGTAGAGCGTAGGCAGTAAGCTTTAGCTAGTAAAACGACTACTTAAAGTAAAAAAGTCGACCAGTCGGCCACAGGCCGACAACCCGTCGGAGACAGTCCGATCGGAATAGCCGTCGCGAGAAAACTAGCAAAAAGCTAAAATACTTCGCTCTAATACTAGACGTCGACTAGTCGTTTAGTATAAAAAACATTTTTACGCTACGGTTAAAGATAGTTTTTTTTCGGCGATTAGTCGACGACGGGTCGGCGACGATAAAATATAAAAAAGTAACTTTGTCGACTTACCGAATAAAAAAATATTCGGTAAGTAAAAGTTTTTTTATATTTTTTACTTTTTGCTATTTTTTATTTTTACTTTTTATTTATTATTTTTCGGTTATTTCTTACCGACTTATCGTAGACTTTTATTTAATATTTTTTTTTTATTAAAATATTATTTTTACGGTTATTCCGTTTTTTTTTTATATTTTTTTACTTTAATATTTTTTACGGAATTTCGGTCCGAAAAAATAACTAAACTTCGTAATAATAATATTTTAAAAAATACCGTTCGTTAATTAAACGCCGGCCGTACGTTACTTTTTACTTTAAGCTTAATTAGTTAATACTTTACGACTACGACTATTTTATTTAAAGACTTATAAAAGTCGATCGAAATATTTACTTTCGTCTCGTTTATTTAAACTAAACTTACGGTAAAATTTTTTCGCGCCGTTACGTAGTATTTCGAAGTATTTAAGACTTTTATCCGAATAACCGCCGTTAGTTTAAATAATTCCGTCGGAAAAGTTTAATATTTATCGAGTTTTATTTCGCGCGAATACTCGGGTACGCGCGAATAATTTTTTTATTTCCGATAGAAAAACGATAAACCGCCGCCGTATAACTTCGTTCGGTTAAAGCTTAATTTTTCCGTTGTCGTAATAAAAGATTAAATCGTCGTTATTATTTAAATATATTCGTCGACTAGTCGTAGTAATATTTTCGAAGAATTATAGATTATTTAAACTATTATTTAATTATTTTTCGAGTATATAGTCGAGTAACGTAATTTTATCGCCGTTAGATTATATAAAAATAATAATTTTACCGTTATTTAAAACGATTTTATTATTTAAGTCCGCCGCGAATATTTTAACGCCGATACGTAAAAACGTCGTTTATAGAAAAAACTATAGTCGTTAAATTAAAAAACGTTTTTATTTTATTAATTTTATAATACGTTCCGTAGTTTTTACGTTAAACTAAGCTACGATATTTTTTTCGAAAAAACCGTAAGCGACTATACGTAATAATATTAACGCCGACTAAACGCCGAAATATAAAAGTAATACGAAAATCTTACCTCGATTATTTACTTTTTTTTAGTCGTAAAAGTCGTTAACTACTACTAAAAATATTTCGACTAACGCGCCGCCGATAAAAAACACGTAAATAAATCGTTAACTAAACGGCTTTGCGACGTCGACGAATAAAATTTATAAAACCGTAATTATCGAAGTAATAAACGATACCGCGATTCTCGTAGCTCGCGTTTAAATTAAAATACGGCGACTTCGATTAACTCGTTTTTCGATAAAATAACGACTATAAAGTTATAGCTTTTTATTTACTTTTATTATAATAAGCTTAAGTATATAAATAAATAATATTATTAAAAATATTTTTACTTACGTTTTTTACGCGTAATAAACGACGTTATTTATTTATAAAATTTTAACGATAATTTATCGACTAATAACAAGTCCGTAAACGACGATAAGTCGAAAAACTAAAATAACTAACGATATCGACTTTTATCGCGTTAATTAACTTTTTTAAATTTTTTTAAAGTTAAAAACGTATATCCCGAAAATATATAACTATTAGTTACGTTTTTACGATTAAAAACCGAAGTATTTTCGTTCGTTATTTATTAAATATAAACGCCGACGTTAGTTTTATTTCCGAGTTTTTCGTTAAAAAACTAAACTTAAAACTTTTATACTATTAGACGTTTGATTTTACGGCGGCCGATAGCCGACGGATTAAAGCTTTAATAATATATTATTTACGACTTAAGTTACGCGACGTAAGAAACTTTATTAAAACAATTTATACTATTTTTATAAACGTTTATCGATCGGCTATAGAACCGCTTTTTTTTTAAAATACGAGGTTATAAGACTATTTAGGATTAATATTAATATCGGGTAAATAACTTAAAGACTTTTTTTTTTACTTTGGTTATCGCTAACGGCGTTTTAGCGGCGATTATTCGTCGGCGAAGCGTTAGGTATAATATATATTAATAATATTTAATTAAAAAAAAGTAAGCTTATAATATTTATAATCGATAAAAAAAACTTTAAAAAACTATTACTTACCGATAAGTTACCGATTAAAATCCGAGTTTATATTAACGTTTTTAACGTTTCGGTAATTAAAAAAAATTTTATTTTTAAAATAACGATTTATTTTATTAAGTTAACCGAAAAAACTAAGTTTTTTTTTAGACTAGTTTACTACTTATCGTCGGTTTAATAATAAGTTTTTTAAAATTACTTAAAAAAAAAATTAAAAAATAGCCGTATCCGACTTAGTATTAACTTTATTAGATTATTTATTTTATTCGTTTTTAAACGTAACGGTAGTTTTCGGCTATACGTCGACTACCGCGCGTTTAATAAAATTACTATTAAAAATAAATATTTTTTTTTACTTATTAACGAAGTATTAAGTACGTTATAAAAGTTAAATTTTATTTTTAAAGTCGACTTTTCCGAAATATATTACCGTATCCGTATTACTTTTAGCGACGAATAAAAAACCGTTTTTTAAACTAAGTATAGTTTTTTCGAGTATATAGTAATATTTTTTAAGCTTATTAATACTTTAACGACTTTTTAGTCGTATATATAAAAAGCTTTCTTCGGATTAATCGATTTATATTATATTACTTATATAAACGATATTTTAATTTACTCTCGTATACGCGAAAAGTATACGACGTACTTACGATAAATATTCGAACGTTTTCGAAAATACGGGCTATATACTAAATACTTTAAGTACGAATTTTTTAAAAAAGAAGTTGTTTTCTTTAGTTTTATCGTTAAACGCGATAGTATTCGTATAAACTCGAACCGCGTAAAATTAATAAACGAATAACCGGCGTTTATAAACGTTAAAAATATTTAATTTTTTTTCGGTTTTACGAACTTCTATCGGCGGTTTATCGTTAAATACTCGCGAGTTATTCGTTTACTTATAAATTTTATAAAAACTATAATAAATACTTTATTCTCGTAGTTAAAAGAAACCGACGACGTTTTTTAGTTTTTTAAATAAACTTTTTAATAAACGTTTATTTTACGATACTTCGACTTTCGATTACCGACTTACGTTAAAACTAACGTTTTAAGACGGGCCGTAACCGGTATTTTATTTTAATAATATAATAATAAATAATAGTATTTCGTAACGTTTTATTCCCGAAAGTTTTCCGACCGAAAAACGAGATAAAATACCGGTTAATAAAAATTATTAGTTATAATCGAGAGTTTTAAATATTAATAATATTTTTTAAATAATATATTAAATAAAATCTTTGTTTTAACGAACTACTAAGCTTTTAAAAGTATTATTAACGTATCGACGAAAAATCTTTAAAGTCGTTTCGCTCGATATATTTTCCGGCTCGTTTTTTACGATATTAATATATAATATCGTCTTAATACTACTAATACCGCCGATATTATCTTACGTCGATCTAACTTTATATAAAAAAACGTTTTTTACTATAACGTTTTATTAGCTTTAAAATATATACTATTTTTCGCCGATATTACGACGACCGATAAAAGTCGCGACCCCGAAAAAAAAATAAAAGTCGGTAATACTTTTTAAATTATATTTATTAACGTTATCGATTCGTTTATTGTTTTTAAACGAAACGTCGGGTTTTTTTTCGATCTTAAGTTTAATTCTTTTTAATTAAAAAAACTTATTTTACTTAAAGTCGAAGCTATTAAGTTACGATTTACCCGTAAAATAAAAAAAATATAAATTATTCGGAGTAATATCGTAAAACTAACGTTTTTTTTAAATACGTAAGATTCCGTTATAAAAAAAACCCGAAGCTTAGACTATTTTAAGTTATTAAGTTCGATAGTAAAAAAAGTTTTATCCGACGAAACGGCGAATAACGAAAAGTTTTTAAGCCCGTTTAAAAAATTTATTTTATTTTTATAACGTTTCGATATCGACTATATATCGTATATAACTAATATTCGTTTTATCGGATCGAAAAAAAAATATAATATCGATAGTTAAGATTTATTATTTTTTCGTAAACGCGTCGTCGTTTTACCGTATACCGAACTACGATATACGTTTATTACTTTTTACTACGATAATAAACGCGTTAATTATTTAAGTTATATCCGTAACGAAAAACTATTAATTCGTAAGTTTTATTAGCTTAACTTATCGTAAGATATTCGTCGATATATCGTTAGTTACCCGACGTATTAAAGCGTTAAAGTCTCCCGTTATAAGCCGTTTAGTTTTTTAGTCTTACTACTTCGTTTAAAACACTTTTTTAAAAAATTAATATAAATTTTATTACTAGCTTACCGCTTAACGTTCGTTAAAATAACGCCGAATATAATATAATTTTAGTTATCGTAGATAGATATATTAAGTATATTATTTACTTACCTACTTAAAAAACTATTAATATTTTAAAACTAGCCCGACTAATTTACGAATATATAAAAATTAAATTCGATATATTAATAAAAATAGTATCGGATCGAAACTACTTTATTATTAGTTATTTTTAACGAAAACTTAACTAATTACGAAAAACCGTAATACGTTTATTTACCGTTTATTATTTATAAACCGACGGATAAACTAAATAAATATATTAGTCGTTAAAAAAATATTTTTATAGTTATTATTCGACCGATTTATAATAATAATCGCGAGTATTACTAAACGCCGTTTTTTCGTTTAATAATCGAAAATACGTAACTATTAAAATATCTTTTTTTAAAACGTTATATAAGTTTTATTTTCGTATATTATAATAAACTATTAATAACGAAAATAAAACGAAAGTATAAAGTATAACGGAAAAACTTCGCCGATTACGAACCGTACGGTTATAAATAAAAAAATATTAAGATAAATAAGTCGCGGTATAAAAAAAACATTATAATAAACGTTATATACTTATAGAATTTTCTTTCGAATAAATCGTTAGATTATTTACGAAAAATTTCCGATTCGTCGGCGGCCGTAAAACGAGCCCGATATTTATTAAAGTTAAGATTATTAAGAAAATAAAAGTATAAACTTATAAAATAGTTTTTTCTATTAAATACTCCCGTATATATAATATTTTTTTAGTTTTTATATTAAAGCCGTAAACTAATCGTAACGTAGTCGTTAAATAAACTTTTATACCGTTACTAGATTTTATTAAAAAAAACGAAAAATAAAAAGTTAAAGATATTATTAGCTATCGTAATAACGGATTAACGACTTAATTTTTAATAAAATAAATAAAATAGCTAGCCGAATATAATATTTAAAAGTTAAAAACGAATTTTGTTAACGTATTACGCGTCTTAAATAAATATTTAAAGAAAACTCAACGTTAATATAAGAAATAAGCCGATTATACGACGACTAATTAACGTTCGGTCGTTTTTATAATTATTATTTATATTTTATTAAAATTTATTCTATTTATTTATTATTTTATTATCGAAAAAACTATCGTAAATAGTACCGAAAAATAGCCGTCTAATAAAAATTATATTATCTTACTAATTCTTTATTTTTTATAAAACCTATCTTTAAGTCCGTTTTAAACGACTAAACGCCGCCGACCGTTCGCGCGTAACTTTTAATTTTTACTTTTTTTCTTAAAAAAACTTTAGTTAAGACGACTTTTACGTTTATTACTAACGATAAGTAAAGTTACTATAAAAAAAACAATCACCTTAAAAAAAACCGTAGTTAAGTATACGTATATATCGCGAACGTAGTAGTACGTAGTCGCCGCGTTAAAACTCATTAATTCGTTTTTTTATAAAGCCGTAGTAATTTTCTTAACTTTACTTTAGTTAGTAAAAATCGTAACGTTACTTTAAAAAACTAAGTTAATAACCGCCTACTATTCGGGAAAAAGTCGTTACTTACTAACCGATGTATTATACGGTTAAGCTTCGTTTACTTAATCGATAGTTTAACGTTAGATATTAAAGTAGTTTACGCGGCTAAACTACGAATTTTCGTTTTATTCGTTGTTTTATCGACGATTATCCCGACGTTTTATATTAAAAAAAAAGCTTAAAAACGGAGTAGTTTATTATTCGTCGTTATTATATTAACTAAAACCTCGAAGTTTGTAAGTTTATCGTCGACCGACCGAGAAACGGGCTAAAAAAAAACACGTCTAAAATAAATACTAACTTCGCGTATTTTAATAAGTTACGTAGCTAAAGTTTTCGCGGTAGTTACGTCGAAGATTTTACCGTTACCGGTCGTTTTAACTTTTTAATTTACTCGAAATATCGTTTATTAACGTTAAATTTTTTAAATAATTCTTTTAACTATAAAAAAAATCTTATATTACTATTAATTTTTTCGATAACCCGTCGGAAACTAACCGTAAATATTTATAACTTCGTAGCTTTTACTTTTAACGTCGTACGCGACGTATTTTAAGTAGTTACTATTTTTAATATATAAGTATTTTAACTTTATATCGAAGCCGGTTTTACCGACGTAACGTATATAAAAAAACTACCGGTCGTTAATTAATATTACGATTATATTAACTAATTATCGTTAATGTATAGTATTACCGTTTGTAAAACGGTCGGCGAAACTTATAGCCTTATTAAAAAAAAATATATTAGCTACTTAAGCTTTAAAGAATTCGCCGTTAGTAGAAAAATTAATACTCGTTATTATCGGGAAAACGTCGAAGACTAGTCGTTTAAAAGTCGCGGTTAAATTTAAAGTTATTGTAGGTATTATTAGTAATAATAATTTAAATAATTATAAGTTAAAGTTAAAAATAAATAAGTAAAAAGTATTTTTTTTATTTATACTTATTTCGAACGACGTTTTTTAAACTCGTTTTAAACTTTTTTTATTTTTTTTTTATAAATATATCGAGACTTTATTTATATTTTAATTTAAATATATAGTTAATAGTATATTACCGTATCCGAAAGTAATAAATAAAATCTTACGACTTTAACGTTTACCGTACTATTATTAATCGATATCGGGTCGTTATTTATTTAAAAAAAAAAAATAAAGTTTTAGTTAAATTCGGGTTTTTTTTTTATTATATTTACTTTATAATAATAATTATACTTTTACTACGATTTACGTAAAATCGAAATCGTAAAATTAATATATAACCGACGAATCGTAGACTAAATACCGACGCTTCGCCGAATTAATTAATATAAAACTTTTTACGTTAAATTTATTTAAAGTTAGTTTTACTATAAACGTATTAAGTTTTAATAAAGTATAAAAAAAACAACTTACTATCGCGAATTAACCGCCGAGTTATCGTTTTAATTTATTAATTACTTAATTAAAAATTTAAAAAATCGTCTACTATTACTACGCGGCGATCGTTATACTAACGATAAACGATATACCTAAAGCCGAGTTTTTATTATTTTTATCTCGAGTTAATAACCGCGAAAACGACTAATAACCTACTAGTAATTTACTAATAGCCGAATATTAGCTAATTTTCTAGCTAAATAAGTTTTTTTTTTTAAAAAAGTTTTTTTATTATTTAAAACCCGATAAAACTATAGCCGTTAATAAAAAAGCTATAAGTTATCGCTTAATATTCGTCGACGAGCCGTCTTAAAAACGCCGTCGCCTCGAGTAATAATACCGGGACGGTATTATTAAAAGAAAAAGATAATATAAGAAGAAATATAAATAGGTAAAACGTAAACAGTAAGCTTTAGCTAGTAAAACGACTACTTAAAGTAAAAAAGTCGACTAATCGGTTATAAACCGACAACCCGTCGAAAATAGTCCGATCGGAATAACCGTCGCGAAAAAACTAACAAAAAGTTAAAATACTTCGTTCTAATATTAAACGTCGACTAGTCGTTTAATATAAAAAATATTTTTACGCTACGGTTAAAAACAGTTCTTTTTCGGCGACTAATCGACGACGGGTCGGCGACGATAAAGTATAAAAAAGTAACTTTATCGACTTACCGAATAAAAAAATACTCGGTAAACAAAAGTCTTTTCATATTTCTTACTTCTTACTACTTCTTATCCTTACCTTCTGTCTACTATCCCTCGGTTATTTCTCGCCGACCTATCGTAGACTTTTGTTTAACATCTTCTTCTTCATTGAGATACTATCTTTACGGTCACTCCGTTTTCTTTTTACAATACTTAATTAATTTTAATTAGTATTAATTTAATTTCTAACTTCGGGTCTTGGTATTAATTAGTATTAATTAGTATTAGTAAGGGTAAAAATTCCCATTAGTATAAAAGTTTTTTTTTTAGTATTTTTCCTAACCTTGGTGGCTATTAATTAAGCTTAATTTAATTTGGGCCTAAAGTAATTTAGTACTAATCTAGTTCTAACCTAGTACTTATTCCCAACCCTAACTATTAACTACGTATTATTTTTTACTTACTTTTCGAATCGATTATTTATTTGTATTTCAAGTAAATAAATTATATGAAATTAAAAGTATTACTTAGATGATTAATTTAAATTAGTACTAAAGTAATACTATATTAATTTGATTTATTACTGTTAAATTTGGATTAATACTAAAATAAACTAGACTTCCTAGACACGTAACAGAAAACACATACACACATACACAAATTATGGGGATGTGTAGTATACGCGCGAGGTCTTAATCGGAAGTCCTGAACTCCTATTCAGTTATTCTTTCAGTCAAGCGGGACTCTATACCTTTTCATGATATACATTGCCGTAGATCTCATTGTATCGTCGTGTTCTCTTGTGAAACTATATAAAAAACGTCTTGATTGAATTAAAAAATTAGTTGTCATAGTAAAACTCTTCCGTCTTCTTTCTCTTGGTTAAACTACCGACTATCTGATTATAAACCTTTGAAAACTATGCCTCTACTTCTTAGTTATCTAACACCTAATTTTGCTATTTATACTTAGGCAGGGCTACTTAGCCCGACATAGTATTTATTAATTTGATCTAGTACTAGATTGGTACTATATTAACTTTGTCGAAAGTTAAATTATAATCAATTAAACTAAATTCATAACAATCGCTTAGTATTAAATTGAATTAAAATAATAGCTAAACGTTTAGTACCAATTAAAAATTTACATTGCTTAGAATCTTACGACTTTTTGTTTTCGCGTCTTTTTTATCTTTTACTAATGTTATTTAATTGTAACAAACATTTTAACAACTAATATTGTTATTAAAATAATGATTTTAATAGTTATAAATACTAATGTTATTATTTAAGCAGGTGATGTAGTATATTACTATGCCGGTTTACTTTTCAAACGCTTGTTTATTAACGGGGTTGTTTTAGTATAAGTATTTTTGGTAACTAAATAGTAACTTAGTTAATTAGTTGACTAGTATCAATTTAAAATTTAGAAATATTTTCCCTTATCCTGTTCTAGCATTTATAAATCAGATCTGTCTAAAGTTGAGTATTTATTTAAAGAAAAATCAAGCGTTTTTCTATTTTTCGTAACAACAAATCAATATTAGTATCAACTTGATAAAGTAAAAAAAATCGCCTTTCTTTTAGTGCGGTTGCCCTTCAAGCTCTGGAGTGTACCGTGATTTTAACAAAGTCTTACTTAGAAAAGTCATATTTCAATTGATAAAGGGATAGATTTTGGTGGTCAAATCGGCAGGTCCTGGCAAAAATTGCAAGAGTTTGCTTCCAAGCAGTACGATACGCATCATGCACTGAGTCAAAACGCTTAGGCCCGTTTTAGGAATTATGGGTCTAGACTTTATTATGGGCCCCATAGCTCGTAGTAGTAGAGTGGAGGGTGGGTTGAGACAGATTGCCATATCGCGACTCATGCTTCAACATTAGACATCTTCACACTGCCTAGAGTGCAAACCACCTGCCCTCGCCACCGACGACAAACAGCACAAGATGCACAGCCTCGCAACTCTTCGCTCGGGTGGCTACCGAGAGGCGAGCCTTACTAGGCTAAAATTGACCGAGCGTCTCGATGTATTTCCAAGTGAGATACTGGACAACGAAAAGTACGGTGTTGCCAACACGCTCGAGATACTCGATCTATCCGGGACTGGAATATCGGAACTACCCGTCGACTTTGGACTCCGGCTGCCGCGTCTAAAGATTGCGTTTTTCAGCAACTGCAAGTTCAAGGAATTCCCCAGAGTGCTTGCAAAGTGCCCGTGTCTCGAGATGGTAGCGTTCCGCAGCAATGGAATGACGGGGTGGGCACAGGGACAAAACGATGGCGAAGTTTCAGAGCATTGCTTCCCCTTCCCTCCACGCCTTCGATGGTTGATTTTGACAGACAATAAGCTGGAGAGCATCCCGTCCAGTATTGGCCGCTGTGCGCAGCTGGAAAAGTGCATGTTAGCAGGCAACTATCTAGCGGGCCTGCCGGATGCCATGGCCGGATGTCAAAACCTCACCCTGCTGAGACTAGCTGCCAATAAGTTGCAAGCACTACCAACGTGGGTGTCAAACATGCCAAGGCTGGCCTTTTTATCATTTGCCGGCAATGTGTGTGCAGGACAAGGAGATGGCGATCTTGATCTTGAGGGAAGAATGCCAAAACATCACATCTCACCTCTTCCGCATGTTGACTGGGACCGAATCGAGATCCATCATGTCCTGGGCGAGGGTGCTAGTGGCATTATATCTAAGGGAACTATTAGGAACAAAACAAGGACTCACAGCAGTGCCGCCAATTCGGACGACGCCAATCAGACGGCCACAGCAGACCCTGACTCCTTCCCAAGTTCTGTGGCGATCAAGATATTTCGGGGCGCACTTACAAGTGATGGCACGCCGTACGATGAGATGGCGGCGTGTCTAGCAGCTGGACAGCACCGTAATCTGGTTCGTGTACATGGGCAGGTTCGATGGACCATGAGCCCTGACGATGGCGATCACGGCGAAGAAGTCGACGCGCAGTCCAGAGGCAAAGAATTCAAGGGAGGCCTCATCATGGAGCTCATACCGCCCAGATATCGTGTGCTAGGTCTCCCGCCATCCTTTGAAACTTGCACGCGAGACTGCTTCGACAAGGACGGACCCGATGCTAAGATTCTGCCAGCAAAGGATGCCATTAGTATCCTCATAGGGGTGGCATCGGCTATAACCCACATGCATGGGCGTGGCATCATGCACGGTGATTTGTATGCGCACAACATTCTCGTTTCCAAAGGTGGAGATGGCAACAATCAAGACGAGGAAACTCATGCTATACTGAGCGACTTTGGAGCTGCAACAATGTACGCGAACGGTACGGAGATGGCCGTGTTTGATAAACTCGAGAAGATCGAGGTGTTGGCATTTGGTTATCTTATTGAGGATATGCTAGGTTTGATGGAAGTGCCAGTCAAAGAAGAAAGTGCTTTGAGCACAGTTCGTGGCCAGTTGGTTCACCTCTATAGCCGGTGCGTTGTCTCCCCAGTTGCCGGTCGCCCGACATTTGCCGCCATACATACGGAGTTGGAACACATTGCTGGGTTGGTTTGATGGTGTATGGGAAGAGAGTACATGGAGTTGTGCGCAACCAGTTTAAATCATAGTTTAACATCGCCTTTATTTACTTGATTCTAAGACATGCTAGGGGATTCTATCTGTATTCCCCTTACGACCTTTAACGCTGCCACTTACCCGATATGGTTGGCGTGGCAAGTTCATCCAACTCTAAAAAAAGCTTTAAAATAAATTTGTCGTTCGCAGACTGCGCCTGAGGACGTTGCTGAGATCCAAGCATACCAATCCCACACCATGGTTGAGGGAATGCAGGCACGTTGTCCACTTTCGATAGGGTGCGAGCCTTGGTGGAAATTTGGGGTTCAAAAAACCCAGATTGTTGTGGTCACGGTTGATGAGCATAAATTAGTACGGGCTGCACAACGGAAGATCGGCCCTACTGATAGCTCTTACTTCCGAAATGGTGTCTCTGCCAGTGTCGACTCGGCCGTGTTCAAGCAGCCGGTAGACATTACTAGTGGCTACATAATGCAGAGCATCCAAGCCATATGCTGGCCGAGCGAGCAAGTTCGACACTACTGGCGTCGTTCAGGAGATACGCATTCACACAAGGGAGCTATTAAGTTTGGCTGTCCTACGTGAAACCCCTGGGTTTGCCAACTCATGGATTGGTAGAGTGGGCGAAAGCTCGCTGACATTAGTTAAGAATAATGTTAAGTAACCTCTTAAGTAACACTGCTTTGGCTTGTATACTTTGACACCTGCTACTTACTCACTTGAACAGCTGCACTGTTGTACGATGTATGGAAATTGTAGACGAATAATAAGCTTTTTTCTTTTCTCTCCGGACAACTCTCAAGCTTTAGCAAGCACCGAATTTTGCAATATAGGGGCCAGCACCATCAAAATTGCTCTTAAGAATTGAAATGTTCTCACCGAACTCTGATGCAGCACGGAATGGCCCCGACTTAGCTAAGTAATTCATATCTACTTTGGTTGCTGGTGTCGACACCACCCTATTGCGTCGACGCATGCAACGCAAAAAGTAAGTAAGCACGCCTCTATCACCTCACAACGTATCATTGGTAGTAATAATACCTCCAGGTGATTAGCAATAATTGTATAAGCCGTGTAATAAATGCAAGCTCTTGGGCCTTTTTTACCGACTCCTTACTTGCGGGGAAATATCACTTCTCCGCATCGGTTCGGTTGTGAATCCGAATGAATTTGGATAGAAAGGCATATCACCGGAGACTGATCGCCTCCATCTAAGCGGTCATAATACAATCCCGATTTAGCGCGTTTTTTTTTATTTTAGCAGGTTCTCCTGCCGAGAAGTGATCTGGCCGAGCCGTGGGATTTGACGTATTGTACCAGCCTAGCTATGATTGTAGAGACGTTACTTAGCCGACAAAATTCATAGTAAATACATACTATGCAGACGGATGGCATGCCTCTTCGGTCACAAGATGCGTCTCGAATGGCAAGCGGTCTTTTTGACCCTGTGTATAATTTCTATTTTAAGTACATGTCGTCTTTGGTACTCGGGTTAGACACACAGGCACACAGACATGATCAACACTTTTCTCACGCCAAGCGGATTTCGACTGTATATAATAACCTGCCGTGGTCCGATCTAAACTGAAATTATTTATCGATATCACTATTACAGACCATAACCGACCACTTGCAACAAAGGATGCCGTTCAAGATCAAGGACAAGCCGGTGGAAAACCTGCGGCCCATCACGGTCCGGGTCATTGGTGCGGGCTATTCGGGCATTGTAAACGCAATCAGGTAGGGCAGTACTTGTATTTAAAAGCTAATAGTGTATGCTAACAATATAGAATACCGCAGAGAATTCAAAATGTTGACCTCGTCGTGTACGAGAAAGAAGAGGACATAGGCGGTGTTTGGTGAGTCTTTGCGAGCTATTCAGTAGAATATACGTAGCTTTACTGACAGTATAGGTGGGTGAACAGATACCCTGGTATTGCTTGTGATATTCCATGTAAGCATACTCGTATCTTATATTCGCCTCAATCTAACTGTGCAGCTCATTCCTACCAATACTCGTTTGCGCCTAATCCTCGCTGGAGCTCACTCTATGCTCCGGGCAAAGAGATTCAGCAGTACCTCAAGGCGACCGCTGAGAAGTTCGGTGCCACGAGGTATATCAAGACTTCCCACAAGCTCGAAAGTGCCAAGTGGGATGAGGCCAACAATGAATGGTGAGCTCTGTGAATATCGAAGATGGACTTTGAGAAAAGGCTAATAGAAAAGGGTCCTGTTGGTTAAAGATATAAAGGCAGGGTCTACTTTTGAAGAGCGCTGTACAATTCTCATCACAGCCCGTGGCCAGCTGAATAACATCAACTGGCCCGAGATCGAGGGCCTCAATGCATTCAAGGGCAAAATTATGCATTCGGCAGCATGGGATACCGGCTATGACTTCAAGGACAAACGCGTGGCGGTTGTCGGGAATGGATCCAGCTCGATACAGATTGTGCCAGCTTTGCAAAAACTTGACGGTATCAGCCTCAAGGTCTTCATGCGCTCGCGCACCTGGATTTCGTCCCGATTCGGCGACAAGACCATGGCTGAGCTTGGCCTTGACCCAAACGACGTCGAATGTGAGAAAGCCATTTTGATCCTTCAGCCATTCTTGCGAGAACTAACAGTGTAGTTCCTGTCAATAAGAGAGAGGCGTGGGCCAGCAACGCCGATGCCTATTTCAAGTTGCGCAAGGCCTTCGAGACAGACGGCAATGGTATCCACGACTCCACCATTCTCGGCACTGAGATGCAATTGCTGTTCCAGAATGTCTTCCGTGCCGGGATGCAGGAGCGCCTCAAGGAGCGCCCAGACATTTTCAACCTCATTGTGCCCGACTTTGCTCCAGGTTGTCGTCGCCTTACCCCTGGGAAGGGTTACCTCGAGGCTTTGGTGGCTTCTAATATTGAAGTCATACCCGAGGCTGTCGGTAAAATTGACGAGACTGGCATCACCACAGCTGCTGGCCGTCATATGGATGTCGATGTCATTGCGTTTGCAACGGGCTTCAAAGTCTCAGAGCCACCGCCGTTTCCCGTAATCGGCCGCGGCGGTCTGTCGTTGAAGGACCGCTGGGCCGCTAAGCCTGAGTCGTACCTGTCCGTTGCTGTTGACGGATTCCCTAACTACCTAATGATGTTCGGACCCAACTCAGCCATTGGCTTTGGCAGTCTGACCAAAATTCTGGAGGCCGAATGCGACTACATTGTGCAAGTCATTCGCAAAGTACAGCGCGAGGACTATGCAACGATAGAGCCTAAGAAGGAGCGCGTAGCTGACTTCAGCGAGTACATTGGTTCGTACTTTGCGAAAACCGTATACATGGACAAGTGCCGGTCGTGGTACAGAACACAGGGTGGCACCGGCGACTGGATTTGTGGTCTATGGCCTGGCTCAACGGTGCATGCCCTTGAAACCCTGCGGTCTCCACGCTGGGAGGATTTCGACTATACGTCGGCAAACCCCAATCTCCTCACGTGGCTCGGCAACGGCCGTAGTGTGACGCAGGATGCAGGCCGCGACGCGGCGTGGTACATCAACCCGGGCGAGGTTGACATCCCCCGCGAGGGCAAGCCGGAAGAGGACCCGCGCTACCAGGTACGGCCCTGGTCATACTGAATAGTCAACCATGATGTAGCGAGGTAGATAATAGAATATTTTTTCACTTATTCTTATTAAATACGCGTCAGTCAGATACTCTCCAGAAGCCGAGAGAGGCATGAAAGGCCTAAGAAGGCTGTCGGAATTCAGCGACTTTGGGTGGATTTCGGGAGCTGATGACACTGTTTTCATATTGATGCATTTGGCATGTTGGCATGATGCAAGCGCCCGGCGATAGTCCAAGACAAAAAAAATTGCAATGATATTTGATGTCTATGGCACACAAGATAAAAAAAAGACAAAGATGCAACGCTAGAGACCTAAGAGCTGCATGGTGATGTTGTAATCGCGGTTTAGGCGAAATCCACTTTTGTTTACTTGTTTATTTCTCTAGTTTTTGTGTCATGGTTCACGCTTAACACCCGGCGAAAGGGCGCAAAAGGTGTAACACGGCGGCTGGCGCGTCCCGCATTGTCGGCAATTATGTTGTCAACGCAAAATGGCATCATGCTCAATGATCACCAATAGGGTTGGACGTCGTTTGGAAGGTCGGTGGATTATGTCGTTTATGCCTTGCCGGCTGCGATCTCTGCTTATAGTTAGCTTGATATTCACTAGTATGGGCAACAAAGGACAGCGGGACGCACTCTCAACATCGGCAACAGCCTGCTGGAGGATCTGCTGGAGAGCCTTGGGGTTCTCCAGCTCCTTCGTGACCTTGGCGATCACGCTCTGGGCAAGCTCGCGCTGCTGACGCTGCTTGACCTGGCCCTCGTAGCGCACCCACGAGTCCAGAACGGCCTTGGCCTCGGCGGCGATGGCGGTCTTCTGCTCCAGCTCGAAAGCCTGAGCCTCCAGAGTGGCAGTCTCCTGTTTTATATTAGTACTGAGAATAATCTCGTCGGACTAAGACACGTAGAAGCTCATGTCGGCACCAACCTTGGAGACGGCAAACAGGCTCTTGGTAATGTCAATGACACCCGACATCTGCTCGACGTTGGCGATGCGAGTCTTCACGGCTTGCGAGTGATCGGCGCGGGCAGCATTGAGGATGTTCTTGATCTTCTCGTTCTGCGACTCAGCCCAAGACTTGTACAGCGGGCCGCCGTACTTAATCAGGGCAGTCCAGACAGAGATCAAGCAGAATGCAACAACGGTCTCCTCGTTGACGACGTAGTACTCATTGCTGAGGGCGTAGATTGACAGACCGGCCGCAGAAGACAGAACGGCAGACTTCGAAACGATCGAGTTGCCGGGGATGGCGTCAAGAATGCTGTTGGCCTTGACCTTGGGATCCTCGGCGGGAACGGCGGGTGTAGTCGACGACAGGCGGGCCGAGGTATAGGCAGCCAGCGAGGGGAGAGCCGGGCGCGCGGTGGTAGGGCGGAGACGGGCGAGGCCTATACATGAACAGAACGAGGTCAGTTTCGAATTTCTTGAGTTGGCGATACTAGCTGCGTCGCGACGCCGGCTCATCTCTTCATCGGGTCTTTTCGAATTGCCAATCCGGGTCTTCTGAGGTAGAGCTCTTGAACGTACCTGCCGCGTTTCTTGCCAAGCGAGACGCCATTGTATATGGTATATTTCGAGGTACGGCAACGGTGATGTTGGAGAGAAGGTGAGAAATGAGCTGCTATCTTAACAAGTGACGAGGTAAAACACAGGTCGGGCTGGATGGAGCTCGGAAAAGGGAAAAGGGTAAATGAGGTTTTTCGGAACAGGTCGTTAGCGTAGCGGGAAATAATGGAGGTCACGTGTAAGCCGTTATCGCACTGTACGAGTACAGACTGGACAGACGAGCGAGCCGGCCGACCGGCAAATTGGAAACAGTGGTACACGTGATTTTTTCGATGGACCCTTTATCTTGTATCGATAAGATAAAAAGATAACAAAGAAAAAAAGTTCCAGGTCCATGCGAAGAGTGCTTTTGCGGCCGGCCTTTAAAACCATCTATTCCACAGTCAACTCTTTTAACTCGAAGACAAACACACTTCACTCTCTCTCGTTTGACGAGTTCGCTTTACAGAAAGCATGCCATCTATTACGAATGTCGACGCTGTCGTGAAACGGAAACGCAGCGTCAAGTCGGAAGCTCCCCGGAAACGAACACGACCAGAAGCCGACGAAGAGACCATTGCGCAAGAACGCATCTTACAGCTGGAGGGCCAGATCTTGCAGTCAAAGAAACACTACAACAACATAGTTGAGCTGATCGAGATCGCGAAGGGCATAGAAGCCGAAGAATCTGGCAAGGCTGGGGATGAGGACGCCGATGAAGACGATGACGATAGCCACGGGCCGGCAATGATGGCTGCAGTTTCGCTGGGCCGTGTATTTTTGAGACTGTTTGCCGCGGGTACCATGACGGTGGCCCGCCAAACATCGGAGAAGGAGCAGGTTGTCGTACGCTGGCTCAAGGACCGCTTGGCCGAGTACCAGCTGATTCTGTCCACCTTTTTCAGGATCTCAGGTGACGCTGCATCGACAGCTCTGACGCTGTCTATGCGTCTATTGCAGGCCGAAGGAGATGAGCTGAGAAAAAAGTATGTGGCAGAAGCTAAGACTACTGGCAAGGAAATTAGCGGCAACGCCTTCGTTTTCCCCCAGGTGCTACTGAACTCGGTCGTGCGTGGTCTCCTCCTAGCAGCCAAAGAGCTTGGTGATGGTGACATTGCTGAGAGCTTAGCGGACGAGTTTGTCGAAAAGTACGCTGGCGAGTTTTGCGACGTGCAATTCTATACTTTCAAGGCTGTGTCGACCGTTCTGGCTGAGACTGCAAGCCAAGGCACCGAGACGGCTGCGGCTGCGGCTAGCAGTGCACTTTACCTGCTGTCACTACTCGACGACGTGCCTACCTCAAGCGAAGAGTTCGAGTCGTTTTTTCTCAACCCACCGCCGCCAAAGCGCACACATATCCTGTACTCGGTATCCAAGCACCGCAAACAGGCACAGGATGCATGGCTTATCATCCTCCAGCGAGCAGCTGCAGCATCGACAACGAGTGACCGCGACCTTCGCAAAAAAGCACTGGGAGTGACCTCTACCGTCATAGCACCGTGGTTCACGCAGCCTGAATTGATGTTAGATTTCCTAACAGACTGCTACGACGCGGGCGGCTCAACATCTCTGCTGGCGCTATCCGGTCTCTACTACCTGATCCGCGAGCGCAATGTGGACTACCCGGCCTTCTACACGAAACTGTACTCGCTTCTAGATGCTGACCTGCTGCACTCCAAGCATCGTTCGCGCTTCTTTCGTCTCATGGACACGTTTTTGGCGTCAACTCATTTGCCCGTGCAGATGGTGGCCAGTTTCATCAAGCGTCTAGCGCGACTGTGTCTGAACGCTACGCCGAGCGCTGTCGTCAGCGTCGTGCCGTGGATTTATAACATGTTCAAGGCACATCCGTTGTGCACTTTCATGATCCACCGTGTACCTCGGACCAGAGAAGAGCGCGATCTTTTGAATGAAGAAGGCTTGGCCGATCCGTTCCAGGCAGACGAGAGCAACCCAATGGAGACACAGGCCATTGACAGCTGCCTTTGGGAAATAGTGCAGCTGCAGTCACACTACCACCCGAACGTGGCAACGATTGCCAAAATCATTTCTGAGCAGTTCACGAAGCAGAACTACAATGTTGAAGATTTTCTGGATCACTCCTACCAAAGTGTAAGTTTTGTACATTGCTTGTGACTTTCCTTTTATTTTGTGAGAAAATCAACTGACAGAACAGATGTTTGAGGCGGAGATTGGGAAGGATGTCAGGCGTGCACCAGTCGTAGAGTTCCACATACCCAAGCGCGTCCTGATACCCTACGGTCCTGATGCTGAAACGGAGGACAAGCTGCTTGTGAATCTATGGGATTTTGCCTAAGATTTCGCTTTGAGTTGGCTTTGTCGCATCGCTGCTGTTACTCACGACACTTCGCTGGGGTCTTGAGGAAGTCAAGCTACACACCCGGTCGGCCATACAGACGACCGCGACTATGGGATATCAATACACTGTCTTCTGTTTATTTCACTTCTATTTCTTGTGATGTACACTGTGCTACTGCCCCCGAAAGCCTCCTGCCTGGCTACATCCATACAACCCAATTTGTCCAGCAGCAGGATACGAGGCGAATGGGACAGGTGTGCAATACTGAACCAGCAGCAGATCGCAACATATATCCCTTCGTTAAGTCTTATTCTTTACGCCTTTATGTATTTAATATGGCTTCTGGAACTCAGTTGTATGGCATTGCTGTTGCGTCGTCTTGTTCCGTCACTTGTATATCTTGTCTCTATCTACCATGCCTATTAGCATAAGTAGCTGCCGATGAGTGTAATATTGTTTATCGAATGAGTCTTGATTGAAACATAACATACAGCAACTTACTTTTGTTGTCATATTTCGGCATGCTTGTTGAGTATATCTCTTGGAAGATGTGGAAGTCTTTCATAATTTTGTATATACCAAAGAACCAGCTTAGCAGCAACTAGCAATTTTTATATTTCTTCATTTGCTCGTTTGCTTTACTTTACGGTATAAGTGGTTTTTACCGCCGTAAATAATTAGGCAGATATTTTATCCTACCTCAGAGGTAGCAAGCACACTGCGGTGTCCCGGCCGAATGCCCGTGATTAGTCTTCCGCTTCACCACCGTTGGAGTTTTATTCCATATTTACCTTTCTGTGATGGTTTGCCGTGCGACTGCTCCCTTTACTTTAAGATGGAGGCATTCACACTGACTGGCTGTATTATTTCAACAATGCAGGATATGCGGTCAAATCAGCATGTATACGCCTACATGTAACAGTTTCCTTACGCCAAACCCCAGACAATATAAACTTGACAGCTTCATATTCTTGCCCTTAAAGCTGCCTGTGTGAGACACCGCAGTCCCCGGTGCTATGCTCGATTTTACTATATTATTTAAGTCATCCGGAATCTATGTTTTATCTGTCCAAGTCATCAGTAAGAAGGTATTGTGCCCTGGCTCTTGCCCTGTTCATGTATACTCTCTGGTTTCTGGCAACGGAATTAATCAGCCTCCTCGCGAGAAGCGTTAGCCGTTCTTCGAGGCGAGACTATCCTAGGAACATAAGCCATGTATGTATCGTCTGAAGCACGAAACTCATTAACTAAAATAAAACACCGAGGATCACTACAGCCCCAGTGACTCATACACATCAGACAATACCAGTACCAGTCAGAATAGATAGGGCGGTGAATTTAAGCGGATTGCTTATATGACGAAGGCCTGTTGCAGGGAAGAACTCTATTTAGAAAGCATTATGCCTGACTCATCGAGATTTCAGATTTATATTAAAGTTACGACTGAACACGTACTACTTCTAGTTACCTCTTGATTCTTTCATTAGGATGCATGTAAACCGGAGGAATGTACTTGCTTGTCGCTTGATATGAAGACACAGTGTAGTCAGCACATCGTGCATATTGTTAGATATTTGCACCCCGTTGATCGCTACATGCCCTTGCATACTCGTACAAAAAAGCTGTCTGCAGAAAGAATTTTCATCCTGGGTTTATCTCCGACCTATTTATTACACTGTAGTCTTACGGTGAGGTCTTTTGACCAGCATGCGGGACCCCCCGGCGCTATCCTCTATTTCCACTTTTTCTTTTTCTTTATCCTCTTTTCCACATGCCTTATTTGACAGCCACACTCACACATCTTTGGCAGCAAGGTAGAGTCGAGTCTGCTCACCGCCAGATGCCAGCAATTCGACCTGGCATATTCACGACGGTATTTATTAGGCGGACCGGGCCCAATGAGTGCAGTTGATATCAAAACTTTACGGATATAAAATACTTTAAAGCTATAAAGTACACCCATCAATTATTACTTGTCAATCTACTCTACAAGGCGAGTGAACTAATTTATGGCTTTTAGTACTGTTTGCACAACTGCATTGATTTCACAAGTAAGAATAGTGAAAAGGGTGTAGGTTATGACAATGCCATGCAGCTAATCGTCTATGCTGGAAGCCTCGGTCTATGTTACCTTTCATATCCATCAGAATAACTGCGGTCTATTTTCATTTTCCGAGAGAAATAAGGCGGGTTACACAGCAGGTATCGTCTAGACAAACAGTGGCTCGTTATTTGTTCTGGCATTGGTGCCATTTAACATGCATGTGAACAAGAGCTCAATACCGCGCGTCGTTGGGCCGATATTCGATGCATTAGTTACCGACCGCGGATGCATCCGAGTTTAACGATAGAGGAACACCATAGGACGGTCAGATCAATGCGCCTCTTTTACTGCCGTATCGACCGAGACTGAAACTATACCGCAGTAACGACTCCAGCCGTTGTATATCTGATGATGTGACGGCACCTAGGCTATTGTAATATCCACAGCTAGCAATACTACGAATAAATGCTTGAATGGACCGTCAACTGGAACACTGAGAACAATTAATAGCTACGGTGAGCGCCCGGAACTCTATATTGTTGGCATGAGACAGGTGATTGCCAAAACTCAATGCCCGCAAAGCAGAAGGTTGCTCAGTCATCGTGATTATTACTACGTCGTACAAGGTAGGTATCTTGTGCTTGGGCACATCTCTGTAGCACTTACGCTGAGGCAGGTCGTGTTTTGCCAACCCCGACTAACTACATCATGGGCCATTCCCTCAGCTGCATCAAGTGCGGTTTTCAACTCCGGATAGACGACCCTATCCGCAAGCCTATATGTTGCCTGTCAAGTCTGATATGTCAGGCGGACTCTGCTCGGAAAGTAGCCCTTTATTCATTGCATCATATCCTACGATGGACGTAACACATTAGATAGTATAAAGAAGCCAAAACGGCAAGTTTGACTGCATTTGCGTAATGCAAGTGGTATAGCGTGTGGTACATTTGTGCCCAACGGAAACGAGCTCCATATCGATAGGAAAAGAGGATTTACATGGCAGGAAATCCCAAGGTATTTTCCTGTAACGAGACTGGATGCAAAGGATGCTTGCGCGGCTGTCTAGAGCTAAGACTAAATACAGAGTACAGTAAAATACATGCCACCATAAACCCCGAAGATAACAACAAATTGGTGCATATATTGCCCGAGACATGCGGTGTGTAGAGCTGTGACGACCAAGTCGAGGATAGAAGTGCACTATGAATAACAAAGCCATAAACTCGTATTTCTGAGTAAGGGGCAATAAACAATGGATTTTCTCCCAACAGGGCGACCGCTCGCGCATTCAAAGCTCCAAAAAACGAAAGGTCAACATACTGATTACAGATACTTTCCCTATTATCTACCGTATTTTCCTCCTAGTCAACCAAAAGGATGTGGTAGCGGGCCGCAGAATATGCGGCCGCCTGCATCAAGGCCAAGGCCCCCTGACCAGTTATATTCTCTCATCGTACTACTGCGTAGAGCGCTTGACTCTCCTTCGGCTTCAGTCATTCTCGTTCACCAAGGAAATAGAATTCTCGTATTAGAGGCCGCCATACCGAGCAAAACATAATTTTATGCCTTCTTCCTAGAGTTGTATTAAGTCACCTAGTTATTGCCTATTTCTATGCGTTGTGTTGAAACGAGTTCAGCTGTGCGGAACCAAATGAAATTATCCATCTTATTAAGAAATGCCATTCAATAGTGTCTGATGTAAGATATGGCTGGGGTATCTGCTGGAGTATCCGGAAGGCCAATTATTACGGCAGATACTTCAGTGATGCCGAAGACGAAAGGAAATAATCAAAACATATTTCTTTACAGTATTTTGCGCCTCAGTCTTGTTTTGTCCAGCCAGCCTTAGGTTAGTTCTTGGTGCATTGACGAAGTAGGTGTCTTGATTGTCTTTGTCTACTTCGTATGGGCCGCCCATTCCTTTCCCCCATATTTGATTATCTTGAGATTTTCTTGACATAAGTTAAGATACTTGTATCTTACTCTGTAAGATACAGCCACAAGCAATTAGTAGAAGTGGTCAGCCACAGGCCAGCCATTCAACTTGAGTAATAAGATACCTGTAGCCTGCAAAATAGGTATGTCAGACCCCCCACTTTCTCCCCCTAGCACTAGCGGGAACGGCTGCGGCGAGCTGACAGTATTCACTGGCTATCAACCACTCGCTGGTGGCCAAATAGTGGCCAAATAGACGGGCCACGGCTGGTCACTGGCCCCTCTAGCAACTAAAGTCTCAGCGAGACATGTCAGATCAGGCCAAAATATATTATCGCTACCCAACCTACGAAGTAAGTCTTACACATGTGCCCTGGACAGCCTCTATACACAGCTGCAGCTATTCTTGCGTTCCTTTCTCTGTTTCTTTCTTTTCCTTTTCTGAACAATAAGCAGGCTAGAAGCATGTCTTTTTGAGATGCGTATGGTCGCCGCGAATTGAATAAATCAAGAAGTGGGTGGCTAACGATGGCTCTGAATGGTCGTTCCGAAGCGGCCGTCTTGAGGGTGCGCGTTGGGCATCAACGCATGCGGTGATATTGGACTTTTGGACTTGATTCGACTGTATGGCCTGATGGGTTCTCATAATTGTGTATTTGCTGGATTTTGTTTTCCTGGAATATTCCTAATCCTATGATAGTTTCTCTAGCATCGGTACCCGAGCTTGTGATGAGACGCCTCAGTACTGACCACTAGTGGCCCTCGAACGTGTGATGAGACATGGCGCAATGAGAAGGATGAAGATAGATGCGAAGCTCTCATGACTCCCAACAGCCATTCAACTTGCGCTTCAGAAAATAGCTTGAAAATCACTCTTAGCTTCGATAGGCTCAACCCCCCCCCCCCCCCCCCCTACACACTGCATATCATGTGTTGTTTTGTGGTAAAATGTATCCTATGTCGCTGACATACATTATGTGGTCACCTTTACTTGTGACCAAGCTGCTCCTGCGATAACCAACGGGGCGCTCGTGAAGCACTCGTTTATAATGGAGCGGTCTAGGGCATGAATCGCAAGGCATGTTGTCTTGTGCCTTCGTACGGGCTATCCTCGCCGTCTTATCCCGCCACCTCTTTTCCCTTCAAGTTTTAGGTGTCTACGCTGTATCTATCGTCTTCTACAGATTCTTCTTCTTCTCACATTTGCTTGTTTCTCCAACGCTGCCTTGATTCATTCCGCCCCCCTGCATCGGCTGCTTGCCGGTTGGATCGCTTCTTGGGCACGAGATCGTATCTTATATAGTCCTCTTTTCGGCCACTGTCGTTTCATGTTTGCTATGTTTTTATCGCTTATATTCTACATAGTAGGCTTTCAAATAAATATTTTACATCTCAAAGTCGTTTTCGAAATCGAGATGTCCTGATGTCCTGATGTCCCGACGCTCGCCCTGTATGTATCAAGTGTGTAATCTATCTCTTATTCTCGACATGATTTAGTGATGGACAGTTTGGAAACTGTATATGATTTCCTTGCCCTCTTTGCTCAAGTATCGGATCTCATCACATCACTGCCCAGCGGCCGTTTTCCAGACCCTGTCGCACATCTCCAGCAGCAACTTCTACGGCACGCAAGCCTTAGTTTAGGCTCAAACCTATGGCTCAGAATGGGGCCGCCATCTCATATTCACATTGTGATGCAATCCCCTAATAGCGCACAAGAAACCATTAGGAGCAGAGGCATACGTCCATAATAATACTTGGTAGGAATAATTTATATTATTACTCAGTACTGAGTACATATGACCGAAGTGGGCCTGTCACTCGTCACCGCCACAAAAGGAAGGAGGCCGTGTTAGAGCTCAGCAAGCGGTGACTTTTGTTAAAGTATTAAATTAGTGAACATTACGGGTATCTTTTTGAGACCAACTAACACGACTCTTTCCCTTCTGAGAGTGGTCGGCGGGTTGTCCCATTATTTTCCCTTGCTACTGGAACCGGGGCGTTGCCGTTGCACCTGCCGTCAGGGTAAAATGGAAGAAGCGCGGTTCGACTGTCCCAACTCGGAAAGTCTGACCAAACAGCAGCCCGTGACTTCTACAGATGCCATCCATCTGGTCTGTACGTCGTACCAATCCCCTCCTCTTCGCTATCTCAGACTGTATGGTATCACTTTATATCAGCATTTTGGTTGGACCTCTAAGCACCGCCTATCACCTCACACCATCTCGCGTCCCCCTCTGTCCTTCACACCCTGCACTCTGCACTGTACGATGTATGGGTGTCTCCTATCTTCTCGGAACACTGCGAGCCCCTTGCCAGCCCTCTTTCTGGCTGGCCTCTCTCTTGGTCCCCTCAGGCTCACCCTTCTCCCCTCTCTCACTCCATGCTGTTTTTAAATCAAAAGGTCTTGTTGATCTGCTTCCTGACTTTACTCTGATGCACCTGTCACCCTGTCATACTCATATAAGACCTCGCTGTTCCTCTGAGTGTTCCCTCACTCCTACCTCTTCCTGCAGACACACTCGAACACCAAATACCTGACTTGAACAAGTTCTCCCCCCCCCCTCTTCCTTTACTTATTTGTTTACCCCTTTCACCTTCGCAGACTTTCGTTCCCCCCCCTTACACTTGCCCTTTATTGCACTCTATCAACACATCATATCCATACAGTTACAGTCACAGTTAGGAATAAGTAAGTTACCCTTGTCTTCTTCTATATTTCAATATCATCTTGTCTTTGTTTTATATTTGCCGTCTTTCGTTCAATGAACTCCCACTGCCCTCGGTCTCTTGTCACTGTCTTCACATTGTCTTTGAAATCAAACTCCTAGCCTACATCCTGCCCATCTATGCCATCGACGGGATTGCAACCACTCTCAGCCCTTGATGTATCTTGCTCTACAATCACTCTAAAGAGATTTCCCCACCACCTCAACTTCTTCCACACCCTCCCCACACGCTCTCCGCCGCCTTTCACCGTCTCTCTCTCTTCCTTTCCTCCCTCGACGCTCCCCACCACATAATACTCTTGAGCTGCTTGCTGTTGCCATTCAGTTCTATATTCGTCGTCAGCTAAGCATACAACCATACACATCACAAAGTATTTCTTAATCTTCTCCATCTTCTCTATCTCCATCAATACCCCATAAGCCCTGATTGTCCTCTTACCTCCTGCCTCCCTCACTGTTTCACGTAATTCTTGCTATCCTCTTACCTCGCTGGCCTGCCTGGTCTCGCCTTATCCCACTATTAAGTCTTTTACCTACTTCTATCCAAGCCTTGTTATCCCCTGCATCTTCGCATATTCTCCTATGACCGTAAACATTTTGGTCCCCCTTCATCCTACACTCAGCCGCACCCCTGCTGCTACCACCAGAGTTCCTGCTCCAGAGAGCAAAGTAAAAAGCACTTCAGACAGGAAGAGACCGCCTGGGCAGCATTTTTCTTTCCTTTGCAAAGAACAGACAAAGAAAAAAGAGGGAATAGACCAGGTCAAAGCATTACACTTCAAATCAATCATTAGTACTGTCGACAGCCCACGCCCTCCCACACCCGGCCCGCTCAGCCCTCACTCAGTTTTTCGTTCTCTGCATACATCGGAACCCGCACTAACCTATGCTTTTTCAATAGAACCTTTCTGACTGCAGATTTCCTTTATTTCTGCCCAACACACAGTTTTTCTCACCCCTCCCGCTACTCGCTTCTTTCTTTCTCTATTTACTGTTGTTATTTTTATTCATCGCTTTTGTTACTCTCCTTTCAGCCTTTACGTGCATGTTTACGCCCGTTCTCTTCTATTTGTTGATTGTATCTGTTCGTCTCTCTCTACATCTCCCCATATCCACCGCTTCTTTCTACTTTGATTTTCATATTTATCTTCCCACCTCACTTGACGTGTGTCTACTTATCTTACCACCCCCCCCTCTCAATTTCCTTGCCCGACTGCTTCTACTTACTTTCACTCTGCTCATTTCTTCTCTTGCAATGGTCGCGACAACACACCCCATGCATCCCTACTTTCGGCACAGTCAAGTCGATACCGCCAACTACCTTACATCAAAATCTATTGACGAGGACGATTACTTTGACGAGCCTGTCCTGGAAAAGAGCGCCGTTGACTCTAGCCTTGAGATGTCACCACCCATGGTTGATAGCAGAAGAGATTCTTTCGCTTTTGCCTCGACTCTCTTCTCTCCCAAACAGGAAGATTGGACGCCCGCTGAGATGCAGGCATTGCCCTCTGGAAACCATTTCGAGTTCCACAGCAACAACCCGTTCTTCCAGATGAACCGTCAGTCACAGCAACAGCAGCAACAGCAGCAGCATAGCCCACAACATGCCATCGGATCCCACATGGGCTCCTGGCCGATGACTGCGAGCACAAGTGCTGCCTCTGCTGTCGCGACACCCGTTGTGCCATACGACGGTCTTCACTCTGAGTTCGATACTGCATCTCTTTTTCAGCGTGCTCCTATCCAACCTCCTTTCACCATGGGTGGTGGTCTCTTCGGTGCATCTATGCATGGCATGCCTGCTATGGGAACTGCTAACGGCACAGGCGTAGCTAACAGTGGCACTTCCGACACCGTGCCAATGCAGCTCAGTTCCAGCGGTGCCAGCATTGACGCCCAGCCGGCCATGAAGAAGCTGCCTCCCTCAAGTCCGATGATCCGCTCACACAACGAGCTACGCAGAGGTGACGGCATCCGCAAGAAGAACGCTCGGTTTGATATTCCGGCGGAGCGCAATCTGAACAATATCGACCAGCTCATCCAGCAGTCCACCGATGAACAGGAGATCAAGGAGTTGAAGCAGCAGAAGCGTCTTCTTCGCAACAGACAAGCAGCGTAAGTCCTCTTGCTTTTAATATATATAACTACTTAAAATCACACCAAGTCTAACAGCATAGACTGGACTCGAGACAGCGCAAGAAGCAGCATACTGAGCGCCTTGAAGATGAGAAGAAGCACTACACTGTGCTGATCTCCGACATGGAGCAGAGTATGGAGAACTATAAGCAGCAGGCTGCGGATCTGATGCAGGAAAAGCAGCATTATGAGCAGTACATCGAGAGCCTTCAGATGGAGAAGGAGGAAATGATTCGCCAACACACCATCGAGACCGCCGACCTTCGCAAGAAGGTCAACGTTCTGACTAGCCACGTCCACGCACTGGATAGTGCGGCGGCTGCCATCCCTTCCCATGTCTCGGCCTATACCAGTGCAAATGTGGGCGTCAATGCCGCTACTTCTAGCATGGGACCGTACAGTGGTATGGACGGTCTCGGCATGGACAGTGGTGCTTCCGAATCCTGGGAGAGTCTCTTTCCCGGTATGCCCAACGTCGAGCAGCAGCAGGAGCAGCAGCAGGTTGAGATCAAGGCAGAGATGCAACTCATTCCTGCCGCCCGCAAGGTTAACGGCGCTGAAACCATCGAGTCCACCCTGGCCGCAGCTGAAAAGTCAGGTTCTCAGGGGGGTCTTCTCTTCATGCTGTTCCTTGTTGGCGCCTTTGTCATGTCCAGCCGCCAAACTCCTAGCTTCCCTCCCCCGACTGACGAGATTCGTGCTGCTTCGGCAACTCTTCTGGACAACGTATTTAAGGACGCTGGCGTGCCACAGAACATGCTTGGCTTTGATCTATCAACTGTTACCAGCGCCGCCTCCGCCTCCGCCTCTTCGTCTGTGCCTGTTGCATCAGTCAGCACTCATACGACTGCGACTTGGCCACAGCCTTCAGTCGTCGAGCCTTCGGTTCTCAGCCAACTGTCCGATCAACTTATGCAGCCAACGGAAGATCAGGCCAACGAGCAGCTATTTTCGCTGACTGCAGCCCAGTACAATGGTATCGTCGACATGTCCCATCTGCCATCACCCGACCGCACCGCTGGCCCTATCAACTCAAACCCCAATTCAGGCCGCCGTAACCTTGCTGAGGCACTTGCTTCCATGCGCAGAAACGGGAAGGCCGAGGTCTACACACGCTCTCTGCTTTGGGACCAAATTCCCAGCGATGTTGTCCGTACGTTTGCAAAGATGGTGTCTGAAGTCAACTCGGCTTCACCACGGGCAGATGGCGACAACTAGATTGTATGCGGTGATTAAGTTCATTGCATTAACTATCTACCGGCTTCTGCACTTTTTTCTCGACGCTCTGGAGTTGATTTTTTGATGATATTTTACTTTCTTTCGCGATCATGACTTCACCTTGGACGGCAGAACATTTTGGATCACATCGGCTACCTCAACCCCTTCAGCCCCTCCGCGCTCGATATCAGCTTCTATCGAGCCACAACAGTCACACGGCACAAAACAGTACGGCCTATTCGATTCGCTAGCATTTTATTTTCGAGAATTTTGCATTTCAGTTTCTTTTTTCCTTTTCATTCTCTATTCGACTTCCAGTCTCAACTCTCACTCGGTCTCTGGAGACTTGACAGTGCTGGCAACGCGTATTTCTTTCACCTCGGTTATCTACATGTCATTTCACTCATTTCAATTCTTTCGGTTGTCTCACAAGAAACAAAGGCGTCAAGACTATCACAAAACTTTGTCGTTCTATCTCCAAACAGGGTTTACGACTCTGGGAGAGTCGAAGTGTTCGCGCACAACCTCTTGTTTTGAGTCATCCGACCTCTTTTTATCCTGGGCGCACCAATCCCTGATTCGAGCTGCCTCATTCCGTCCCTTGCGTCTTCATGATCGTTGCCTTTTACCACAATTTTTTTTCCTTGTTATTTCACAGCGAGCGAGCCTATTTTCATGATCTGATTTAAGTTTTTGTTTCTGTACCTGTCCTCACGGAACATCAGCCTGGGCATTAATGTTCTCATGCTCCATGGCTTTATGTCATAATGATGTACTAAGTTTTTTTTTTTTTTTGTTCTTCATCTGATCATCGTCATTGATTAGACTTGGGTTGGGTCGGGTTGGTTTGCAAAGCTGCATTGGAACAGCCAAGGGCTTGGTTCATTGCATATTACATTGCTCGGTAATCTGTTCGAGTTTTTTTTTCCGGGGTCATATGCTTCTGATTTATATTTCTTACATCCTCTCGTGTTCTGGGAGTGTTCCGGGGGTTTGACTGTTCTCTCTTCATATTCATTTTATACGTCGGGTGGGGTTTTCCCTTTCTTTTTTCTCTTCCTCGAAGTGTTTCTAGGTGGTTTTGTTACTACTTATCTTGTTTTCTTATTTCTTCTCGTGTTTTTCTCGTGTTCTACCCTGGCATCTTTCAGCACACCTTCATTCTATTTCATTCCAACTATTTCCGAGCCGCAGAAAGGACGCCGGATAGAGCAGAGCAGGCCTTTATGGATGCTATTTTCTTGGTCTGGTGGTTGTTGTCTTTTGTCACCTTGACACTTTATTGTTATGATCCACCATTTCGATCATGTTCATTTCCTTCTTCATGTGTCGTACTTTTCTTTCTGGAAAGATTTTCTTTTTGTGAGTGTGTTCACATTTGTTTCTCTCAGACCCTTCTTTTTTCCCGATTTACTACAGGGTGATAGTAAGATGAGGATGTGTGTCTTTGCATTCGATGCAACATCTGCACAATGTTTGTCGAAATCGTGTATCATGGGAGGCGGCTGTCCAAACCAAGCGGCATTGGAAACTCGCCACACCTGGGTCGGATGGGCCAGCCTCTTCATATCTTCATGTCTTCAAACATTTTTCTTTTCATAATACCCTACTTTTGTACTCTACTTATTTTTATCCGCCTAGTGGCACTGCCCCCTTCTTGCATCGATTGTAGCTATTGCTTGCCCTCTCTCGATGAAACGGGATTGAGGAATACAGCATTGCGTTCGACGCAGTTGTGAAAACAGGGGGGGCTACCACACATCGGCCAAACACCCACGGTCGACCACGGCAACCATCGCCATGCCGTTATTTGTATCGGCATCTTTCAAATTCATTCGTTCGCTATTAGACAACAGAGTTTTGTTCTTCAGCAACGATGGACCTCTCCATACAGCAAATCAACAACCCTACAACAAAGTTTGTGGATAACACCACGAGCACCGCCAGCTTACGACTTGAGGCTTCGAGATAACACAGTCACCATTCTTTTATTCTTCATTCCCTTGTCAGTCTTTCATACAACAAGAAGTCTTGCCGAGAAACAAGCACAACACACACCAAAAATAAAATCCAGTACGAATTAAAAGGAACATCAGCACAACGCAGAACAAACTGAAATCATCAATCAGATTGGACAATCTCAGTTACAATAGAGCGACCAAACCATTACAAAAAACAACCAACTTACCCAGTACCATCAAAAGTACTTCAACCATACTGGCACGGCTGTAACAAACAGCCTGCTTTGCAACTTTCTGGCGACAACAATAGCAAGGATGATGAAATAGGAGGAGCGCAGTTAGGCGAGGATTCTTACGACACTTTTTGATGAGACGACGAATTACGAAAACAAGCAACTAGACAAGCAACGGCCTTACGAGAAACGATGACGACGGGGTAAATGAAAGGATGTGCACCAACACTGGCGATATGTTGGATGGTCGATTGGGGAGAATGGGCGAAGTCCCGGGAAACGTGACGGAACTAGGATTGAGGTAGTTGGGATTTTAAACTGGATATATGTATGATATGAGGAAAACTGGGCGCGGATGATGTGGCCGGGGAATGCAGAGGCAGCCCGCCACCGAAACTGGCTGATGGTGATGAGAGATGGATGAACAAGAATGGCACATCACATCACGAATGGACCTGTTTTTCTTCCTTCATTTTTTCCCTTCCTTTCTTTATTTCTTTTATCGACTCTATAGCTTTATCAATCCTCTGCATTTGCCTTAAACCTTCTTCTGTAATGTATTTGCGCCTTGTCAAGTCGTTGACCTATGATATCACAAGTAGGATTGCTGGGCGCTTGATAGTGCACCATGGCATTTGTAAGTAGAATCGTCGGGCAATAGTAGCTCGGTACTTGTAGCTTCAATAAGATCAAGACATGCTTTGAAGTATAAAATCAAGAGAAAAACATAAATCTTTGGGCGAATAAAGTTGGCAAACCTAAAGTAGCAATCCAGCATGCCCGACAGGAAATAGTAAGCCGACAGGGTTATCTATAGGAACAAATAAATGCATACGTCATTATAAACAAATAAACGAGAAGATGCGCTCTACTTCTTCTTCGGCTTCTGTTTTTCGGGGTCATATTTTTCCTTCCAGATCCTAGAATATTAAAGTTAATTATGTTTTAAGAATTCATGCCAACGAGGGTGACCTACCATGTATTACCTAGCGTCTTGTTGCCATTTTGTTCGGCTAGACGGTAATACTTTGATGAAGCAAACTATTTCTGTCAGTAAGGCAAGCATAATAAAGAAAATCAACGATGAATGCATGATGGCCCGAGCGGCGTGACGGCGAAGGTAAAGAAAAACTCACCTTGTCTTTCTTGCAGCCGAACCCCTCGAGGTAGCACCAGGCTACTTCATTCATGGCATCCGTATCGCCCAGGTTCGCCGCCGTCTCATAGTACTGCTTCGCTGCGATAGGATCCTTCTCTAGACCCCAGCCGTGCCGAAAACAGTTGGCTAGCTCGAAAATTGCAAGTACCAGCTCACCCTTGGCAGCCCCGCCTTTTTTCAATCCGGCCTGCAACGCCAACTCCTCCACCGCCGCGGCGTTTGATGCCGCCGCCGATAGATAGGTGACAGCAGCCTCCGTATCAGGCTCACAGCCCCATCCGTGGCGCAATGCAAGTCCATACAAGACCTGGCTTAGGGGGTTGTTGTAGCCACTAGGGTCGGCGAGGATGCCAAACAAGCGCGTAGAATCGTCTAGTTTGCCCTCTTCGTGTAGCCGAATAGCTTCCTGGATACTTGCGTCCAGTTCTTTGGATGACACAGCGCTGGCGCTGCGATTGCGTGCGTTAGCAGCAGCACTTGCTGTCGCAGCTGCAGCTGGGGAGATGTTGGCAGCCGAAGATGCAGCACGACCTCGCCTGCCGCTCTTTTCTGGCGTTGTCGGCCTATTCACAACATTGTGTATTTGCTGCTTCTCGTTCTCCAGTGCCAAAAGCGTTGCGCGCTTTTCCCATTGAGACTCGACAGCTGGGTCAGCAGGTGGCGGCTTGATAGCAGCACGAGCCTCTGGTGATAGCTTCTTGGCGACAATATTATTCGCGCCGTCGGGGCTGACATCACCCGGTACGAGTAGTGTGGTGGATGTGGGTTTGTTCCCGCCCTCGCCATCAGGAACAACGATCTCGGGCAGGTTTTGGGGAACATGCGTGCTCGTGCTGGGCGAACGGTGCAGGTGAAGACGGTGCGAAAGTTTGCGGGAGATGCGATTGACGTCCTTGTCCTTGTCCTTTCCTTTGTCTTTAAGAATCTCTGCCTCTTGATCTCTATCTTTTTCGCGCACGCTAATATGCGAGGAAACTGAAGCACTGCGAGAGCTTCGGTTAGACTTGCGGAAAACATCAAAGCTGAGACGATTGCTTCGCGGCGACGTTGGGCTAGCTAGTGCATCGCCGGCCTGGAGGTGGGTGCTATCCTCCTCTTCAAATGCCTGGGGGCCACCGGGGCCATTCGGAGGGTTTATGACTTCGGTCGAAAATGTGTCAGAGCGAATAAAGGTGAACTCGGGTGTTTGGAGGGGCGCTGGCGGTGGCGGCCGAGGAGGAGCCGTGCCTTGCTGGTACGATGCGGGCTGCTGATAGTGCTGCTGGTGATTCTGTTGCTGGTCCTGTTGCTGTGGTACTTGCTGGTATTGGTCGGAATGGTTCAGAGGCTGCGCAGTGAAGAAGCCCCCAGTAGGAGAATGAGGACGTTCTTCGTCGCTGTCAGCCTCCCCTTTCTTCTTCAAAATGTTGCGGATGCCCATGGTGGGTGGATAGGTGACTGTGTGAAGGGCTCTCTATGGAGCAGAGGTGAAGTAGCCGACTGTTCGCACAGTAATATTTGCTTGTGAACGTTGCCGTCTACGGGCCGGGTGGGCATTTAGTATTTTAGTGTGGTTAAGTAGTAAAATGAAAATGATGGTGATAACGAGAGAACAGTGCCGAACCGCAGGGGTGAAAATGATAAGTCAATCTGGAAGAGGGGGGACAGCAAGAAAGAATGTAGGAAGGGCAAGATAATTAACCAAGCGACGATGCGGTGCGGTGGCGCGGTGTCGAAGACTGCCAGAGCGCGATGAAGGGCAAATAGACGAAGTAATTTGCGGGCGGGATATGGGGAAGGGGTAGAATGTGATCATTGCAGGCAAAAGTATGAGACGACGGAAAGAGAAAGAACGGGCAACCTACTTAGTAGGCCAGCCAGCCAAAATCAACTTGGTGGTGGGGGAGGATGTCGCGTTACGTGGGATAGGGGCTGGTTGCGGAATGCCTTTGCACCGGAACGGGCGGGGTGTAGGCCTGATGGGGGGGGTCAGTGTGGCTTTCGGGACAGTTGCGGCTGTCTAGATGCCCACTAGAGTCTTTTATGACCAGGTACTACGAGCTTGAAGCCTACGACGCCTCTGGTGCGCCGTTGAGTCTTGCTAGCGCTCACGGTCTTCTTCGTACGATGACTGGATGGATATTTCTATGGAGGCATGTCTATATTTGGCAAGAGGCTGAGCGGCGGGGCGGTGCAAAGTGAGCTTCAATGTGCACAGAGTATCTTAGTTGGCTACAGCGTATCTTAAATGATACAGTGTAGACTGCCCAATCTACAAGCCCAGTGGCTGCCATGTGCCCGCTGTTTGACACGTAAGATAACGGCGCTTGGCTGCTTGGCTTGCCGCTCTTTCCATTTTGGTGTTTCTCTTTTCACTAATATTGCAACGGTTGAAACTGTGCCCATATTATCTCTGTACTCAGTATGTTGGTAGGCTGCTTCCATAATGGGATGTGTGAACAAGGTTTCATGAAACAACCTTAATTCGTTGGGCACTGCTAATCAGATGTCGTGAATGTTTGACAAGAAAGAATGCAACGATCGGGTCGGGCTGGCTGCATTAATATATAATAATGTCTGTATTATTACTCTGTAAGATACTCCGTATTTACATCGTGTCAGTATTGTGGGGTCTCAAAATCGCTTTTTTTGTTTTATCTCGTCACTCTCTTTCACAGGTTCTCCATTTACACAAGTGGTGTTTGACTTGATTCCGATGTATTTGTATTCCAATTTTGCAGTCCTTATTTGCATTTTATACTTGATAGGCTGTTGATGCTTTTGCATTTGTGGACTGCAGTTTTTTTTAGTTTTTTAAAATAAAATAAAAACCTCTACAAGGCCTTTTCAATATATATCTTCTCTATCTAAGCATTCCTATATTGTACGGTATATTAAGTGGCTTCATTTTTTTATAAGATACCTACTCATGCAGCAAGCTGATTTCCAAATAGCAAGATGCAACAGTAGCCCAAGAAATGTCCACCAACGAATGCCAATTTTTAATTTATTTCAAATATGAGCTCGCAACCCCCATAACTGTGCATTTGCTTTCCATACGTAAGCGAAGGAGTGGCACCGATAATAATTATCATCTGATAAATAAGTGTTGAATCATAACCCAGTCCTGCATGCCAGTCTCACTCCAGTGAGCAGCCACTTTTCGGACATAGAGACAAACTCGACGGCTACTAGTGGTGAAGCATAAGATAGTCTGCACAGCGACACAGCACAGGGACCACCAAAGGTGTCCAATGCAGCCCAATTACAGGGGCTTACCGCCGCCAAGTCCTGCAGGAAACTTCTGTATATCAGCAATATCATTGGCGTCTAGAGCATCGTGCCTATCCCAGACATCAACGTCGTATCATTAGATTGTCTATCCACCTGTATATAAAGCGAGCAAAGAAGCCCCGAGAAGCCAACATGGCTGAGATGGCATAGCAAAACACACACTACTCTCAATGACCAACTACAGACCAAGTCCGACACCCAATGGGATTGGCCTTGTCGAGCCGACGACGGAACACATGACTGCCCCTCAGCTTGCCCGCCCCCTCCCACTGCACCCAAACAGCACTGCACAAACAAAGCCTATTCCCATACTGTCGACAAACAAAACTCTCATTGTCTGCTGTGATGGCACATGGGTCAATGCCGTAGGCAAGAACAGCCAGCACGCACCACCGACAAATGTCTCGCGGTTTATCCGTGTGCTGCGCCAGAGCAGCGACATAGATACGGACCATCGCTCGCAGATTGCGCTCTACCACCCGGGCGTGGGGAGCAGTGGCCAGCTGATTGACGCATCCATGGGAGGCACGTTTGGTATGGGCCTTGACCAGGATATTCGCGAAATGTACCAGTTCATTTGCCTCAACTATGTCGGCGGTGATAGTATTGTACTGGTTGGCTTTTCAAGGGGCGCCTTTACGGCGCGGTCCGTCGCCGATCTAGTGGCTACCGTTGGTCTTTTAACTCCAGAAGGCCAGGATCGATTTTACGACATATTCGAGGACTACGAGAACATGGCAAACAATAAGCATGACGACGCAGATTTTATCTGTCCCGCAGGCACGCTGGAGCCGTACCGCGGAGAAAAAGGCGAACCCTGGATACAATGGGAGAACCGACGCAAGACGCAGTACCGCGCATGGCTCAAGCAAGAAGGTTACACGCGGGACACTTACACACACAGCAATGGACTGCAGACAGAGATCACAATCAAGGCAGTTGCTGTTTGGGACACTGTGGGCTGTCTGGGAATCCCCGCCGTGCCTGTCATTGGTCTCAAGGGCAGCTCGCAGCAGTGGAAGTTTACCAACACACAGATCTCACGCAAAGTCGAGAATGCATTCCAGGCACTCGCACTGGACGAGCCACGGTACGATTTCCTGCCATCACTGTGGGAGAAGCTGCCTGACAACAACATTACACACCTGAAGCAGGTCTGGTTTCCTGGCAGCCACTCCAACATCGGCGGCGGATGGGAAGACCAGCAGATAGCTAACATGACACTGGCATGGATGTGTGACCAACTCGCAGGGCCGCGCGTCGGCGTGGCTTTTGACGAGGACCGCCTAACCAGCCTTTTCAAGGACGGCCTCCGCTACAGTGCCTCCCATCCATACCCATACGTGCCATCTACCGTCCCGTGGCCGCCCCTTCTGCCATTCATCCAAGCACACAAGGCACCCCTACCATGGGCGTCCAGCGCTCTGTATCCGTCGTCAATGAAAAATGTAGCACGTGATACCGCCCGGTGCCCTGGCAAGTACCTGCACGACCACCCCGATGGCACCGCCATCGAGCTATGGAGTCGTGGTGCGAGGCCGTGGGCACTCGGCCAGATCCGTATGCCAACAAGTCTGCTGCAGCGTGCTGCAGGAATGACAGTGCGTAAACCAGGGCAGTTTATTCGCGTCGACCCATCGACCAACAACGCCAATCCCGATGAACCGCTGCTAAATACCAACGAGCGCATTCATGTGAGCGTACGCGTGCGACTGGCTTGCGGTGGATTGGCATTGGACGACAAACATATATGGACATGTACGGGTCTAACGGGCGAAACCGCACCAGATGAGAATGATGATGAAGAGAACATGATGCCACTATGGAAGCTTGAGAGAATAGACGGTGTTGCCCTTGTGCCCGAGGAGGTGGAGGCGGAGGACTTGCATCCCTTGTATCCTCTGAGAAAGGTGGCGGGCGCAGGAAGATGGCACTGGGTACTTGCTCGCAACGACGCAGGGTATACAAAGACCACACGCATAGACCGCCATAGCAACAACCAGATGCCAACTAGTGGCCCATCAATGCGCGCACTGCCAGAAGAATTGCCGACCGGCCGGTATGAACGACTGCTACTGGCGATGGCAGTTGGCAGACCGGATGTGCTTAGCTGGACAGCAGGGAAGACACAGCCTTTTGGAAGTCACTAGATTGAGTATCTATTTTGTTATCCAACTTTCTTTGATTTACTATTCTGTAGACATTGGCCCTCGAGTAGAGAACCTAGAGCAATTTGGGCCATTTACAAAGTAGTCTATATATATTATAATAATGCCGCAACGGCTAACATTGAATGGTCTGTTAGTCTAGAGGTTAGGACGTTGGATTTTGATCTTACTTTCGCTAGTACTCATTATCTTCCAAAGACATGGGTTCAATTCCCGTACGGACCTTTTTTGGAGTTTTTTTGTACTTCTCTTGACCCACTTACACTGCGTTTTTATCCAACACATATCTAACTTTCTAAGAGACCAAAAAAAATTGGGATCGTGGAATGATACAAAAAGCAGGTCCGTACGGGAATTGAACCCATGTCTTTGGAAGATAATGAGTACTAGCGAAAGTAAGATCAAAATCCAACGTCCTAACCTCTAGACTAACAGACCGTTATGTAATATTGGTAGAACGTATGCCTGGCGCCTGCGGAGCAGTCTATAAGCAACGGAATCAGTGCATTGGTGAACCAATCATGTTTGTACTGAGCCGGTGTATCTTTGAGACACTCAAACGCATAGAGACAACCACGCGCATTTGTTGATATTTTCGCTTTTGCTGCCATTTAAGAACTTTTAAACTGAATAAACATGATATGAGCTTACGTCACACAAAGAAAGACCACATTCACTACTGGTTTCCCCACTGGTAGGCCTCATTTTACACGCTACATAATGGTGTGTTGTTGTCGTGCACACTTTCTGTTTCGTCATCCGCTTCATGCTTTTCACCGAAGCGGTCAACTCGCATAGCAACTGAACAGTACTACCTGAGTGGGATTGTATTTAACAAGATGCGTCATCTGATCGAGGAATGTCGCCAGTGCTTCGGCGTTCGCGCGCGCGATGAGCAGGCCAATAGCTACCGGTGGGCTGGCGAGACTCCTGTCTCGACAGCCTTTACCAGCGAAAAGCAAATGTGTTATTCTGCATCCGAGGTTGACATCGAAAATACTGACGATGTTATTGAATACGTCGTCTGCACTGTTTTCGACGGCGGCAACAACGACTCCATCCGAGCAGACCTAAAGAAAGTCCGCACCAAGTTTGAAGGCACCCAAACCGAGGCACTGATAAATTGGAAGGCCAAGGTGGCCGCAGGCATCTTTCAAAGTATCTTTCGGAGCCTTCGTTATACGGATATCACAAATATGGACGATAAGACCCCTGGTTTCTTTGGCCGCATCAACAAAACGCTGGCAGATATGTGCCGCTGGGTTATCGAGCACGGCACGGAAATTTTTGCCTGGCCTGCCGAGTATGTCCAGGAACACAAAAAGGAGATTGCTATCGCGCTTCTGTGCGCGTGCACAGTCGCCGTGCTATGGGAAGTGATGCCGTGGGTGCTGGGGGAGCTGGGGTTTGAGGCCACGGGGGTGCGAGGTGGATCTTTGGGTGCACAGCTGATGAAGAAATACATGGGAACCATCCCCAAAGATTCATGGATGTCCTTTTTCCAGCGCCTTGGGGCAAAATGGGGCCAGAGGCAACTGTGATTACCTCATATTCATTATCTTAGGGTGATAGAGAAGCCGTGTGAATGTGTGAGAGTGTTTGCAACGGCAACTGCCTGATGTGGTAAATGAATGCTGAATGTTCTATGCTGCAAGTATAAATCAAATCGTTCTGGATTCATTGAACCACAAAATTTCATGCAAATTATCAAGACCGCATGTACAGCCCACGCGACGGTTGTTGATATACAGCTTCTTTGGTTGTTTGTAGCATTCGATTAGACTCCTATATATATCTACATTTACTCTAGTTGTAGATCTTGGCAGATAGCCCAGGAATAATCTCGAGATCTTTCTGTGGGCGTACATACTTGCCGTCCTTGTCCACTTCGTACCCGGGAAGCTTACGCTGCTGCTGGCTTTGGCGCGCCTTGACCCACTGCTGGGTGGTAAGGTGCTGGCCTAACTCAGTAAATGCATTGGTGGTGTAGCCCAACTTCTTGAGCAAGGGGCTGTCTTTGTAGATAGGGTCAAGCACGACCTGATTATTGGGCCGTGCAAAGTACAGCACGCCTAGGCGGTCAATGCCAGCCTGGTCTTTGGGCGGTGCGTGCACACGGTGGATGCTCGACTTAATGTAGCCGCCAGTCAGTGCGGTCAGGGCATCACATGTGTTGATAGTGATGGTACCGTCCAGCGCGCGCACCCATTTCCACTGGCCCTCGGAGTTGAGAATCTGCAGGGCGGCAACTGGCTGGCGAAACAGCAGTGTGACACTGCCGAGATCAGTGTGACCCGGCGAGTAGAGCTCGCCAACCTTTTCGTTGTCCTCAGCACTGCGAGCGGCATAGTGCATATAACGCAGGTGGTCCTCACCCTGGACGTCGTACTGATGCTGGCGAACGAAGTACTCCTCGTCAGGAAGCTCCAGAAGCAAGGCAAAGAGCTTGAGAAGCTTTACAACAACCTCGTCATGGCATTTTCTCTGGAAAGCCTCGATTTCCTTGATGTGCTCTTGCAGAACCGCAGGCTGGGCGCGTGGGTGGTGGCCATCAAACTTGGGAATGTTGTAGACCTGAACATTGTCCTTGATACCGTTGCCCAAGATGCGGTGCCCAGCTGGGCGATAGCCGTTGTACTCACCACGAGCCAAGTCCTCAGCGCTGTGGAACTTGAGCTTCTCTTCAAGAGGAAGGGCATAGAACTCTCGACCGAGGGCAAACTGTTCGTCGATCTCATTCTGGGAAATGTTGAAGTTCTTGACATAGAAAAAGCCGACGTGATGAACAGCATGCTCGAGCTGCTTCACAAGCTCAGCCTTGCCGTTGGGCTGTTCAAATAGGCTGAGGTCAAGAGTAACAAGTTCAGCCCAGTCGACTATACCGTTAGTCGAGGAGTCTATATGGAGTATCTGACCAATACTCACGCTGCTCCTTGGTCTCCTTGACCTGCTCGTAGCGTTCAATAAGCCCAGGCATAATGTGCGATGTGTGGCGAAGGTAGGCAAATGTAGTGATGTGTCTCGTACAGGTCAGGGAGTAATAAATTCGAGACTATGAAATGGTGTTGTTAGTGAAAGGATGGAAATCGTTTCTCTTAAGTATGCTATCCAATGTATGGCTAGGTCAGAAAGTAAGTTACCAGTCTATGCTCTATATCCAGTAGTCTAGCACCTACGCAGACCCGAGAGGGGTAGTATGTAACAATTGCTGCCGGGCCCGGCTCGGCCACCCACTCTACCGTAGTTTTGTATACTTGGCCACTCTAAAAGACTACTTACTGACTGTATTGTTGTTCTAACTACTGAAGTGTTCTTTGAGTAGACCCAAGTGACCAACAACGGATCCGATATTGGTTTATCTTGCGTGATGTCGCCGACACCCTCTTATGTTACTGGTAGTCCATCACGTTTCGATCCGCTTTCTATTAGCGCTGCCCGTGTAAGTCGGCCCCGCTTTTTGCACTTCTCTGATTATCAAATCCCCCGGTTTTTCTTATTCCCCTCTCACAAAGCATCAGTTGATGACGGCATCTCGTGTCAACAAGAGCACGCAATCGGATCTTATATCTCACCATTGAATCCCAACGGCAACATGGCACATGGAAAATATAACCGGGGTATAGGAGGATTACACGAGTCATGACGAGAGAGTGATAGGTATTGAAGGCTATAATAACTGCTAAATCACAAAATGAAAACTGACAAAGAACATATGCCCGAGCAAGATGGAACAGATAGAAAATCAGTATCCGACTTCCAAAGAGCTCTGTTCTGTACTGACCAAGTATAACCATCCCAATCTGCACACACTTTTGTATAGAATTATCTCGAACAGCAGCTCCCGGCCATCACTCTTGATCTGAGATAGGGCCAGGTTTCTGACCTGGACTATTTTAGCTGCCGATTAGATATAGATAGACAAGTAAAACAATTGCTGAATTAGGAAAATTCGCAGGACTTGACCCCGATATGCTGTGGTGCTTTTTTCAAATGATACACTTCGGCCTAAACTACCAATGCGGCTTCCGTGGCCATGGTTGCATCCATCCGTTGTGCGTCGGGCTGTGCCACTTCCAAGCACTTCATGACGGCAACTATCCGACTAGCCACCGGCCTAGCATGACACTCAAAGCAGCCAGCACGCAATTCAAGTTGTCTTCTACCTCATCACCAACCAGCCATGATCGGCTCCAATGCACTCCACCCCATGCTTGTTCCCTGGCAAGTTGATGCTGACTCTCACTTTCGTCATTCGTCGTTTCAACCTTTTCCCGGCCTAGATCATGAATTGATCACGGAGAAAATTCTTCTCCTTCGAGCGTTTTATCCATTTTCTGCAATCGTTATCTCAACCTCGTAATTTATGACATCTGGTTGGAGCATAACAATGATATAATTTTTGATTAAACATATGGCCCTTCCACACATTAAGCTCTGCTACGTGTAGATGACTAGCCTCGTTGTCGCACGTAATCCTTCGCTCTTCTTTTGTTCAGTTTGGTTTGGGCCTGGGCACAATTTCTCCAGTTCCATGAAGGTAGATATTCAACGGCAGTGATTATTGATTACCGGCGAGGTCGATAGCGTGACAGGGCATGCCTCTTGGGTTGGCCCAGCACACCCGGGGTACCTGAATGCAAGTTCACTAAATCGTTGTGCGGCTTGAGAAGTCTTGGAACATTTCGGACGTAGATGATGGCTTGCCCAGAAAGCTTGATAAAATTAAGATTTGTGCTACACGAAGCGACGACGTTAAAGGCTATCAAGTAGAACTCGCCGAGACTTTCACGGCATTACGATTCTCTACCTGGCCTGGGACAGTATTACTGGCCGCATCTCTCTGTTTTGTCCTCATAAGGGGATATATAGAAGTAAAGGGTGACGGCGAGGCAATTCATACACCGTGATTTTAACGAGGCAAGTAACCACATGTGGTAAATCTGGGCCTCGAGTCTTAAAGTTGCATCTTATTTATGGTCAACAATCTCAAAGATTACCAGAAGCAATACCAACAAAATAGCCCATCAACCCTGTCTACGTGCAAGACATTCTCTTATGATGCTTTACTACCCTTATCAAACTCGCTCCATAGTATCATATGTCTCTTTGCCTGTAAGGCGTGATCGACCTCCACTCTGAGCATATTGGTGATGGTGGTAACCGCATCCTAGTCTGAGTAGAAACGAATTGTTGAGTGTGACTGACAACGAAGGTTTGTTGGCCTGTCCCTGTCTACATTAAGACTGTACTCCCTCAGATTGTTACCTCGATTCTTTGAGGTTTTCTCTCTACCTGAATTTACCAGCCAGCCTCCTCCTATCATAATGTCCGAGACCGAGAGAAAGAGGCTCGGCCTCATCGGCCTCTTCAAGGAGGTATTCAACTGGTACCCAGCCGAGTACCCTGCTGCCGAGCGCAAGCTGCTCTTCAAGCTTGACGTGTCTATTCTGGTCTTTGCCTGTCTCTGCTGTAAGTTATATAAATTTACACAACTCCCTGCAACGGCTTGCTAACTCTTTAGTCTTTGTTAAATTTCTAGGTAGGAACATCGCCACCCCCCAAAATCCAGCACAGCTAACCCCCAGACCAAACAAACATTAGCAATGCTTACACCTCGGGTATGCAGGAGGACTTTAGCCTCTACGGCAACCAGTTAAACTACCTCAACGTCTGCTACTATACTGCGTACGTCGTCTTTCAGGTTCCTGGAATGCTCCTCATGTCTCGGCCAAAGCTTGCCCGTTGGTTACTGCCTACCCTCGAGGTTCTTTGGGGTATTGTGACTTTTGCGCACAGTCGCACAACCAACATCAACCAGATTTATGCCCTGCGGTTTCTTGTCGGCATGCTTGAGGCTCCAGTTTTCGCGGGAACTCACTTCATCTTAGGCTCCTGGTACGGTGGCCACGAGTTATTTAAGCGCGCTGGCACTTGGTTCGTTTGCAACGCTCTCGGCTCCATGGTTAGTGGCTACCTCCAGGCCGCCGCCTACACCAACTTGTCGGGTGTTGGTGGCATGGCCGGCTGGCGCTGGCTTTTTATTATTGATGGTATTTTTACCATCCCCGTTGCTTTCTTGGGATATGTCATCTTCCCCGGTGTGCCTGACTCGCCACGACCCTTCCACTTGAGCGCAGAGGATATTGCTCTTGCAAAAGAACGTCTTGTACGGTTTAAAGTTCGCCGCCCCGGCCCACTGACAACCGACGTATTCAAACGCACTGTCAAGCGCTGGCACATTTGGGTTTTTGTATTCTGCTACATTTGCATGATCTGCTCTTCTTACCCATTGAGCTACATGAACCTTTGGCTCAAGTCCGAGCATTACTCTGTCGTACAGATCAACAAGTTGCCCACAGTCATATATGGCATCAATATTGTCGCGTCGTGGCTTGGCACCACACTCGCAGCAATATACCCATCGTGGATCATCTATACCATCGTTGAGACATGCTGTATCTTTTCAACTATCTGCATGATTATCTGGGATATACCTACCGGTCTCAAGTTTTTTGCTTGGTATCTTTACGGTGTTGCGGGTTGTGCTTCGCCCATCCTCTACTCGGCCGTGAATACCATCGTCCGAGACGACTCGGAAGAGCGCGCCCTAATTCTGGGATCCATGATGACGTTTGGTTATTCATTTAATATTTGGGTTCCGCTGCTCGTGTTTCCCACAGCCGGCTACTATGGCGCGCCTCGCTGGCGTCGCGGCTGGCCCTTCATCCTGGCCTTTTTCTTTTTCCTCTGGGCCGGTTTTGTTACGTCCATCTGGTTGCACCGCCGCGACCAGCGCAAAAAGGCGGCCCAGGCCGTCGCTGAGAGTGAGAGCGAGGAATCATCAGCCGATGGCGAGGCAGCCATTACCACCGTTGAAGAACCCAAAGTCTGATCAAGCTTAGATGTCTATCTAACCGAGTAAAACGTATCAATAATTAATAACACATCACCGTTTTGCGCACGCCATTTTACAAAGTGTATGAGAAATATGCTTTTAAACCGTAAACACCTATACTGCAAAGTATAAAACTATCAAAATACAAAAAGCAAATACCAGTGGTTTAAAAGAGAGACCACCTAGACACCCAGATAGCGCAACAGAAAGGACGAAACCAGAACAAACGACTAGGAGACGTGGACAAAAGCACGCTTGCGCCGGCTGTTGTCCTCGGCTGCTGCCTCCTCCTCCCACGACTCATCGACATATGTCTTGATGCTCATGTCTGCCACTTGGGCACCGACGACCCGCAGGGCTGCCATGTTGTGGCCCATCTGGTTCTTCTGCGACTGCAGTGCACCGCGGATACTCGCCCGTAAGTCGTCTAGCATTGCCCGCATCGTCCGGTTAGCCACAATCTGTCGGTGGTGCGTTTTGAGCATGAAAAATAACACGCGGCAAGTCAGCGGCATGTTCATCAGCTTCTGTGCGAAACGATCCAGAAAAATAAATAGCGCAGGCACCTGCACAAATGGCAGAACCAAAAGAGCATCATGTAAAGCTGCTGCTGGGATCTTGTTGATCACGCTCATCACGTATTGCTCGGCGCTTATGTTGCCTAGTGCCATAAAAACAATGTGCCGCTGCGGCGGTGCAATCACGGCAGCGACTGCCGATGAGGTTTCGCCTCCTGCTGCAGCAGCAGAAGCAGCTGCAGCCGCTCTCAACTTAGCCTCCTCATACTCTTTGAGTAGATTAAGATCGGCTAAACCAAGCTCCAAAGCCTCCGCAATCCGCTCACCGGCCATCAATGTTTCGACTGTTTGCTTTGACGCAGCGCCCACTTGACCCGGCTGGCCTTCAGCATCGCGATCCTCAGGGTCAGCATCCTCGTCGCGATCCAGCGACGTCGTGAGCGTACTCTCGTACAGCGCCTCTATCTCGCGCTCGCGCTCTTCCTCCAGGAAAATCTGCTCATCTGTTTCATCCCACACACGAATGCTCTTGTCGTGCGATGCCGTAACCAGGAAAGTGCCACCGTGACTGACAGCCAGTGCCCAGATCTCGCCGAAATGGCCATCCAGACGCTGGATCTGCTCAAACTTGTCCGCATCCCAGTACTTGACAGCCCGGTCCTTGCCACAGCTGAAAAAGTGGTGGCCATTGCCGTCCTGGTTATGCGGTACGAATGCCACTTGAAGGATACTGTCCTGGTGTGCGAACAACGATTTGTGGCAGTCACCAAAGTCCAGACCCCAGATCTTGACGTTCTTGTCGGCCGAGCTCGTCACAATCAGCTTGCTGTCCCACGAAATGTCCATGCTTAGCACAGGCAGCTTGTGGCCATAAAGATTGAGGTACAGCTTAAGCGAGTCGGTGAAAAACACCTTCACGGTGTTGTCTAGTAGCGCCACAGCCAAAAGCTTGGCGTCGGGTGAGAAACGCAGGCTCAGGACATCATCGCTGACCTTGAGCAATTTGGTTTGAACCAGCTTGAGCTTGGGCATTGTGCGCGTAGTGCCTAGGACAGGTTCCTGCACGATGCGGAAGTCCCAAAACTTGACGGACTTATCGGCACTGCCTGTAACAACCGACCGGCCGTCGGGGTGCACGTGAAGTGACCAAATAGCCGCGTCGTGTGCACCCTCGACGGTCTCAAGAAGAGCAGCCGAAGCCACATCGAACAGTTCAAGCGAGCCTGTCTTGGTGCCGACGAGTACAACCTTATCACCAGGCAGGAAGCTACAGCACAGGGCGTAGCCACACTCGAAAGTGCGGATGCACGACTGAGTGCGCACGTTCCAGATCTTCAAGTTGCCATTGGCAGCAGTTGCTAGCATTTTGTCATCAGAGCTCAGCGAGATGGAGCGAATATCTGTGCGGTGGCCGGGCAGCTCGACAGCAAGTGATCGTCCATACTCGGGCGCTTCCTCCTTGTCCTTCTTGGCCTGCTTGGACACGCGGTCTTTCTTGGTTGAGATCGTGTACATCTCCAAGAGGTTGTTAGTGGTGCCCACGAGCATGTGCAAGTCCTTCTTGCCTTTGCCCGAGTTTGCTGAAGCCCAGTCCACTGACCGCACCTTGCCTGCCGTCCGCACAATTACATGCTGCACGAAAATTTCGCCGACGTCTGCCTGTGCTGTGTCGATTGTCGATTCATCTTCATCATCGATCATCTCAGTGTCGCCGTTCTTTGTCTTGTCTTTGCCATCCTTGGCTGCAGCAGCAAGGCGCTCCCGGCGGCGGCGACGCTTACGAGCCAATGCCTTTTTGATCTCGGCATCGGACCGTATCCGCCAGATTTCCACCGATTTCTCAATGCCGTGCACAGCAAAGAAATCCTGTTTCGGGTGGAATGAAATTTCCACCGTACGGTCCTTTCCTTGACGGTGAAGTGTGCCACGTGAGATAAGGTATGATTTTGTTGCTGCTGTCGAGCCTGTGTTTCCGTTTGCGACACCGCTGGTGATGGTGTCTACCTGCTGTGCCGACGCTGCAAGGCCTGCCGCGTCAATTGTCCACACCTGCAACTCGCCATCGTTACCGGCTGTGATGCAGCCGGACAAATCACCTGATACGCCTAGCGCCCAACACTCGCCATTGGTTTGCGCAACGTGCGTCTCAATACAGTGTCGGGAAGACAGGTCCCACAGCTTGATAAGTGCATCCTTAGATGTCGTGATAAGGAAGCCGTCACCGGCAGCACCTGCTGTCACAGCCTCACCATCCTCACCCTCCTCAACTTGGGGTGTGGGTTCAGCAAAGTAGAGGCCGGTAATCTGATCTTTGTGCCCACGCAGCTTAAAAAGGCCCGTCTCGGCAACGAGGTCCCAGATGATGACGTCTGTGTCCTTGGAACCACTGGCAAGGCGTACACCGGCCGCATCAAAGGCAAGATATGTCACGGCTGAGCGGTGGCCATTGAAGCTGACCATGACTGTAGCCATTCTGGCATCCCACAGACGCACGCTTCCGTCCTCATAGCCGACGGCCACAACGTCCTTGTCGATTTGGCTGGCTGCGATGGCAGTGACTTGAGCCTTGTTCTTCTCGTCGTGCCAGCGGTTCAGCTGCTCGCCCTTCTTGATGTCCCAGACGAGAACATCTTCGTTGGCGGCAACAAGAGCATGGCCAGCACCGGTAGCTGTTGTCGAGTTATTGAAGTAGGATGTTGTCGAGCTGGGGGCCCAGACGAGGTTCGAAGTGCTCGAGGCGACGACACCAAAGGACCGTGCCTGTTCAAATTTTCTGGCAGTATTAGTATAGGGGGCCCTACATAAAGAAGCAAGAGCGATTCCACGTACAAGTACGACTTAACCATAGTTGTGAGGGCGATTCTGCGTCGTGCTGCAGCAATGCGTTGATAGGTTTATTGAGAACGCCACGCAGAAGTTTTCTGACTGATGTCTTTTATTTTCTGGATCTTTGCTCCTGCCTTTCGCGAACAACTTTTTTTTGGCCGATAAGATAAGGAGCCGTTAGCGCCATAACTATGTACCTTTGTATTGTAGCTTTTATGGGGCACACAAGATACTATCACGTGTAGGGTCATTTACTTGACACTATTGTACGTGCCCCGCCTTACATAATGAATGGGTCACAGCACCGCCCGCCACTGCCGTCAGTTGACGACGCCTAGGAGGACCATTATGCGTCTGCCTTCCGATGCTGTCTATTACTCCTTGCTCCATACCACAGCCACCACCCGATCTATCCCAACCACCAGCTGCAGCATCAGGAATTGGTTGCCGGTAAACCTGTTTCTGTAGCAGTATCACCGTCTCCATCAACAGCTACCTCTCGAACCCCTTTCGACCGTTCGGCTAGCTCCAGCTTCGATCCTTGAGAGCTCCCACCTACATATACCCCCTACACCGTTTAACCATCAACCTTCACGATGTTGTTGCTCGACTACCAAAACGTGCTTATCCAGAATGTGTTGACGGAGCGCTTCTCGGGGTAAGCATCTCGACAAGTTGAAAGTGGCAAATCGAAGCTAACTTTATAGTGCTGCCCCCGTGTCCATCGACCAGACCGTCTCCGATTTCGACGGCGTTCTCTTCCACATTTCGACGCCGGAGACCAAGACCAAGATTCAGGTTTCGATTCTTCTACGCTGCTATGAGGATCTTGTCAAGTACGGCGCCCATGATGTGCTGCAGCGCGAGTACGGCCCGTACATTGTCGACCCAGAGCCGGGCTTTCAGTTTTCGATTGTTGTTGATCTCGAACAGCTGCCCGCTGAGGCTGAGGAACGCGAGGCTCTCGTGCGCAAGATTGCCCTTCTGAAACGCAACATGATGGCTGCGCCCTTTGAGGCGGCATTTGCCGAGTACTACAAGTTGAAAGAGGCAGCGTCGCAGTACACTTCAGAGGAAGCACCACAGGGTGTGCGGGAGGGTGGCGAGGTCATGGCCATCCACTACCGCGAAGAAGAGGCTATCTATGTCAAGGCCAGCCACGATCGTGTCACTGTAATTTTCAGCACCGTGTTCCGCGAGGAGACGGACCGTGTGTTTGGCAAGGTGTTTATTCAGGAGTTTGTGGACGCTCGGCGGCGCGCTATCCAAAACGCACCGCAGGTTTTGTTTCGCAACGACCCGCCACTGGAGCTGCAGAATGTTCCGGGCGTTTCGCAGTCTGGCAACGGCGAGATTGGCTATGTGACATTTGTGCTGTTCCCTCGTCACCTCACGCCTCAGCGGATGCCCGAGGTGATTTCGCACATCCAAACTTTCCGCGATTACTTCCACTACCACATTAAGGCATCCAAGGCGTACATTCACTCGCGGATGCGGAGGCGGACAGCCGACTTCCTGCAGGGTAAGTTTGTTTTTGGAGCGACTAATAACGAGACGAATGCTAATGATCGCAGTTCTGCGGAGAGCCCGCCCGGACAGCGAGGAGAAGGAGCGCAAGACGGCCAGCGGCCGCACCTTCAAGGCTCAGGGTTAAGAAAGAGAATCTCGGCCTGGGCATACATGAGGTCTTGGTTTGAAAACCAAGCCAACTCGACGAAGCCTTGTTGCAAGCTCATAAGAGCCAGTCGATGCCAATCGTTGTTCGCTAAAAGCATGCAGGCGAAGCTGCTTCCGAGGAGGTAATGGCCCCGAATGTCCCAAGTGTCTCGAGGAGCTGCTGTATGTGTTTTGTATTATGAAAATAGCTTTGCAATTTCTACTTTGTTCATATCAACTAATTATGACTAAAACATATATGCTTATGTAATCGTATGTAACGGCATTTCTCTGGGCGGACGATTCTGCATCTTAAAACTTTCGGTAGGAAACTTACTGCAGCATATTATTTATTTATTTGCTTATAGATTTAGACTTGAGGTATCGAATTGACTTTCAAACCACTCTTAATTTAGAAGAGCCGGAATGGATTGCAAATAAGAATAGTGATATCGGATGGCTTAGTAGTGTGGTTGCCAATTTTAACGCAAAGTCACAAAAGTCGGTGGCGGGTCTTCCTGTTTCTTCTCGCAATTGCGATTTCCGCTCAGTCGCAATATGCAGGCAAATGCACGCTGCATCAGATAAGCGATAGCGGTAAACCGAAATTTTGTCTGAGCTCGAGTTCCTCACGTCGCTTCATGCATTGACCATCTCGCCGATTCTGCATTCCTCAATTTGCGTTCTATCGCCGCTTCCCCGCCGCCTCTTATCGCCACCCCTCCAACGTCACGCCTTGGCCAACATCTCTACCCTCGCTGATTGCTATATACGACCGTTCGCCAGTTTCAAAGTCCCGAAGGACCCCTCGGCCAGCCTCTATCTCACAATGGCTTGGCCTAGCTGGTTGGGTCGGCGAGCCGATAAGGATGCCGAGGCGGCAGCTCAAGTGGCGGCAGCACAGGCGGCAGCAGAAGCGGCCGCTGCAGAAGAGGCTGCCCGGAGATCGACCACACTCGGATCCATCTCCAGCTTCCTCGGCATTCGATCATCTCCCTCGACAAGCCCTAGCGTTGCCTGGGACAACTCGCTCAACAAGACAAACTGGCAGCATTATACTGAGCCACAGGCATGGCTGCCACCGGTTCTAGCTGTCACCGCAGCACTGGGCTTTTCTGCCTTTTATCGCTCGTACCTGCGGCGCATCCCGGGAACCAACCATATCCAGCCACGCTTTTTCCGGCGACGGAGTCTATTGGGTAAAGTCACAAGTGTTGGTGACGGTGACAATTTTCACTTGTTCCACACGCCTGGCGGCCGGTTCGCGGGCTGGGGCTGGCTGCGGAAAGTGCCAGCCTATCGCAAGGAGCTTAGGGGGAAAACTGTAAGTTTCTTATAATATATGATTCTGTAATTCAACAGGATCATGCCGTCGAGCCAGATTTGATTCATCATGTGCCGCTTGGCCAGCCGAGTGCCGCTAAGAACAGGATGATGTGCATCCAGTTATCAACGGAACCGTTGAGGATCATGGCCAAATAGAGGATGCGATGCTGCAGTTTTCAAGCACTGTGCCAATCACAGTTTATCAGACTAACCCATTATCACAGATCCCCGTACGCATTGCTGGTGTCGATGCCCCCGAGGGCGCTCACTTTGGCCGCCCGGCGCAACCATACTCGGGCGAGGCCCTGGAGTTCCTGACCCATTATCTTCTTGGACGCCGCGTGCGTGCATATCTATACCGCCGTGACCAGTACGACCGCGTTGTCGCACGGGTTGTTGTGCGCAGGTTTTGGTTCTTCAAGCGTGACGTAGGCATTGAGATGCTCAAACGCGGCCTAGCAACTTGCTACGAGGCCAAGTCGGGCGCCGAGTTTGGCGGCCGCGAGACGGAGTACCGCATTGCGGAAGCCAAGGCCAAGGCCCGCAGAAAGGGTATGTGGTCAGGCAGCCCAGGGCGTGCAAATGAGACCGCAACGGCCAGCAGTGGTTTATCGACAGGCGAAGTTGAGACACCGCGCGAGTACAAAACGCGGATGGCGACTATGGACGCAGCAACCGCATCATCTTCTGCGCTAGCTACACCAGCTACACCAGTTTCGCCAGCCGCCACAACACCGAAATCACCAACGACACCTACAGCACCACCACAAAAGCCGGCCCAGTCTTCGTCACATCCACCAGCAGCTGGAAAGCATCCGCATATAAAAAAATAGTATGCCGATGCGGTGTCACGCGTGCACTTTGCTGCTGGGAAAAGTATATTTCCTTCACGCGCCGCTTCGCACCCCCCGTCCCCTGTCTTCTCGCTAGATCTGCGTCTTGTCTTTACATCTGATCCAGCGCATTTCTCACGCAGTAATTGTTTATGCTCACGGCCTATACGTTTAACGTCTCTATTATCATTCTGCATCTGTTTCTATCTCTATTTCTGGTCTCTTGGATATGTTCCTGTTCTCCATACGTTCTTGCGTGGCTGTTAGGCCATGCGTGGATAAGCCTGCATGCCGCTTCCTCCCACGTTGCACATATATCCAGTTCTGTTTTCTTGCTTTAGCCTGCTCATTTATATGCTGCCCATCTCTATGACATATTATTCTGTTCTCCAGCAAGTGTATACGTCAATGCTTTACTCTATTCTGCAACTCGCCTTCACGAGTCCCGCCGTCTTCGTTAATACTCGTGTAAACTGTGCTGGTTGTCCAATGCGGTCGCATATGAGTCGGGCGATAATTGTAGTGCACAACCCTCCGAGCATGAGAAGTTGGGTTGGAGTTACAAATATAATACTCAGTCATGGCGCTCCCGGAAGATCGACCTTGCTGTGGTGTAACTCTATTATCCCAGCATTAAGTCAAAGCTAGTAATAACGTGAAAGCGTTATCTTGATTATTTAAATCACGGAATCTCGACTCGATTTTTTTATAGTATATACTAAATAATTGTAGTTTAAAAAAATAAAATTATACTACATCTACAATTATCACAACTATCAAGGAAGCCTCGATCGCCGAACAGAGTGTGGTACCTTTCGATAAATGTCGAGCAGAAGAAGCACGCCACGAAGCCACAGCCCTAGGATTGCTTATGTCTCCAGGTGGAATAACAGCTATCAAGATCGATAAAACACAAGCCGCAAACACGGTCAGAACCCACGCCCGCCCATCTAACAATTCCGGGGCAGTGGAGTGTGATCAGCACTGCGAACCTTTTTTCGTCGAGACTGGCTTTGGTTCGGCGATCAATCAGTGTTTATTGTTAACGACATCATTAAGAAACAGTCAATCAAAGGAAGGATGAAAACCGAACGGCCGTCTCGTGTGTACAATAACGGAATTCCGTGCGCCTGTACGAAGTAGTGATCTGACTTATATCTCACTGGCGTCTACGAAGTATATGCTTCAGCATTAGAAGCATGGATATTCGGACCTCAGAAAGCCTTCTCTAAGCTCCATGCTTAAATGACGACGCGGTGATAGTGATGGTGAGGCTATATTGATGTCTGAAGATATTCAGTAGGCAGCGATCAAGGGACTTATTTGTTGCCACACGAAGAAGGTAGAGTGCAGTCGGTATGATTCATGACTGTGCGCTGGAGCCGGCGGAGAAAGACGAAACTGGCTCAACTATCAAACATCCCAGCTTGCGAATGATGCCCTTGTCTAATAATAATAGCTACTCCAGCTACTGTTGCGAAGCTGTAATACCGAGTATCTTACTTCGTACACAATGATATGCATTAGCATGGGTATTAAGGATTACGGAGAGAACATCACCCTGAGAGAGGCTTAGACGGCGATCATAACAACGTGCCTGTGCTTTGTATAGGGCCATTGTTGCACGTCTTGATATCTTACTTTGGTCATTGCAGATATGCTGAAAATAACAAGGAATACAGATACAGAAACTTGCTGAAGAGCCACAAGAATGGCAGGACACTTGGGCAACGTGCCGGGGATACACCATACCGGCGATAGCCGGCTGACGTCAATAGTCAACAACAACAAAGCAGATATAACGACTGGAATGCAGTTTGATGATTTGGTACAGTTTGATGCCACCAGGGCGAAAGTTACTGTTGATCTTGCTTTGGTGTTTTTACTCTCCGGGCTGGAATGCTACAAGTATGCACCAGCTAGAGCCCCTCCGAGGCCTAAGTGGCCTTCGTCTTAAATGACACTTTGTAGAAAACCCGGACACCATGATGCGACCACAAAAGGGGCCGCTTCGAGAACTGACCTCGACGCAACATTGAGCCTAGCCCCTGCGTCAGACGTCGTAGTCCCGAGGCTTGTTTGCATATCGAGAACTAAGATACTCTGAAAGAGCAGAGCACAAATACAGAGAAAATGCAGAATACCGCAAGTGACGTTAAACACGCTCTAATCAAAGTAGAGTGCATTGACATATCGAATGATACAACGGTCAGCTTCACATATACACTGTTTGATCTCAATCTACCTAGCAATCCTCTGTATCACCAGCCTGTGACTGTCGGCCATGTGCGCTTGGCCTGATCCAACCCTCTGCTACGCAATCGACACAGCGATGCAATCATCACAGCCCCTGATTGACCCTGTCGTTGGTTTCGAGCAGCAATCTCTGACGTGAAGATGACCACCTGTTGTAGAATAGATAGTGTCGCCACTCGATCTTAAAACAGAAAATTCAGCATGATGGCAAACTTGTCTCTATTCTATTATATTGTACAAAGCTGAAGACCTTGGGCCCTACAGAGTATCTCACAATCAATATAACCCCTTGCATTCGTCTGCACCCGAGTACCATCCCTTGACTTTCAATACCATTCCGTCCTGTAAGCAACTTATTACCCACCTGCTCAATTTTGAATACTCAGTACACTGTGCCTTGCTCCTCGGCAATTGACCAATACAGTTTTCTTAAATCGCATGTGCACATATACATACACGCTGCATAAAGATCACTTCAGACAGCATCGGCTTGTCACCGATGTCTGTGAGCACGACACCAGGTCACAGCAGGTCAAGAACTATGTTGATGACCGGCACATGCTGCATCCGAATACATCGTGCACTGATGCAACTTGGAAAGACTAGAAGAGGTAACAGCACAAGTCAACGAGATTGGTCGCGTGGTAAAACCTACTCTGGCGTACACGCACGTCTTGTGCCATGTGATACATTGCCGCAATTTCATAGTTGACCCTAGATCGACCAGACAATATCAGACAGCTAATGCCGCATCAGACAAATTCACCAGCCTGCCTACAGTGTGCAGATGTACCCGGTTGGTGTCACCGACAGTTACCTCAATTTGCACTTTGCGCCGTGGCATATAAATAGGCAAATATATCATAATGGCTGTTGTGCATCGTCTGAGAAACATAGCGTGCCCTGTTGGCATCTTCATCAGCTTCTTTTGCTTACTTTGTATATTCGGCCGTTGTCGTCGTTACCTTTTTCTGGAAGAGCAAGTGCTTTATATCAAGTTACACAGCATATGCCGGCCATTCGTCTTCCCGCCATCCCAATTTCGCCTCTGTATCGTAACTCTTTCTTCGATGTCTTCTGCTTGTCTAACTACAGTGTGCAGAGTGTTACACCTCTGCATTTGTATCAGCCACAGCATACTAGCACTGTAAAACGTCAGCCATTTTGAAGTAGAGAGATAGAGTTCAAGTACGTCAACCCTTTTGTGGCTCACGCTTCGTCCGTCCCGTAGGTTTTAAGGTGGCTTCCGTTTTGCCATACCCGTAAAGACACATGATTGGTTGTTCCAAAGAACAGTGCCATCGTTTCCTTCTATTTCAGGGGACCTCTTATCCTCTTTTAATTCCAAACCCGGTTTAGCGACAGGTACGTCTATTGATTGCCGTCATATGATTGGCACTAAAAGGTAAATAAAAAGGGGCCCAGGCTGAGACAGAGATTGGCTCGACCAGCCCGAGACAGTAGCGTCTCCGTTTTGCAACGCTTTTGCTAGTTGATAAAAACGGAGACCCACTTATCACATTTATTTTATTTACATTTTTTAATTCACTGCTAATTTTATTCATCTCGTTTTCCCTGTGTCGCGCATCACTGCCTCCCCCAATTTCCCTTGCGTTTGCTGCTCTTGACTCCTCTCTATTGCGTACTTCGTATGGCTTGTGCTTGTGCCTTCCTGCTCGTGTTCATTGTGCTTGTATTTTGTTCACAAGCTGCTCTGCATCGTCACTTGCTTTTTGGTCCCTTTATCGGTGGCTGTGACACAGGCATGAGGCAAGAGCGACCGACTGCACCTTCTAACTTCTTTGCCCATGCCTGCCTGGCTCTTTCCTCAATACCGCGTCAACTCCTGGTCGCTCCTTCCTCGACATTCACTTCCTCATTCTTGTTTTCTCTTTCTACCCCCCCTCCTTTCTCCCCTCGTCTCTGTGAATAGCCTCATCAAAGCAATCTTTATTCCAGCCTCTACTGAGTACAGAGTAAAATACGACTTATCCGTCTGCCGACACACTGACCTCTTGACACAAGCATCATCGACAGTCGATAGATATTTGCTTCTGTCAAGGCCAACGTAACGCTACTGTTCCATTCCACACGCCTCCTTACCTCTTTCTGCTCCCGTTTTCTACGATTTTCGACTTCTACCCCCGTCAAGATCCACTCGTCTCTCGCTGCTTCTCAAAATCCTCTCCTCTGTTCCTGACTTCCAGTCTCCCTCCTCTTTCTCGTTTCCACTTCCCTGGTTTCCTCTGTCGCGCTCCGTATCTGTCTCGCTGTGTCTGACTGGCCTCTGCCTATTGTCTCTCCATTCTCTCCTGTCTCTTCTTCTTGATTGCCTGTGCAATCTCCAGTCAATCCCTTCAACCACCGCTTTTCAGCTTCAGCTTCATCGTTCTTTTTCATTGTCTTTCGTATTTCTATTTCTGCTCTCACATCGTGCCTCGGGATTCTCTCCTTTTCCTCTTAATTTTTCATTCTTCGCCTTACTTTTGTGTGCCTCTGCACCGCGCCTCTCCTTTGTTATCCAAACTTCCAACGCACTCTTCAGCCTGCTCACTCTCGATTCATCCTCGACTCATTTGACTGACTCGCCCTTTGTCTCTCACCGACAGCATCGCTCGTTATATCTGTCTCGAATCGTCGTACTTCCAGCCCTTTTCTCATCGCTTTGTTCTGTACAGAGGAACAGGCAGAGCCAACTTGTGTCTCATTCGTCGCCTGGACGTAACGAACAGCCACCAGGCATGCGCATTTGATAATCGCCTCATATCCTCGTCTACCGCTCTTAACTTCGCAGTCGCCTCTTCTCCACTCAGTCATCGATTATGTCTTCGTAACAGGCTTGTCTTGACGATCCCTCACCCGAGTCTTCCACATCGCGACGCGACCAACTAGACACCCAGACATCTAATGGTACTTGACGACAGCACTGCACCCCTACATTCACACACAACCGACAAGATGCGAATATCATCAAGGCGGCGCTCAGGCACCGTCACTGGCAACAGCTCCAGGTGCCAGCGGACCTCTTCATCGCCTTCCCTCCTTTCGACTATGTCTGGCACGATGGCATCTGTCCTTGCTTTTGCCGCCGTAGCACCCACACCGGCGAGCGCTTTCAATTTTACACCAGTTTCCTCCGCCAATCTCGACCTCAGCAGCCTTGGAAGCATTGGCATTGCCGGCAACTTTACTGGTGTTTCGCTCTTCCAATTCGAGGAGCAGAGCCAGAATTCCATCGCTGCTAATGGCAGCGAAGGCCTCTTGGCTCGCCTTCCCAACAGTGCCTTTGCAAATGTCCTGACAACAGACGCGTCCATCATGTCCATGTGTTCTTTCAGCCCGGATAACAGCACTGATGCCAGCGTTGTACTTGGCGGCAACTTTACGAGCCTTGGTAGCCAGGCAGCGACCGGCATTGCCTTTTTCAACACAAATACGTCTGTTGTCACCCCCATGCCTGGCCTTTCCGGCCAGGTCAACGCTGTCTTCTGCGACGCAGACACCAACTCCATCTTTGTCGGTGGCAATTTTATTGGCCTTAACTCAACCAATGCCATTCGCTGGGACGGCAGCTCTGGATGGACAGCTTTGCCCTTTGCTGGCTTCAACGGGCCTGTCAACTCCATCGCTAAAGCTTCCAACGGTAACATCATCTTTGGAGGTAGCTTCACTGGACTTGGCAACGCAAGCACGCCCACTGAGCAGGATGAGCAGATCATCAATATTGGTTCAGCCAACATCACCGCCACCGGTTCTTCCACGGCAACCGGGTTTTCAGATCCTTCCAACATCGTCTGCAAGACTAACGACACAGACGGTCAGGGTGAGACTTGGCTTCTTGCAGATGATACTCCTGGAAGCTGGGAGGCATCGTTTGGCTTCGGTTTTCAGCCTAGCAAATTGCGGCTGTGGAACACCCACCAGGATGGTCGCGGCACCAAGACGTTCCGCTTCACGGCTCTTCCTCTTGGCGGCATCATGAACTTTACCTACATCGACCCATCAAGCGGCTCCAACGTCACCTGCACCAGCGAGTGCCCCTTGGCCAATAGCACAAGTGACGGATTCCAGGACTTCCAATTTGTCAACAACGTCGGAATGAACGCCTTCCGTGTCGACATTTCCGATTGGTACGGCTCGGGCGGTGGCCTGGATGGTATTGAGCTCTTCGAAAACGACATCTTTGCCTACGCCATCAACGGTTTTAACGAACCGACGTGTGCAGTTTCAGCATCTGAGGTCTCTTCCTCGTCAAAGACGGGCCCTTGGACCGTGTCGCCTTCATTATCGAGCAGCTCCGAATATCTCACTGCGCAGCTTTCCTCACCTATTTCCGCTTCTGACGCCTCTGTTATATTTTCTCCTGATATCCGCCAGTCGGGAAACTACACGGTTAATATGTACACACCTGGATGCATTCAGGACGATACTTGCTCAACGCGCGGTCAGGTTAATATCACTGTCTCCATGGGCGAAGGCCAGGAACCGACATCGGTACAGCTGTACCAGACAAATAATTATGACAAATACGACCAGATCTATTTTGGCTCGGTCGATGAGCCCTCTGGCTCGTTCCGCCCGACTGTCACCCTCACTCCACTAAGTGGCCAGAACATTGACAACCTCACCGTTGTTGCCCAGCGTGTTGGCTTCACGCTCCTCAACTCAACCGGCGGCCTGAACGGCCTATACGAGTACGACCCCTCTTTGACTACTGTTAACACCAGCGACTTTTCTTCATCTACCTTTGACACACTGGGCTCAGACTTCTCATCCTCTTCAGTTGTGACTGCTCTCGCAACCGCCGGTGATATTACCTATATTGCAGGCAACTTCACCTCAACCACTGCCAACAATATCGTGTCTGTCAATGCCCAAAATTCGTCCGTCAACACGCTCTCAGCCAGTTTGAACCGCGGCGTTGCCTCCATGATCATCAACGGAACCAAGCTTTTCGTCGGCGGTACATTCACCGCAACCGAGGACGGCTCTGTAACAGAACTCAACCGCGTTGCTGTTTACGATACATCAGCCAACACATGGAATCCTCTCGGCGCGGGTGTCGATGGCCCTGTAGCCAAGGTTGTGTCTATGACGATGAATATTACAAGCAAGACACCCGAGTTTGTGGTTGCCTTGACTGGTAGCTTCAGTTCACTGCTCGCCTATAATGGTAACGCAGCTGTGACTGTTGATGGGTTCGCTATCTGGGTTCCTTCGCAGCAGAGCTGGTTGCAGCAGGTGAACAGCACTGTGGCTTCTGTTGATGGTGTTCTTCTGTCTTCTCTTCTTGATGCGCCCGGTGTTGGTGGCGCTCTTTACGGCGGCTCTCTCTCTTACTCACAGGTCGGCGCTAACGGCGCAATCACGCTCTCTGAAGCTGGCCTGGGTTCTTTTGGTGTTGATGTTCTACCTTCGGCCACAACAACTGTATCTGCCGGATCTACAACCACAACTGTCGCTTCTACCAAAGTTAAACGTGACACCCTGGCAGGCAGCTCAATCGCTGGTGTGATCACCGGTCTTTTCGACACTGCTAGCAGCCGCAACAAGACGATCCTTGCTGGTCACTTCACCGCCAACTCAACATCTGGCTCGCTGATTCAAAACCTGCTGATTATTGACAACAAAAACGACGCTGCTGCTACGGGCATCGACTCGGGCGACTCAGTTATTGACGAGAGCTCGACCTTTACGACATTGGCAGTAACTGGCGATACCCTATTCGCTGGTGGCAACGTTACTGGCACCATCAACGGCAACACGGTCAACGGTATTGTGTCGTACAATATTGCAAGCGACAATTTCAATACCCAGCCCCCGTCACTAAATGGCGGTAACGGTACTGTGACGTCGATTCGGATCCGCCCCAGCACTAGTGACGTGTATGTTGGTGGCACGTTTGCGACCGCAGGCTCTCTCGGTTGCCCTGGTGTCTGTCTATTCAGCACATCGGCTGGCCAGTGGGATCGTCCCGGCACAAATTTGGGTACGAGCACTGTTAATACGATGCTGTGGACGACAAGCTCGACCCTTGTCGCCGGTGGCAGTTTGATTGTCAACAATACTGTGACGACTGTGCTTGCTCAGTACTACGCTAGCATTCAAGTCTGGGATACTTTTACCGGTGGCACTGATGCCATCCCGGGGCCTGTCGATATTCTGTCTCTGGGCTCGAGCGACGGCAGCCAGCTTTGGATTTCGGGTACTGCGGCCAATGGGTCGCTCTATCTGATGAAGTACGATGGCAAGGCGTGGACCGATGCATTTGGTGCAAGCGGAACCTCGCTGGGGTCGGGTACAAACATCCGTAGTCTGCAGGTTTTTTCGTTGACATCAAACCATGACTCGACTGCTCTGCTAGACGATAGCCAGATCCTGATGCTTACGGGCACCATTGTGATCCCCGGGTTTGGCACGACATCGGCGGCCGTATTTGACGGCAAGACGTTTGTTCCATATGCACTCACCTCGACCAGCTCGAACGACAACAGCGGCAGCATCGCCAGCATTTTTGTCGAGAACAGCGACTTCTTCACGACGAACAGTGGTAAGCACCTGCCACTCGTGGCAGTGGTGCTTATCGGTCTGGGCATCTCGCTTGTCCTTATGCTCGCTATTGTTGCGGCAGGTCTGCTGCTGGACCGGATCCGCAAGAAGCGCCAAGGCTATGTGCCGGCACCCACAACCTATGCGGGTGGTATGTCGCACATTCCGCCTCAGGAGCTTCTCGAGAACCTGGGCCGGGCACAGCCTGACGTTCCGCGAGTGTGAGTTCTTGACGAGTCCTCGGCGAGTGGAGTGTATGACTATAATATCACGGCAAGCGGTTGCGTTTCGGCATTGGGCAAAGCATGGTTTGGAGTTTTGGCGTTTCCTTTTTCCTTTTCCCCCCTTCTCTTTCTCGACTATCGTTCAACTTTCTTTTTCCCTTCTCCCAACACACTCTCTATATTTTCATATCTCTTCTGTTCATGTCTCTTCCTTTACGCCATTTCTTCTGGCACATTTGATACCTTTTCTTTCTTTCTTATTTTTAAATTCTATCTTCAGTTTGTTTTACTAGTAATTACTACTTCAAGTCCAATACCTATTGCAGTTCTGTCAGTGCGTTCGCGAATTGCACATGCGTGATGCATTGCCCCAGGGCGCAATTTACACCTGCAATTAATAAAGTATGCGGTGTTGGCGACGGAACAGCTTACCCTTTGTTACTTCTATTTTCCTCACTTACATAGCATGTTCAAGCTCGGCGGTGAATTTTTTAGTTACTTAACTCCAAATACACAATTCGAAAACCCAATTATAATTTAGTCCGTAGGCGTGAACCCTTCTTACAATATAGCGATTGTAAAAACGTGTGTTGGAAATGGGATGTCCATCACCCACCCATCAGCCAGCTCAGTGATCTTTCGTGCGACGTACGTAACGTGGAAATACTACAAAGGAACTCTGTGTCTTCCCCATACTCTGATATCCCGGCTGAGATGCAAGCTAAGAAAGAGGCAAAGCTTGACGCCGCCAATCAGTCGACCGCAAATCCATCATCACATATGTCATCTTCTCCGCATCAAGTATTTTTGTTGTGTGCCCTCCATTAGTCTACTTTTAGAATCACTTCTCCTCATTTTCGTTGTAACACCGACCGAAGCCATCTGCCGAGAGGTTTGGCGGACATTTTTGTAGCCGACTTGAGGTAACTCTCGATCTACCTCTAATCAATACACAATGCAGAGTAGACCACAGCCCTGGCCACTTTATGCGGGAAGAAGTAATCTTATGACTGATCCGGTCGTACCTGTTTTACTCGCCGTGATGACCCTTGCTTCTTCCTTTTTTTTTGTTTGACTTGCCTGTGTCTGATGAAAGAACCGCATGTCTCTCCTCCTCCCTCCTCCTCCCTCCTCCTCCCTCCTCCTCCCTCCTCCTTCCCCTCTTCCTCCAGTCTCACCGCTACCCATCCCTTTTGTTGAAGACGATGCTGTATATAATGACGAAGTACGCCTCCCTACCCCCCCAGATATCTGCAACTATCAAGATGCAGCGCAAAAACCAAAAATGACTTTCCAATACGATAATAAGACAGAGATGGAGGAAGTGGAAAAGGGCGACATTTACACCATCGATGACACCGATCACACTCACGCCCTGACGCGCAAGATTCTCTGGAAACTTGACACCCGAATCCTGCCCGTGCTCGCGTTGCTGTTTTTATGCTCCTTTCTCGACCGCACCAATGTCGGCAATGCAAGACTATACGGACTCCAGAAGGAGCTGGGTATGGATTCTGACAACAGCAACGACCGCCAATACGATCAGGGCCTAGCTGTTTTCTATGCTACCTACGTGATCAGCGAGATTCCAAGTAACCTGGTGCTCAAGCGCATCACCCCGCGCATCTGGCTGCCTTTTCTCACATTCGCTTGGGGCACTGTTTCTATGTGTATGGGATTTGTGCAAAACTTTGCCGGCTTTGTCAGTGTGCGCGCAGTACTTGGTCTCACCGAAGGTGGGCTGTTGCCTGGTATGATTTTATATCTTTCGGGGCTCTACACGCGCCGTGAGCTGGCTCTGCGTATTGGTCTATTTTATACGGCTGCATCTCTCTCAGGCGCATTTGGAGGGTTGCTGGCGCGTGGTATCTCGGAGATGGCCGGCCGTCAAGGCTACTCTGCATGGCGCTGGATTTTCATCATTGAGGGTGTCCTGACGATTGCAGCGTCTATGATGGCGGCACTGCTGCTTCCCAATGGACTCGAAGGGGCTAGGTTTTTAACTAAAGACGAGCGCAACCATGCCGTGCGCAGGCTTATGATGGGTCAGGCATCGCGCGAGGGCGAGGTCAACGAGAAGTTTTCGTGGCATGAAGTCAGCCGCGCCGTGTTTAGTTGGCAGACATGGCTGACAGCGAGTGCATACTTTGGAATTCTTGCAGGGCTCTACTCATTTGGTCTTTTTGTAAGCACCCTTTTCATTCTAAGTTTGATTTGGCTGTATCTAACTTGTAGCTCCCTACTATCATTGCGGCGCTGGGCCACACGGCCAACGATGCGCAGCTGTGGTCGGTTATCCCATACGCTGTCGCATCCATAGTCACGGTTATCGTTGCTTTCATCTCGGACCATTATCAGGTGCGCGGCATTATCATGCTGTTCACAATGCCAGTTGCCATCGTCGGCTATGCTGTGATTGCCAACACTAGCAATGTGCACGTTAAGTACGGAATGACTTTTTTCATGGCCACGGGCTTGTATAGCAGCGTGCCGCCGGTGCTTGGCTGGCTCGCCAATAACTCGGCCGGGCATTACAAACGTGCGACGGCGGCGGCACTCCAGCTGGCTATTGCTAACTGTGGTGGTTTTGTAACTGTGTTCATCTACCCTTCACGACAGGGGCCACAGTATCACAAGGGCCACACAATAATTCTCAGCTTGCTGGTTGCTGGCTGGTTCATGATTCTTGCCAATGTCTTGTACTGCCGTAAGATCAACCGCGACAAAGCCAGTGGGCGGCACGACCACCATGTTGGATCCGGAGACGACCGTGAGCCGTCGTTTAGGCTTATTCTTTAACCTGAAAGCATATGTGATAGAGGGCAACGTGCAGTTCTGTGTTTTTTTTTTTTTTTTTTTTTTTTTTTTTTTTTTTTGCTATATAATAAATAAAACTGGAAACATCTACTGGACTGCAACAACATTGGCCAAAGAGGCTACAGCGCCATACAGGTTTAGAGGCGCACTGGCAAGGAAGAACGTATAGCGCTTGTTCTTTGCACACATTTTCGACAGACCCTCCAAGTTCCAAAGCTCGCCAATAGGACAACCCATAGATGCCAAAAGGTACTCGTGCAGCACTATTTATTAGCTTATGTTTTGACGTGCTTGGTGTTAATCAAGATACGTACGCATCCCAGTGGACAGCCATGCCTCAAGAGTCGGGTTGTCGGCTGCGGCCGCTGCAAATCGGTTGTTCCAAATAAAGGCGGCCATTTCCTCGCTCGGCTCGAGGCCGACATTGTTGTGGTTCTCGTGGGTGTGTGAGATGAACTTTGCCGGGTCATTAGCCTGGAGGGCATCATGCCATGGGATCCAACCAGTGCGTAGCACAAAGATGTCGCCCGGCTTGAATGTCACGCCCTCCCATTCAGCCACAGCTTTGATATCAGCCACTGTGATCGAGTGTAGGTCTTGGTGGTTGTACTTGATACTATGGGCCTCGGCATAAGCCGCGTAGTCTATAAGGACACCGCGGCCGCAAATGCCGCCCGCCTTGGACCATACATGAACCGAACCCGGACGATCACGGCCGGCTTGCATTTCGGCGTGTGTTGTGCCATTGTAGTACACCTTTGACTTTTGGTGTGCAAAATGGCACAGACCATCCCACTGGGAGCTGATCTGCGTATTCAATGAGATCTCATCATCGTTGGCAAGCATGAGGCCGCCGGTCAACTTTTCGCCGTCAATGATAGTGAAGTCAAGTTTTTTGCGGCCAAAACCGACATGCGTATAGTCATCTAGGCCCCAGTCAAGAGAGGCGCGGTCACCGGTCTGGATTTCTTTACCGGCAGCAGCGACAACAGCCGGGGTTAAATGGTTCAGTGTACCAAGGCCGTCCTTGCCACTCGTTGCACCTGTCTTTTCAGAGTGCACCTTGTTCCACACGCTCCAGGCACAGCCTCGCGAGGTACCGCCTGGTATAGTAGGCAGATCTTCGAAATCGGGAACGTCCATTATGTATGAATGCACTTGTCGTTTAAGCCATACTGGACAGTGCGCTCGAATAAACGTGTGCCTGTAGCTGCTTATTATACTCGAAAATCAATGTGGCGAAGAGAGCTGAGTCGAGAGGGGAAGCGAGACTAAGAGCCCACTTCATGGCTGCTGCCGAGGAAGTTAGTATTGACCAACTATTACCTGCGTGTCCGGCGACTCTCTCGTACGCTTTCTGTCTCGTCTGTTTATCGTGTTTTGTACTTTGGCTGAGACTGCCACCCACGCGAAGGATTAGACTAAAACTGGCGAGGGATTCACTACTCACGGACTAGCATGCGGAGATGTAGAAGAAGCCGGGGCATCGGATCTGGGGTACTATTCTGCTTGCTTTACCGAATAGGACAAGAAACAATAAAACAAATACTACAAGTAGAGCGAGACCGAGGAGACAGACCTATCGCGAGAAGAGACATTGAATGATAGCCAAACTCAAAGAGATGCCAAGGATTAAAAAAGTAAAAATATCTATGTTTTTATTGCTCAGGGGAAGAACGAACACATACACAACCTGCTTCACAGAGGAGAGAGAATCCTTATCAGGTCGGGCGTGCTACTTTATCACACTTCAAGTTCCAGTGGAGTTCATTTCCTAAACGAATGAGGTGCATAGACTGTGGACAAGATTGAAGAAAATATCGTTGTGAGGGAGAATGATATATACGATAAACCATCACAAAATCAAACGAAACCAACAGGAAGAAGACAAAAACACAATGTAAACCGACCAAAAAAAGAAGAAGTAAAGAAACGGACTTAGACACAAGCAACAAGATTTTCAAGACTGGCGGATGTACGGTTTAGAGAAAGCATAATATCTAGGCATCAGGTATCGTCGAATGTTAATACTGACCGGGCTTAATGCGGTTGTAACAAACAACCCACTGACACGCCAGCCGACCAAGGTCTGAGCAAGATTGGCACTTCGGCCGACATAGATGTGCTCCGTTCAGTTGTGACATTGCCAGCCAGCCAGCCTGTGCAGATTGCATTCATTTGCGATCAAGTATATCCGTCAATCTAGCTGCATTCATTCTTAAAGTCAGAAAGAAAGAAAAGTCCTTGTCCTACGAAATATAAACAGAGTTGTATAGTTATCGAACCAGTCACTGGTCTCCTCGTTTACACAGTGTCAATAGTACATATTTGCAAGTATGGCCTGCATTTCTGCCCGTCAAATCTACCAATTAAATACACTACCCGCCGTACACGGGTTCCACCTAATCACAACGTACTGAGCACACCAACGGCTCTATACCTTGCAAAAGGGATCGTCAAAATACCACACTGGATTGCCATCCGGCTTGATCTCCTCTTGCGTGTACCCGTTGCCCAAGTATTGAAACCGGTTTCCGCTCCGATACGTAATCTCAAAGTCCTCGTACCGCGGTGTCGCCAGTGCCTCAAAATAGTGCAGTCGACTCCCAGGCCAGACAGCCGTCACGGGGCCGTGCGACTTACCGTTCTTAAACCATGATCGGCATGATGCCGACCAGACGAGTCGTTTCATCAAAGTGTGTGTATGCTGCCCAAACTCTTCGACACACTCTGTCTTGGGCGAATATGCCTTGATGTTCTCTCGCTGCAGCTTCTCTACCATCTGGAAGAGGTACCGTGTGTGCCATTCGAGGATGGGTAAGATAGACGAATGGCTTACAGGCCCATTGGGACCAAGAAAGAAGAACAAGTTTGGAAAGTCGTCGGTCATGACACTGAGGTATCCCTTGGGAAAATCGGCAAACTTGGTGCGCAGTTCCTGGCCGTTACGGCCGTAGCATGCATATGGCGTGGCAAAAGAGGCCTCGAATCCCGTGGCACAGACAACAACATCGACGGCATACTCGTTGCCCATGGTGTCAACAACTCCAGTTTCAGTCAAGCTTGCAACTTCCTGGGTCACAACTTGCACATTGCTTTTCAAAAGGCTCTCGAGGAAATCCGACCCGGGCGTCATACGGCGACAGCCGAGGGCAAAATCAGGGACAAGGTGGCTGGTGAGCGTTTTGTCGTAGTCCAACTTTCTAGCCATGTGCTCAGCCATAACCGTGCGGGCTTGGTTCTGATCACGGCTTCGGTAGTGATTCAGCGTGAATCTTTTGTTGAGCTCGCCGTCCAGCTCACGGCAGTACTTGTCATAGGCCTCTGGGTCTTCCTTGAACCTTTGGATATCCTCCCGCGAGTCTGCCTGTCAGTACGTGCATCCATATAGATATAGCGTCATTATGCACTCACACTCAAAGTTCGAGCCTTCCGGGCCGGCATACTTGGCCCCAAATCCCATCGTGATCCACGTCGGCGACCGCAAAAAGGGGATTAGTTTTGCAACCTTGGGTTGGATGCTTGGAATCAGTTGCACAGCCGATGACCCGCCTCCAATTACGGCCACAGTTTTCCCGTCAAGGCTGTACTGATCGTCCCAACGAGCTGTATGCATCAGCTTACCCTTGAAAGTCTCAAGGCCAGATATGTCTGGGTATTTCCAGGCGCTGCAAGTCAGCTTCATTACTCTCCGGTAGAAAGAGATGGACCTACTTTAGGACACCAGACCCATTGACGAGTATCTCGCAGCGATCACTCACAACACTGCCGTCGGCTTTTGTAGCTTCCAGCTCCCATAAACCGGAGTCCTCATCCCAACGTGCCGAAGATACTCTGTGCTCAAACTTAATGTACCGGTTAAGACCGAACTTGTTCGCAATATCCTTGAAGTACTGCCAGATCTCGGAGCTGCCAGCATAGTACTTGGACCAGCCAGGATTGCGTGCCCATGGGAACTGGTAGCTATGGCTAGGGATGTCGCATGTGCAGCCTGGGTACCGGTTTTCAAACCATGTGCCGCCAATGTCGGTGTTTTTCTCGTAGATTTGGACGGTAACGTTTTCCAGCAGACGCTCGGCTTTGTATGCGAGCTGCAGGCCTGCTGCACCGGCACCCACGCACACAATGCGGATGGCCCGCTTGACATAGAGCGGCTGTTCAGATATGGTATAATCACCAAATGAGTGATTGTACCATTCGTTTTCATGGGGAGTGTCATCTGGCGGTCCCTGCGACGCTGGATCAGGACCGAGTAGAGACGAGCCTACGGCCTCAGGGAGGGTGGGATCGAGGATATGCTCCATTGTGATGCTAGTTAATTGGGATTATTACAGATGCAAAAAGGAGCAGTAACTGTGCCTTATAACATACAAGATAGCACGCGACACAACGATATCGGAACTCTAACCGCTCTACGGACGGCGACGCACAGCAATATAGGTGCCTCAAACTACGTTACTAGCTACACAAACCTATTCTAAGACACTCCTGCAGCTGGTATTTATTGGCGTAATGTAAATATAATATAGCTGCCAACGAATCATCAGACAGAAAAGCGTCTGTGTGTCCTGCGTTGTGCTATTCGATTCTGTTACCCGTCGTCAAAGCTTGTGTGGCACAAACACATACGTTCGCAGAGATGCGGACCTCGGCGGCTGCAGCAAAAACGAGCAGATACGAAGCGAGAGCAGTATTAGGGTACACGGGACGGAGAAAACCGTTGACAATTAAATATGTATGGGTATTATGGAACATATGCTACAATGCTTTGACATGGTATAAACAGAGTATGACAAATAGTTTGCCAATTTTTCCTATCACCTTGCCTCCTGCTGCCATAAATCACTACTCCTCCTCAATGTCGTCGTCGCCTTCACCGTCGCTCTCAACAATGTCTTCGTCTTCCTCGTATGCCTCCGACCCAGAGTTGCCGTCGTCATACACCTCATCGCCGCGGCCGTCGTCAAGCACATCTACTTGCTCATCACTCTCGTCCTCGATCTCGTTGATCATGATCTCGCCATTCGATGACAAGTAGTCATCCTCCTCGCCTTTGACGTCGTCGGCAAAACCGACAGTTTTTTGAGTGTATGGCGAGCCGCCCGATGCGTTGGTCGACGACGACGAGGGTCGGGCATCCTGCTCGCCAACAAGAATGCCGCTTGCACCAAAGTCGTCACTCATTGACACTGCCACTGTCTCTGCTGCAGAGACGGGCTCCAAGACATCGCCACTCCACGGCTTGCACGCCGTCACCAGAGTGCCACATCGCAGACACGTCCACCCATCGCCCTCTTCGCGCTCAATGCGCGTGGCAATAGAAACGTAGCAGTAGACACAGCCGCACGGAATGGCTTCATACGGGTTGGTAATGTCCGTCTCGGCAGAACCAATCACGCCGCTTGATGCTGCAGCGGCTGCCATGATGTCAGCCTCGGACGTAGCCTGGTTCTGGTCTTGGTAGCAGATGGCACATGTGCGCTCTGGCAAGAAAGCAAGTTCGCCGGTCTTTTCGGCAGGCTCATCGAGAGTGCCCTTCTCCATGTTGCCACCACCCGCTTTGCGTTTGATAGAGCTGATAGCGCGCGATGTAGCACCCTTGGTCCGGCGCCATACACGTGTAAGCCAGCGGCGCCAGCGATTGATGCCAACGAGCGGTAGCAAAAATAGCAGAAATTCTGTAAATGCGTGCCACACGAGTTGGCGGTTTAGGTACTCAAAGGAAACCTCGCGGCTAACTTGGCTTGTAGGGGGTACCAGACGCATGCGTAGCACGCGGTCGAGCAGTGTGCGATAACGGCCATACCGCAGAAACACGAGAAAGGAGACAAAAGCAGCACCGGCATAGAGGTTGGATACGGTCGATGTAGCGCGTGCTAGTTTCCGCACCGCTTGCGGTGTGAGGCTAATGCGGCCCAGTAGTGTGCGAGTTTGCGACGACTGGACTTGTGCGTCATGTGCCTCCTCGTAGTAGCCATCCTCATCGCCCTCGCCGTCGTTGTCGCGCAGCCAGTCCTCCCACTTGGTCCATGCGTACCGACCGCCAACCGTCACCAGTCCGTACATTGACTTTTGCCATTTTGAGGGTGCAACAGGTACTGCCTGACGCACAGCCGATCCGCCCTTAGCTATTGAAGAGCCTCGCGCATCAGCATACCGCAGGTTTTGGAGAGATGCGCCGTAGGTTGCGTTGTTGTCCCACAAGGACAATTTAAACAGAGCCGCGCGCAAAACTAGCATCACTTCAGGCTGCCAGTCGTCTTGTAGAGTGCCGCCGCGAATGTATTGAAGGGCATCAGCTACCTGGCTGCGAAGCAGTTCTAGTAGCTCTTCGTCCAGCAGCTCTGCGTCAACTTGGCTTACGCGGAAAGCCGGCCGACTGCCAAGTAATGTGGATGAGGAAGACAATTCACCACCGCCAAGCTTGTTGCTGATAGTAGATGCCATGCTCGTCATGCCATCCCACACCGTCAGAGCCGAGTTACTAATGCGAGATAAGGACGCGGCCGGCGAAAATAATGAGGCTTCGGACGATGCAAGACGAGCGCGACGTGCAGCTGCCGCGGCTTCGCGCTGTGCAGTGACGGCAGCAATCTCATTTGCACGCCGCTGGGCATCGGCGGCCGCGCGCTGTCGGCGAAGATCGGCTAGGCGACGTTGTGCTTCGGCAAAGGAGGTCGAGGTTGTGGTCGAGGAGGAGGTAGACGCGGGAAGCGACGTCGCGTTCATGGCGCGCAAAGTCTCAGGGGCGAGTCGCGAGGATGCCCCTGGTGGTGGTATTCGATCGCTCATCGTGGCTGTGGTAAGAATTCGTTGCTGTGCAAACAGTCGGCAAGAGAAAGGAGGAGAGAAGATGAATGGCGCGTCGAATCTGAAGATGGAGCCGACGTTGGCAGCTGAAAGCCGATAAAGCTAAGAGGTAATAGGCGAGTGGTCCAATCGAAGGCAAACCCGGGGGATGGCAAAGAGAAATTGACCCCAGCTTTTGCCAAGTTTCAGTGCCTTCAGTGGTCTGATGGTTGCTGGTAGTGCTGTGGATATGGGCGGGCACCAAGAGCCGAGGTTCGGCTGGGCAGTAATATTCTCCAACGCCATCTGTCACAATGCACGCTACGAGCTTGTGTACGATGTAGTTACTGCTGTAATGGAGAGGATGTAAACTATAGCAACGGCCAGCATTTAATGCAACCCATATTAACTCTACAGGTTGGTGCTTGTAAAGCTGCAACGACATTGATGACTAATCAAGACATCATCAACCGACGTGAGTACGCGGCAAGCAAATGAACGAAGCAGGATAGCGCAGAATACGAAAAGGCAAGTATTGTAACGCACAAAAAATGAATACGTAGATGAATCAGTAATTAGAGTGAGCCGGAAAAGACAAGATAACGCCAGCCCAGAACCAAGCTGTCGGATGTAGTGCTACATAAAGTCGATCCAGAAGAACCACGCAGAAGAAGGCAGAGAAAAGTAAACAAGCACGTGAGAGAAGACAAACTAAACAAAAACAAAGACCCAACCAGACTATGCCTTGAGCAAGTTGGCAAAGATGGTGGTCGTTTCCAGCTCGGCATCTGCACCATTTGGTAGCTTTGTCTGCCCTGGTGCTAGGCCGACAATCACCTGCACCTGAATCGTATTAATGCCCGGGTGTAGGTTGACATCATACAGCTTGCTGCCACCATCTGATTCGCTGATTTCGTGGGCCGTAGTCTCGGCAGCTCTGGCAGCAGCAATTTGCATTGCTGTCGCATTTGGCGGCTGTGGTGGCAACGGCAGCTGTGGCAGCGACTGCGACGGCATAAGCATAGTGGAGTTGGCGATGACGTACATCTTCAACGGCCGCTGTGAACTGACGATCTTGGGGTCGAGAGTCACCACGAGATGCTGGCGCCACTGGCCGGCGGGAATGTTGAGAGTCAGCGTGCGCTGTGTGAGTTTGGGATGCGGCGGCATCTTGGCATCGAACCGCGGCTCAGGGCATACGAGAGCAAAGTTTGTACGCAGCGAGATATTTGCAAGAATGGGGGCTATATAGTTAGTAGTTGTAGATATAAATTAATAAGTGATGTTCGGCACTTACCAGCCCCAGCGGAGCGGAACCTGGACTCGTAAGCTGGCCGCGGCGGGACCACGGGTGCTGGCGGTTCTGGCGGAACGGCAGGCTCAGCAGATACGTCGTTGATGGCACCGTCAATTAAAGAACCGTCGACACTGGGTGTGCCATTGGCCGGGGGAGCCTCGGACATGGTCGTGTCATTTGAAGTCGGCTTGCTAGGCGATGGTGCCGACGACTCCTGCTTGGCTGTGGTAGCAACAGGGGGTGCTGGTGATGCGTTTTGGGCAACAGCAGCGCGAGCCGATTTTTCGCGAGCAGGAGTCCCGTCAGAGGGCGCTTCAGAGACCTTGGCCTTGGGCGAGCCGGTCCGTTGACCACGGGAATTGGCGACGTGGATGGTAATCTTCTTGGTTGTCGTTGGCGTGTTTTGGGCAGCATCTTTAGGGCCCTTCTTGATCTTAATCTTGGGCTGCGGCGGCTCCTGGACGACGGCCTTGGCCTCACGCAGCTCTTCACGGAACATGGCCTCAAGCTCCTTGGCCATGTTGGCAATCGGGCTGCCGTCTTCGTTGTAAAAGTAGGCATTCTCCCACAGCAGACTGGCCTTGTCCTCGAAAGCGGCCCAGCTCTTGTACTCGCTGACGCCTGATCGATCCGTCCGGCTGCGAATACCTTTGACTAGTTTCTGAAGTTTCTTAATCGACAGGGGGTCCTTGATTACCTGAAAGTAGTCCTTCAGGGTGCGCGGTGGCAGGTTGAAGAAAGGCTCAAAGTATGCGTACGTTTCGTCCTCTTCGTCGGGCCGCCGGACAATCTCTTCGACGATCTTTTCCTGGGCCTGCTGGAACGTGAGGCCTTTGTAGGGCACATTGGCGTACTCGTGATCGGGCAGCTTGCTTCCACTGATGGGGGTTGGCGCTGCAGAACCCTTGCGCGCAGCGCGCGTGGGTGTATCGCGGGATATCAGGACGACGCGGTTGGCAGCTGAGCTCTTTCTCCGACTGGGTGTCTGGTTCGCAGGTGCATCTTCTTCATCGTAGTCCTCTTCGCCGTCGTCGTTGTCGTCGCCGTCGTCATTTTCTTGTGCGTCGTCGCCTTCGTCGTCGTCCTCAAAGGGAGTGGCCACGACTTCGTACTCGGGGTCTTTGTAGGCCGGGTTGTGCTTGGACATGAAGCTGTTGGCAGCCTTGCGGATACGGTCGGCGTCTTCAGACTGCGGCGACGATTTCGGGTAGAACTCCTTTGCATTCTGTAGCATGCGCGCAATGTACGACTCCAGTTCCGAGAGGGTAGCAAACTCGAACTGGTCTAGTTTTGCCTCGACATCGGCCAGTGAAATAGGCATCCGCACTTGTTGGTAGTAGGCATCGTTGCCTTTGCGAGGTGGCAGCGACTCAAAGTGTTTTGAAGTCCTGGGGCTGGTTAGTTGATTTTGCTCTGATTCTAGCCAAATATCTCTTGAGACTCTGCACTTTGTCCTCTGCTGCTGCTCACGACCTACTTTTTGTCGAATGTTTTCCGGATTAGATCGAGAAACTCGAGGCCGACCTTGGTTGTCGATTCCGGCGTTTCGGCGCTGTTGTCCTGTGTATGTTAGTAGGATAATCGCAAAGTTTGAGGCATGGATGCGGGCGCGGACTGCTAGGAATAGCTGGATCTGTCGCATAGCTCCAATAGTTCCTCGCGACAGCTGTGCGCTCCCCTTGCTCAATGCTCCTCTCGCTGCTCCATCTGCTCCATCACGCCGGCCGCGCGCGACATCCCGCTTCCACGTCGCAAAATCAATCGCAATGGCAGTCGCAGACGCCGTAGTTTTGGAAGCCCACAGTTTCTTTTTTTGATCTTTTGCCCTCTCGACTCTTGACACCTCCTCACTTACCACAATCTTTAACCTCTTGGAGGCGCGTCCATCAGCTCCGTTCGACTTGCGCTTGTCCATCGCGCCCGGTGTGTTTTTGGTGTCTGCGGCGCCTAGTTCGATGAGCCTCAACTCTGTTTCGACAGAAGAATGAGTCGATTGATTTTGATTTTCGCGCTCGTGATCGGCTCGATGCCGGTGTTGTTTTCGGAGCTCTGTTTTCGTGTCTGTCGTGGCGCTCTGTCGCAAAAAGTCGTCGCAAGTTATGCTACTATATTTGTTGGGCTAGGAAGTCCGATTGCAATTGGTTTCAATTATCCTCGACGAAGTCGGTTTGCTGCCCGTTGTTGGCGGTGCTTTGCGCTCAGTCTGTCTCGACGCGTCTTCGCACAGCTGCTTGCTGCTTGGAGGCTTGCTGCTACAACAAAGGCTCCTCCTGAATGGAGGAAAGGTAGGAAAAGAGCACACCAACAGGGCCGGCGCATACAGTATGTTTTGTCGTTAACACTGTGTGATACCATAAGCGTAAAGCGTCCACGTGATGCCCTTTCCGTTCTCTTGACGAACCCCACCGCGTCAACCCCCTGGCTAAGCATCTGGCCCGAGCTTTTCAATGGTGCTTTTGTCTTTTTGTTTACTTTGCCAGAGCCTTCCATAACAGCAGCGACCCCAAAGTGCTAATAACGTGTGCCTGCCTTGTTCTTGCCGTGCAGTGATCTCATTGATATCAGCCTTGTTCTCCTAACCTCTGTTCCTTTTTTTGCCTCCCTTGCTCGTAGCAATCACTGACTTACCGCCTCAAGTGACAACCAGCAACAAGTCACCACCAACTCAACTCGAACTCATCTTGTGCATCCCTCGACTCCTCCTCCGCTCTACACGCGTAGACCCCCCTCTCTCCCCACCTTCTTCTCGTTCCATTTTTCGTCTTTTTCGACCCTTTCTGCTTCGGTTATCTTCTCCTACTCTGACTTCTCCTCGTCTCTTTTGCATCCCTTTGACTCTGGACCTCAATCACGACAACAATAGCTACAGAGTATACAAAGTATAGCTGCAGCTCGACCTCCACCACTCCGCCTCTCCCCACCGAGACCGCTCGACGCGTTTTTCGTTTTTCCTGCCTGACAACACCGCCAAAGCCCCTCCCATTGTTTACTTTGTCGAAACGCCGTCCAACATCGACTCCACGACTTCTTGTGTCTTCGACTATTACCTCCTTTCCATATACATCTCGACCACTTTCCACAGCACACAATGTCCACCCTTGCAGAGATGCGGCAGATGGGCATCGACCCCAGCCGCCGCAATGCGCGTGCCCTGCCGCTCGCCGAGTCTGACCGCAAAGCGCTGGAGCCCTTTCTCGACAACATCCACTACTCGTCGCGTTACTCGGATAACCAGTACGAATACCGGCACGTGCTGCTGCCCAAGCAGATGCTCAAGCTCATTCCCGACCAGTACCTCGACGAGAGCAAGAAGACACTCAAGCTGCTGTGGGAGGATGAGTGGCGATCTATGGGTATCACGCAGAGTCTAGGCTGGGAGCATTACGAGGTGCACGAGCCGGAGCCACACATTCTCCTGTTCAAGTGAGTCGGGCATCTGTCATTTATTGATTGCTATTGCTACTATTGTTGCAATGTTGCTATCCTTGTTCTGTGCGACTACTGACTTGTATAGGAGAGCTATCAACTACCAACCGCCGGCCAACTAGACGTCGTTGACTTTGGCTACGAATTCGCGGCGAGATGGACGACGGCGGCTTTTTCGCAATTCGGTAGCGTCATGCCCAGGCTGCGTCTGTTGGTCCTAGCCAAGTGCCCTGAACCAACAGTCAGCAGCCCCCGGTATTGTGAGCTGTGTTTCGGTTGTCGCATCTACATCCCGTACAAGGCACCTTTGCCCTCTCGCAGCTCCCACCATATCTGCAGTCAGATGTGAGACGAGCTTGCTTTTGGTGCACTGGCTCTCACGGTTGCCTTGGTTTTCGGCATGACAGCGTGGAAGTTTTTGTATGATTATATTGACGTGGTGTTTTCGGCTTGTCGCCATGTGTTTTCCTCCTTTCTTTTTTTTTCTTACTTTTTCTCGTCTTTTCAGTTTACAGCTATCTCTGTTTCATCTGTCTCTCCTGTTTCTTCTGCTTTCTCTGCTGCATCTCTCCAGTTTGTCTTCTGGCTGCATGTTTGGGTTTTTTTTAGGCAATGTCGGTATCTAATTTTACAATGAATGATCATTCTACTGATGCTCTTTCGCCGGTGACTGTTGTAAATTATGGTGCCGTACTGGCAATATTCAATTCGTCTCCATTCTCTTTACGTGTTTTCCTTTGTTTTTTTTTGCTATCACTAGAAATAATTGGTAAGTAAGCTCGTATGTTCGGAAGGCTGAGGCTCATGCACCCCTGTCTGCTTTTGATTTTCTCAGCCGCGTTTACCAGCCCATTTATTGTATGATTCAACTGCCATCCGTTCAAACACCTGGCCTATGAATAACCACTTGGCTGTCATTCTATTCACTCCCAGTCCAGAGAAGCTTTCTTGAACTATTTGACTGATGGTTGTCCAAGCCTCAGTCACCCATGATGGTTCAAACAAGTGGTAGTCAAGCCTGGAAAATATAAAGGGTCGATACCGATCAAGTACGTCTAGTAGCTATGCATAGATAACAATTCAATCAATGCGCTCTATTATGCTTATTGCATTCCAGACATGATCTGGCCCGTCAGCTACTGCTGGACCCCCTGACCCCCTCCTCTAACACCTCTAACAGACTGCATGCCCGATCGGAAGACATAATTGATGATTATGTCCTTCCCGAATAAGCAGCCACCACTCGTCTTGCTTAATGGTCCGAGACTATCGAATGTTCTGCCGATGCCGATCACTTGTTAATCTCTGCAATCTCTAAATTCGGTGTTACTATCAATCAATTGGCTCATGTCTTGGATAAACGTGTTCTTTCTGTGCTCTCTATGCCCGGGCTTTGGCCTTCTTTCATCTCTACCTCCCTCCAGCACTAAACTGGACTTATTGTGTCTCCTTTTCAGACGGTCTTGTATCATTTCGCCGCGCGCAGAGTTCTAGTTGGCACTAATAATAAGTCAACCTTTCTTTCGCCTCCGCCTACGAAAGGTGTCCTCTCAACACCTGACCGGGCCACTAATGTGATCATCAGGCAACCCTGAACTGACTCGTAGAGCGCTAAATGCTAAACGACAATGTACTTTTCCGCAGTGGGACCATACAAAAGCTACAAGCATGTGCTGTCGCATCGCCACAGCTAACCTTTTCATTGTCTGCAGATATTTCATCAGCCTTCCGTCCATTCTACACTACTATTAATACTCTATTCATGGCTTCTTCGTTTCCTCTCTGTCTCTATTTTCTGAACAGTCTTTCATCCTCCGGCTAATCACTTCTTGTTTGCATTACCAATCAACACGCCTACTCCGTCGTTCCTTCTGTTTTACAAGCCTTATTACATATCATCTGTCTGTAAGAGCCACCTTTCCACAGCGCTTTCCCAATCTAGAAAGTGCGACCGAGAAACACCGAGTCAGACGTCAAAATACTCCGTCCACTCTAGGAAAGCTACCCTGTCCATCGTTTCATACCCTCTTCGTCCTTCAGGTTTCAGGCCCGCTCTTACCTGTCCTTAACCTTACTTTTTACTTCCAGCGACCTCCATTCTTCGACCTCCTAGACTTCCAACTCAATCTCAACGTCGACGTCTTTGTTTCAACCTCTTACTCTCTGTGTTGCTCGAACCGACCTCTGCGGCCCCCGATATACTTCCGCCCCCTCACCCATAAATCGAATCTTCTACCGTGCCGTCCTCAATATAGACCGTTCACCATCTTTCAGCCAAGTCTGCTACCTCGACCTCCTCTTCCTCAATATAAGCCACTTGTTCTATATTCGCCAGCCCGCTCGATCGACGCCGACGCAACCTTGACTGCATAGACTGCTTAAACTGTTTCTGGCCCGCTGCCCTCATCCTCCGGCCACCCCTGCTCTTTTCGCCTGTTTCGATTTCGATATATCCACGGCCTCCCGCTCCTCACTGGCCTCTGGGCAAGATCTTGACAATGAGGTCACCCAAGAAGCTCTCGTTTCTCTCCATCCTTGCACTTTGCGCCACCCTAGGCCTGGCCCAAGGTTCACAAGATGCAGAGACCTGCGTGGTATGCTACTAAAGTTCCTACATCTCTCACTGCTCTCCTTCTTATTTCTTCAACTATGCCTTTGCTACGTTGCTTTTCGCCTTCAATCTCTCCGAGCACATGGCGCATCATTCTCGGCGCCCTCGTTGTCCTCAGGGCGGTTTCTGGCTGTCGCGCGGAAGCCACTGCCGCTACCATCGCCTCCCATAACAACTATTCTAACATACCTCCCTCCCACTACCAGATATCTCCGAAAGCTATTGTCTCCGACGCTTGCGCTTCGTACTCGACCCTTGAAGATCTCAACGCCGAGGTCAGCCCTGCCATCCTCGACCTTACACAGACTACCGACTTCTTCAGCCATTACCGAGTAAACCTCTTTAACAAAGTGTGTCCGTTTTGGAACGACGAAAATGGCATGTGCGGCAACATCGCCTGTGCCGTGCAGACACTAGAGAATGAAGACGACATCCCTACCGTCTGGCGCGCCAGCGAGCTCGGCAAGCTACGCGGCCCATCCGCAGAGCACCCCGCCAAGTCCACACAACACGAGCGGCCGCGGCGACCGCTCCAAGGCCGTCTCGGCGAGAACGTTGGCGAGAGCTGTGTTGTTGAGTACGACGACGAGTGTGACGAACGCGACTACTGTGTTCCCGAAGACGAGAGCTCCGGGTCCAAGGGCGACTACGTAAGCCTTGTCCAGAATCCCGAGCGCTTCACGGGCTATGCCGGCGATGGTGCCAAGCAGGTCTGGGAGGCAATATACCGCGAGAACTGCTTCCAGAACAACTCGTTCCCTCACTCAGCACAGCTTGCGACCTCGGACAAGGCCACCAACCCGGCTGCCATTGACTTCCGGTCCGTTCTGGAGGCTGTTGGTCGTCAGCAGGTTCTTGAGCAGCAGCGCCAGCAGGACCCTAATGTGCCTTTTGTTGCCAAGACGGGTCTTGAAGCTGAGGATGAGTGCATCGAAAAGCGCGTCTTCTATCGATTAATCTCCGGCATGCATGCCTCCATTAGCACGCACCTATGCTGGGATTTCCTGAACCAGACCACCGGCGAGTGGACTCCCAATGTCAGCTGTTACGTCAACCGTCTGCACGAGCACCCGGAGCGCATCAGCAACCTTTACTTCAACTACGCCCTTCTGACGCGCGCTATTGCCAAACTCGGCCCACACCTAGAGCGGTACATCTTCTGTTCGGGCGAGCCCGAGCACGACAACCTGACCCGCGAAAAAGTGCTCGCTGTGACCGAGACTGCGTCCAGCGTGCCCCAGATCTTCGATGAGTCCCTCATGTTTAAGAACGGTGAGGGCCCCTACCTCAAGGAAGATTTCCGCAACCGGTTTCGCAATGTGAGCCGGCTCATGGACTGCGTCGGCTGCGACAAGTGCCGCCTCTGGGGCAAGGTGCAGACTGCCGGCTACGGCACGGCTCTCAAGGTGCTGTTCGAGTACGACAATGACGGCGAGATTCCGCGGCTGCAGCGCACCGAGCTTGTGGCCCTCTTCAATACGTATGCGCGCCTCAGCAGCTCTCTGACCAACGTGCAAAAGTTCCGTGCCATGGTCACCGCCGGTGAAGGCAAATCTGAGGAGGTCGTCGGTGAGAGCGAATCGTTCAAGGTGCTGACCGACCGTGTGCGCAAGCCGCATAATGTTGTCGTCGACCACAAAAAGGACGCCTCCCAGACCATCATCGATGAGATTGAAGAAGAAGCGGATGCGGAAGCCACCCCATCTGTCGGAGAACTTTTCGACCATGAGTTTGGTCGCGTCCTCATTGCGATCCGCTTTGTCGTTTACCACTGGGTCACCTTTCCTATCACTATCTTCAACATTATGCGGTCTGAACTTGTCCGTCTGTGGGAGTTCTTCATTGGCTTGCCCGTGCGGCCCCGGAGCTGGCAATTTCAGCGTCCCAACATTGACGAGCTGTAAAAAGTTTACTTGCTATTGTGTTTTCTTTTTAGATTTGTGTTTTTATTTGCATGGAGCGGCGTTTAGCGGTGTTTATCTTCTCCTTCTCGTTATTTTGTCTTCATCATGTTGCCCACATTGAAGATTTTTGGCATATATCATTCAGCAAAGTCATGGCGTTGCATTCATACCCTTATTATTGAGGCAAATTATACATTTCAGATTCTAAATAAATATATGCGCTGACAGCGACGATTATAATCCAAACAGGCTCTTGCCTTTGCGGCGGGTATCATTGCTGTTGCTGCCTTTCTCGCCTCGCTTGCTCATTTTGTTATTTTCGTTTCTACTACTCTCGGTAGTGTCGCTGGATTCGCTCCAGGCTCGTTTGCCTGGCCGGGCACCATTGCTGATTGTTGCCTTGTCCAGCGGTATATCTGTCACGACGTTCCCGATTTTGGCCTTGATGCTTTTGACGTCGATCCGCAGTACACTTCTGCTCGTCTTGTGGTCTTTCTTCCATTGTTCATGTGCTTGGTCCGTGGGCGCTAGCCATGGTTCGATGTCAGCCAGCGTCCATGCTATCGAGACATGAAATGAGCGAGCTGTCGACGATTTATCGCTTGAGTATAATGCCGGCTGCCCTGCTTCAGTAACTTGTGCATTGCACTTCTCCAGCAGGGACACCAAAGGGCGGTTCTCTGCATCGGACTCGACTTCGGCCCGTAAGACTAGGAACGCCCGCGTCGAGTCCGGCCCGCGGAACCAGAACAAATCTGAAAATACAACCTCGAATGCATTCACACCCGCCGACCTGATGGATTCTGTCAGCTGCTGCAGAAAACTGGCCTTTTCGGCCGTCTGCAGCACAAAGGGCCGCGACAAGCTAATATGCAGTGGAAGCGGCACACCGAGGTCGCTCGTTAGAAATGAGTGCAGCTCGGCTGAGTTGTCGAGGCTTTCACGGAGTGCCGTCATTAACTCGTTCAAGCGCTTGTAATCTTGTGATGATGGGTTCCCTATCTGTTAGATTGTTGTTTCATTCTAGGAAGTATAATGTATACTTACACTCGACATAGAGGTGAGAGGGCCACTGGCCAGCAACATGGGGGATGGCACGTTGGCGGCCATTGTGGAGGCTAGGGTGGTCGGCAGACGTGGTGCGCACAGTCGCTGCATAAAGGTCGTGAAAGGCGGGCGGAAGTGGTGGCGGAGTGTCCCTGTTATTCCTCTTTGCCTTGGGGACATCAAGCTCTGGCTCTGATCCAGAGCCCGCGTTTGAGTCCTCGGATTCGTAGTCAACGAGAGTCATGGTGGCCGCGGATGAGAAGCTACTCGTATTCTACCGCATAACAGAACTAGAGATGGCAACACCGTTTATAACTCAGTAGACGAAAAATATATATAAAAACGAAATAGAGAATCGAGCAACAATATATGGCATCCGTCACGAAACCTAGACGAGACGCGTGGGTGTTGTAGGCAGACGTGATGATACACGTGACCAGGTGTGTTAGGAATAAAAACCATTGTTTTGGTGATTCGGCATCATAAATAAATTATTTATCGACCTCGAGGAGTATCTTGCTCGGATTGCATAATTAATCTCGCATCACAGTCGTCGTAGGGGTTTTTTTAAAAAAAAATCAATTCGTAAAAATAAGTTTAACGGCCTTAAACCCCAAATCCAAAACTGTTTAAAAATACAATCTAAACCCCTGATATATAAAAACATTCATAGACCAAAAATGAAAAACAGGAAAAAATACAAGTAAAGAAGAAAAAAGCTGACAGTTCCTACTTCCGGCGTAGGCTGCCGAGATGACGCTTCAAGCCATCAGCAATGCGCTGACCGGCTGAGTTGCTTCGCGGACGGCCGTATTCCATATCATCGCCGTGCAGTTCAGATCTGTATTGACCGATCGACTCGCCAGAGAGCTCGACTGGAATACCCGCCCGTGAGTCTCCCTGAAGCTCGGCCCGGAATTCAGATCTCGGTGTGCTGGCAGTTGGGGAACCCACCTCCTTGCGACGGATGCTCTGGGTTGGCGTGAGCGGCGAGACGTTGCTGCTGAGGGAAGAAGTACGAGGAATAGCCGAAGAACCCTGATGGCTGTGGCTCTGGCTGCGGTCTCCGCGACGGCTCTCGCTGTGTCTGCTCTGCTGACTAGATGCACCGGCACTAGCATGACGATGCATCCGAATAGGCGTCTGCATGTTGTCATCATTTGGTGGCAAGAGAGGAGCACTGCTCTCATCATGGCTGCGGCCACGACGCTGGTCTTGCATCTCATACGAGTTGCCACCGCGACGTTCTGACTTGGACTTGTAGCCCTGTTGCTTGCGCAGCTTTGCCTTAAGCTCTTTCTCTTCCTTCTCAATCAGGTAAGATTGGCCCTTGCCTTTGAGGTCGTCGGGGTGGTAGTCGTAGCAGTCATAGCGCTTGTATGCGCCACCAGCAGCATCCGGCTCGCGCATAAGATCAGCGCCCTCCTTGTAGTCCATGACTTGGCCGTTCCAGTCGGACATTCCGGGTGGCACTATAGAAGTACCCTGAAGAGGGACATGCTTTGTGAGGGAGTCGTGAATGTACTCGAGGGGTGTGGCCTTAAGGGCCTCCATGTTGGATTCCTTGACGGCCTCGAGCGGCGACTTCTTCTTGTTAACATTGACCGAGGCTAGCGTGGCATCGTAGGGGCCGCCGTGATGATAGGCAGGGCCGCTTTGGTCCAGGCGGTCAATGATATCGGCAAACGGACGACCGGGCTTGGGGCCGCGGTGCTTCCGGCGCGAAGAGCTATGGCGTTCAGACTTTGGGTCAGAACTGGAGCCGGGCGCAGCAGAGCCAGAGACCGATGGCGCACGAGACGACGAGACAGAATGTGCTCTGGATGACGCAATAGAGCCTGAAGTAGACGGGGCTCGGGAAGTGCGAGTGGATCCGGCGACAGAAGGAGCGCGGGCAGTAGAGACAGACCCGGATGTCGAGGGTGCGCGTGATGGCGCGCGTGAAGCGTAGCTAGGCGGACGAGTGTTTGACTGCATGGAAGAGATGGAATGTCTAGAAGCAACTGATGATGCTCTGCCTACATGAGGGGAGGCAACTTTGATTTGCTCGAATGGTGGTTGGTAAGCCATTTCGCCTGATGCTTTTTGCATGAATGAACCGGTACGGCGAAGAGATGGTTTGCTTTTCACGGAGATGCTAGATGGAGGGGGTGACTTGGGGGGCCGGTTGACGTGATGGTTTGTCCGGTCTGCAAGGATATCACCCAAAAAAATGGCTGTGCCTTGTGTGTGATGTGTCTGTGGTGGCCCTTTAGAGGATTTGACAGATAGGCGTGGGCTTGAGGATATCGGGGTTCGGAGCCTCGAGGATGACGGGGGTGTCTTCTTCGACCGGGATGTGGGTGTGAGAAGGTTAGGCTCTGCAGGGTGAGAGGCAGGGGACGGTGCTAATAATGGCGAAGAAGCTGGGGTCTTTGACTTTTTGGATCTTTCCGATTTTACTGGCTTTGATACCCGAGGGTCGTCTGACTTGAGATTGTTTGGCTTTTCCGATTTTAATGGCTGTGGTTTTGGCGGTCCTTTCGGATTGCTCGGCCGGGTTGGTTCTTTTGTGTGACTGGTGGTGTTGTTGGTGCGGTTAGACTCGTTAGGCCGTAGTGTTATCTTTTGTTGTAACGCAGACACTTCAAAATTTGGCAGCTGCGTATTTGGGGCGTTCGCAGTGGCTGCTGGAATTGACGTTACGCTATGCCTGCGGGTGCGATAAGACGGACGCTGTGCTGAGGGATTGAGACTCTGGCTTCGCTTGAGAACGACGTCTGCGGGTAGCAAGTCAGTCGGAGGAAGAGAAGAGTGGCGGCGACCCGGATTCCTGGGTTTGGGTTGGTGGATCTGAGTTTTTGGGGGAAGGCCGGTTTGGCGGAGTTGGTCGCGGAGTTGTTGGACGTGAGGTGGAATATCTTGCTTGTAATTGAGAGATAATGAGCGGCGGGGATTAAAGAAGGAAGAGCCAGGACCGTCGAGCTGATTTGGTTCAGGCGCAGTCAACGGGTCGAGTATATATCTCTTGGCTTGTAGGTGCTATATAATGGCGATGGTTAATAAGAGGAGCCCGGAATGAACAATGACACGAGTAAGATGAATAAGAGGGTCGGTGGATGGGATGATATCAAGATGATATAACAATGATATCAGTGATACAGATCAACACTAGACGAAGCAAGAAAAAGCCGATAGCGAGTACCAAGACGGATGACGTGTGGGTTTAGTGGCTAGGATGAGACGACCACAACTAGCACTGACTAGATCTAGGCAGCTACATAAAATAGACTCAACACGAATAGTAGCAGGAAAAACAGAACAGAGAGGAGAAAGAAGGACGGTATAGACGACGGTATTGCATGGCCGCGTGTACGGTGAGTAAGCGATGCAATAAAGGTGGTGGTCGAGGAGTCTTGGGAAGTCTTGGGGCCAAGGGTAAAATGCAGCTCAGTGCCTGATGAACAATGGTCAATAACAAGGGACGACAAAGCACGAGGCAGTGTAGAAAAACACACGTCGGCCAGACCAAGCCTGCAGCAGTTAAGCGGCGCTAGAGCCGACACTCGTAAGAGCCAAAAGCTAATAATAAGGCCCGGAGAGTCCAAAACACGATGGACTACGTGTGCCAGAAACGTAGTCGCTGTGATATTGGTGGGTAGACCGTACAATGAAAAAGTACTTCGTAGATGGAAACAACGGAAATGTGGATAGATGTGGTAGCGTCGAGTGTAAGTGACAAGCAACGCCTCCCGTCAGGCTAGACGGAATCCAGTGACAAAGACGACAAAGGGGCCCATATTTTGTTTCTTCTGGCTGAGGGTGACGCAAGCTGGTGTGGCTGTTATTCTTTCTGGTTCTCTTTTGATTTTCTTCTTTCTGAGTTGGGCACTTTCGTCTTGCTGTGTTTCGAGACTGTTGATCTATCTTGTTCGTTCTTCCACTTTGCCTGTTTCATGTCGGCATAAGCATACATGGTACACGATGAGACGATCGAAGCTTGCCAGCGGATTGGTGAAGAACCAGAAAGAACACTGTCGATTCAGCAAGATGGCTCTTTGGAACCCTTGATCGGGAGTGACAGGAGAGACATGCCAGCACTGCCGGAGAAACGTCTAGGATGCGTGCGCTAAGGAAGGCTGTGCAGATCTACTGAACGGCTCGAATACGCACTGGCGTCTGCCGTCCCAGTGCCGTGGTCAGTCGTTCGAGACCCAGTGGTTTTGCCAGGCCAGGCCAGTCTGTGCACCAATTGATAGCACAAGCTAGAGAAAATCAAAGCAAGATGCGAATGCGAAAAAGAAAGACGAAAGACGAGAATACTAAGACGAGAATACTTTTAAGCTGGAAAAAATGCAACTTACCCATTCTTTGTCTTCCCTATCTTCTTTGGACTCTGTCCTACCTGCTTTTGACTTGCCCATCTTGAATCGAGGCCTGCTTCTCGTTTTATCGCTCTTTTCTTCTTTTTCGCTTTCGTATCCGCTGTGCTTCGCAGTCGCTTTGGTTCGATGACCCGGGCTAGCCGGCTGCCAATATTAGGCCCCTTTCAGCACGATGTGTAGTTGAACGCGATGTGAAAGACAGTGTTTGATCAAATGATGACCGTCAGTAGTTGCCGTTAATCCGTGGTGGGCTCGAACGTAGTCGCGCACGAGTTTGATGAGTCAATGGCAGGGTGGGATGCGGCATCTGAAGACTACTCCAACAACCGGGGTTGGGGTCGATTATGCGCAATTTGTTCGCGCGCGATTGAGGAGAAACTGAGGGCGGGTTGTGAATGATGATGACCCAGGCGAGTTGCTGATGTCAATGTCGTGATGCCAACCCCAAGATGCCGGGATATTGGATCAGAAAGGGGGGTTGAAGCCTTGGAAAAGCGGTCTAGAGACTCGTACTCTTTCCTCGCCAGAAATACTCTACAGAGTACGTTGTTCTGCCTATTAATGCAAAGAGGCAGGGATATCTGGCAGTACATAAGAAGGGACGGAAGGTGAGCGGGAGGCGCTCAGGGTTTTGACAGATTTTTACTGCCTATTAAGCTGAAGTTCTACAGCCAATATACGGCGTATTATGGCCAGGGATGGCTATATAGGACGGTAGAGGGGGAAAATTAGGAAAATATGAGATAAGAGAGAAGGTGCGATGGGACATCGACGTGGACGCAGCGGGTTGGTGAGAATTTTTAGTTCCAGAAAGGGAAAGAACAAGGGGGAACATCCAGAGTCGCACGCGGAGCTGTAGTCTTTATTCTTTAGAGGCGTCTTGTGTACGCACAGAGTAATGTAGCATCTCGCGTATGCAATGACTTCAACCCGAATGCACACCACGGTATATGCGGTGTATTTGGTAATAGCTTGAAGCCATCATGATGCCACCCGAATTGATACAGATCGACATGCGATATGCTGTGGCTGGAAGGGCTGCATGGAAATACGAGCTTTCGGCGGCTTGCCGGAACCCAACATGAGGTGTAGATGTATATTGCAGGTGATTGATGCGCGACAGATGATAAGCAGACGTCTTATGGCTTTTACGCGGGCATAGGACTACTATTTCGGGCGTTATGCAGGAGAAGCAGGAGGAAGGCTGGATAGTGGCTAATCTGCCACCAGAGAGCCTGACGTAATATACTCCGCGCATATGATGCGTGGGGTGTTTGCAGGCTGAATCATGGAAAGTACGTTCGGAACAGATGCAATGCAATAAGGATCAGAGATGCAATTTATCCATCAGACAAAGAAATGCATATGACTTCGCTGAGATGGAGCTGGGCAAATCAGTCACACAACATCAGCAGTCATGCTCATTCAATGATAGCAATAACGAAAGAATATATGATGAGATTAAACCACTATCGTAGATGAATAAAACCCACACGTGTCTAATGTGTTGAGAATGAAGCCGTTGTAGACCGTTCTTGTGAGATACAAAGCCAAGTGCCTCCGCAGACCCGTGCTCATGACGGCTACTGCCCCGCCGCCTTCCATCAAATACAACCAATCTGGTTCCGTGGTGCAGTTGGTTAGCGCATCGTACTAATATTTCTCCCAAGAAACATATGCGAAAGTCGAGAGTTCGAGCCTCTCCGGGACCATTTCTTTTTGCCTTTTTCGGTAGCTGCAATCGTAAGTATTGTTTTCACTTTCCCTTTTTTTGCATCATGGCGGGCTTTACTTTTGTGCATCTCATTTTCAAGAATCAGATACTTTGTACTTTTTGATAGCCGAGGCGTGCCTTCCTAATTAGGTTATTGGTGATTCCTGCTTGATTGAGCCGTCCATCCATCTTGTATCTTAAGCTAAGTCATGCATTTTTGAACCAAGTCACCAAATATGGTGAGCGTACAATACAATGTGCATCTAGGAAATCATAAACTTATCTCATGTCTTTCAAAAGCGAGACTACAAAGTAGACAAGGCTGGAGGCTGGAAAGCCTACAGGACATCGTAGTATGATGCATGCCTGTTGCCTCCATCCCGAGCTCGTGGTGCCCCGCAGGAGGCTCCGCTAACAACCAACAGCCGTCTAAAGGGCTGGCGTGAGAGCTCCATTGCCCCATCGTTCCTCTCTCTCTCTCTAGCTTCCAGGGCCCAAGTTCCCCTCTCGACGCGCTTGCCATCTTGTTTGGTATTGCCGCTTTTGGTTTGGATTCGCCACTGCAATTTGCCAATCCAGCTGACCTTGTGACTTGTACGACTTCAAATGCATGATTGCTTCTCCCTCTTCTCTCCCAAACATTTACAAAGCCTGCACACCCCGTCTTCCCGTCCAAGACAGACGCACACGCTGAAGCTACAATGAATAACTAGCTACCATGTCGCTGGTCCCGTACCAACCGCAAGAAGGGCGCGAAATTGTGCTGTAAGTTACGTCATAGCTTGGCCTCAGGGGCCGATGATCTCGAAAATCGAAAACGGCCTGCTTGAGGATGGCCCAGGCATCGATTAAGTTATGAAAACTATTGCTGACCATGAATGCAGACGCCACCGAAATGCCATCGTTGTTCACGACCCAACCTCCCAGCGGCTGGAGATCCGCGGCATCAACCTGAATGAGTGCCCGACATGCCACCGTCCGCTCCGCTCCGCATCGCCAGAACGACCACACTATGGCGATGACAGTAGTCACAACCGACATGAAGGATTTGTAGACCCAAACTACTTCCGTCTGCTAAGAGCTGGAGGATTTTCTGGTCTTCCATCGCTGGCTGGTGGTGGTGAAGGCCCTGTAGGTAGAGGTGGGACCGGCGGTGACAGAAGAAATGACAGCGAAGGCCGACCGTCTCAAGCTCCCGGAAACCCTTTCCGTCGTCTATTCCAGCCACTTGTAGGCGCAAGCGGTGACACCGAAGCCGGATCCAGTGCTGAAGCTAGATCTGATGAGAATTCCGGAGCAGCGACATCGCCTAAGAGTGACGAATCGAATGACCACGTTGACCCCAGAGACCACGGCCCGCCACCATCCTTTGCAGACGCCGAATTTGTTTCGAGCACGCCATACGTGGAACCGGAAGCCAATAGCCCCAACAGCTCTAACAACATCAACAAACAAGCATTCAGTCCCAACTACTTTAGCACATTCTTCATCGAAGAGCGCGAGCTCGGCCGTGGTGGCAAAGGTGTCGTGCTGCTCGTGCGCCATGAGATCGACGGCTGTGTGCTTGGCCATTTCGCATGCAAGCGCGTCCCTGTTGGCGATGACCACGCATGGCTCGAAAAAGTGCTTGTCGAGGTTGAGCTGCTTGCAAAACTATCCCACCCCAACCTTGTATCCTATCGCCACGTCTGGCTGGAGAACAAGCAAATCAATCGCTTTAGCCCCCCTGTCGCATGTGCGTTCATCCTGCAACAATACTGCAACGGTGGCGATCTTCACCGCTACATTCTCGGCGAGCAGCCCAAAGAGACCACCAAGGAAGAGCTCAAGGCACGCATAAGGCGGCGGTCGAGAGGTGCAGGGTCCATCACCGACCAGCGACCAATCGATCTCCGTGCCTCCATTGTCAGCATAAACGACATTTCTTCATCATCATCAACATCACCGCCACCAGGTGTGGGCAGTGACCCATTCTCCTCCCAATCTACCGGACCGGGCCTTGGATCCGGGCCTCACCGCCGTCTTGCCTTTGATGAGATTTACTCGCTCTTCAAGGATATCACATCTGGCCTCGCATATCTACACGCTGCCAACTACATCCATCGTGATCTCAAGCCGAGCAATTGTCTGCTCCACCGCGGCGAAGGTCGCAACGGCTCTAACATTACCTGTCTTATCAGTGATTTCGGAGAAGTCCAGCCTGAAAATATGGTCCGCAAGTCGACAGGTACCACCGGCACGATCTCGTACTGCGCACCCGAGGTCCTACGTATCGACCCTACGACTGGCTTGTATGGGAACTTCACAACAAAGTCGGACGTATTCTCGCTCGGTATGATATTGTACTTTATGTGCTTTGGCCGCTTACCATACCGCAGCGCCAATTCCGTCAACGAAGATCTTGAGAATGTCGATGAGCTTCGCGTTGAGATTTCTGCCTGGCGCGGGTTTCAGTATGAACGCCGGGTACGGTCAGATCTCCCCGCAAAGCTGTATGAGCTTCTGACACAGATGCTGTCTGTCAATGCTAATGAGAGGCCGAGCGCCAGCGAGGTTCTCTTGGCGATGCGAACAACGACGGACTCGATGAATAATAATGGAGGCATATTTGGTGGACTGTCCCGCAGCGGTAGTGTTAGCGGCGGCACAGGTGCTGGCCCGACTGCGCCCGCATCGCCATCTATCAAGACGGCGGCTACTCTTAATGCCCCGTCAATCATAGGTGGAAGGCGTATTCAGAGTCTTGACTCACCCGAGAAATCTAACAGTCCAACACCAGACCCTTCAAAGAGAAGGCCATCTCTATTACACTCTGCAGACCTTGAGGAGTCTGTTATTGATGACTCGGACGAGCTGCTGCCAGCATCGTCGTCTATGTTAAGGGCTCGGAAGACTTCGAAGGGATCAAACCAGATACAGAGAACAACACCAGAGCGCCTGTCTACATCCACATCTCTCACGCTCTCGCGTAGCCAGCGCAGTCATGGCAGCCACAGCAGATCACCAGAGCGAGCTCAGCCCATGACTCGCAATGGAGGTGGCAGCAGCAGGGAAAGTAGGGGCCGGTATGGCCAAGACTTAGGACTAAGTCATGATAGCGGTAATAGTCTGTCGCCAATTCGGGGACGCCACGATGCACACGATTCAGAGGACCCGACGATCGATGCCTTGACCTCGTTCACATCGCTGCTAGGCACATCCGCTGCCACTGCTGCGATTGCCACGGCTGACGATACATACTATAGCACACCCGTGACAACTCCGGCATTGTTACTGCCGCCGCCAACAACGTTCAGGGGAGAGTTGCGACACCAGGCCCTGGTCGCACAGTATCACGCCACAGTGTTTCTCAATCGCTACATTGACTCGGTGTCCTTTGCTGTGAGAGGAGTACTCTTCGTGATTAAGATGATCACTCTTTCTAGGCCTTGTTGGCCATATATGTTTCAGGCAACTGTCGGTTCTGTGCTTGTTATTATAGCCGCCTTTGACCTAGGCAGGCCTCGAAACCAGCAGCCAGAATTGCATCGGCGCCATCAAAGTCAACAAAACCGGAGCGGTCGAATGTACGACTGGCGTGTCAGTGCCATCCTGTTGGCGCTGCATTTTGCTGTTTTGATCACAGCCAGCCAGTACGGCGTTCTGTGTGCTGCCAACCCCGGCGAGCAGATGCGGTGGGAGGAGTGGTGATCGGGCCAGCCATATCGATGGTTTTATTTTTGTCTTTGGAGTTTAAGGTGATAACACATTTTTATTTTTTGGCCTAATGTCGGTATGAGGAATGAGCCGTCTCAAAATGAGCGTCTATTCACTTCTTCAAACAACTGATAAATAAGCATGATAGATAATTTAAATATGCCATCCAAACAAAACTCTGTCCTTGTAAACATATTAACTATACAAGATCTCGATCGTGGAGCATCTGCCACTTATCGTGAGCAGCATTAATATGCACACGCAGATCCTCAGCCGTCTCATATGTCTGTGCTAGGCCACTCGATGTGCATAGCACGCACCCGTACCCGTTGCTGCCGCCATCTGCATTTGGCTCACAATGGCTCTTGGCCAAAAACCGCCGAGACATACCAAACCCTTCCTTCAGCTGGAGCACATGTTTTTGGCTTTGGCTGTTCACGCTCTTGATGCTCTTGCCGCTCTGTAAACTGCTGATGCTATTGTTGTTCTTGTCGATGTCGTTAAACTCCCACCGAAATCCACAGCGGCACTTGCGTGTCGTCGGCACGGGCCGCCGCAAATCGACTTGCAGTGCCATTGCTTCGGGACAAAAGATATGAAACACGCTGTTCTTGGGCCGAACCAAACTGGTCCCCGTCTTGGCGCTGGCGCTGCTCAACGGGTCAATGTTTGTGTCACCGTCGCAGTTGTACGCGGACTCCATTTGACTCAGCCGCTGCGCTGTTCTCTTGGCCACAACATCAAGCTTGACGGCAGACAGCCTGTACTCTTGAGGGAGCGGCGGCACAGGCGGCAACGCGGCCAGTTCTTTGGGCGTGAGAGGCGGCGACGGCGGCTCCGACTGAAATACAAGCGGCCCTGATAAAACGGACCAGGCTGTTGTGCGGTTATCGTCTTCGAGGTATGTAAGCCAACGAGCGGAAGGTGCACCAAAAGTCTGTGGGATATCAAGAATAGGGTTTTGCTCTATTTCTTGGGTCTCTTGTACTGGTTGAGATGGAAGCGCTGGCCGGGGAGGTGGTGGCGGCGTGAGGCCTTTGTTTGCGAGATGTGTGTTGCTGGGTACAGGGAATGATCGTGCGTGTCGTGGTGCTTGTAATTGTGTGTTTTGGGCTTTTGCTTCGTCGCCTCTAGATGCCTCGAGTGATGCCGCTCGCCGATTTAGAGTAGGCAACTCTTTCGGAAAGCCATGTTCGTAGCCGCGATGGCTCGCAACGATGCGGCGGTACTGGTCGACAAGGGCCTGGATGGACACGGTCCGGGCCGTCTCGGAAGTCAGCAGTATCGCGTTGATGTCTAGCGGCCCACTGACTGCATCCGCCGATGCAGCCTGTTTTAATGTCACGATCTGGTCTATGAGAAAGTCTCTCTGGCAAGTGAGAGTACGCCGACCAGAACTGTCGCCCTGGATAAAGGGGTGGCCGAGAATGGCAGCGCCAATACTAAACGTCTCTTGTATGCGGGCGCCGAGACTGAGAGATGTTGTGAGCGCACACTTGGTCATGCTGATGGTTTTGAGAGTCGTTGTTCCTGGTTTGCGGTAATGGTTCGAGCGTTCCCGTCGGCTCTTCCATTGCCCGTATAGGTGCAAGGCCGTCTCAAATGCTGTGGCAAGGTCTTGCACGAGCTCGCTCGCGCTCTCACTTGGTGTCAACATGTCGTTCGTATGCCCGTTTGTTGCGATCGCATCCATGCAACTATCAGTGCGATGAGCCGGCGTCGGCGTCGTATTTAGAGTATTCGAAGGCGCAAGATGAAAAGAATCTGTTGATAAAAGGAGAGGCTGAACTAGGGATAATAACAGCAGAGCAGCAGAGACAGACGTTGAAAAGATATGGAGCAAAAGGAAAGATGGTTGATCTAGAATATGGATCAGTATGTCGATCCGGAGATCTACTGGGCCCCTGAAGTCAGTGTACAGAGTATGCCCAGAGAAGTAGACAGCGGGTGACATTCCGTATTGATCTTAACGCGTCTCGGTGCTTCAAATCGACGCTTTAGCTGTGGCTGAATGTACAATGTATATTTTAATTCAATCTTATCTCATATCTTTGTTTGTGGGAAAGGGGAATGCAGTTGGTTAGCCAGTCTTGGCTGCTGGGCTCTTCCTGCCAGCGCGGTCATTGGAACTGAAGGTATTAAAGAGTCGACAAGGGAGATAGATGAAAGGGGTGTCAGACTCAGGCTGAGACGATAAGTCTACAAAGCACAGTGATCACCTCTACAGTAAGAATAGTTAACTTCTCGGATGAGAATAATGAGGCGGGCGAGAGACAGCCGGGTAGACGTTGATGCAAGGGAGGATGACAAAAATCAGCGAAGGAGGGGAACATAGAACGGCCACATGAATTTTTCTTAGGGACGTGATTAAATAAAACGTTGGACGAAGCCCATGCGGGCCTTGCTATGTGAGCGAGGGTATTGGGAAGGTGATAAAGAAAGATTGAAAAGGGAGACGCGATGAGAGTGAGACGACAAGAAGGTGTGGCTTGCTGTGATAGGAGGCGATAGGGCGAGCCAGCAGATGGACCATGCGGGCCTGACCCCTGCATCGTGGCTGCCGTAAGCTGTTAAGTTAGAGCTGGAGGCCAATTAGGTTGACCACCGAATTTAATCACAAGATGGTTGATTTGGGGGGTTGCCTGAATAACAAAAGCGCGTTCGTTGAAATTGACATCGAACAGGCGAACAGGCAAGAATGAAAGGCCAACGCAACCCATCCAACACCCAACCGCAGTACGGGGTAAAGGCTTGTTACAGAGTCCTCAATTCGGAATCAATGTTGTTGGCTGCAAGTGTCGCGCTTCTTCAGAGTATAATTACTATCGGCGATGTACAAAATAATATTCTCATCGAAATAGGATGGTCGCATTGATGTGACATCCAAATAGACGCGAGCTCAGCTACGGCTGCATGTCGCCTTACCTTCGTTTGCGTCGTATTTCATTACTATTCATTACCAAAGGTGTGCCTACATAATCGGTGTTCACAAGCGATAGCGATACAACTAGTGCGAGTGTACCTGATAATGACGATGCATGCAGTAATCTCCTTTGTGCAGTTCTAACTGTCAAATATTATCAAAGACAATGCTCGCTCAAGTATCACCTGTCCTTACTCCGGTGTCACAGGCCGCAAAAAAAGAAAGGGAGACGATGAGACCGGCAATCCAATAAGGTCGCTTGATTTTATATTAGTAACATTGAACAACTAAAAACCAATCAAAACTCTAAAAATGCGGTATTGCTTCTGCCGCATTATTTACATCGTCTTGAGGATGAATATTAGCTCGTCCAGTTTTTATCACGATCACGCTGTTTATATAATAGAGATCCAGTTATGAAATGGCCAAAAAAGAAATATTGTTTGAAATTTGACTATCAACACATTCCCGAGTGAAGTACGAGTCTACGACTATGATAAAATGAACAGCGCCGGGCCGTCAATGCTTACCTTCTCACGTAGACAATACTGCTCGAGCCATACTTACCTCTACGAGTTGCACTCGATGCAGTTGACATACACCTTTGTCTCTCCATCTTGAGATTGCTGGAAATCGGGGCACTCACGCTGGGTCTGGATGGCCCAAGGACACCACTCCAGCTCGCCGGCCTTCTTAACACAGCCGCACCCAAATGTGACAACCTTGTAGGTGCACATTTTGATTGTAGGTGTGTTAAGGGGGTTTCTTGTAATGAATCTAATCACACAAGTGGCGAGTTGAATGGGGATATGATTTGCCGTTGGAACAAATGGATGAGCCGGTGGTAGATGATTATTGCTGTTGCTGTTGATGATGTGTGAGATAGTCAGTGATAAAACAGATACTCGTCTCTCTTTTATACACACGAGACAACAAAGAAGCCACGCGCTTGAACAGCGCTTTGTTGCAACGCTGTTCACAATGGCTTTGTTATAGATCTCATGAACAAGGCAAACAACGAGGAAACAACTGTGTAACAGCTTCAGCATGCAACAAGCCGTCTTAAATTTTTGAAGACATGTCAAACAACACTTACCCTTGTTCAACTCATCGATGGCCCTCATCTGAATCACGCGGTTTTGTTCTTTGGTTGTTGCGATGATGTTCGTGTATTAACATTAATGTTTGTTCTTCGTAGTATATTAAAACATCCAAGAAGTGAATTATAGCCAAGATGGGCAACTGCCACCATTAGCCCCCTTGTACATAGCCGTTTTATTTCTCCAATTCTAACACTTAGCGACGGCCACCCTTGACGGCCTGGCGCTTGGCGTAGCCAGCCTTGCGGCCCATGCGGCTGCTCAGGCCACGCTTGAACTTGTCGCCCGAAGCGCCCTTGGGCTTGTAGCCTTCGCCATCGGTGGTGCTGCCCAGACCGAAGTCGGGCTCACCGCCCAGAGAGCCAAAGACATCACCAATGTAGTTGGTAGTGGTCAGGCCGGCCTTGAAGGTGCTCTCCCAGCCCTCCAGGATACCGCGGACAATCTCGACACCGGCGTTGAAGATGTTCTCGATGGCGATCTCAAAGCCGTTCTGGTCGACAACGCGCAGGTTGTCGAAAGCGGTGACGTTCGGTGGCGGGCGGTCAAAGTCGGAACCGGTGCGCATAAGCATAACGCGCGAGAAGTCGACAATGCCCTCAATGCCCATGCGGACAAGGACCTCAAGAACGGCGCTGTCCTCCTGGGCGGTCATGCAGTACTTGCCGGTGCCGTTGGTCCAGACATCAACAACCTCCTCGAAGGCCTCACCCAGGACGGTACCCGAGTAGTAGACATCGGAAGTGGCAGAGTCGCACTTGACAACGGAGGGGGTCTCGGTACCAGCCAGGTAAACATCACCAGCGGCAGCGTACTTGGTGCGGTACTCGGCGGCGATGGGGTCATCGCTGAGGTTGGCCTTGGAGGCAAAGCCGTAGGCGACGTCGAGCAGGTCGGCGCTGAGCTCAAAGACCTCGGTACCGTAGGACTCGCCGGGGTAAATGTTGGGCTCGTTGGTGTCGTAGCCAAAGTAGCCGGTGCTCCAGTTGGCGGGCATCTCGCGGGCGTCAAACTCGTACTGCAGAGCGACTTGGACGGTGTAGCGAGCCAGGGCAACGGAGCCCAGAGTGCCGTACTTGGGGCTGACACCGGCAATACCGGCAATCATGAAGTAGGTGTTGGTGAGGTCGAACAGGCCCGAGAGAGCGACGGCCATGACGGTGGAAGCGGCGTTGATCTCGGACTCGCCAGTGGTCATCTGGCAGATGCTAAAGTCCTCAACACAGTGAACGTGGGGGAACAGCATGGACAGGCCGGGGGTGGTGATGTTGTGGGCGAACAGGTCGCCGAGGCCGCTGTCGGGCAGGCTCTCGTACCAGATATCGGCCTCGGGGGCAAACAGGCTGACGATGAAGAACTTGGGGGTAATCTTGCCCTTGCAGGGAGTACCGGCAGCGACAAGCTGGCCGGCAGCCAGCATCGTGGCCACGGCAGTGGAGAAGAACCGCATCTTGGAGATGAAGAAAAGTAAATAAAAGAGTGTAAGGACTGAAACAACAAAGAGGAGGATGGAGATTTCCAAAAGATGGGATGAATTCGCAGTAAAGGAATTCAAGCTCACAACTCTGTTGATGCGTAGTCTACCAAAGGAACATCTTATTGACAAGAATATGGGGGTTTGCCATGGCTATATAATGGCAGGCGCGATAGCAGACATGTATCGGGCACTATCAACGATAAGAGGTACTTTTGCAAAACAAAATAATATTCATAAAATATGATAGCAAAATAAAAGGACCACGAGTAAAACCCATTACCAAGACACCAAGACCCGGAGAGGAATCTTGGGATGCTTATCACTTCTCCAGTCTGGGAGCTAGAACGACAAGGATTAATTCTCGAATATTAGTGCGAGACAATTACGAAGTACGCAGTAGAATGGGAGAATGGGAATACTCTGACGGTGTTAGTAGCTGTTGAAGGATGAAGAATACTGGAGAAAGATAAGCATTATGGAGTGCAGCCTGCAATCGAGAACATTTGACAGTGACAATTTCAATGGTCTCTATTACATGGTATTCTATCGTGATTTATTACGGAGCTCACAAGGATCTGGATAAGACGGTTCGGCCTGTGTGGAAAAAAGGATTGGGAGTGAAGAGGAAAAAGAAGACTGGAGAACAGACGAAAAAACAGACAAAGAAGCCGGGAAGGGGAAAGGCCAGGAACAAGGTAGGAGTAGAGGAATAAAGTCGTACTCTGTAGGCACAACTATTGAGTATGGTACTCGGGTGAGCTTATGCAGTGCGGTGCATGCAACCCTCCTCTACGAGATTACCATTGACACCCTCTTTCTTTTATCTTGGAATCATTGACTCTGACTGCTGACATTGCATATGTTCTTTCAGAGACGCGCAACGGCAGCCCCGAAAGGCGCAGATCGGCACGGGCTCGCCTGCAAATGCTACAGAGTACTCTGCAGACGGCACCGGCTATCAGTAAGTACTTTCAAATGACAGTCTTGACAGCGACAATGGAAAAGGAAAAAGCAAGTCCAAAACACATGGAGTTAATCAACTCCTAGCATGCAGACATACGATAGCATCGGCAAAAGTGACGACAGGTCGGCTGCTATTACTAAATCTGTTTCTCCCGGCTATCAAGTTGTGATGTGATAGCCCGTCGCCGTGCAAAGTATTGCTTTGCTTTTCTGAGTCTCTGTTTTTCCTCTTCTCTCCCCGTCTTTGTTTCTTGTATTGCATTGTCCGTCATCCGGTTCGTCGCACGCTCTTTACGGCGTAGACTACCTTGTTCCAATGTTCCATGCATACTTCCATTCGAGGCATCTAGTCCTCATTAATAGCATTGCATAGTGTGCTCATGATAGAGCGGACGAGATACCCATGTCGTCCTCCGTTCCTTCACTTCTTGTCTACATTTTATGCCTCTCCCAATACTCCGTCGATTGTCTGTGCATTTGCCGTCTTCCGCTGCCCATACTATGCGTCGTCACTCGTCATTCGGTCACCTTCTTGGCAGTCTCGTGCAATCCATCCCCTACCTTTTGCCATTTTTGAGCCCATCCTGTATTCATCCCAATCTTCTTCTCTTTCCTTGCACTCCGCATGGCAACACTCCTCCTCGCGTGCCTAGCTACGGCTTGTAGGCGGTTTCAGCGCCGAGATCGCCACTCTTGGCCTTAGCTTGCAGCTTAATCCTTAGTGTTGGTGAATGACAAACGACGCGTCAATCTACCGGAGTCTGCGATTTTCGTTTCCCTTTGTTATTCCCTTTCTCTTCTTCCTTCTCCATTTCGCGTTCCTTTTTCCTCTTCGCCATTTTCGCATTTCTTTCATCTTGCTTATTTTTACATATTTATTTTCGTGATTAGTCCTATCATATTCTTTTTGCTCTCTTTATTTTTGTCGTCTGTCTCTGACTTCATTGCCGTTTCGTTCTTTTGTCCGCTGACTGTAAATCACGTATGCTTACACCGATGTCAGCTTGTCGTCCAGCTTGTCAGATCTCTAATAGGAAGGTCCTTGGTACGCGGGGGCTCCCGAGATAGTGGCGTTCGAGTTGTACCTTCCGTGATTACACACGCCACAAGCCATCGCTTAATAGCAGCTAGGTCGACTATGCTTAATGCTGGACTGCGCCTTCCTTCGATAGTTTGCTTGCGATTTGACGCGCTTCTACGGTGTAGTATTGCATACTCCATACACCAGCTTTCACTGATACTGAGTAATGGACAGGAGCAGCCCACAGCTCCCGTCCGCACCTTCCTAGTAGGGAAACCTACCATCAACTTCAGCTACTCAGATTGCTGTGGATGCGTTGATACCGGCGGCAACGGCGCTGACCCGAACTGGCCGTTAGCCCCATATTAAAGTACAGAATGATGCGCTGCTCCTGCGATAAGAGAAATGGAAGCAAAAGACTCGCAAATGAATAAATTTAAAGCAAAAAGAAATGGTTAAATCGAACCGAGAAAACTCAACAAGACATCGCGAAAACATCTCGAAGACGGATGTATCGAGAGTCAAGATGCTATTGAATGGTCGGACATTTTCAAGAAAAAAAGTCCCAAGAACAACACTGGGACGTCAAAATGCTTGTCATTACAAATGCCGTCTTGTCATGCTTGGATTCCGTCTTGGATTCTTGGAACCCGCCCGTGCCGCGACTTACACACTGGCAGCTTTGCTCGAATTGGCAGGAGCCAAGAAAATGGCATCGATTAGTCATCTGTCAGGTTGTGTAAAACGTGGTTTTGCGCGACGGGCTGAGTAGCACAGACTGAGATCTACCAAGCCAAATGAACGACTCGATCGAAAGCAAGAGCAGCACCTGTGCGACCTCGCCTTTGTTGCAACAATATGAATGCTACTACTCATGCCCAAGCTTGCCCTGCTCTCTGGCGTGGAGTGCCAACGTCCCACTGCGCCGGGAAGAATTTGGAAGGACGACGGAAGGACGCATGGTGTCTAATTGTAGATTGCAGTAGCGTAGAGTACTGACCTAGACTCGGGTTCCCATGTGGCCGGGTCGTAGGCCGTTCGAGAAAGAGGAAAGATCACCACCGTGCCATATTATTCCAGTACCATGCTGCCAGAATAGTATCTAGGCCGAGCTAAACTAGATATTCGAGAGGAAATGGTAGCCTACACAGTAAGGTCGGGTGTGCATCATATCAGCCGCATTGTCAGGCTCATAGCCGACAAACCCACACATGACTCGATTCATTATCGTGTCCGGCCACCTATTCCTCGTTCTTACACCTGTACTACCTCTCCGCATGGTTGTGTATCGGGACAAAAAGCTGTCGTGTGACCCGGTCCCCGAATCAGACTCTGGTGGATTGTCTAGTACTTGGGCAATAAAACGAGCTGTAAATGTTTACATTCGCCGTTACATAAACGCGTTGGTAACGATAATGAAGGATGGGTCTCCGCTCTTAAAGCATGAAGACTAACATTCATAACGCTCTGATGGGTCGTATCTTATGGATCGCATCACTAGCTGTTGGACTCCTACGACCCTCTGCATCTATCATGAATCGCTTTCACATCCCACCCCTGCTAGGATGTCGCGGAGGCGCCGCACGAATTTAAGATGCAATACTCTGTATGTAATATTGGCTATACTGATAGAGACTCGTGTTCGTTGCCTTAAATTGGCAAGCTCATGGCGACGTTAACACGATGCCGATAAGTCTGGAGCCCGCGACGGGCAGGCTCATCCGCTCGTGGCTAGGCATTGTCACCCGCGATTTGATTCCCAGCCCTCGCAAACATCGATTGGCATACACCTATGGTGATGTTATACGATGTAACTGGCAATCTATCTAAGCTGCATGTAATGATTTATTCCGAGAAGAGGCGCAAACGGAAGAGTGTCAAGGCTTCATGTGATTAGATATTGACGGTTTTCTTCGTTTTGTTTTTGTTTTTGTTTTTGGGGGGGAATAATCTTTCTGTGTGACTCGGTGGACACTTTTGTAAAAAAAAATTAAAAACGTACACTGAAAATAAAGCTGTCGTCTCCTGATGGGGTTTTCTTCTTCTTTTTTTTCAAAAAAAGTAAAATATGAATTATGAAAATCTACAGTAAGATTTATTTTGCTGGATGGACACTTGGACTTTGTTGCGTGCAAAAAATAAAAATGATTCATGTTGTAAGCGCATTCTTTCGGTAATGCTAACTTGCCTACAAGACTCAAAAAGTTGGGGTCTGTCCGTGGATCGAACACGGGACCTCTCGCAAGCTATTGAACCTTTCGGATCAGTACTTAGGGTGTACCCTAAGCGAGAATCATACCACTAGACCAACAGACCGTTGAATGTATTAACTGCTAATACGGTTGGAGTTTCGAGGCCCTCCGAACTGTTTATATCAGACGTAAATAGTGTTGCAAAAACGAACGAGAATGACTCTTGCAGTTTGAAAAGTCTGGTTGACATGAGAGCAAAGACGTATGGAAATTGAGAAATGAAGAAAAAGACAGGTAGAACGATGAGACGGAGTATCGATACAATCACGCGACCTCCTTCCGACACCACAAAACTAAAACCTAAAAAAATCCAACTCTTGGTTGCGCTCATCATCCTGGCCAGCCACAGCTGCACTACTTGCCCCTCCTGCTCCTCTCGCTGCACGGCCAGCGCCTTCGTCACCTGCTCGTCTTTCTCGACTCGAGCTTGCACTCCGCCCGCCATTTCTATTCTCACTCCGCACCCCCTTGCCGGTATTTTTCTCGGCCTCGACAGTCTGCACAATAAGCCCGCTCATATTGACCGGGCTCAGTGCGCCAAGTGGCCGGCCGTCGTTATCGACGTGGCGGTGCCCTTCACGGATAACAGGATCAATCCAGTCGACGATATGTTTTGCGTCATCACTCGTAGCACCTTCAACCTGGGCTGCTGGACCGCGAACACGAGGATTGCCTAGGCTCGTGTTTGCTCTTGAGCTTCCACCAGTGGCAGCCTTGTGGTGGCGTGGGTTCTTGCCATTTTTCCTGCTTTCTGCCAGGGACATTGCATCATTTGCAGAGTCACTCATTATCCAGTCAGCAATCGGCATGTCAAAAGCTCCGTGGCTCTGGCTGTGATGATGGCCATGGTTGTGCTGATGTGTCCAGCTATCAGTATCGGGTGGGACGAGGACATAGTCGTCGATGCTGCTTCGAAGAAGACTAGTGGCATCTCGCGGGTCGTCCAAGCCATCGCCGTCGACGGCGGAGCCGTTGAGAAAGTCGAGATTAAATGACCCCTGTCCATTGAAAGCGGACATGATACTGCTGCTGCCTATGTGGTGACCACTAGAACGATGCAGGGTGGGCGTTGCTGCAGAAGCTGATCCGCTGTTTGGCTGATCAAAGAATGGGGGTGGTGGACGCGTGAATTCGGACGCACGTCGCGACGTGGCCGGCCGCCTCTTCTTGGACGCCTGTAAAGACTCAGCGCTGTCTGGGTTCTCGCGCCTTGCCGGGAGCACGCTGTACACATCGATGCCATTGTTTCTTCCATTTGCACCACCCAGACTGCTAGAGCCGCCTAGCCAGCCATACAATTCGCTCCCATAACTTCCTGGACGGACACCGCTGCTGATGGCACTGTTGTCAGGCACCTGGGGAACATAGTCTGGGCCATACACATCGCTGCGCAGCTGCTCTAGAACGGCCTTTAGCAGGTCGTCCATGCGTGATGCAGGCTGGTACGTGTGGCTCATATCACTGAGAGCATAAGACAAAATCTCAAGGTAGCCCAAGTATGACTGGCGGTCTGTATCATTGCTCTGCTGGTACGCGAGAGCGGCGATAAGTGCTATGGAAGCAGTTCCGGCATGCTGGATACCGGTGACACATATACGGCGGCCGTCAAACCGCTGGCGGTGCTGCCAAAAGATGCGTGCGACACGAATGGCTTGTTGCGTGCATATGCTTCGCGACAAAGTGGTCCGGCTATCGTCACCGATGCACTGCGGATCGCCTAGCCCGTATGGATTCGGCCCCATGTGGTTACTGTTTAGTGATCCGCGGCGCATATCGACACTATCACTGCCGCCATTGGCAGAAGATGGGCTGGGGTGTGAGTTTGTGCTAGAGCCGTCTGACGACAAGTTCGAACCGTACTTGGCCCACGGGCGATGAAGCAGGATCATGGAAACATGGTACTGCTGGTGCAGCAAGAAAAAGCTCATGGGGGCAGCCTTGATATTGGCCGGCTTCCAGGTGAGGTGGTCAGGTAGCCGGCGGTACCAGTTCTGGAGTTGTCTGTCGAGACTAATGACGTGGAGGTATGCATTCTCCTCAGTCTCGTTAAGGCCAAATACAGAATTGTTATCATTGGCAGCTCCGTTCCGACCCATACTCCTGCTGGTATTACTATTTCCGGGGCCACCGGCAGCAAAGGACATGGCCGCGGCAAAGCTGTTGCCCGACGACTGCCTGTTGCCATTGCCATAACCGCCACCGAGATTGTGCATGTCCCGACTCTCAACGATCTTGCCAGCGAGCTCCATGAGCTCAAAAAGATACTCGTAGATCTCCTCGTTGCTCATCTTCGATGGCCGAGGTTGTGAAGACGACTGTACTTGATCGGGAAACGACGTCAGCATCGAGAACCGCTTCGTCAGCAAGTCCATACCGACATCTTGACTTTTGATGCTCGTCGGGCGACCGAGAAAGAGGGCCCAGTACTTGTCAATGACAATTGCTGCCTTCATCACCATGTGCCGAATATTGACCTCTTTCTCGTTTATGTCCGTGTTGCGGTAGTCGAGATGCAGGCCGATATCAAAAGCAAGCCGGTTTGCCATGCCCGAGTACATCCAGCCCGTGTTGTCCCTCCCAACACCACACTCGAGATCACCCAGGAGAAGTAGAGCTTGTACGCTAGGGATGCCACCGGGCCGCTCAAGCTCAATGTCTAGCATATACTTGGCCTCGCGTTGAAGCGTGCTCTCACGATTGCCGAGACTGATCTTCTTAATATCGTCGCGGCTCCGGTCGGCGAAACGGTAGCCCATGGCGAGGACGGTAATGTGCAAGAAACTGGTATAAAACTTCGGATTCTGGGTCTCGCGGCTCATTTCAAAGGCTTCGCGGTCGATAACGTAGATGATGTCATTGTAAAACTCCCAGAAGCAGTCAAGGAGGTAGTCGTGTGTAGCTTCAGTCAGGGAGCGAATGATGCGCTCAGATCGGCGCACCTGCTCGGGCGGCTCACCGGAATCGACGGCGTCGGCAGCCTCCGCATATACATGACTGTTGGCCGTCGGTCCAAAAAAACGTAGGCGGCCAGACAATTGATCAAATGAAAGATTGCCTTTTGTCGACAGCACGCGGTGCACAATGTCTTCTTTTTTAGGATCGAGGTTACGGAATGGAGATGTTTCTTTGAAGTTGCCGCTAGGAAAAGCAATAGCCGCATGTTCTGGCGCATTATCTTGATTCTGGTGAGTTTGCTGTGTTTGGTGTGGCTGCACGCCGTGCTGCGTGTGTTGAGCGTGGTTGTAGTCTTGGCTTTGCTGGTTTTGGCAGCTTTGATGGCTCTGAACGCTATTGAGGCTTTGTGACAGCAGCTCCAAGTCTTTATCGATCTGGTCTGTGGTGTTTACGGCATTCCCTAAATCGACAGACTCTGTTGGTCCATCAACCGAAATTCCGACGTCCGTCAGGCTAGGGTCGATGAGGCTGTCATCTTCGTGCATTGTATAGTCGTCATGCTGATTGCCACCCGTAGGCTTTGGTGGTGTAGCATCGTCTCTAGACGGTGAACCATCCGTACTCAGAGCGGCATTGAGCTGGGCCAGGAAAGGTGGGCTGGGAGCTTCAGCCTGAAGTACTTGCTCAAAGGGTTGTTGCTGTTGGAACTCCTCGATGAGCTGTAGCTGGTGTGGGAGTTGTTGCTGTTCCGACGGAACCGAGGGTTGTTGATCTGGCTGTGGCTGGTGTTCGTATTGTACCGATTTTGACCGGGCTTCTTGACGGGTCTTAGGAGGATGCACTGCGGGTGGCGGAGCTACACCACGTTCATTGAGCATGGTCTCCAGAAGCATGATGCGTTCTGACAGAGACGACATGTACGCCTTGGAAATAGGCCGCCGCCGCTCATCGTCGTTTTTGATGATACACTCGGTGCCCGCACGCTTACACTGAGTGCACTCAGACTCGCCCTTGGGCACAACACACCGTATACGTCGGTCTCTGCATGATGCACAGGCTACCGAAGCACGGTGTCTAACCTGCTGCTTGTTGGTGCGAGAGGCGCTTCCACGGGCTGATACATTTTCTTGGTTCTTAATGCTGCTCGAGTCATCCGACTGAGTATGTTTTCCGTCATCAGTTGAAGCCATGGTGTGGATGATGGATCCTCGACTTTGTGCTGTGGTCTTTAGTATGTTGCGAGACAGAAATCATAGGATGAAAACAGTAAAAGTAAATCGACTTTTGGGGAACTTGCAGTCTACGGTCAATATAATTGGCATGAATAGGTCGGAGTATCTGCGGAGTACTTGGGCCTTGTAGGAAAGTCAACGCTATTTTATCAACTGTCACTTTGGTAGTAGATTCCTAGTATTTCCCCACGGACCCAAAGGGGGATCTCAGAATTCCGGGGTAAAGAGAAAAAGTAAACGAAAGGCGTATGGCTGGAGACATGTAATAACTGGCGTCTATTGGGTGTACCAAGCGGGGATGAGGGAGCTGTCTTCTCCTGCAGTATGCTTGGCGCTATGAATGTAAAAACAAACCGATATGCTGACCATTATTGAAAACGCCCAGACTGAGTCAAGCTTGGATGGGTTAGTATGATGACACCGTCTTATTCAGGCTATCTTGAAAGGCCTGTTGGATGCAAGGATACTGGGTCTTATTCTATGCCAATAATGACTGGAGATCATGTTGGGGAATAGGAAAGACAGAACACTGATACGGAGTGTAAGCTGTCAAGCTGGCGACACGGATGCATGTCCATCTACTTTCTGAAGCTATTAGACTGAATCTAAGTAAAAAGGCAACACCGTTATACAAGGCCTTTTGTCCGAACCATATGAGTAAGAGCTGTTCTCTGAGGTCATGCCAATAATGTAAAGAGAGCTACAGTAGTTTCTGGCCACCTGTGCATTGAGTCTGCTCGAGACCAATTTCCAACACATAATCATATCGATACCTACCATCACCATCCGTCATTAGCTACTTTGTCTTTCCCACTTGAATCCGGACGAAACCCTTGTGCTTGTGACCGGTGTCCATTTCACCGAACCAGTTGGACAGTAGTCTGATATAATGCGGGGGTTATCCGGGGAGAGTAGAAAAACAGCACGGGTGTCGTTTTCGGAGAGATATGCAGACTTGAATTACAACGTGGTAGAGCTTCGGCAATTGTCCTTCAAGTCCACACCCGTCTCAGACTACTATGTGTATGTCTATCTACACTATATTTCCCCACAACTTCCCCGGCCGGAGCGTGCCATTTCACATAGCACACAAAGATACGACAGGACTGAACAAATATAAGAAGCTTCCGGTGAATAAAACTGATCTCGAACATAGGATTATTTCTTATTAGTTGCTGAATTACTTACAAAGAGGTGTACAAATTTGTTACATGAGCCATGTCAATGGCCGTCGCCACGACATCTCGCCCTTGATATGATACAAGTTAGAAAGAGGGGAAGGCATCTTGCCCCGGCAATTATTCAGTAGAAGACCACACCCCGCAGACCTTGCACTTCGGATGCTATTGAAAGCACTTCCCCAACAAGTATTCTACCGAGGAAGCCATGCAAAGAGGCGGGGGGGCAAACGAGTCCTCGCACTGAGTACAGTTCTTTAAGCTAGCATGATTCGTGTAGCCTTTTGCCTGCCGTGACGTGTAAAGGTTTAGAAAAGTCTTTTTTTTGTGATAGACAGCATGATTCGGGTCAAATAAATACTTGGAAGAATAATGAAAACTCGTAGAGTATATAAACAGCTTTAAAGTAGCAGTAGGCGATAGAAAATTCAAGCAAAACGTAGAACTATTCTGGCCGAAAAGGGGTAGAATATGCAAGCCCCAGGTGACAGTAGAAATTAAGAGATAGGAAAAGGGAGCCTCGAGTAATAATGTCTAAAATCATAATCAAGAAGATATGCTAGCTAGGGATACACTTGAATCCCGTATTCGTAATTTAGAATGAAAAGTAACATAATGCTGCGGGCTTTCAAAAGTTACAGACCAGACTAAAATACTCTTGCTGTCCACCTCTGTGACGTGGTTGGCTGCTCGATGAATCATTGGTATCCAACAAACAATAAATAGGCGGACGAGCGACGACCGGACCGGGTAACAACCACTTTGGATGAGATGAGGGGAGATGACAAAACTAGAAAAACGACGAGATCAAAAAGGTGATCCCACGTCGCAAAGAGGAAGCATAGCGCAGGGGAATATCCGCCCCCGACATGTTTTCCTCATCTGAATCATCGCACCCCTCACCCTATCGTCGGCATTGTCTAGTGTGTGTCTGCCTACTCGACATCCCATTCCTCGTCTGTATTGCGAACATATGTTGACAGTCCGTTGACATCCTTGGTGACGTTTGCCTTGACCTCGCCGTTTCCCAAGTAGGCAAACCGGTTTCCGTAGCGGTATCGGATGTTGTAGTCTTCGTAGCGTGGCTGCTTGATCGTCTTGAGGAAGTGGATAGTCTGGATTGTTAGCATCGTAATCAAACCGAGAAAGGCGGTCGTAAAAAACGGGGAGAGGAGAACATACACATCCTGGCCAAAGATAAATGCGGTTCTTGATCTTGCCGTCCTTGAACCAGCTGCGGCACTCTTCTTGAAAAACGGTCGACTTGTGGAATTCGTCAAAGTGGGCGTAGATATCATCGACGGCTTCTTGCTGGACATCAATCGACCTAATGTTCTCATGTTGGATCTTCTTCATCATCTTGATTGAGTATTCCACAGTGGTCTCGATGGACGGCAGCAAGGTTCCTGACGACCAGGTTGCACCCGGACCGACGATGGTGTAGTAGTTGGGGAATCGTGGAGCCGACACGCCGAGATACAGATTGACGTTGTCACCCCAGTCCTCGTCCAGGGTCTGGCCACTTGCGTTAATCAGCCTGAAGGCAGGCCGGAAGGCGACCTTGAAGCCGGTCGCGCACACGATTATGTCAAGGTCGTGCTGCTTTCCATCGGCCGTTACGATACCCGCTTTGTTGACGTTCTTCAAGGGGCCGAAGACGGGCTCGACATTCGGCTTCACTAGTGCTTCAAGGTAGCCGTCACCTGGTGAGATGCGGCGACATCCAGGCGCCCATTTGGGAATAATAAACTCCTTGAGCCTTTCGTTCCCGGGCCCAATACGGCGCATCATCTCCTCTGTGATGACTTTGCGGAAGTGCTCAGACATCTCGGAGCCCTGCTGATACATGCCAAACAACGAGTTGATCTCTGCCTCGATTCGGCGGCGGAACTGTAGGTGGAAAGCTGGGTCGTTTTTGAACCTGTCCTTTTCTGCCTGCGAAAAATTGTACTGCCGCTTGCTGTCGTCTTCGCTGCCCTTGAGGAGGTCCTCGTGTAGCACTCCAGCACCAAATGGAGGTGATACCCATGTCGATGAGCGCATAAACACCTTCATGTTCTTGACTGTCGGCTGCAGGGATGGGACAATTTGGACACTTGTAGATCCCGTGCCGATGACGCCGATATTTTTATCCTTGAAGTCGACGCTGTGGTCCCAGTTGGCCGAGTGAATTACAGGGCCGTGGAAGTCGTGCAGCCCGTCAATATCGGGCCACACCCAGTTGTTAAGGATACCTGTTCCATTTACGAGAACGTGACAAAAGTCAGTCCAGCGCTCCTTGGTGGTCTGGTCTTCGAGTGTAAGATCCCAGATACCACGCTCCTCGTTCCAGCGGCCCTCAACAACCTTTGTGTTGACCTTGATATACTTGGCCGTGCCAAATCTCTCGATACAATCATCAAAGTACTTGCGGATTTCGGCGCCGTAGGCATAGTAGTTGGTCCAGTCAGGCTTTGGGTCCCAGGAGAATGTGTAAAGGTGGGCTGGGATCTGTTCAAGTCGGCAGTTAGCTTCATGTATTAATATTGTAGCTGATATCATACGAAATACTCACATCGCAAGCAACCCCGGGGTAACTAGCATGTTAGCACAGATTTTCCCATCCATTTTCAAATTGACCTACGTGTTTTCGACCCAAGTGCCACCAGGGACCGGATTCTTTTCAAACAGGGTCAGCTCGAAGCTGCCCTTCACCATCATTTTCTCCTATCTTTATGAGTAACAGTTTCCATTTCGGTTACGTGTAAGTCAAATCTCACCATCTTGTAGGCCAGGCAGATTCCGGAAGCACCGGCGCCGATACACGCCACCCGTAACTTTGTAGGCTTTGAGTGGTATTGCTGGAGAACGCGGTATGGCGTCGCGCCCTCGGGATAGTTGAAATCATTTGCGCCGTTACTCTTGTCGGCTTCGTTGGCATTGGTGCCATTGGTGCCATTGGTGCCGTTTGTGCCGTTTGCGGCACCCGTGGCTGTCATTTTGTCTGTCGTTTCTTGGTGATGTAAAATGTCAAAAGGCAAAATAACCGAGAGACGGGACTAGGGAAAGAGAACAAATAAAATGTGAGGATTTGAGAAGTAAAATGAAAGGGGGAAAAAGAGAACAAGTTTCTGTGATCATATATCGGCAGTACAGATATGGTTGAAGTAGGTGGGCAATAACCCTTGGTCGTGATATCATGAGTTGACACACCTGGCCGGGCTTTCTACGTCTAGCATAATAATTGCAATGCTATCGGGTGACAAACCCAATTTCTCGGGGAATCACCGCATGTTTCACTTCTATTCAGCATCTACTTTTCCAGACACACTGTCGTCTAGGAATCTTGGTAATCTACATCCAGATATGTCACGGCCCGAGAAGCTGAGTCAACTTGGGAAAGCGTATGCGGTCGAGCTAGTCCCTGAAATAAGGGTCATGCTGACTTGAAGATTCGAGGACTCTTGCATACGTTTTGGCATATCGATTTCCGCAAGTGAGAATAAGGATAGTTTTGGGATACTGATTTTGACAGAACTCATGAGCTAGGTTGTGTAAATCGCATTTCTTTCTCTAGCGTTTGCATGAGCAACAAAGATCAAGACCAGTTCAGGTTGGGTGAGCATTTCCGTCACCTACGACCTATCAATCATAGTGGCCCACGAGATGAACAGTGGAGTGCGGAGCTGTGTAATCCCAGTGCTTGTATGTCTTGTTCAATATATTGTTGGACTAGGAAGAAGAGAAAAAAAAGGCACACATTGTAGTCTCGAGTACACGTAGGTAGCTAAGCATGTGCTCATATTTCACAGGAGGTCAACGGGGAATGTTATCCGAGAAATGAATCAGTAGCGCTATATACACTACGTATATGCGGAGACGATGTGCACTTAGTGTGTTAGTGCCCAGTTTCCTAAAACAGAAATAGAGCTGGTGATTGCGCTGTGGAAGTTTGTCTCGACATACTTCATTTTTTCCGCTGCCGGATTTTTATCCTGCACCTCAGGACCTAGCAATTCTAGGATGGTACAACTTGTTAGATAATCAAGTATAATGTTTTCGTAATCATGTAATTTTAGATGTATGCTGTCCCGGGTAATCTTGTCAAGCATTCAGATGAAGGGAGTAGAGCTAATGGAAGATGTTTGCCCTATCAAAGGCGGGCTCTTCGACCTCATAATCATGATATCTGGTGCAAATGATAATCTAACAAGAATGCTAATATGAACGACTCCCTCTCTATTAGATAAGCCGATAATAGTTCTGAGATATTTTGTATTATTGTGATTGCATCACTACACCTACCATCATCAATTTTCTTGTGAAGGCCGCATCGCAAAACCTACAATCACAATGGTCAATCACGCGCTTGTCTATGGTAAGTTCACTTTAGCTCCATAATACATTCGCATGCTGAAGATTAAGGTGCCAGCGGCATTACCGGGTGGGCCATTGTCAATGCTATCCTCGAAGGCTACCCGTCGCCAGAGACCTTTGACAAGGTCACGGCTCTCACAAATCGTCCACTCAGCCCGGAGGCTGCTCAATGGCCTGCATCTTCGAAGCTCAATGTCGTCAGTGGCATAGATCTTCTTACAGATAAGGGGCAGGATGGCCTGGAGGCAGAGATGAAATCTCGCGTGACAGACATCGACACGGTCACACATGTGTATTTCTTTGCCTATATCATGAACCCGGATCCAGAGAAGGAGGTCGCCATCAATGTTGAGCTGATAAAGCGTGCCATCACAGCTGTCGAGAGCCTCTCGCCCAGTCTCAAGTTTGTTGTTCTACCCACAGGAACAAAGGCATATGGTGTGCACCTCCTCGAGGAGAATTTCCCCTTTCATAAAGACTTGCCTCTGAAAGAGTCACTACCTCGCATTCCCGAGCCGTATGCGTCGCAAATGTTCTACTATGGCCAGACCGATATGCTGTCAGCCATGTCCCAGGGTAAAGCCTGGACCTGGTGCGAGATCATGCCTGACGTCATTATCGGATTCGTTCCCAACAACAACATTTACTGTCTTGCGCAGCAGCTCGGCACGTACCTCTCACTCTACCATGATATTGAAGGTGAAGGCGCAGAGGTGCAGTTCCCTGGCTCCGAAAAGTCATGGGAAAACCTCTTCATTGAGAGCAGCCAAGATATTTGCGCCAAAGTGTCTATAATTGCCTCCCTTCACCCAGAAAAGACGTCGGAGGAGCGCTATAACGCAGCCGACAGAGTCACGCCGACCTCTTGGAGTGATAAATGGCCGGTTATCGCAGCCTATTTTGGCCTCAAGGGTGTGGCACCACCGCCCAACGGCCAAGGTCCCGACCCGGTGAACTACCTCGCAGATCACTACGAGCAGTGGACTGCACTTGAGAAGAAACACGGTCTCAGAAGCGGGCGCGTTGGCAACCAACGTAGCTTTGGAGGATTCGCATACTTCATCATGACGATGCTAAATTTTGACAGGCACATGGACATGACGAAGTGCTTTGAGATGATGGGCAAGGACGCCGTCGAGTACACGACGAAGGAAACCTTCTACACGGCATTTGACCGTTTCCGCGCTGCGAAGATCATCCCATGATTATTTTCATTTGTTGTATTTAGTTTTCCTACACAATACCATCATTATCATTGCTTTTACAGAACTTTAAAATGTGCATTCGTATGTAAAGGCAAAGTAGCTAGTGTGCTAACTATTTACACTGTTTTTCATACACATCACATCACAATACTCATTTTATTGCACTGTAAGCCAGAGTTCAGCCGGCTTGTCTTACAACATGCTACAAACGTCCTGTAAAGACGCGGGCTATGCAGTCCCCTCATCTTCTTGCCGCGGCTAGGTCTTTGAGCTCCAAAACATGAACAATATTTGGAGAGCCTACCCCGACATACCACACCCATACCAATTATAACAATATCGCTATAAATTGACTCTCTACTTCTTACCAGGTAATATCTAATCCAACTACCATAAAGCAGTAACTGTTGCCCAAAACCGCTATTCCAATGCCTATCGCCACGTCTGTCCCGCCCTCTGTCTTCGAGGGCCCTGCCTTCAATCGCATCCCCGTCTGGGTCCAGCAAAAGCTCTCTCTGCTGGCTGTCACCAAGATTCAAGATGTCTACGACTTTGTCGAGAACGAGGTCATTCCACGTGAGCAGATTATGCGCAACCAGCTTGAAAGCAAGCGATGGTCTACACCTCCGTTGATGCACGAGCTCCGCGAAAAGGCAAAAGCCAAAGGCCTTTTCAACCTCTTCCTTTCCAATCATTTCAAGGAGAGCCCTGGCCTCACCAACCTGGAGTACTCGTGCTGTGCCGAAGTTATGGGCCGCTGCTACTGGGCAGCACAGACAATGAACTGCCATGCTCCCGAAACGGGCAACATTGAGCTGCTGGCAAAGTACTGCACCGACGAGCAAAAGGAAAAGTGGCTCAAGCCACTAATGGAGGGTACCGCATCGTCAGCCTACTCAATGACGGAACCGGATGTCGCCAGCTCGGATGCAACTAATATCGGCATCGAGGTCCGCCGCGACGGTGATGAGTACGTCATCAATGGGCGCAAGCTATACGGAAACTGCCTGTGGAACAAGGACTTGTCTTTCTACATCCTGATGGGCTGCTCCGACCCGACAAATGAGGACCGCTGGAAGCGCCACACGATGCTCATCGTGCCTTGTAACACCCCCGGCATCACCCAGGTCCGCAACCTCACCATCATGGGCTATGACTGGGCACCAGAAGGTCACGGCGAATACGTCTACAAGGATGTCCGTGTCCCGGCCGCCAATGTCATTCTGGGCGAAGGCCGTGCCTTTGAAATTGCCCAGGGCCGGTTGGGCCCAGGCCGCATCCACCACTGCATGCGCTTGCTTGGCCAGTGCGAGCGTGCCTACGAGCTCGCCCTGCTGCGCTGTACCGATCCTCGGAAGAAGCCTCGGGGTAAGCTAATTGGCGAGTTTGACAGTAACATTGAGCGTATTGCACAGATGCGCCTGGATCTCGACGGCGCGCGCCTTGTTGTCCTCTCGGCAGCTGATACAATGGATGTGCGTGGAAACAAGGCTGGCAAGCGTACGATTGCACAGAGCAAAATTCTGGTTCCTATTCTAGCTACCAAGATTATCGACGAGTGCATGCAAATCTATGCTGGCCAGGGCCTCACCCAACACACTCCTCTGCCGGAGATGTGGACCTATGCTCGGTTTGTGCGAGTTGCCGATGGCCCAGATGCGGCACATCGGCACCAAGTTGGCCGCGAGGAGATGAAGACAGCACCCAAGTTCCAGGAACGGTACCGGGAGTACACCTCCAAGGCCAAAGCCCTCACTGAGCAGTACGGTTTCAAGTACGAGTCGTTTGACTGATATTTCCTGGGCATTGGATTGAATCTAAATCTCTGAATCTTAGGCTTGCAGATAGTTTAGTTCTCGTATACATTCATATTTTTATTTTCACAGTGTAGCCAGTGCATGGAAATAAAATAGCTCTATCGTACCACAATTTAGAGACCGTTAAAATCAGGGACAAGTTTGACCGCTTTGGCCCGTCGTTCTTAGCACCCGGAAATCTTTAACCACTTGCATGATTCACGTACTGCTTGGAAGCTCGGCAAACAAAAGCTTCTCCGCATGGTTGGGGTAACTGGAAAAAATGCAATGCGGAAAAAAATAGCATACATTTGGGGGTGCTCTGACTTTCTACCATGTCAAGCATATTCTGTGTGAGGCATCGCGAGATTTTCGTATGAGGATGCTCGATGTAAACTTAAATTAAAAGAAACTACCCTAACAAAATAATCTATGTGATATCTACAGTTTTGTAAGACGGCCAGCGGCTAGCCGTGCACCACCATCTACGGCGATATCCTCCCCATTAACATAACGCCCAGCCATTGATGCTAAAAATACGGCAACTCCAGCAATGTCTTCGGGAATGCCCAGTCGGCCCAATGGGTTGTCCTTACTCAGTTCTTCCTCGCCGCCCAGATTCTTGATCAGGCCTTGCGCCAGCTTCGACGGGAAGAACCCCGGAGAGATAATGTTGGACGTAATATGGTGCGGGCCCAGCTCGACGGCCAGGTTTCGGCCCAAATGGTTGGCGGCCGCCTTGGAGACAGAGTACATGATCGTGCCGTTGGCCCCGACATGGGGAACATTGCTTCCGGCCGTCGAGCTGATGATGATTACGCGGCTTGGGTCGTCGAGAGAGGCATTCAACTGCAGCAGCGGGAGGCTCTTCTGCACAAGCTCGAAAACTCCGCGCACATTGAGGTCCAAAATCTTGATAGACGATTGTGATGGGGCATCTTCAAACCGCGATCCCCACGATGCTCCCGCGTTGCATACCAGGATATTGAGGCCCTTCGGGCCAACAAGATCCTTAACCTGCGCCACGAGTTGACAGATGGCTTCGGTATTTCCAACATTGGCAGCTAGGCCAACAGCGCGGCCTTTTATTCCAGGCAGTTTATTGAGGCGGTCGACAGCCTGATTGATGCCCTGTTCGCCCTCGAGTTTTCGAGCTGTCACGATGACGAGAGACGCGCCTGCTCGAAGAAACGCAGTGGCCATGTGCAGCCCAAGGCCTCGAGAGCCACCCGTAACAAGGGCAGCCTTGCCCTTGAGCGAAAACATACTTTCAAAGTTTTGCAAGTCGGACATGATGGCGTGGATAAAATGTGACAAAGGGATGGCAAGTTCTCGATATTGAAACTGGTGATGCTTCCAAGGGAAATGTGGGAGACACAAAATCAGCTCGACGGCGCTGGGAGTAAATCAGCAATTTTTTAAAACCTTAATACCAACCAACTTCGTTCTCGGTTATTCACAACTCCTCTTTGCTCCAATATCCCAGCTCCCAGACCTCGCTATATCAGCGTGCCGCCCTCGATGTTCCTTTCCCTAGCTCCACCCAATGAGTCGTGTTAGCGGATTGGTTACTCCACAAATTGAATCATTGGGAGTGGGTCCGCACCCCAGATTCCCATCCGGCCTCATATGACGGATACCATGGCAATTATCGAACAACTGGTGGCTCTTTCCTTTCCAGAAATTATATATTTTTTTAAAAAAGAATCTTGGATTAGGGAACTCTTGCTATTAGAAGGCAGGCCCATATAAAATAGAGTGTAAAGCTTAGTCATACGCATTCACACACAACCCTTGCGACTTGCAGCTGTCAGCTTACGAGCTTGTTCATCATCTCACTCTCTCCCCTTCTTAAGCTACCCCGCAACAAAACATGCCCGACAACCCGAGGGCAGGCACGCATAGTCAGAGGCCGGGATACCTCTTTCTCTGACTAGGCTCCTCCAACTCGGAGTATGATGGCCGCAGTGGAGATAACACCAGCAGATCCCAGTCTCGTGTCCAATGTGATCGGGGGAGTTGTAGCCCAGCCGCGGAGTGAGACCGAGGTCGCCATCACCCATTTGTTCCCCTCTATAGTGCTTATGGATCATCGGTGCAACATGATTAGTGCCGCCCGTTTGCTTTTTTACATCGTCTCACGGCTTAAAGGTGACCTAATAAATGACAGTTTATGTCGGCGGCTGACAATGCATGCTTTTCTTACAAAGCTTTCGGTTTCGGTTTCGGTTCTAATTTTGTAATCCTGTCTGGTTGTCCTGATTGGATTTGAGTTCATCTGGCGAGAACTCTTCTATTGCTGTCTTCCTTGATCGCCTTTCATATATTCACGCATGCTCTGAAAATTCTCTACAATCCCATTCTCTTTCGTTGCGGCTCACATATCACCACATCGGATCGAGGCACATAGCCCATCGCAACAAGCATGCCCTACAAGTCTCTCTACCCGGACTTGGATATTCCCAAGAAAAATATCCTGTCATACCTTTTCCCTGAAAATGAGACACCGCAGAGCGATCCCATCTGGTACGACACGCGCGACCCCGACGCAAGAAATCTATCCCCTGCGCAGGCTTTGGTATGGATCAAGAAGCTTGCTTTCGGCCTTGAGCGCTTTGGCCTTCGTCGTGGCGATGTTGTCATGATCTTCACGCCGAATCAGATATTTGTGCCCGTCGCCTACCTGGGTATTGTTGGTGCCGGTTATGTCTTCAGCGGCACCAACCCAGGCTACACCGTGCCTGAAATTGTTCATCAGATGAACAACACTGAGGCCAAGCTGATTCTCGTTCATCCGACTCTTCTCAAGGCTGCACTAGAAGCAGCACCCCTAGCCAAGGTCCCACGCTGCAACATCTTCCTGTTCTCCGACGTCGAAAATGAGACAATCGACGGTGTGCAAGATTGGCGCCGCGGCCTTGCTGTCAGTGATACCGATGCCACGGGGTATAAGTGGCCCGAGCTCAGTCCCGACGAAGCAACCAAGACTATCGCGACCATCAACTACAGCTCTGGCACTACGGGTATGCCCAAGGGTGTTTGTGTTTCACACGCCAATCTAATGGCCAATGTTGACCAGGCAATCTTTTCGCGGTATGCACACAAGCCCTTCAAGTTTGAAGATCGCCCGCAAGAGCGATGGATCGGATTTCTGCCGCTGTACCATGCCTATGGTCAACTCTATACCATTCTCATGGCTGTCAAGCTGCGCGTGCCAATCTATATCATGAGCGAGTTCCGGTACGAAGACTTCCTGCAAAACATTGGTCGGTTCAAAATTACGAGTCTGCAAATCGCACCGCCCATCTTGGTGATGCTATCCAAGAGACCAGAGACCCAGCGCTACGATCTGCGCTCGATCCGCGACGTCTTATGCGGCGCCGCGCCCCTCAGCCGCGAGCTGCAGAATGACTGCCAGCGCCGCTTCAATATGCAAATCAACCAGGGCTGGGGCATGACGGAGGTGACGTGTGGCGGTTTCCATGTGCCCGGTGGTGTCCGAGACGATACCGGCAGCGTCGGCCGACTGCACCCCAACTGCGAGTGCAAGCTGCTGGATGACGACGGCAAAGAAGTCGCTCTCGGTGAGCCGGGTGAACTGTACATCAAGGGCCCCAACGTCTGCTTGGGCTACTGGCGTAATGAAGAGGCAACACGCGACTCACTATCTCCGGACGGCTGGCTCAAGACGGGCGATGTCGCTATCTGCAACAAGGAGGGCTATTTCTGGATCGTTGACCGTAAGAAGGAGCTTATCAAGGTCAATGCGTTGCAGGTAGCCCCGGCCGAGCTGGAGGGTGTGCTCCTAGAGAACGGGCACGTGGCGGACGCGGCTGTCGTGGGAATCACATTACACGATGAGGAGTTTCCGCGTGCCTATGTTGCAATCCACGAGACATCAAAGGGCAAGGTAACACCTGTTGATATCCAAAACTGGATCGTGACTCGCGTCGCCAAGCACAAGCGACTGACTGGCGGTGTGGTGTTTGTGGACGAGGTGCCAAAGTTGGCTTCGGGCAAGATCCAGCGCAAGGTGATGCGAGAGTGGGCGAAGCGCGATGCCGCCGAGATCTTGAAGCAGGCACAGTCAGGCGGAAAGGCGAAGTTGTAGATATGTACTTTCGATTAATATAAATTGTTTCAAACCTCGATGCTTTATCAGAATGCAGGTCTATGATTGGAAACTTTAGTTGAATTGAGTGAATGGAGTGTGTTGCTAGTGTGTGTATATAAAAAAATATGGTCAAGAATTGGTAAGAGACCAAAAGAAAATCCAAAGACCCTCAGGCATGAACAAGGAGAGAATCGTGGTCGTCGTCATCGTTCAACATACTCGTACAAAACAGATCTGTAGGCAGTTCTTGTATGGCTACCTCACAGATCCTTGCTGTTCTCGCCGCTGGAGTCTGTGGTTTCAGTATCGCCCAGCTGAGATTCCGGCTTCTCGGTCTCACTCTTGAAACCACTGGCGACATCTTCGAGGTCAATTGCGGCCTGTTCAGCAGCAGCAGCGATTTTATCGCGGTACTCTTGGAGATCAATAGGCATATTGCCCAGAGCAACTGCAGATGTTAGCTAACGGGTTTCGATGAAAACAAAAAAGCGAGAGGTACTCACATCTATCGAACAAATAGTAAGATGTCACCAGGAAAATGGGCATAGCCACAATCAAGGACAACCACTCGCGCATCTTCTTCTTGTATGCGGGTGTTTCCCTGATATCAATAGGCGGCGCCGGTCCCGAAGGCTCGGCGGCAGCCTCTGTCACACGCCTTGTCGGCCGTGCCGATGGTGGTGGAGCGGGGGCATCGGCCTCTTCAGATTCATCTGAATACATCATACGCGGAGGTGGTGTGCTCGTCGACTGGCTGGCTGCTAGACGTAACCGCTTGAGCTCAGCCAGTGCCTCTTCTTGGCTCGCTGCCGCGGCATATGCGCTTTCAAGTGAGGCCGCCGGGCTAGACGGAGCGGCAGCAGGGGGCTCCGAGATCGAAGTGATAGGTCTCGTAGCAAAGCGAGATTTCGGTACAACGGGGGCTGCAGCCGCAGCTGGTGGTGCCGAGGCCTTCTTTACAGTAGCTGGTGATGCCACCGTCTTTTTTACAGTGGCTGGCTCGGTCGGCTTTGGTGCGGTAGCCTTGGATGCGGCAGCCTTGGGTGAGGCGGTTGGGGTTGCAGTCGCCGCCGGTGCTTGTGTCGAAGCTGGAGTAGGCGCTTCAGGTGCAGCTGGTGCAGCTGAAGTGGGGATTGCAACAGGTTCTGGAGATGCGGCCACGGGCTCGGGTGCAGGAGGCGTCGGTGTCACTACAGCAGGCTCCACGGGTGCAACCGGCTGGGCCTCAGCCACGGCCGCCTTCCTTCCTCTAGTTGTCTTGGTTGTGGTTGCGGGTGCACTTGCGGTCGCAGTTTTGGCAGCGGTCTTGGCAGTGCTTGCACGGGTTTTCTTAACAGGCGCAACCACAACCTCGGCCACCTCCTCAACAGGCTCTACCTCCGCCGCGGGTTCAACAACTTTCTTTTTCCTGCCACGAGTGGCTTTGACAGGCGCCGGGGCTTCGACTGCAGCTTCGGTTGTAGTTGGTTCGGGTGCTTCCGGTTCGGTTGTAGCTACCGCTGCGGCCTTAGTGCTTGCCCGTTTTCTTGTTGTCGAGGTGGCTGCGGCTATTGTTGTTGCTGCTGCCTTTGCTGGTGGCTCGACGGTCGCTGCGGGTGGTGTGCTGGTTGCAGCTGCAGCTGCGGCCGCTTTTGACGCGCGTGGTGCTCGGGGCTTGGTCGCCTTGGGCGTCTTTGCAGTGGTGCTTGTCGATGCAAATCTAGCAGATCCAGGCATTGGTAGCGCAACGAGAGGCGAGGCGGCTGCACCCCGAGAGGTCACACTGCCGGCTTGCCGGACCAGGGTGGCAGCTGGGGCGGCGCCGCTCACAATGGAGTTGTAGCAGGCCGCGGCCGCCTTTTGGGCGCCATTGGCAGCAATCCACGACATTTTAGGAGTGTCGAGAGGTTGCTGTGTGTCGAGAACAATCGTCTGTGAGTATGACGGCGGCTTGTCGCAATCAATGTTTCGGCGGGGTTCAGGCGCAAACCGGGGGAGGAAAATATAAGCCGGCGCGGTTGCGGTAGTGCTCCATATGTAGAAGGAACGACTGGCAACTTTTAATCCAATTTAGGGAAGACCGCGACTACACACAAAATATGGATTCAATCAATTGTTCTTTTGTATTTTCTGTACAAGTAGGCGTTGTTTCAACATTTTCTCTACTCGTACCATCCATTAATTTCCCAATATCATGCAAAAGTTAACAATCTTGAGCATCTTAAGATGTCATCCCCTCAATTCGTCTGGTTTTTTTGGCCTGCTCAACATTTCATGCGTGAAGACACTAAATTTTACCCGTCGCTCAGATGGGACTAGCGCTTTGTCCTAGCCAATCATAGTCGGTAATTAGGCCATCACAGACTATCTCAGGAACGCGACACTACTAAAGTACAACACGTGAAATTCGACGCGTCTTGATCTTGAAAGAACCAACGCCGACGAATATTTTGTCTTTGTTTACTTCTTCGATAGTATAACTACGGGACAACATTGTAGAAGAAGTGGATGAATCTTATTTTGGTCGTGTTAATATATATATATATATATATTTTTTATAATTTGCAGGCATGATTTAAATCTTTCTTGAATTGGAAAATCTCGAAAATAAAAAGTAAAAGAAAGTTTAATTTGAATTGAAAAAATTACAATTATTCATATCTTCACACCTGACTTCACTTTAAGACCTGTTAAATGCAGAATCAAACTTATCCGCTACCAAAATATGAAGAAATTAAACCCAAATGTACATAAGCCATGACACTACCTGTCTCGACCAGGTTGGCCATTGCTCGCCTTAACTGATTTTAGGAACTCTAGAAGTATGACATCCGTGACCATCCGAGAACACCCTCCAAAGCAGCCCGCACATCCAGCGGGGTCGCAAAGCCCACACGCCCGGCAATTTCGCTCTTGCGTCCAGACCCAAGCTCTGTCCACCGTGCCAACAGAGCACCGTCGACAACACTACGGCCAACAGCAGTGTCAACACCAGGAGACAGCGTTGAGGCACCGATGCCGCCTTCAATAGCCATGCGGTAGCCCTTGGGGTTGAGGCCGGCAGTGTGCGTCAGCAGGTTGGTGAGCTGTGACGCGAGAGACGACAGCCGACGGTACTCGGACTCGCTGATAGGCATGAGGGACGCCAGCATGCCGGTAGGGCTTGCCAAGAGCAGGTGCTGTGGCGTCGGTGCTGCCGACTGCTCGGCATCATTGTCATCGACCCGGGCATCGCCAACAGGCGTCGAAGGCATAAGCAGGGAGCTGGTGGTATAGTGAGCACCCGTGCAAAATGTGGCACGATGCAGCAGCAGGTGGCCCTGGAGCGATTTGGGGTCTGTAGGTTAGTACAAGTTTCAAGCCGATAGTCGGACAATTTTTAACTCACGATCAGGGTCAAACTGCAAGACATGCAGGTTGCCTTCGGGGTCTGCGGCGACAATAAACAGTTCTTTGCCATCGGGAAGCAGGTCGACATTGATCGCCTCGAGACGCGTGTTGCTCTTGCCGAAAAGAATCATCTTGTAGGGTTCTTCTGTGTAGCCCGTGAACCAGACGCCTTTGAAAGCATCAGCCATGACACACAGACCCGTACCAGACAACTCTTTTGCGCTGGTGACGTAGCAGTTCATGTCCATGAAAGCAACAGGAAGTAGCGTACCATCTTCCTTGAGACCGCGCACCAGACACTTTTGGCCCTGGGCCACCAGCATCAGGCCCTGCGTGCCAATCTCTGAAATAGCCGTCACCGCACCACGCGGAATATCTTCCTTGGCAACCAGCTTCAGCTTGTGGTTGGTCTCGGGCCGGCCTGGCTCAGGAATGACAGACACAACGTCAAACACGTAAACACGCCCACGCACGGCCAAATCTTCGCCGCGCGAAATCGCCGTGCCCACCGTGAAGAGCTGCTTGCGCTCGTTGGTTGACTCGGACACTTCGAGGTTTAAAGTCTTCACACACATGATAACCTCGCACGGCTCCATCTCGACCGTATCGATGACGGACCAGCTGAGTGGGCTGATAAGCAGCAGCTTGCCACGCTCGAATTGCGGCTTGAATGTGATGGACTCCTTGGCCCAGTCGGACCGGTGCGACTCGTCCTTGGGCAGCTCAAATGACTCAAGGGTACTGGCACCGACGGCATAGACCTCAGTGGGAGGGTGGTATGCAACACCGCTCGAATCCACATGGAGAGGTACTTTGCGGACAGTGACGCCGAGTTCGGTCAAGTTTGTCTTTGCCGGCAGCGAGCACACCCGGCTTGTGCCTTCAGTATCAACATAAATGAAGCCTCTATCACAGCCCGATGTATGGAACGGGCTTAAGCTTCGCACAGACGTGCCTTGCAAGCCAATGACCTTGGGCGATGACTTGGCCGACTTGATGATAAAGCTGGGTGACGATCCAGGGACAAAGACTGTGCTGTAGCCGCCAATATTTTCGCAGATGCGAAGGGGCATCGTTTGCGACTCGGGCGCAGAGCTCTCATCATCACCCTGGGAAGAAGGCCTGGCAAACGTGTTGTTCGCAGCCTTCAGGAATCGCAAACTGGCTGTGTCGGCAGATGGTGTTACTGAAGCATGAATGGGCTGGTAGATGGTAATGTCGTTGTTGGCGTGGCGAAGGAGAAGGTAAGGCGACTTCTCAACTGTGTCTCCCAACTCGGCTATCACGAGCTCAACCAGTTCCTCTTTTGCCGCACCGCGTCTTGCCGTGTAGTCGGTTGACAGCACCTGCGGTGTGTGGCCAAGACCCTCTGCTGAATAAACTAGTTTGAATGTTGGGAGCGAGTAGATCTATAAAGTTAGTCACGGTATACATTGCTCCCAAGTCAACAGCAATACTTACGTGGAAAAGTCCTTCTGTGCTATAGAGGAACATGAGAATGTTGTCTGCACCAAGTGACGGCGGAGGCGCAAAGACACCATTTGTATCATTGTATAGGCAGCCAGTCGCCCACTTGGTCGTTGTCAGAGTGCCTTCTTCGCGTTCCATCTCCTCAAGCTCAAAGTCCTTGTTGATCTCGGCAATGTAGGCGCTGTTGTCGTCGCGTATCAGGAGGATGTACGGATCAGCAATGCTTGCACTCAAGACCTTCAGCTCGGCATCGGTCTCCTCATCGATCATCTCAATGATCTGTGACAGACCAAGATCACCGTCATAGCAGCGCACTTCAGACTTGAGCACCTGGATGATGCGTGTGTGCTTGCCCATCGTGCCCGCTTGCACAGTCAAACCGGCAGCCGGCTCAAACTCTGTACCTGTGAGCTTCTCAAAGCCGGTGCCGGTAAGAGCATAGACATCTGACGTCTCACCCTCATCGTCTGCCTTGGCTACAATCATGAACTTGTCGAATTGCACCGGTGACTCGTAGTCGGCACCAATGGCTGCGCCACTCTTTTCGCCCTGGATTGTCTTGGGGATTGGCTTGGACGCATACACTGTCCACATGGCCTGTGCCTCAGGAAAATCGAAAACACCGATAGGCTCCGGATTAATCTCCCGATTCAGAAGCGCCAGCGCACCTCCGCGACTCCGGCCAACAGCACACACCAGACTGAGATCGCTGCGGATCTTCTTCTCTGATGTCTTGTTCGCAAATTCGCTTTTCGATGGAGGCGGTCGACCGTAAGTCATGTCACGTATTGGGGCGAGGCTGATCAGGCGGTCGTGGATGCGGAAAGTGAGCTCGCCGCCACCCGCACTGGCGCTTTTGCTAGGGCCGCTTGTTGTATCAAGGAGGACTGACGGGCCGTCACCGTAGAGGTCATCGTCATCGTCATCCTCCAGCAATTCGTCGATCTCTTCTTGGTCGTCATCGAGAAACTCCTCCACAAGCTTTGATTTCCTCCGGTTCGATTGTGTCTGTTTCCGTGTCCAGCCCAGCACAACAGAGTCGGAGTTCTCGCTGCCTATGAAGAGTGCTTGCCGGCCCACCCGGCTGAGAGTGGCTACATCAGAAAGGAGTAGCTCGCCACCGGCCTCCTTTTGGATCATCGTCACCTTGACTCCCGACACAGCACGCCCATCTAGGACGAGTGTGACGATCGCAGAACGGCCGTCATTTAGAACTAGGAGCAGCTCACCAGTCTCTGCCGAGATGACCTCGACGTTGGCACCCTCAAGACGCAGGTCGAGTTCAGATTGGTCTGCAAGACTGAAGCTGGTGCTCTGTTTCGCAAAGGGGTTGACAGCCACACCGTTGCGGCTAGACTGGTCAATGTGGATGAGCTCGTTGTTGCCAATTAGAAGAGCGCCGCCGACAGGCGAGGGAATAGCGAAGACGCGGAAGAGATCTTGGGGAAGATTCGACACAGATAGAATTGTTGTTGAAGCCTTCTGCTGCAGGTCAAGTGTGAAGACCATGTAGGAGAGACAGTCCTTGCGGCCAAGGACGGCAGACGGAGTTGTGGACGAAGACAGGATACCAAAAGTAGGCTCGCGGTACTCGTGAAGAAAAGAGAGGTGCACTGGGTGCAGCAAGTTCGGGTCCAGGTTTGATAGACGCAGCACAAACGAGGGCGCGAAGGGAGTGTCCTCGATAGTTTTGATATCGGACGCAACGGCTACTGCAGCAGCTTCATTGGCAGTTTTAGCCGGCCGGGGCCCGTCAAGTTCTTCGTCCCAGTCATCGTCCATATCGATATCAGCATTCTCCTCGTCATCGTCGTCTTTGTGGCGAAACGGCAGGATGGCAAGGCTGCGGGAGCCGAATTTGAGCGCGGCACACCGACTGCCCGGATCCGACACAAGATAGTTGTGGAAGTCGCTGAGTGGCGCCGCCCATGGCGCACCCTGTAGCTCGTCTTGTTCGTAGTAGTGGATAGAGATTGTAGACAATTCATGGCAGTCGGGGTCCCATTCGACAAGACTCAAGCGGGCGTCCTTGAAAGCGAGGAGCAGCGCCTCGCCGCCTGATCGTGTGCCGGCAAGTTTGATGCGTGACAAGCCCGTCACTGTTCCAGCTAGGTTGAACTCGGCTACTAAAGCAAGCTTGGTCAAGAGGCCCTTGTCAGCGCGCACTGGGGCTGATTCGCCGCCAAAAAAAGAGGCATCGACGCCGCCATCGCCATTGTTGGCGCCTTGGGGGGCCTGGTCGGAGCTCGCGTCGCCGTGGACATCAAGATCGGCCGGAATTGTTTTTGTCGCAAAAATCTGGAGGAGAGAGGACTTGGCGACAATGAGGTTACTGCTGCGCGCGGACGTGAAGGCAATGGAGAGCGAGTGCGTGACGCCCGTGGGCGGTGTCAGCTCGGTATAGCACTGCATTAGGGCGTGGCGTCGCAGACAACCATCCCGGGCGAGGCGTAGATTGGAGGGGTGTCGGAGGTCGGGAGCTGTTTGCAACGGTAGCAAAAACAACTATCAATGGCCGTCGTGGGTGTCGCTATCACTGCAAACCTAATTCGCGATGCTTCAACGTTGATACAGTGCCACAGCAAACTGCAGTTAAACTGGGCTACCGCATACAGACTAGGCGGGCAAATACGACTTCTGATTGGCCACGCGGCGCGACCCAGGTACTGGGCGAACACGCGCTAGTCCCTGGTAGTTCTTTCTGCTCTCATAGTCGAAGCTTACGTTATCAAAGCTAGCGCCCCACATAAGCTCCCTTCAGCTCGCCCTCGGTTCCTTCTAGTTCTCCATTGCGTCACGGCGGGCGCTGAAACCTTGTTTTACTCTGTAGAGAAGGCACGACCTGGACCTTTTGCTCCCTTTCTGCCGTTCTAATTGATATGCACCCTTACATCACCGCACCTGACTCAGCATTATTGTTTGTATGCGCTTTCCCACATCTCGTCTCATTCCAACCGCTTCTCATCTATGCTTCATCCCTCTCTCCGCCTGTTGTCTTACTCGTGCCACGATACACGCCCAACCTAATCTGCAATCTACGACACCGAAGCTACCGCTCTCCGCCCAGTCCAGACGCCAACACATTGGTTCCACCATCGTCGCGCTCGACTCTCTACATTCCAGCCGTTGTTGCCAGCAGTCGCCACAGCATCAACAGCACCAAAGGCATCAACATGCGCTCGCTGACCCATTGAGAGCAGCATTTCCGAGGCTACTGATCAGCAGATCCCATAATCGGGGAGTTTCATTAGTCTTCTTCTCATCCGTGTCTCGCTTTTCGCACATCTCTTTGTCTACTTGACCACTCGACTGGCACATCCGATCTCCATATCTCGACGGCAATCTAGTTTTTCATCCTGCTAGTTGCTAAACTCCCGACATCTCTTCTCCTCTATCCATCTCTACACACACGCCTCTCTTCCGTCCCTCTTCTCCCGTGCCGACATCGAAGCCATCGGCCTCATCCAAGTCCTCGGTAGACTGTCTGGAAAATGGCCGGACTTCTCCAAACCAGCTTGATCTGGGTCGCCTACGCGGCGGCCGTGGGCCTGGCTTTTCTCGTTGCCACCATCACGACATTCACATGGCAGTCGTCGCGTGACCGATCGGCCATCGTGAGCACTGTCGCTATTGTCAGCATCACGTCTCTTCTCGCTACTGTCTTTTTGCTGCCCGTCGACATCGCCCTAGTATCGGCCACTGCATCTCCGTCGCTGGGTGCCAAGAAGGACTGGGCCACGCCCGAGCACGTCGAAGGCGTCCTGTCGACGCTCAAGATTGTTTACTACACCCTTTACACATTTGATGCGCTGCTGTGTCTTGTCGGTATTCCGTTTGCCTACTTCTGGTACGAGGAGTACGACGAGATTGACGAGGAGGAGAACAGCAACAAGACGTTCAGCGGTCGCCTGTGGGGTGCTTTTAAGTACACCATTGTCTTCCTTGTGCTCGTTGTCGGCCTGTTTCTCGTTGGCTTCTTTGTGCCCGCCGCCGGCGGCCGCAAGGGCGGCAGTGCCGACAAGCACCTGGACCTGGATTACTTTCGCCACCTGCTGGCAGAGAACAATGGCGAAAAGGCCCTTACCTTCGGCCTGGGCCTTCTCATGACTCTTGGAACCCTGCTTTACGTTGTCTACACTGGTGCAGGCATGGCTCTGCTGCCCATTTCGTTTATCAAGTCGGCACCCTCTATCTCAGCCCCGCAGCTTAGCCAGACAACTGCTTCGGCGCTGGAGCAGAACCGCGAGCGGCAGCGGCAGTTGGAGATGCGCAACCAAGGCCGCGCTGCTGGCGGTATGTCGGCCAAGGACCGCCGCGAGCTGGAGGCGCTGATGCGCGAGGAGCGTACATTGGTTCGCCGCGAACGTCTTGCCGCGGAAGCACGGGGCGAGGGCCGCAGCTGGGTGTTTCGGGCCTGGAACAAGGTGCAGGTCGTATTCCGCCCGCTTAAGCTACTCGGCGGACTCGGCCTCTTGGCACTGTCCCTGCTGGTGGTCATCTCAATGCTGATTACGGGCATTGACAAGGCGGCCAACTCAGTATGCAAGCAGCACTGCGGCTACATCCTGGGCCACATCAACGTGTTCCAGCCGATCAACTGGATCTTTGTGCGCACCGCCATTGTGTTCCCCGTGGACTACGTGCTGGCAGTTCTGATTGTGCTTTTCTTCTTCAGCAGCTCAGTGTCAGGCCTGGCCGCCATCGGCATTCGGTTCCTATGGGTGCGCATCTTCCAGATCAAGAAGGGCCGCACCGCACCGCAGGCAATTCTGATGGCCACGGTGATGCTGGCTCTTATGATTTTGGCCATCAACTATGCAGTGGCCATGATGGTGGCGCCGCAGTATGCCAGCTTTGGTACGCAGACGTTCTGCATGAACCCACCCAACCATCTGGGCGGACAGCCTGACTGCACGGGCCACCCCGACTGGATCAAGCCGTGCTCTGAGGCGTACGAGGACAGTGCGGCCAAGGATGTGTGCACGCCGACGGTGATGTCGACATTCCTGAACCGTGTGACGCTCAACTGGCCCGTGTTTGGTGCCGTCCAATTCTGGGCTCAGTTTTGTTTCCTGGGCATCTTTATTGCCGTATTTGTGACTTCGCTGTTCCGGACACCGAAGCTTAACCTGTCTGAGATTGACGAGGATGCGGAGGCTGACGAGGAAGAGGGCCTGCTGGCAAGCACTGGCCGCCGGTTCGGCGCGTCGTGGCAGGACTTTACAGGACGGTCGAACAACAACTACGGCAGTAGCTCGTAGTGTTTGACTACCCGCTAGGCTTTTCCTTTGTTTTTCTTTTCTTTTCTTACGTGTTTTTTTATTATCATTTTTGTGGCAGGTTTTTTTTGGGCTTGGATTTCTTAGGGAACTGTATTATAGGGCTGTCATTGTCACAACAGATTGACATACACAATGGCAAGAAGGGCAAACATGGACAACTGGAGGTTGCATATATTGGCGAACGGATGGGCAGGATGGAGTTGCTTGATCGTTACTTATTTCAAATACACGCTTGTTGTTAATGACTCGTTGATACAAATACACGAAATGACTAAGGCCAAGGCACTTTCTTCAAGGGAACTCGCATATGCCCGCGCTCATCAAACCCAGCAGCCGGGCCGACGTGCATATCCCGCCAGCACCCTTCACAGTAGGCATTGTTGCCGCCAGTACCGCTGGTTGCGCCGTCTTCAGCACAACCGACACACCGGATTGTGGCATCCTCGAGACACACAATGCACCACGTCTGCTGGTCCTCGTCTGTGTAGTTGACCCGGCCAAAGCCATAGTGACCTTTCTTCAGTACACCGCCCTCGTCGCCGGGCTTGAATGTCGGTGCCGACGGCAGGCCAAAAGAGTCAGTCTCGCCGAGGCCAGCCGCTTTCCCGCGCAGGCCACGGAGGCCGGCAAGGCGCTGCGAGATATCGTCGTCTGCGCCACGCCCGGGCAGATCTTGCGTTGGTGCTGACGGAAGGCCGAGCTCGTTGTCGTCGGCAATATCGGCAAAGCTGGTAGGCACCGACGGGAGCCCAAGGGCATCTTCTTCGGGCTGTTTTGGTACTTTGCTGTCTTTCTGTGTGCCTTCTCCGCTGTCTTCCAGAGCTGCCTCATCTTTTGCTCGCTCAAGAACACGCCGTATCTCATCCTCCATGATATCTCCACCCGAGTCGTCCGAGTCATCCTCTTCCTTCTTCTCGCCTGCTATTCGGCCTCCCTTTAGAGGAGTGCCCGCCAATTTCTGCAGCAACTCCTCGACCTGTTTAGAATGCTCCTCATTGTTGCTGTCGTCTTCATCTCCTCCGTCTCCATTGCCTTCTTTGAGCCAATCACTAGATGGCACATCGGGCAGTGGTATTAACTCATCTTCGCCGTGTTCTGGCTCGTCTGCATCTTCATCACCGAAGCCCTGCTCAGCAGCAATCTCCATGAGCAAGTCATTGACTGCATCATCGTCTTCAAAGAGGTCATCGTCAGACTCCTTCAGAGTCTTGAAATCATTTGCAGCTTTATCTTCAAGTAAGGCGCCAGATAGATTTTCTAGATTTTGGCTCTTCACAGCCTCTTCTGCTTGGTCTGCTTCTTCTTCCCGCGCAATGCGCAATGACTTTAGGCGGGATGCCAAGTCATCTTCTCGTGATGCAGGAGGTCTGTCGGTCACAGAGAGAGTAGCCGATGGTCTGTTTGTCAGATTTTGATTTTATTACAAGTAATAAAGCTAGTAACATACTGCTTTATGGATATGCTCGTAGGCTTCAAGGCATTAAGCCGGTCGAATAGGCTGTCGTCGGCCATGCTCGACGGCAGTGATAAACTATGGCGGAGGTGCCCACGGAATCGGTGCCCCTGCTTAATGCCTGGCGTGACAGCGAGTAGTACGCTGTGGTTTACTTGCGATCTGCCGTATTTCGTATTGTGAAATGAGACTGTTGGTATCGCAGCTCTGATAGCTCGGCGTGGGATGTCGTCACCAGATGAGGGCAGGGAGCTATGCCATTGGCTAGATTTACGCACTGTTGAGACCGCCTAAAGATGCGCCTTGCATCAGCTAGACCCACTGTATTCGAACGCCTTACACTAAAGTACAGGGAAACATCCTTTACCAGGGCCCTGGGGACCTCTGAAGCGAGCAACCTACAACCAAGCAACTCGGGATATTGAACTCTCACTTGACAAAGATACCCGCATACAAATAGCTGCAGGAGGAGATGACATCTGATAAACAGACGAACATCGAATACGACACTTAATGGACATTGATACCCATCCGGACGACCCATGACAGCATGCATGACTCGTATGGGGGTGGCAGATGCAAGCGCCTGTACCAGAAGCACCACAGGTCTGGGCAGTTCAAGTTGTCCCCAACACTATGAATTCAAATGATATCATTGCCTCTTGCAAACCTATCAACACTCTGCACGTGGGTGATTTACAACATGATTGAGTATTTCTATACCCAAGGCTGTGAAGGACGGATGATGTCGAGCCGGGCACCAGATCGTCATAGTTCATAGTTTACCTCGACTCAGCCATTGCCTAGAGTGTTAGTGCTGCTACACCGGTGAATTTGTGTCGATGATATGGATTAACTGGGAGACTGGGTATATTTCCACACCAAGAGCTAGTGTACGCCCGGCATGAAAATTCAACGTGTTGGCAGCTAGTTATGCAGTTGACACGATACTCAAGTGAAGAGTGAGGTTCAACGTAAGACGTGTCAGACGACAACGGCTCGGGACAACATGACATTGACGTGGCCGTTCTCGCTGTATTTGATCTGACGGCTTGTCATCCATGCATAATTTGAACAAAACTATGAATGTGTTCACTCTTTATGAAAGTGTCTCCTTATTCCGTATTGAATTAGCCATCTCATGTACTTTTGCACATACTAAACGTCATGACGTCCGGGATGTTCGAGAATGATTCCAGAGGCTTGCGGGGAATGTGATATCACAAATCTTGAAGGCGGTCCAATCAGCTATATCCTGTCCGCCACCGTGCATCTGCCGGTAAGGTGGGAGTGGCTGTGCTGCTCTCGATTTTAGTAGGCGCCGCTGCAAGCCACAGCCGGACCAACTAGCGTCGTGGAGCCTATTTGCAATCAACCAAACGTAGAAATAAGCGTAAATTAGAGTGTTTCTAGCGTTGGCCCCTGCCCGAAAAGGTGCAGAAATGCGAAGAATACGGTGAGCCTGCACTGTAGAATCTTGTAGGATAATGCCTTCCTGTTATCAAAACATTGAAACAGATACAAGGATTGAATTGCACACGGGGCAAGAGCGTGTCATATTCCATCAGGAGAGGAGGAAGGTGCGAAGGACACCTGCATGCTACATACTGATACCTGCAAATCTTAGTCAGATGAAATCATAGACTTCACAGCCAGTGAGGCCTCTATCTAGACCCGTCCAACGACAAACACGCCGACACGGTATCATTGCCAAGACCAGAGGATTGCCAAGAAAATAAGGGATAAATTTGATAGAAATGTCTACGAAGTAGTGTTTGAGTCCGAGCCCGTCCGTTTCTCATCGCTTATTTCTGCAAAAACTGTTCCTGATTCCACTCTTTTGACTTGCCCATCGCTCCTTCCCGTAATCTTATATTTCCTCTCTTTCCTTTTATTCTCAAGGCTCACTCGTAGGCGAACAGACAAGTATCTCTTTGTCATCACTTTCACGTCGGATCCCACCGTTGCCTCTCAACGGCATCAACGCTTTGTCACTACTGCAAACGGCGCAGACCACTGTACTGCCCATTCGCCTACTCATACGGTCGCATCGCCACATTGGTACAAACCGATTACCGATCAAAACACACCCACCGCGTCGACGATCTCCCCCATCTCATCTCATCTTCTCTTCACTGAGTACATCTGAGCCCTAGCCACACTAAAAGAGCGGCTGTGCGGTTCTTTCTTATTTAGTTGAAAGGTAGAGAGACGTACCTGCTTATTTCACTTTCCTCTCGCGTTCCTCGGCTGCAACTGAGCCTCCCCCGACAACACCATATAAACATCCGTTCCCCATCGCCAAGTCCGTTGTTTCAACTTAACAAACCATTACGTCCATCGATACTTTGGTGTACCACAACATACCTCATACTGCATATCTATTGCATATCACATCACAAACGTCGCAAACCATCAGACACACACACATCTTCACTATGAAGCTCAGCAGTGTTTTAGCCGCAGTATCACTGTCGGCACCCCTTGTCCACGCCGTCGCCGTGCCCGAGGCTGTGGTAGACCTCGACGTCGCACAATTCTCACACAGCGAGCGCAGTGAAGAGTCAAAACGCGACGCCGACGCCGACACATCCGACGCCATCTTTGATCCCGTACAGAGACTGTTCAAGCGTAGAGGCGGCGGCGGTAGCGGCGGCCGTGGCGGCTCTTCGTCTGGCGGCTCTTCGTCATCGGGCGGCTCGTCTTCGTCCGGCGGTTCCTCTTCAAGTGGTGGCTCTTCATCAAGCGGCGGCTCTTCCTCAAGTGGCTCGTCTTCCGGAAGGTAGGTCATTTTCCTTTGTTTTTCTTTCTTTCTCTCTTCTCTTTTTTTATTGCATGTTCTGTTTTCTGTTGGTCTTTCCTATGTCCTTCATGTTACTAAACTATATCTTTCTTTCTTCAGAGGCGGCAGTTCTAGCTCCTCTGGATCGTCTGGCTCATCCGGCTCCAATACTGGCTCAAGCGGCAGTACTAACCCGAAATCTAGCACTGGCAAAGGCGCAGGCTCTACATCGTCCAATACTGGCGGCCGTACAACAACAGGTAGCGGCGTGAGCCCTTCATACGGCGGTGGCAAGTACTACAGCGGCGGCGCCTCACAGCCCTACTCCTCCGGCAAGATATCACCACTCGGCCTCGCACCTATTGCTGTTGGTGCCTACGCCGGCTACCAGGTGTCGACTGTCCATTTCTGGCCGGGTTACTGGTACCATCCAGTCTACTACTACCCTTACTACCACCCGTACAGCTACTACAACCGCTCGTCGGGACGCAACGAGACGAAGAACGTGGCTTGTGCCTGTGACGAGACGGTCGAGTGCGGCTGTGAAGACAACAGCAACAGCACTGAGTACATGAACGACATCATCGGCACCGGCGCATACAGCTCTTATGGCCCCAACAACAGCTCCAGCCTTGTCGCTCTAGGCGAAGTCAACGGCACGGAGACGGTGCTCATCAATGGCACACTGGCTAACGGCACGACTGCCTCTGGCGGTGACGAAAGCCCCAATGCCGCAAGCGACAGCATGCGGGCGCTGCTGCAGAATGCAGGCTGGTGGCCTGTCGTGGCCACTGCTTTCTCCATGGTATATGCTATGTAGGCTGTAAGCCTCGGCTGTTACGATTAATGTTCTATGAGCTTTGGGCTGTCTTTACTATTCTTCTTTGTCTATAGTTGTATTCTTTTTGTTCTGTCTTTACGGCGTTTTATACCCAGGGTTCTTGGGTAATGCTTTTGTAAAGCCTGGTCAGGCGGTATCACTACAGTCCCTTTTCTGCTCAGGCATATTGGATCATGACAATATTGTCATGTTCACATCAAAATACATTCTTAATTTGTGAATACTCATGTTATGCCAGTTGCTCGCCAACCATGTCTCGTGCCAATCTTTATTCAATATCCAAATATCGTAATTCATAATGTCATGCCTACCATAGTCTACTCCTCCTCTTCTTTGAAACGTCGTTCTTCGTCTTGGTCTACCTTTGGCTCGTCCACCTCATCTACCACGACGTTATCTTGAATTTCCTTCCGCCGGGACTCGACCCATTCGCCCAACTGCCGCCAGATCGCTTCTTTCTCGGCTGGCCGCAGCGATGCAGCAAGACCACTGGTGCTGGACGCTACAAACACACGCGCACCCTTCCAGCTAGGGTCGATGCGAACGCCTTCCTCCACCGGGTCGTCGTCGCTTACCGGGACCATGCCCAGGTTCTCGCTCTCACTCTGCCATCCATACTTGAACTCGGGCTTGGGCCGTCCTGCGCGTGCTCGTACCCGCACGATGCTATCCCAGATTCCCTTGCCCACCATGCACATCACCTCGGGACGCCACCGCCGCGCCTTTTCTTCCAGAATCGCAACGCCGTCATCCAGCTCCGCCGCCTTGAGCTCACCGCCGTTGCGCGACGGCCGCGACACAATATTTGTCAGACCCAGCTGAAAGCGCGCCGGCAGCGTGCGGTCCTCCTGCGCTGTGCACTGCTCCGGCAGCACACCGCTGCTGTACATAAGCTTCCAGAACCGATTCGACGGGTGCGCGTATGCATGGCCGGATCGGGCGGTCTCAACGCCTGGGTTGAGGCCGACAAAGAGCACTAGCAGGCTGGGCGCGATAGCGTCGGGCAGCAGAGACAGGTGGGCATACGTCGACGGCGGTGCGTACTTGCTGGTCGCGAGGCTGCGGTTGCGGACGGCCGTGCGCGTGCTTAGCTTCTTCGGAGACTTTTTGGCCGGTGCGTCGGCCTCCGTGTCTTCTTCTTTGAGTTTTCGCTTTGGCAGGCTTTCGACAGCGAAGCTTCTGTCCCGCAGGTTGCGTATGGGCGGCGCCGGCTCGCCTGAGACGGAGCTTGTGCCGGGGTCGTACATGAACCGATCCAGTCGGAGTTTGCCCGGGCGCGTAGGTGGTGCCTCGTCGCCCATACTTTAGTCGCTTTGACGCGTTCTTGACGCGTAATAAGATAATAATTATGATATATTCATTAATGACATCGTGATAAGATGGTGGCCCCTATATCATCTCATGAGGCTTCACGACATCCCCAAAGCTTCAGCTGGAGTGGATGCTGCCTAGGCTGCCTAGCTGCCTAGAGCTCTATCTGAATGGGGCTGTCTCACGGGCTGAAATCTGGCAGTTCCCCCGGCCTAGCCCACTCCACCCCGACACGTGCTGTGAGACGGGAAGCATCTATCCACTGTAGTGATTGTTTCTAGAAGACTGCATGGAAGGACAGGGAGAACAAGAAGAACAATACGATGTACTTTTCTCATGCTTTTGCACTTTGTTGCGATTCGTTCTGAACAAGGACACCAGACTCAAATAGGCATACAAATCGGCAGATACGACTCAGCTTTGGTTGCCAAATGGAATCCAACAAAAGGGGCACACACTTGACGGAAGAACCCGAGATCAGGGGTCTCGACAGAAGAAGACAGACCACAATCTGCCAATGCTTTCGCAATGCCTTTGAATACTCTCTGCCATCCAAACCGCCTGCCTGCATCGTTGGATGGCACATTCCTCATCGGTTTGCTCTGAATATAGCCATTCGTATCGCTCGTTGAGGCACACAGCATAATCTTTAAGCAAAGACTGCCGATATTAGCAATGCGACTCTGCAAAGTTCAGAGTATGGCTCTCATGTCCGGGCAGCTGTGCCGGGATTAGCTTTCATCTTATTTCACTTCAATTAAGTAAAGCGCTAGAATCAATGCCTCCACCATGCAGGCCGGGACCGGAAGCCCCGTACGAGCACATGGCATGCAGATGAGGCCAAGTGTAATAATGGGATTGTAATAAGATGAAAAGCAATGCTATTGCCATTATTGATGCATTGTTTGTGCATCAGTCGTACGGCATTTGTAAAGTGTAGAACTCCAAAGTGATCAGAAAACTACGCAAGGAAGCTGTTGATCTTGGCGATAACTTCAGTGTTCTTCTCGAGATGCACGCTGTGGTTGGCATCGGCAACGAGGAACAGCTCGGCGCCAGGAATCAGCGAGACAATGAGCTCCGAGTGTTCTGTATTGTTAGTTTTGTTCACACAAGTCACGTAGAAAGGCGATAATACATACCGGGAGGGCAAATCCAGTCCTTGTCGCCGACAATGACCAGCGTCTTGGCTGTGACCGTGTGCAGCGTCGACCGGTAGTCAAAGTACTTTTCCTCTTCGCAGTACAGGTCGTTGTGCGACTCGGCGTTGTAGACGTTGTTGAGACAGCTCTTGAGCGCGGCATTCGCGTCAAACTTTTCGCTGTACAATGGCGACATGGCCAGGTGCACGAGCCGGAACTCGAGATCGCTCTCAAACGCGCCAAAGACCTTGTTCTTGAGCATCTCGACTGAGAAGCTGGGGGCCTTGTGCAGCCGCTGCTCAAGGACCTGGATAGCAGCTTCTTCCTCTGGTTTGTTAGTATTTATCACTCAAGCAGATTTGAGACATCAAGAGAGACATACGGTGGTAGCTGGGGGCAGTGCCCCGGAGAATCAGGTGCGACACCTTGTCGGCATACTGGATGGCATACTGCTGGGCAAGGAAGCCGCCGAAACTGCCGCCGCAGATAATGACCTGCTGGTCGCCGGCAAAGTGCTTTCGGACACCCTCAATGTCCTCGACGATCTGGCCAAACGTGTACGGCTTCGTGGCCGAGCTCAGGCCATGGCCGCGGTAGTCAAACGAGACCACGCGGTATTTGCTGCCGAGCGGACTATACGCCTTGAAGTCGGAGTCGTGACTGCCTATATTGTTAGTCACGGCAGTCCGATTCGATTATCAGGCTTCCGGTTCAATTAAGCCTCTACGTACCAAACCCTCTGCCGCCGTGCAGTGTAATGATCAGAGGCGCATTCTCCGGGCCGCAGATCTTGTATGCCAGACTGGCGCCGTTGATTTCAACGTATTGTAATGAAGCCATTGTGGTGTGGTGTGGTGTGGTTCTTTGTGTATCTACAGAGTACAGAGTGCGCTCGGCTGTCGGTGGTGATTCCGCACCTATTCGTGGCGATATAAGCGAGTCTCTCTTTCGCTCTCGAAGCACTGTCTGTCTTGTCACTCCTCTCTTTCCTGTTCCCTTTTCCTTCTTTCAGGGTTCCTCTCGCTCTCTCTTACGGGGTATGGTTGCTGTCGGTCCCTTTGATTCGCTCTGCTTTAATCTTATTAGAATTTATCTAATTATATTTGCACTGATCATCAGATCCATTCCCTCATCGAGCCCTGGTGGATGGAACCCCAACGCTTCTCTTTTCCTTCTTTTCTTTATCATCTATCAGATATAGACCAGTCCCCCCTAGTCCGGGTAGCAGCAAGTGGTAGCAACGCCCAGAAATGTAACAAAGATAAACATTCCACGTAATCAGCTAATCAACCACCAAGGAATCTGCGCCAGATTTGACAGAACAAGGGCACTACAAGGGCACTACAAGGGGGCAAAAAGAGCATTGTTCAGGTGAACCGTCCAAACTGTCCTTGTCTAAATTGGTGCCCCCGACCACGACGGCGCCAGAGTCCATATCGGAAGACACCTTGTGGGGGTAGCCGGCAAAAGTACCGACCACAATTCCCCCATCAGGTCATAGTCCGCTTGAAAAACTACTTTGAATTCATCATGGGCGAGCAAATATGGATATCGGTCCTCGACACCAAGGCCCTTTGAGCTTCGATAGAAATGTCGTGATTTCGTCGGGCTCTGTTGTGACTCTGTTTGTGGAATAAGAAGGTTATCAAAACGGCCATATAGACAGGCATCGAATATACAAAACGATCGTCGCGTCTGCTTCTTTTTTTCTTTGATCTTCTCTCGCCATCGCGTCCAACGTCGTCCAACGTCCACCCACGACCTCCCGTCCCGTCTCCCGTCTCCCTGACTCAGGATCTCACCTCCTGTCACATCGGGTCTTCGCGACGGCATTACGAGATAGCCTCTTCTACCCCACACGCCGAGCCTTTCTTCTTTGCTTCTATCGTTCTTTATATCCCTAAATACGATACAATGTCCACAAAGTCGGAAGACGTCAAAGTGGCTCCGGCCAGCGACAACGACACCGCGTCGCTCTCGGCGCGTCAGGCTGCGACCGCCACTGCCGGTGTTGGCGCAGAGGCTGACGCGACTACCGCTGCCGCTGCCGCCGCCGTCGCCACTCCTGCGGCTGCTGCTGCCCCCGAGCAGCGGGGCTGGTTCCACTGGCACGAGCCCGGCACCAGCAAGGAGGAGAAGCTGCTCATCTTCAAGCTCGATTGGTTCATCCTGTCCTACTCGTGCCTTTGCTTCTTCATCAAGCAGCTCGACGGCAACAATGTCTCCAACGCCTACGTCTCCGGCATGTCCGACGATCTCGGCTTTGGCAAGGCCAACGAGCTCAGCTGGATGAACACCTACTTCAACTGCGGTGTCCTTATCGGCGGCCCCATTGCCAACCTCATCATCACCGTCGTGCGTCCGCGCTACTGGCTGCCTTTCTGTCTCAGCGTCTGGAGTCTGTTCGTCCTCGGCATGTACAAATGCAACACCGCCGAGCAGTACTACGCGCTGCGCTTCTGCTGCGGTCTCTTTGAGTCGGCCGCGTGGCCCGGCATCACCTACACCCTGGGCTGCTGGTACCGCAAGAGCGAGCTGGCGCGTCGTTCGTCGCTGTTCGTCATCAGCGGTGTCCTGGGCCAGATGTTCTCGGGCTACCTGCAGTCTGCCCTCTACAGCGGCATGGACGGCAAGGGCGGCCTGCCTGCGTGGCGCTGGCTGTTCATCTTCGACTTCATCCTCGCCATCCCCGTCGTCATCTACGGCCTGATCTTCTTCCCCGATACCCCTGAGCAGACCAACGCCTTCTACCTCAACGAGTGGGAACGCAAGCGCTGCGTTGAGCGCATCCAGGAGGAGGGCCGCACGCCCGTCGGCAAGATGGACCTGTCTGTCATCAAGCGCATCTTTACCTCGTGGCAGGTCTACGGTTTTACTCTTGGCTACGCCCTGTGGTCGCTGACTGTCGGCTCGTACGTCATGCAGTACTTTGCCCTCTACCTCAAGTGGACCAAGATCTACGGCGTTACCCAGATCAACAACATCCCGACCGCCATTGGCGCCGTCAACTTCTTTGTCATGCTGAGCAGTGGTTTCGTTGCCGACAAGATTGGCCGCCGCGGTCCCGTCTGCTTCGTTGTCGGTTCTGTCGTCACCTTCTCCTACATCATCCTGACCATCTGGAACGTGCCCCATGGCCTGCGCATGGCGGCCTACATTCTCGTTGGTGCCTACGGCTGCTTCACGCCTCTGCTGGCCGGTTGGGTCAACGAGACGTGCGGTGGTGACCAGCAGAAGCGCGGTTTCATTCTGGGTTTCATGGTGTCTGTCGGCGGTGCCGTTGTTATCCCCTTCCAGCAGTTCCAGTTCCCCAGCTCGCAGGCGCCGAAGTACGCCAAGACGCACGGTTGGGGCAGCGCTCTGGCAATGGTCATTGCACTGACGCTGTGGATGAGCTTTGGCCTGCCGGCTCTGCAGAAATGGGGCGAGAAGCGCGACGCCAGAGTCAAGGTCGACGAGGAGCGCCACACGGAGGAGCATAATACCCTGGAGGAGAAGTAAATTCCCGCCAACCCCCCTCAATGATTACGATATTTCTTTAGCGGTCGTGTCTTTTAGTGCTAGTGTTTTGCAGTTGTTTAGAGCGTTTTTGCAGAGATCTCAAGCAAAGCGAGTAATTTTAATCTTGTCACGATCAAATATGGCGTATCGTCTGTCCTGCCCGTGTTTCCGTGTTTCCGAACGAGCATCCACCGTCGCGATGTCGTGATATCTGCATCCGCCCTACCAAGCCGCCACACCAATATATAAGCTGCAGAAATAATATTCTCCGACGATGGTTTGACATTTAAGCAGCCGACTAACACCCCCAGCGGGTCTAACGGTTCCATTGACTACACGGTAAGACGTTATGACTGCTATCCGGCGCCCAAAGCAGCAATATGTCGGATAGTTGCCGACGACAAGCTGTTTAAGCTTCTTTTCGCGCTTTTAAGTGCTTTCTCTAGTTGAAGAACCCCGTCTGCCCTATTTCTCTCTTATATCCACCGGCTATTTGTCCGACATAAGAGAGCTAGAGACTCTTATATCGCGACTATCGATCGCGTGCTTGATTGTTAAGCAGACGATGACATAAACTTGCAGCCGCGTCTTGTTGACTAAGTATTGCCAGCTCCAGTGTTATTCCAGGACCCGCGTCTGTGCTTACTGACTTTGACGCCAATATATCATCTAATATCCATTCGACATCTTATACTCCCCAGTTAGATACTTGCGCCATCCGGAAATATGACCTCCGAACCACGGCCAAAACTACTTCGGATAGCCGTGGGCGGCATCGGCCATGAGACAAACAGCTTCGCCGAAGGCGTGACGCCGCTGGAAAAGTTCTTGCGCGGCGGCGAGTTCCCAGCGGCCATGACCGGCGACGTTCTCATATCGACCCTGTCAAAACTCAACTTTGGCGCTTCTGGATTCATCCGGTCCATGCGGGATGAGGCCGAACTAATCCCGCTGGCTTGGGGTCAGGGCGGTGCCGGTGCTCCTGTGGCCGATGAAGCCTTTGAGTGGTTCGCCACGCGCATAGTTGACGCACTCAAGGCTGCTGGACCGACGACACTTGACGCCGTCTATCTCGACCTGCACGGCTCCATGATGACCGAGAGTCTAGACGACGCTGAGGGCGAGCTGCTGCGGCGGGTGCGGGAGGTTGTCGGTCCAACTAAGCCAGTTGTTGCTTCAATGGACTACCACGGCAACCTGACAGCGCAAATGATGAATGCACTCGATGCTCTCTCCGCTTACCGCACATACCCGCACATTGATCGCCATGATGCCGGTGCACGCGTGGCCGGCATGCTCCGCGAGGTTCTCACAAGAGGACAGCCAACGTATAAGAAAATTAAGCGCGGCCCGTTCCTAATCCCACTCCCCTTTGAGAACACAGACCGGCACCCATCCGGCACACTTGTGTCGTTGGTTGAACCACGCCCCGAAGGCGTGCTCTCGTTTGAGTATGTTCCAGGCTTCCCCGCATCCGATTTTCCCGAGGCCGGTCCCAGCGCATTTGCTGTTGGCTATGACGAGGCAGCTGTAGACAAGGCCGTCGATGGTCTACATGCGCGTCTCGTTGAGCTGGAGTCTGACTTTGCCGAGCCGATTCTGTCGCCTACCGATGCACTTGCGCGCGTTGCCGAGCTGCGTGTCGAGGGCATCCAGGGCCCAATCATTCTGGCCGACACACAAGATAACCCGGGCGGTGGCGGCACAAGCGACACTACCGGTCTGCTACAGGCGATGATCGAAGCCAAGGTCGAGAACGCAGCACTTGCCATGATGCACGACCCAGAAGCTGCATTGGCAGCACACAAGGCCGGTGTCGGCGCTCAAGTGACTCTGGACTTGGGCGGCCGCAATGGCCCCGATGGAGTGCGGCCGTACTCGGGCACATTCCTGGTCAAGGCCATCTCTGACGGAAATTTTGTGACAACTGGCCGGACCATTGGCGGCCGGTCGATTCGGCTCGGGCCCACGGCCGTGCTCACAATCGGCGGCGTCGATGTCATTGTTGGGTCCACCCGGATGCAGCCCTACGACCTGATGATCTTCCAGCACCTCGGCGTTGAACCGAAAGACTATGCGATCCTGGGTTTGAAGAGCACGGTGCACTTCCGTGCCGACTATGCGCCGCTGGCAAAGGCCATTATACTCGTCAAGGCGCCGGGCCTGCACCTGGCCGACTTGACCGAGTACCCGTTCAGAAAGCTGCGCGACGGCGTCCGGCTTGGGCCGCTCTCGACAACCTACCACGCGCCTGGACAATAGAAGGATGGGCTAGGTCTTAATTTATCCAGTGCGAGGCGGCCGTGGTGTTACTGGGTGCTATGTCGGCCCAGGTGATAAGGCATACGATTACATGAAAGCAAGCCTCTCGTTATGACTCGTTATGACAATATACCATTTTACTACTTGTACATGTCGTCGGAAGATAAATCTGGTCGGATAATAGTAGCTGCCAGGGAGGTCTGCCGATCCATTCCATGCCAGCTTCTGAGTGGAATATCTCGTCTGGTGCAGGTAGACATGTGCTAGATGCTATCGCCGTGGATGAAGCATAATGGTGGGGCCGTTTTCTAGGCGGGCTTTCGTCATACTCGTTGTATGTTAGGATGTGGGCATCTTCTCAGCACTTGCTGTGATGTGATGAGATGTGATGAGGTCCTGTAAGGCTGGCTTTATTCTGCCACATTCTGTCAGCCCGTAGGATTCAATAGTGCCTTATGATGACATCCGAAGTGAGATGGCTGTTCTTTCCTTAAGTTGCCATCACTCTGACAGTCGCTCTTGCCAATTTACTTTGTCGCACCAGACTCGCTCTTTCCTGACCTCCACCACAGCCGCTCCTTCCTGCAGTGGCATGGTAATACTCGCTCCAGGACTTCGTCCAGGCACCCCATTACAAGTGCTGCATCACTGAAAATGCTAAAAACATGATTGTTGCCGCTCGTGTTATTAGTTAGCCACCGTGGGGCTGTGCCTGACCCTAAGTTGCCAGGCCAGCAAACGAGCGAATGGAAAGTGGCGCGGCTGGCACAAGCGTGGTTCTTCTGGTTTGTGAGGAACGAGCTGTTCGTAGTGGTGGCATCATTGCCAGGTGGCTCCTTCCTCGTTTTGACTTTCTTTGTATTCCCATCTCCTTCCGTTTTCTGTCTCTCTGCTTTTGCTTCGCTTTCCTCGCAGCTGCTGCCCCGCCTTGACGTGCTCACTGTTGCTGTGCTAAATACACTGCTTTTCTGTGACACTGATGTAATGCGGTCAGCAATGTGCCTTGGGGCCCCTGTTCTTGATGACCCCTCCCCATAAATAGGCACATCAGCTCCACGCTCGCCTAGCTCAGGTGTTCCTGTTTTTAGTGCTTCTAGCGCTCCTAGCCCTGCAAATAGTGCATTTTGTCGTATTCGATCGCCCGAACACCCAGGGGCTGACCGTGTTTTGCGTATCTAAATTTGGCAACGCATTGCCCGAGCTGCTCCATGGTAACGGGGCCAATTATGTAATCGGTGATGTTGGAGTTCAGCTCATTCTTCGTTGCGCCTTCCTTTCCAATAGCTCTTTCCTTTTGTTGACTTACGATTCTATTAAAAGCCTGTCTCACCCTTTCACTTGTTAGCCTTGTCTCTCTGTACTGTTCATTGTTTTCTCTCCTCGTTGCCTCGTCTTCTCGTCTACATCTGGACTACTACCTCCAACCATCCCATCTTCAACCAAGCTCTCCCTGTCCTTCTCCCCACCCTCCTCTCCGGATCCCCTGCCGTACTACCTGGTTTCGGAATTATTACCTCATAACCTGTTTATTAAGGTTCGTTTACCGCCTCTCCTGTCCGTGTCTCTGTGCCTGTTGTCTGTTCGTCCTGGTTATTAACTTGCCAGATACCCCTTCCGTTTACTACGACGTACTCGATCTCTTCTTCGACAACCATCTCCATCTACAACTACCATCACATCTACATCTAATTTACCACACAATGTCTTCCATCGACGTCACCGAGCTGCGGCAAAAGTACACCGAGGCCGGCCAGGGCCAGGTGTTTACTTTCTACGACACACTCTCTTCCGACGAGCAGGCCGAGCTCGTGAAGCAGCTTTCCATCTTCGACCCCATCCGCATCAATGAGCTCGCCCAGGAGGCGTTGCACCCCACAGCCGCGGCTGCCACAGGCCCGGCAACTCTCGAGCCTCTTCCCGAATCTGCCACAGCCAGTATTCTGGACTCGGCACCAAGCGACATCGCAGCCTGGTACAAGTCGGGTCTGGAGCTGATTGCACAGAACAAGGTCGGTGTTGTGCTGATGGCTGGTGGCCAGGGCACACGCCTGGGCAGCTCGGCACCCAAGGGCTGCTACGATATTGGTCTGCCAAGCCAGAAGTCGCTGTTCCAGATCCAGGCTGAGCGCATCCGCAAGATCCAGGAGCTGGCTGGCAGCGGTGCCGTTGTTCCCTGGTACATTATGACCAGCGGACCTACTCGCGGGCCGACCGAGGCATTCTTCGCCGAGAACAAGTACTTTGGCCTGAGCAAGGCCAATGTCGTGTTCTTCGAGCAGGGTGTGCTGCCCTGCATTTCCAACGAGGGCAAGATCCTGCTCGAGGGCAAGGGTCGTGTGGCTGTGGCTCCTGACGGCAACGGTGGCATCTACCAGGCACTGGTTGTGTCTGGTGTGCTGGCGGACCTGAAGAAGCGCGGCATCGAGCACGTCCATGCGTACTGCGTGGACAACTGCCTTGTCAAGGTTGCAGACCCCGTGTTCCTGGGCTTTTCGGCAAGCAAGAAGGTGGACATTGCCACCAAGGTTGTGCGCAAGCGCAATGCCACCGAGTCTGTTGGCCTCATCCTGCAGAAGAACGGCAAGCCCGACGTTGTTGAGTACAGCGAGATCGACGCCGCAACGGCCGAGGCCGAGGACCCGAGCCACCCCGGCGTGCTCAAGTTCCGCGCAGCCAACATTGTCAACCACTACTACAGCCTGCAGTTCCTGGAGACGATTCCTGCGTGGGCACGGGACCTGCCGCACCACGTTGCGCGCAAGAAGATCCCCTATGCCGACCTGGAGTCGGGTGAGACGGTAAAGCCGACCAAGCCCAACGGCATCAAGCTGGAGCAGTTCGTTTTCGATGTGTTCCCGCAGCTGCCCCTGAGCAAGTTTGCCTGCCTTGAGGTGCGCCGCGAGGACGAGTTCTCGCCGCTGAAGAATGCGCGCGGCACCGGCGAGGATGACCCGGATACCAGCAAGCGTGATATCATGCTGCAGGGCCGCCGGTGGATTGAGGCCGCGGGCGCGACAGTGACTGTCAGCAGCGAGGCGAGCGACCGGCCACAGGATGCTGGTGTTGAGGTGCCGCCTCTGGTCAGCTATGGCGGCGAGGGACTGGAGAACTTTGCCGGCAAGGCCATCACTGTGCCGGCAGCTCTGGAGGAGTAACTCTTTTTGAAGCAGCATTAGAGGCATATCTGAGCGGGCCTCGGTTGATTTATGATTTCCTATTTGAATTTTAGCATGGAAGGGGTCCTGGGTTCGATTCCCAGCAGGTCCAGATTTTTTTGGTTTTTCCGGGGTTGAAATCTTTTTTTCTATTTTCTCATATCTCACGATGCCCTCAAACATGATGCCACCTAACAGCCTCATTTTCCATCAATCGGGCCTGTGGTTTAGTGGTATAATATTTCCTTAGCATGGAAGGGGTCCTGGGTTCGATTCCCAGCAGGTCCACCAATTGATATATTTTTGCTTTCATAACTTACTCATTTTACGATTTACGTACCGCAATGTAGTTGCGTCATTGAATAAAAGCATGTTTTATGTTTGACCAGATCTTCATTGTATCGTGACTATTTTTAACTTGTCGAATAAAGCAGCAAACGCCATGCTATGATCTATAGCTTGTTCATATTCCCTTTGCCCAGGCCCGTTTTTCGTGGCTTTTAAACTCATGCAGATTTTGCAGACTCGTTACTTTGAGCTGTTGAGGAAGCTCAGGTACGAATTCCAGCCGAGCGAGACAAGGTTGACAAACAGCACGCGGTGCTCGAGCGGCACGACCGAAAAGTTGACCATTTGCGCAGCGGGCCACAGCATGTAGTTGGCCGACAGCGCGTTCACATACTGCTTCTCGATCTTCTCCTTGGGCGAGCCGCCCTCCAGCACGGCCATGCTACCCAGGAACACGCCGATGAAGACGGGCGCAAACACGCCCTGGTCGACGGCGACTTGCGCCAGCATGGTCTTGCGCGGCGTGCTCAGGACAACGTGGCGCTGCAGGAGGCCGTACCAGGTGGCGGCGGCGGGACCAAAGACGGCGCCGCCGTAGAGGGCCATGCGGCCGGTGCGGAGAAAGTCATGGCCTTTGAGGGCATCAATGTCGGTCTTCTTCTTGCTGGCGGCGGCCTTGGGCTCAACGAGCTGCTGTGCGATGACGTCGCCGGTGCCAAAGAGGATGGCGGTGGTGACGCTCTGGGTGAGCAGCGGGCGGGCCGCGAGACTTGCTTTGTACCTGGCTATTAGTCTTTAGTTCTGTAGCGTGTGTCTTGGTGATAGTACCTACCAGCCGAGCATTGTGTGAAGAGTAGAGAGAAAGATGCAAAGACGAGTCGGTAAGACGGCGACGGCGAGACTGGCAATTATAACGGATGACGGGCAGTGCGATAGGGTGAGTGCTGAGCTAGGTCCACGCCGCGGCGAGCTATCACTATCGCGAGATAAAGAAATGTAAATAGATAGATGGCTGGTGTAGATAGTAGAAGGGTTGATTGAGATTGATTGAGATTGAGTTTAAAGTCAGAAAAAGTCAGAAAAAAGTCAATCCGAAACGACGTCAAGCTGAACAATGCTGGCAGCTTTCTTGTTTTTCTGTGTCTGTAAATAACGGTTTTCACTACCCTTCTCCATTTATCAGCACGCCGATCATTTAATCGGTGATTTACAGGATTTATCTCATTAATCGATGTTTTATCGTATCGTGCACTCTAAATGCACTCGAAACAGCTAGAGCAGCTAGAGCAGCTAGAGCAGCTATCTTTCTCTCCAGAATATTGTCGGAGCTCCCTCTTCTGTCTTTTGTGCTTCCCCTCTGAATATGGAGAACTGGAGCACAGACGGAGCTGGCATGCCGTATGACCAGCTTGTGGGTCGCGGGGAGCAGGGCGTGCAGGAGCGTGGGAGGTCTTGCAGGGAGCTTCTTTCCTTTTCTTTGGTCTCTTGGTCTTTTGCTGGTAAAAAATCCAATTTGTTTTCTTTTGCTGACTATTGCTTGCCTATGCAGGCAGGCTCCTTCCTATCGCGTCGCACAAGCGAAAAGAGCTTTGGCGTCGAGGAAAATGGCCCTGTGACCTTGGCTTTGCATTGGAGTTTCAGACAATATGCACATTCATCACATGCAGTGAGTATCTGTTGAGCCCGTCTCGGTGAGCAGGCGAATAGCTTACTGTCGCGTAGCTTACTACGTTAAATTTGCGCCGTAGAATAGGAGTTAAGTTTGGCTTACCAATATAACATTAGGAGTTCCTTCCGTTATGGGATACTCGAGGTTCACACGACCATTGTGTTCTGTTTTTTACTAATCAACTCATCTCTTGGGAATACTTTGAGGCCTTTTGAGATTTTACAGGCTGTGTGGGAATCATATTATGATGCTCTGGAGAATTGTCTCGTCTACTTTCAATAACTGAGGTTTGAAGAGAAAATATTATCATTAAAAACTTGAAAAATAACCACAACCGAACAAGTCTTCAAATAAAAACAAAAAAATAAATAAAATCAAGCCAGTTGTCAGACTAAAATATGACCTCGACTTGATACGAGAAACAAATCCAATATAATTCCGTCACCGACAGTCTTGTTGAAGTCGAAGTTCGTGTTCTAGGCGGTGTGCCACTTACACGAGTGCTGACATAATCCATAATTATGCCATCAAAAATGTGCCCCGCCCAGTCACGGCCTGGCCCAGACCACTACCAATTAACACGCTTGTCCACGGCAGTCGCGTGAATGAGAATACTGCAACGAGACTAGGCTGTTGTTGATCTGCGACTTGCGATGCGATGCGACTTTGTCTTGCGATTTGATTTTCCTGTGAAAGCTGGCGATTTTCTTTACATCTACGCAAACTACTACACATATCCAGCATGGCTACGGGAGCTGCTCCCAAGAAGTCGCTCTTCAAGCGGCGCGCCGGCCCCGTCATCGCCCAAAAGACCGCCGAGCCAAACACACCTTCGAATGCCACGACCACTTCTACCCCTACGAGCTTTCCAAGTGCCACCACTCTTGGCATGTCGACTATGATCAACCCGTTTGTCACCGGCCCCGACTCTAGCCCGCCCATACCGGCAGCCAACGATCCCGGCATCGACCACTTCCGGCGAGCAAAGCACTTCTTCCCCAAGACCATCGAGGCATCGCTGCGTGCAAAGGAAACACAAGCGCAAACCACACTACCAAAGGGAGCTGGCGCAAACAGCCATGATCTGAAACGACGTAAGGTGTCGTCAGAACAGGACGGCGAGGCCATTGTGTCGCGGAGCAGCAGCCCACAACACGACGCACATAATGCGTCATCACAAGTAGACCTGCGCGACAGTATATCGCCTCCACCACTAAGCCACCGCGACAAGGGCAAAGGCATTGCAGCGCCACACACTTTAAATGAAGGGATCACATTTGTCAACGACTCAAATTCAAGGAAACGTTCATCCTCAGAGGTGGATGTTAAGGAAGACCCAACCCCGGCCGACGATTCGGTAATACTTCTCGACGATAGCGATGACGAAGATGTAAAACCGCTACCGCAGCGGCCGCGCAAGGACTCGTGGGAGGAAGACGAGGATGCACTGCCAAAGAGCAAGGGAATTTTGAAGGGGATCAGAGAGAGGATCAAAGCAAGCAACAACAATAGCGACGACTTGACCGAGGTGATTGACCCAGAGTTTGAGGAGTACATCATCCGCGCCCGGGCACAGAATGCTGCGAACCGTGCTGCCAGAGAGCTGCAAGAAATCAATGCACAACTATCTGCCAGTGCGCGCCGGTCAGCGGGAGACGACGCAGGGGCATCCTTTGACTCCCAAGCAACTGCGTCATCTGCGGCGACAGCTGTGGCGTCCGACTCACAGCCAAGGCCACCAAGCGAACAGAGCTACCGCATCTTTATTACTTCGCGTCTACCAGAGTCGGTGCCGCCATTGATCGCCAATGTTCGCATGGATCAGGAGATGAACGCCGTCAAAAACGCCTTTATCAGCCATGCGCGTGAAAAGGGTTATGAGATGCCGCCCGAGGTCGTCGAGACAGTGCTGCTCACCTGGAAGGGCTCCAAGATCTACGACTTTACCACTGGCCTCTCGCTTAACCTCCAGCCCGACGCCAAAGGCCGCTTCCCTCGGACGAGCGCACTCGATAATCTCAGCAGCTTTACGGAAGAGAGCACTAATAGAAGGCACAAAGTATCGGCGGGGTTCGTATCGGGCGGCTTGCATATTGAGATTTGGACCGAGGAAACGTACAGAAAATACGTCCTGGACCAGGAGAAGCAGCGGCGGCGCAACATGGGCGAGACACTGGAGGAGGATCTCATGAGCGACAACGAGGACGGCAATACCCAAGATACAAACTCTACACAGAAGGTCAAGCGCGAGGGCAGCATGGCCAATGGCGGGAACGGGCCACAGTCGCAGCCGGCCCAGGACAAGATCCGGCTGGTGCTTATATCGCGCGACTTTGAAAAGCTGAACGTTACGGCGCACAGTGACACGCCCATTGGCACTCTGATCCGGGCATTTAGACTCCAGCTAAGCATAGCTGATGACAAGATTGTCACGGTCTGGATGGACGGCGAGCAGCTCGAGGAAGACTCGACTGTGGGCGACGCGGACATGATGGACATGGACACTGTCGAAGTGCATATTAAGTAGTCTTTTTTGATACGAGATATCTCCAACTTGGCTACAATGCAAGCAGTTCATGACCATGGAGATAATGATAATGATAATAAGATAATGATGATGCTTTTGATAACTCGACGTGAGATATATGAAATAGCAAAAGAACGCCCACCAGTGTAGAAGTAAAGAAAGCAGACAATGACAAAAGCAAAACACCCAGTCGTCTTTCTAAACGTAAGCCGTCATGAATAAAAACAAGAACAGAACAAAACAAAACCAGTAACCAAAAGAAACCCGAAACTCATAACACGCATCCAGCCCGAGAGTGGCCGCTTAGAAGCGCTCCTTGAGCCGCTGGCTGATGATGCGCATGTTGTTGTACACCTTGCCGGGGGGCTTGCCCAGAATTAAGCTGACAATCGTCTCGCGCGCAATGCCAATCTGCTTGAAGCCGCCCATGATGTGGATCTTGCTGCCGCCCGCAACCACAATCCGCGTCTTGGTCGTGTTCTCAATGACGTGCTTCGTGCGGCCGTCCTTGCCCACAATACGGCCCACTGCGCGCGACAGGTGGTCGCCCTCGAGCGTCTTGACGTCCTTGATCTCGAACGACTGGATGAAGATCTATTCTGTTAGCATGCATATAATATATATAAAGTAAAAGAGAAAAACTTACGCCGTCTAATCTCAGAATGGCAATGGCGTCCTCGAGGTCAAAGCCCATGGTGTACGCGCGCACAAAGTCCTCGCCGCGCTGCAGCGCACCCGTCTCGGTCGTGCTTGGCGACGTCCGCAGCTCGACGGCCTTGGAGCGGATGTTCATGCGCACCTGCAGCTTGAGGTCGCGGATCAGCGGCGTGTAGATCTTGGACCACGTCTGCTTGAGCGGCGTCATGCGGTGTGGCGGCACGGGCACCTTGCGTGTCTCGCGGTGGATCACGCCGTCGGCGTCCTTGGCCACGGGGAACTTGGGCCGCGACTCCTCGTCGACGTCCATGGAGCCGACGGGCTCGGGGCCGTCCTTGGCGTAGGCCTCGGCAAGCGTCAGCGTCTCGGTAGCGGCGGCGGCGTCGAAAACATTGTCGGTCTCCTCGTCAACATCGATCACTGGGCTGTTAGTGGTCTGAAAAAACCATAGTGTTGAATGAACTATCCATGTCCAGCATATCGCGATATCAACGTACTCGGCTGGGTCTCCTCGACCTCGGTGGGCGCCTTGATAACGGCGGTCGGTGCAGGCATGGCGGCGGTGTGGCGATTGCAAGAATGTGTCTTGTAATAAATCAATAGTAGCGCTGTCGCAGATTGGCCGTGATGTTTGCGTCTACTGGCGATATCAGTCGTGTGTCGTGAATCGCTACCCTCCAAGGCGGTGATGTCGAACTTCTTTTTTTGCTGTCCCGCTATAATTTTTTTTCTCCATCCCCTCTCTGAGCCTGTTGACTTGTCCACCCTGGTGTGTGTCTATATGGACGTAGAGAGGGAGCTAGCTGTTTTCGGTGACTCTTCTGTCTGCCGCCAATAGAAGAGCTCACAACTATATTGAGTCCACTTATTGAACAGCTGCTGTGGATATCCCATCGTGGTGTATATAGACTGTCCGCATACATTAAAGCCCAGGATCTACCGCAGTGTAGCCCTTATAGTAGGAGGGGTGCATTTAGACTAGCATTCTTATCGCATGTCTTATCTATCTCACCGCTTTCGACTTCGCTGTCCCGCCCAACCTCCACTTTTATTTTCCTCTGATTTTTTTTTCTCCCGCTCGTTCCTTCCCTGATCAGTTGGCTCCCCGCCTTTTCGCTGTAAACGCCGTCGCAGCAGCGTCATGGTCTCAGTAGTCTCAGTCATAGCACATGCCAGTTGCTGACACCTGCTGTAATCGAGCGACTGCCCGCTGTAAATGCTCAATCCGTCAGCGATGCGAGACAGGCCTAGCCCGATCAATTAAAAAAGAATTAAAAGAAATATTCAAGAATAAGGTGCAACTAAAACTGGGTCATGACCAATAGCCAATATCATTGCTTGCTTTGCTCAGTCTTTTTGCACGCTCTTTCCTCCCACCTTTCGTCATATGAAGCCTGTGACGTCCACCACCAACATCACGACAGCTGCATCTTGCTTTACGACACGGCCATAGCGACGATTCTTTACTGACTGAAAGCCAACATCTTTCATTCTCCTGCGAACATGAATATGAACTAGACCGACGTTCCTCACTCATCTAACCCGACCTTCCCCTCCCAAGCTCGCCCTCGTCATCTCGACGTGTCTCGTGCCGACCTGTCGACCCAAGTCTCGATCTCATTATACCCCGACGACACCTTTTACCTCTTCCACTCTCCGATTTTTTACTCGACAAACACCCACCGACATGCAAAATGCCCTCTAGCTCCGCATCGACCCATCAACTGGGTCGTCGCTTCTGGGCGTCTGTCCGAGACTCGATAGATACTTGGGCGTGGAATGTCCCGACAGCAGCGGCCCGACGCCGTGGCCGGCGCTCACTCGTCGGCATAGGCATTGCCCAGTCGGTGTTTGCTGCGAATGCGGCTTCGGCTGCAGCAGCAGAAGTCAGCAGCCGCAGCAGAGGCGCTGCTAAGCGGTCCTTTTCCTTCCTGGCCGGCCGGCGGCTCTTTGGACCGACATCGACGTCAATATCAACACCCACTTCGTCTCTGATGTCCTACTCGACCTCCTTCTCATTGCGAGCCTCGGCCAATGCCCGCATCTCGCCAAACCATGTCCGCCGAAGCTGCACATCCGGCGGCTTGCTGCTCATCGGGCTCAGCTCGCCATCCACACCACCAGCAACAGTCGTGGCCACGTGCACAGCCGCTGCGGACTCTGCTTTGTCGTGCACAAGCACACACAAGTCAAATATTGGCCGTATCATGCGGCACACATTCCGACAAGACCAGTCACCACGGCAGCAGATTAGCTGGATGTCCTCGCCATTTGGTCTCCCGGCGGCAAGGTCAAAATCAACTTGTTCAAGAGCTTGGAAAGCCGAGACAAGACGGTACAAGAGTACCAGCCGCTGGAGCAACAGCAGTAATAGCCGTACTCGCAACGACAGCCTCGAGAAGAACAGTTTTCGCCGTCGCCAGAGCTCCAACTCGAACAATGGCAAGCATGCCCAGCCCGGCCACGAGCCGAAACCCGTCCCGGCAGAGCACAAGGCTGCAGCGGCATACAACGCAAGCCAGCGGCCACCACAGCAGCAACATCCGTCTCACTCACAACAGCCCCAATCAAATCCACCGCAATCACAACAACCACATCTCCCCTCGGGTCACGAGAACGACCCCGAGACAATCGCCAGCTCCATGTCCAAGTACTTGCAGACGCACATGCCCAAGATCCCCCACAGACCAACAAAAGAAGAGCTTCTCGCAGCCGCCAATGGCTTCTCGCAACGGCTCAAGGTCCGCCTCAAGTGGCTGACGATCCGGAGTATGCGGCCTTGGAACGCAGACGAATGGGGCGCTTTCTTGTCGTGGTTCATGCTGGGCCATATCGTCTGGATTCTCGTAGGCACGACTACATTCATGTCTATTGTCATCCTGACCATCAACACCGTCTTTGCGCAAGAAAAACTCGCAAAGTGGGTTGGTGACTACCTTACGCAGTCGGCCGGCGTCACTGTCATCTTTGAGTCGGCCATTGTGCCCAAGTGGAAGAACGGCGTTATCACGTTTCGTAACGTCTTTGTCTCGCGCCGCCCCGGCCAGATCAAGTCGTCTGTCACCAAGGGCTCGCCTTCGAGCGCCGCCGCTATTGCTGCTGCCCGGCACACCCATGACCAGGATATGGAGCAGGAGGATGCTGCCGCACTCGATGAAGAGGTTGTCGACGACGGCAACTACACCCAGTTCGACGTCACCATCAACAGCGTCGACGTCACGCTGTCCTTTTACAAGTGGTGGAACGGCAAGGGCCCCCTCAAGGATGTCGAAGTGCGCGGTGTGCGCGGCGTTATTGACCGCACACACGTCAAATGGGGTCCCGGCCCCTTTGATCCCTTCTCGTACCGCCACGAGCATGTGCCCGGCGACTTTGAAATCGAGCGCTTCAAGCTCGAGGATCTGATGGTCACGGTGCACCAGCCCAATGGTTTCCGCCCCTTCTCGGCATCCATCTTCTCGTGCGAGCTGCCACAGTTCCGCAAGCACTACATGTTCTACGACTTTTTGTGCGCCAACCACGTGTCCGGCTCGTTTGACGGATCTCTCTTCACCATCCACCCGCGCCAGGTGCAGCACTCCACTGTAATCCCCGGTGTCGTCGACAACAGTCACAACAACATCAACAACCCGGTTGTCGAGCCCATGTCGCCCGAGGCTGCGCTCGCTTGGAAGAAGTTTTCGCGACTCCGGATCGACGCACTTAAGATTGACCACCTGAACCGGGGCGACCCAGGTCCGTTTGGCTGGATCTACGAGGGCAATGTCGACATTGTGGCGGATGTGATGCTGCCTGCGGACCCCGACGAGGGCATCACGCGTGTCGTGACTGATTTCTACGACAAGATGGAAGAGGCCGTGACGAGCAACCGGTACATTCGCATTCTCGACGGCAACTATGGAAGCCGGCGGGACAAGAACAAGTCCGAGGCTGAGGGAGACGACGAGGAGGCCGACGATGTCGGCAACAAGACTTCGTTTGCAGCAAACCCTGTCGCTGCTGCCGCTGCTGTTGCGCCCGTCCCGACAACGATCATGCCGCCTACGCCTGTGCCAACGGCTAGCGAGCCGATCCCGCAGTACGTTGTCATGGACCTCCGTCTGCACCTCAACGACATTCGCGCCGCCGTGCCTTTCTTCCCGGCCACGAGCGCGCTCGGCCAGACCCGCGCTCAGTCGTACGTTAATGCAGCCCTCATCCGGCCCATTGTGGCGTACATGAACGCCAAGCGCACGTACATTCCCATCAGCTGCCGCGTTGTGAAGCACCTGTCGGACTTTGACGGCAGCTGGACGATCTACGACTGCGGGCTGATGGACGACATGTCAGCCGAGGTGTACGCGGCATTTGCGCACGACGTCGAGGATCAGCAGTCACGCGTGCGCCGCCTGAAAAAGGTGGGTTTCTGGACGCTGAGCATGGTGGTGCATGCACTGCTGGCCGGTGTCGCAGGCGATCTGATGTAGCCGAGCTCCTGTGCTCGGCTGTCACCCTTCCCCACATATGAGTGATGAAAGGCTAAGCGATCTATATACATACTTGCGTCATATTCTGTTTTTACTGCTTTACTGCTTTTGCTTTTTATTATGTTTATTTGGATGAGCGACGAAACGGCGTTCTCACGGGGGCGTTCTTATGGTTCAAGACAACCGGCGTCTTTTTTTCATGCTTCTTTATCCTCACTTCTACATCTCTTTCTATCTTCACTTCCTTGATTTCCTCAAAAGTTAATACACGCAAAACGGGGGCATGGTATGGAACACGACGGATGGATGATGGGATAGAGACTCGACCGCCTGTGCGGTTTGATTTACGAGAATACAAATATCTTCACTTTGAACACAACAGGACCATGGTATAAAATGAAATCCCAAGACAGCGTTATGGCTCCTATGAAAGAATAAATACAACGAGAAGCAGTAGATCAAAACAAATAAAACAAGACCCGCGACAAATGCCAGCTTTTAGCTTTTAGAGTCCTTCCCGAGTATCCATCCTTTACATAAAGTCATCACTGGTTTGTTAGCTCTGTCGAACATTTAGGGATAGAAGAATAAAGAATAAATACTTACTCGCCGTAGTCGTCATCGTCGTGGTAGTTACCGGTGTCGATGGCGGTCGGCCGGCCAATAGCCAGAGTGGTCTTGGTCTTGGCCGCCTTGGTCTTCTTGCCGCCCTTCTCGGCAGCCTTCTCCTCGCGCAGCTTGTCGTTGGCCAGCGTTGTCAGCGTGCTGTTGACCTTCTTGACCTGGTCACTGGGCAGGCTCTTGCACAGCTCGCGGACCAGCTCCTGGGCGAACAGCACGTAGGGGCCCTTGCGCGACTGGGCGTTCAGTATGGGGCCCAGGGTCTGCAGCAGCTTGTCAAAGTCGGCCTTTGTTGTGGGGTTCAGCAGCGGCAGGGAGCCGAGGTCGACAGTCTTGGAGGGGTCCTTGCTGTCAAGGGACACGGCTGAGGCCTTGAGGGCGGCACCCGACTTGCGCGTGCCCGAGCCGGCAGACAGACCGGCATCGCCAAACATGTCGGCGGCGTGCTGCAGGTCAGACTCCTGCTCGTTGCGGCGCAGACGCTCGCGGCGCTCAGCCTCGGTCTCGCCCTCGCGCAGACGGGCAGCCTCCTCAAGCTCGGCCTGCTGGCGGGCGCGGTCGGCGATGTGGCTGGCGATGCGCAGGCCCTTGGGCTTCTTGTTGGCGGCAGCGGCGGCGGCAGCCTTGGCCTTGGCCTCAGCCTCCTTCTTAGCCTTCTCGCGCTCAACCTCGGAATCGTCGGCATCCCACGAGTCGAGAACATCGCCATCAGCATCCTCCTCGTCGTCGAACTTGTTGGCACGGCGCAGGGGAACAACAGGTGCCGAGCCAGAGCCAGACTCGCTGCTGGACTCCTCGGCGCTGGAAGACTCCTCCTCGTCTAGATGGTTAGCATACGTTCATCCATGGCATGTGGCTGTACGTCTCTGGTGTCGTGTGTGCATGTGACGACATCGCGGGGTGCATCGCGGTATCGGACAGGGAGGTGGTTTCGCAGTCGTCGTTTCTTTTCGCGATTTTATTTTTGTGTGATGTCAGTGGAGGGGTAGTCGCGTCACTTACCCCAGTCCTTGGGCATTTTTGCGGTGGTCGGTTTTTGTTGTAGAAAAGGGGGTTTTGTAGGGATGCTGTAGGTCGAATTTGACAATGGTCAAGCGGCAAGCCTCCGATGCGGATGGGTTGAAGAGTGAAGTTGGAAAAAGACGATGCGAAAAGAAACGAGAAGGAGGGACGTCGAAGAGGGGCCTTGAATGTGAATAATTATGGGTCTGCAGACTTGAATCTTTCAGGCATCTGAAGGCCAATTAAATATATTCCAGAAATAAATGGTTTATTCTGTTCGAGGCGACTAACACCGCATCCGCTTTCGGCTTCTGTGTCGATACTGCTATTGTCTGCGAGTCTACTTAGTATGAAGGGGGTATCATTAAGAGAATGGCCCACTGAGTATCGATGGCAATAGACCGTCTATTATTCTGTGGTGTTGTATGCATCTGCGGCGGCATTATGATACGGTAGCAAGTGTTGCAGGTAGTGAAAGTTGCAGCAGGCTAAATCTTCTCACTAATCTGCACTATATAGGCAATAAGCACCATGTAACTACACATACACCAGGGGCAATGGCTCAGTTGGGAGAGCGTCAGACTGAAGATCTGAAGGTCCTCGGTTCGATCCCGAGTTGCCCCATTTTTTTGCCTTTTCGCGCTGTGTAGGCAGTTTTGATATAAGCTGTTGTTCTCTTCTGGTGCGCTTCCTTTTTTTCTTCGTGTTATATTGATTCCCGGCTTTGGTATTTATGTTCCGTTTTGTGTAGCTTTTTCGTAAACTTTCCCGGAGAATTCTCCTACACTCAGCTATCACTGGCTACATCACATCATCAAGAATCAAATAGAAGCCGGCGAGAACAACTCTACCGCGCGCGGTTTTTATTATTATTATATTATTAATCGGACTAAAGTAAAAGTGTCCTATGTTTTATGATTATGCCATCAAATGCAGACAACTGTTTTTGTATCTCTCCTCAAAACCAACTCAGCATGTCCAAGCCGCGCTTAGACAACGCTGTCCGTCTCATAGTACGGGTTGTTGGGGTCGTAGGGGAACTTGCGGATGACAACATCGCCAGTGTAGCCGTACAGGTCAGGCTCAATGGGAGTAAAGTCAAGCTCGCACGTGGTCTCCTTCTGGCCAAAGGTCTCGACGTCGCTGGTGACACCATCGCTGTACTCGATGCGGACCTGGTTGCGAGTGAAGCGGCTGGCGTCGCCCTCGAGGTAGTTGGAAGGCATGAACTGGATACCCGAGTGGGCAGTGGTCATGACAGTGTTGGGTAGATCACCAGTGTGGGGAACGTGGTGCATGCCCAGGTTCAGCCACAGCACCAGATCCTCCTGCACCAGGCTCTCGCCGTCAAAGAACTTGCTGAAATCAACAGGCGGGTCGTTGACGTCCTGGCTGTTGTAGGCGTGGGCAGCGCGGGGCTCAGTGTCCTTCTGGCGCGTGACCATGATGTCGTGCTCGGCCCAGCGGGCGGCGTTGCCCAGGTTGCTCGAGTCAACAACAGTCAGGTGGGCAGTGCCGGTGTAGGGCAGGACGCGGTAGCCGCGGGGGTTGCCGAAGCGGTTGGGCTTGTCAGTGTTGACAACCAGCACCTGCTGGACGGCGTTGGCCGACCAGTCGAAGCGGGCATCGTCCTCGTTCTCCAGGGTGGCGCGGGTGACCTTCATGGTGTTGCGGGCCTTGCCGTTGGACCAGGGGTAGACCTCGGACGTGGCAACGTTGGTCATGAACTGGACAGTGTTGTCAGTGCCCAGGATATCGAAATCGGCCTTGAAGTTCAGGACGTGATCGTGCATGCTGCCGGACAGAGCATCGTGGATCTGGTAGCCGTAGTCGCCGTTGTTGGCGTAGTAGGCCGACTGGATGTAGCCCGAGGCACGGACCTCGACGGCAATGCTGCCGTCAGTGAAGAAGCTGTAGGTGAAGGTGTAGTCGTAGTTGCCGACAGTCGACACCGAGCGCACAACAAAGTAGTTGTTCTTGGTGATCGAGACGTAGTCGCTGGTCGAGTGGCGCTGCATGGCGAAATCGGCATCGTACTCAAACAGGCAGATGGAGCTGACGTGAGTGTGAGTCGTCTCGGCGACGTAGAAGCTTGTGTTCAGGAACGTGGCGTAGGCCGGGCAGTCGTAGCCGGGAACCAGCTCGAAAGCGTAGGGGCCAAAGCCGTAGAAGGTGTCCAGGTAGGCGGTGCCCGACTGCACCGGGTCGTTGCCAGCGTAGTGAGCAAGAGCCTCCTGCAGACCCAGCTCGTACAGCACGCGCTCGCCGCGGAACTTGATGTCGTGCAGAGCCATGCCGGTGTCGCGGTTGAACGAGATGTAGAAGCTGAAGCCCATCCACTCGACGTAGTTCTCAGACTCGTCGACGGCGTAGCGCGAGCCGGCGGGCTGGATCATGGTGGGGGGGTAGAGCTCATCAAAGGGCTCGTTGGGGCCAGTGCGGTCGGTGCGGACCCAGTCGCCCTCGACGTTGGGTGCCAGCTTAACGAAATCGGGAGAGTTGTAAGCAGCGCGGAAGTCCTCGGTGGTGTTGTAGAAAATGTCGTTGTACAGCCAGCCCTCGAGCTTCCACTCGCTGGGATCACGGCCAGTGACATCCGACTTGAAGAACAGGCCGAGCGGCAGCAGCGTCTCAGCGTCGAACTCGTCGGTGGGGTAGTTCCAGAAGGTGTCCCAGCGGACAACGCGGCCATCCTCCTGCCACAGAGGGTCAATGCCCCAAATGTCGAGGGTGTCGTTGTCGAGACCCATGGCAGTGCCGTTCCACAGGTCGAGAGTGATGTCGGCAATCGAGGCACCGATCACGTCGAGCCACTCAGAGTACAGAGCATCGTCGTCGTCAGCACCCAGGTTGCGGACGGTGCCGGTGTTGTTGTCCTTGTTGTAGGGGAAAGTCAGCGGCTCCCAGGCAATGGTGGCGTTGTTGAGGGGCAGAGGGCCGACCAGGATGTCCTGGTAGTTGGCCTCGTCAGTGGCACGGTTGTCAAGCACAACGTGGGCGTAGCGGGCAGGGGGAGCCTTGCAGCCGCCGTTAAGGTAGGGGAGCGCATCCGTCTTGTTGGGAGGCATAACCTCGACAAGGAGAATGGTGTTGTCCCAAGAACCGGCTTCCTCCGAGGTCGTCAGGTTCAGCTCGGGCTGGTCAAACAGCCAGGCAACAACCGAAGAGGCCTCAAGACCGGTCAGCGAAGCCCAGATGTTCTTGCGGGGAGCGACGGTGCTGGTGGCGTTGGAGCTGGCGCAAGTAGCAGCCGAAGTGCCGTTGGAGTAGTGCTTGGCCTTGGCCTTGCCGTTGATAATGTCCACCATGGCCTTGCGACCGTGGGCATGGCCCTGCTTGGTGGTCTTGTTGGCCGGCGCGGCAGTAACTCCCTGGGCAGCCAGGGCGCCGAGCGCGATCAAGTCGGTAAACTTCATCTTGAAGGGTGGAGATTGGTGAGAGCTCAATACAAGAAGACAAAAGATGAACGAGTGAAGAACCACCGTCAAGAGAGGAGACCAGTTGTCTGTTTGGCTTGCGAGAGAAGAAGCAAAAAGAAAGGCCGCATCAGTTCGGACGGGGATGCATGTATTATATATTATAATCGTATTTACATCTTGAGCTCGATTGGGAAATGGAGCTCCTCGGCTAGACCGCTACGACTAACAAGCAAGACTCTCTCAGACTTGCAGGCTAGCATTCAAGACCGCCGAGCCATCGGAGGACAAGGCAAGACGCAAGGTCCGTTTACGGTAGCTGGCCCCACGGCCACATGGTTTAATTCATCACATCATCAGAAATTAAAACCCGCGGACAGTGACTATGGACAGTGACGGTGGCTGATCGTCTGTATCTACAAGAGCTGTAGCCACCAGCGAGACCAACGCAATGGGGACATTTTGGCCGCATCCGCTTAGTCGTGTAGAAAGTCGAGTACAGAGCAATCATGTTTTCGTCTCTTTTCTTTTACGTTCGAGAAGTAGAAGAAGCCAGGTACAAGCGACGTAAGATATGAAAGATAGGAAGGTAAGTTGCCGATCTGCAAGTGCAGAGATAACGAAGTGCAACAACTGTGCGTCCTGCAGCATAGCGGCATGCATGGTGGGCAAAGGTACTGACTCTGGCTGCAAGTGTCTAGCAAGCGTCTAGCAAGTGTCTAGGAACCGGGTACATCGGGCTACTACGATTACATGGGATGATGAATCGACCCCCGGGCACTATTCAGTATTCACTCTGGGGCGGTCGAAGCCTACCGAGTTGGGCATTGGTGTTGTCGAAACCGGGGTAATGTACGACTGGGGGCCTGAGCTATGCATCAACTGTTTCTTTGATTAATTTGATAGATAAGAAAAGAGGATTAAGTCGACCAGGCAGTGGGTATGGCTGTACGCATAAGGCGAGCAGAGACGAAAGCGAGCAACGACCATACGAAACAATGAGACCAGAAGAGACAAAGAACAATAGTAGAACCAGCTAACAAAAATAAGTAGAATTACATGAACAATAACTATTGACTATTTTTTCTTTGAGCAGCTAATAACTTGCACCATAGCTTCCCGGCTTCTGTAGATATCTTCTGGCAGAGATAAAGCCTCAATCATTGACGGGGTGGGTTTTGCGGAGCGGCAACGAGATAAGGATAGACAGTCGGCGGCGACTACTGCTAGTGACAAGTGCTAGCGACTAATGTCTTTCTAGCACACGACTAATATCTATTCCGTGCTACATACGCAGGTACAAGAATACTACGTGCAAAATGCAACAAAATCGCCGTAGACTCGCAGCCGGAGCTCAAAGCTGCATAGAATAACCTAAAGCGGTTAAAATGTCCAGATAATAATGGCAGATAGCCGATAGATGATAGCAGATAAGATATCTCATAGGTAGCAACGAGATTAAATTACGACTTCCTATGAGAAACCCAGCAAGAGGAAACGGGAAAAGAAAACGATTAAGAAAGTACTGATTGGATGATAAGGTTGGGCACAACTTTAAGCTTGACTGAACTCTGGCAAAAGCACCGAAGGCGTGTGGAAATTGCAGGATAATTTGATAAGCCCGATGACGTGCGAAGAGTGCCTATATGTTTGTAATACTATGTGATGTCGATATGCGTGTCTGTACGTGAATGCAACGATGCACCCGAAGACATGACTCTGTGGTCGAGGTGCAGCTTGATTGTTGATTCCGCGGGACTTCTATTGATACATCTTAGCAGCTGGATCATTCGAGAAGCTGAGGTCAGGATCGCTGGAATCTGACATAGCTATCCAAATCGTGAATAGACCTCAGCCCCGAAGAGATATTACACAACATGCCAGGGATATCATATGTCCGTAGTCCCTTTACTTATGCTTATTTACTCAGTACTTCGATCGCGAGACAGAGTTGAGATGAAGTCAGCACTGACTTTCCTAGAGACAAAACCCTCCAGCTCAGCCTACAATATGGATTCCAGTCCACGGCCCCGGCTCCGCTTCGGCCGCGAAGGATCCAAGGATTCAGATAGACCCAATGATGGAAGGATTCCATGGAATATCTCGCAAAATACAACGGTACCAGCATTCTGCGGGGGAAAATGACGACGGAGAACAGTCGTACAAGTAGGTCGAAGAACAAACAGTCTGCAAAGACATGCAGTGCTCATGCAGTCCGGGGGCCGCGGTAAGCTTGCCTTGAATAGTATAAAATGTCCCGGTGCTAACAAAAACGTCTTTGTAATGCCATATTAATTCGTCGAAGAACATGCAAATCATTGCCAGATCAATATCGCCGACTATCATAGAGTCACAGCCAAACACTTCCGTTGGTAATCCGCATAACGAGTGGTAGTGCAACCCAAGAGCCGGACCCAGGAGGTTCTAAGACGGCAGGGCTGCTCCGTAGCAAAGAGGATTTTGTATTTTTCTTATTTTCTTTCATACGCTGTACGTGCCAATTGTCTTGGAGATCTGCACACGACAAGAATAGTGTGGGGGTTGGCGATGCTTGTCCTCTTAGCTGTCTGGAATAAGTTGATGTTTTCAACACAAAAATATGTCGTACTACCACTGTAGACCTCCCGCATGCCGCATGCCGAAGCCCGCATGCACCTGCATGGTGCCGATCAGACTCTATACAGGCAAGGCCATGCGAAGGAAGCAATGGAACAAAGACGAACACAGAGTCAAAGAATAGAACAAACGTACGACACATGACAACCGTACGAGTGCATCGTAGCGCCGAGATAAGTCGGGTGTGCAATCCGGATCACGGGTAGATGCAGTAGAAGCAGTAGATGCCTTGTTAGGCGCATAAGATCTCTAGATCTGTAGTATCTATCTCGTAAAATTATGTAATGTGTAGATGCACACCGAGGACAAAATTTTGTCCGATTGGATGTATCAAATGCATTTGATGTGTCATGAGTCTGGAAATTCGAATGCTCAACCAGAGATCGTCAACTTCTCCTCATCCTCAAAACAAGAATTAGTTTCCGGATAATAATTAGACGGACTCCGAATGTCGGGGTACGCGCATGCCATTTTCCATATCTTGTTTAATTCTGAACAAGAAGTTGAAGATGCTCATATGAGCTGATGAAGATTAATGACAAAGGATGATGACCTGAGTTTGAGACTGAACAAGAAGAAAAAAGATAGGGGAACAAAGAGATGAGCCCCGATAACGAGCTGTTGAGAGTGATAACAAACACGCGATCACATGGGTAACGAGAAGAGTCGCGTCTGCCAGAAGTGCTACCTCTTTTTCTACTTGTCTATAAACTTCGGTGGTTGACTGCGAATTATGCTGAAAACAGCCAAGTGCTCGGTGCTCTTTGAAAATGAAACCCCAATATTGAGATCAAAATTGCCAAATGATCAAAACAATCCAAACATCCAAATATCTGCATGATGTTCATGTCGAATTCAATAGTGTCATTATGTTTGGCTCTATTGGTCTCGGCACTAGATCCGGATAACATCTTGCATCTTATCGAGATATCACATCGGCGTCATGCAAAGTAAACGTAGATAGATCTTCCTTGTATCTGATTGACAGTGTCTAATTTCTCGTACCTCACGTTGCATCCGGCACAATAGTAATCTAGAAATGGAGCTTCACTTTGTGATATCGACATCGTCCAAAACGGCCTGGTTGGTCTTGAGGGCTGCATTGCGCGCACGCTTGATGCGCCGCGTCTCGACATCGACGTGCCGCGTAAACCACCATGTGATCATGTTCATCACAATCGCCGCACCGATAAAGCCCATGGCAATGCCAAACGACGTCGAGTAGTGCGGCGCATATCGCGAATCGAACAGTTGTGCACCAACCGCACCGCCAATCTGGCCGTAGCTGTTGGCAAACGCAATGGCAAACGCCGAGCCGGTCGCTCCCTGCGTCGTCTGCACGCGCCACGGCCACATCATGGTGTACCACGCATTGGAAAAGCCACCAGCAATCACAGTCGCAGCATAGACACCGCCTGTGCTGGGGTACGTGTACTCGACAACATAGCAAGCGAGGATGACAACCATGAAGAACAGCGGGATGGACGGCTGGGGCAGGCGGCCCGTGTCCGCAAAAATACCAAAGACGATGGTGAGAGCACAGGCAAAGACGGCAGGTGGAATGTTGAGGAGCTGCGCGCGTCCGATCGACGTGAAGCCGAGGTTGGCAATGACGGTCGGCTGGTAGAACGTGAGGCCAGTGGTACCAATGGTATAAAAGGCCCAGCATCCGAGGAAGAGCCACAGTCTTAAGTCTTTGAGTGTCGTGATGAATTCGCGCCAGTTGAAGTGCAGCTCGGCAGCACGGGGGGCGTTGCGCGGCAGGCGGGCCTGGATGAAGGCTTTTTCGCGGTCATTGAGCCATTTTGATGTGCCCGGGACTATTCGTCAGTATGCGTGTGCGAAAGTATGATCTGGCAGAAGCGGTAGGATCTTACAGTCAGGGAGGTAAAAGTAGACAACTACGCCAAGGACGATGGTGAAGATACCCTCAGTCAGGATGAGCCTGCAATGTTAACAATAAACAGGCATAGATTAGGGAAACGGACGATACTCACCACTTCCATCCCGAAAGACCACCCGTGGTTACACCGTTGAAAGCAAATGCTAGCAAACCACTGACGATCGAGCTGAAGTTGCCGAGCAGCGTCACCCAAACGATACGCGGTGCCAGCTCGTCGGGCCGGTACCAGTAGCACATCTGCAGCATCTGGCCGGGCCACAGGCCGGCCTCGAAGAGGCCCAGGAGAGCACGCACGACATAAAGACCGCTGGCATTCTTTAGCGCTGCGTGTGCGCACAGAACGGCACCCCAGCTGATCATAATGCGAGCCTGCCACACAGACGGACTGAACTTCTTCAGAAGCAGGTTCGACGGCGTCTCAGCGAGAATATAGGGAATATAGTAAACCGTGTTGACGAGGTTGTAGTCGTTGGACGTCATCTTCAGTTCGGTCATAATGTTCCGGGATGTACCCGTGTCCATGATACGGGCATTGGAGACATTGGAGGCGTCAATCGTCTTGACCATGTACATGATGGCAAGGAGAGGCAGCAGATGCCAGTCGATGCGCCGGAGCAGCTTCTTTTCCTCTTCGGCGCTGAGCGTGACACGGGCGGCCATGAGTTCGGCATCGTAGCCGGTGATCTCCGACTTGCTGCCGTTCAAAAGGTGATCATTGCGGTCGACAATGTGCAGCTCGTCGCTGCTTCCGGCAGTGATGTCCGGGTCCGAAGATGCGGCATTCAGCTCCTGCTTCTCGTTGCGGACCGCCGCCGCGGCTTCGGTACCAATTTGCGACATGTTTTGCTGAGCTGTCGTTGATTTTAAACAATTGCTGCTGCTGCGATTTCAGAGAATCCTGATCTCGAGGCTTGGCTGTAGTGATCGTTGTGCTCCGGCCTCATAAATTTACAGATGTGCCTTTTGTCTCACTGTCCGGATGTCGGTCGGAGTCGTTTGATCCTGCTGGCAGAATTGTGCCATCCAGAACGTGGGGGAGACTGACATATGTAAACCATGATGCGCACTGGCTGAAGATTGCGCAATGTGCATTACCGTCCATCTCAACAGTATCAGCTGCACGAGATCACCGTCATTTGCCTATCATCGATTGGCATCGTCCGTTTTACTATGCCTGCATGGCAGGGTGCCATCTGGCTATCTATGTTGTTGGCATCAGTCGATATCTCTTGAATGCTGATCAGTTGAGGAAGTGATGGATAATCAGCAGGTTGCTAGTAGATGTTTAGTAGATTATCAGTTACTTTCATCGACAATCATCGACAATCAGAGGTGATATGCACACCGGAAGCACGCCAGCGTCTTGGCAGTATCGCTTTCATATGCACGAGGATACGGCGGCCGAAGCCGAGACCGATTGACAAGTGGCTGCCGGAAGATTGTTTCCCTCTGGGGTAATAGGGCAGAAATGGGGAGGGAACGTCGTAGTAAGACAAGAGTGGGCAAGGTGAGTTGCGTGGTGTGGTAGAGTAGCACTTGGGTTGATTCCGTGCGCACTATCGGAATCAGCCAGGCCGTCCTTTCCATGATAGGATATCTGCTCTTAGCTATCGTTGTCGATCGACGATACCACGCGGCTACTTGATAGCCTTGCCTGGGTCTTTCCTTTCGTCTGCGAAATTCATCAGCAGCTAAACCATGTGGCAGGATCATTCAAGGCAACATATGAATATCGCGAGCCTGCATCGAGCTCATAGCTGTGTCTCGTTTCTGTTTCAAACCACAATTAATTTAGATTTCGCGTTGTTGATTCGTTTTAGTTCTGGTGTTGATTGTTATGGCAATCAATGTTACAAAATATACCGGCTGATAAGTAGGATATTATTTGATAAGTTTACATTATTAAATTTCAAACTCCAACAGGAACATAATTTTGAAAACAAAACAATGGGGAAAAAATTAAAAACATTAAAGTAAATATCCCATCATGGTGACTATTTTTTGATGAATGAGGTTTGCAAAGTAACTAAAACAAAGTTTGATATTGAGTCTAACATTTTCAACAAGATCCGGATTAGAAATAATTTCCTCGGGTGCAGTGTTACAGAGTCAAAAAAAGTCAAACAAAAATAAAGAAAAAAGCTAGACAATGAATGGATATTGAAATGAAAACTCTATCATCCTCGTGATATCAAATCTTGACGAATTTTGTTGCTGGGTCTCAGTAAAACTTGCCATACATTGTCGACGAAAACAACACGGACTGGGGTTCTTGAGATGGGCTTTGCTGCTAGCTCTGGCGCTGGTGGGCGCTACACTGCCTGCCCCCAGTGCCCCGAAAGAATCCGAAATGGCCCACGTGATATTAAAAACGTCGACTCTTTTCTTTTTTCTTTCTTTTCAATAGCGTGCATAGTCGCTGCTGACACGAGGCTGAGTTCAACTTTCATCCGGTGGCAGGCTGTTCTGCCAAAAACAAATGGTTTATTACCAAATACTGGTCCTTGCTTTGCCGGCTTCTTTTCTTGACCCCCATGCTCTATTTTTCATTTTGATTTCTTTTGATCAACTTACTTCGTACGAAGTACATGCCTTGCAAGTTTGATATCCGAAAGAAAGTCTCCGTGAATGTCTCCTTTTGTCCCAGCAGCCCAGCTATTCGTTTCATTCCTCTCGCTTGTCGGTGTTGGCTCCCGACTGCCGGCGATTGGTACCAACCCGGTGTTTGATGGCGACTCCTACATATTCGGTTTGTTTTGCATCGACCCTCTTATTCAGACCACTCTATTGTATCTTGCTCACCATCCACTTTGCTTCCTATATATTCTCGTCTCTACGTAAGGATCGTACAAGCGAGGCTTATCAACTATTATTGCGTGAGCAGGATTGAGTCATTCACATTCTGCTGATGGCTTCGGATCCGAGATATGCTTTGCTACTCAGTCCTTTGAAGCCACATCCATTAGTATCTTACACGCGACGGGCTTTCCACATACGAGCCGCGCATACAGCTGCACCATTAGCAAGGAACAAATACGATAGTGCATGCCTTTCGACCAAATTAAAGAGACGAATCACATTCACTGGAATTCAAACAGCTGGATCCGTTCTTAGCCGCATCCAGGAACATTGGGGTCTGGTGTCCGACCTTAATCACCGACAATGGCAAATCGAGGATTCCCCGAGCCGTAGTTAGCTTTTTAGTGCATTTCTAGGTGAATGGGGGCTCCCAGCAAGCAGCTTATCCCGGTCTGATTGCATGTATCACTGTACTGGCTGGCCTCTGAAAGTACCGACCGGCCTCGCGCTTTGTGTTGGTCCGCCCTGGAATGCCAAAAGTAAACCGTAATACTCCGTGTTTATCTAGTTTTTTCTCTAATTAACCACTCTGATTCAATCAGCTTGATCCCTTGTCCACCTGACCCTTACCGACTCCCTACCGATTGTACTAAAGAGCCGGCCTGACATCAAAGGCATATACTAGATATAAAGGGCCTTCGTGTGTCTTCTCAGGCATCAAGCTCTTTTACATCAACTTCGATTCAAGTATTACTTCTCCTACTTACCAACAACATTAATAATAAAGCTACACAAGCACACAAACAAACATTATGACGACTGTCAGAATCTCATCCTCTACCTTGGGGCCCCAGCTCATCGGCCGACAACTGGCCCGCGCTACCGTCCCGATCTTTTGCTCGTCCCTTCACACACCCATTCGAGCATCTCTATCTGCATCAAGGCTACCAACGTCTTCAAAGTCCTCCTTCTCGACAACGTCCACTGTCCACATGCGGGACTTTTTCCCCGTCAAAGAGACAGAACACATTCGCCAGACACCCCCGGCTTGGCCTCACCATGGCTACTCCGAAGCCGAGATGCTTGCCGTCAGACCTGGTCACCGAGCCCCCGAGACTATTGGCGACCGCATCGCATGGCGCCTCATGCGTATCTGCCGCTGGGGCATGGACACAGCTACGGGCATGCGCCGCGACCAGAAATCCGACAAGAAGAACCCCACAACGGCCGTCGCCGCAGACAAGCCCCTGACTGAAGCGCAATGGATGATCCGCTTCATCTTCTTGGAGAGCATTGCCGGCGTACCCGGCATGGTCGCCGGTATGCTGCGGCATCTCCACTCCATTCGTCGGCTCAAGCGCGACAACGGCTGGATTGAGTCGCTGCTTGAGGAGTCGTACAACGAGCGCATGCACCTGCTGACTTTTATGAAAATGTGCGAGCCCGGCTGGTTCATGAAGCTTATGATCCTCGGTGCACAGGGTGTCTACTTCAACACCATGTTTTTCTGGTACCTCGTCAACCCGCGCGTGTGCCACCGCTTCGTGGGCTACCTCGAAGAGGAGGCCGTGCACACCTACACGCGGTGCCTTGCCGAGATTGAAGAGGGCAGCCTGCCCGCCTGGACCGACCCCAAGTTCCAGGTGCCCGAGATTGCCGTCCGCTACTGGAACATGCCCGAGGGCAAGCGCACGATGCACGACCTGATCCTCTACATTCGTGCCGACGAGGCCAGTCACCGCGGTGTCAACCACACGCTTGGCAACCTTGACCAAAAGGAGGACCCCAACCCTTTTGTCAGTGTCTACAAGGCCGGCAGTGAAGTGCCCAACCCACTGGCTAAGCCGCAAGGCTACGAGCGTGGCGATGTCATGTAGATAGTCTTTTTCTTGTACTAACCTTAGTTCCTTTGTCTTTTTTCCTTCTACTTTTTCTCTTTTATTTGCTTGCAAAACCAGACGGCGTTGGCTCCGGGAAGCTTTAAGAGAATCCGGGGCATGATCTCTCCTCAATGTATTATACCATTTTGTTTTTCATTTATTCTATAACATCCGATGCCTGCAATAGAATTCAATTGACTCAAAAAATCCAACCATTTATTTTTAATATTTTCAACGCTTCGACGCTGCGCCCAAGGCATCACTTACACGGCGGCTCCACACTGGCAAGTCCCTGTTCGCTACTGACGGTAGGTGCCGCAGCGCTAGGCCGGATTAGGTGCTTGACCCAAGCAAAGAAAATTCCATATTAATTTCGAGATTCTCATCGCTCTCAGCCCATCGCATCTACAATCTCATCTACAATCTCATATCGTTAAGATACCACACAAAACTGCCAATATGTCTCTATACTACGAGGCAGCGGCGGCTCTGAATGCCCCGGCATCAGACGGTGGCAGCCTCCAGACGCGCATCTTTGGCCCTCGGAGTCGCGACAACAGCAAGTCAGATACCAACAAGGCCGGCAGCAAAGACGGCAAAGACGCCAAGGGCAAGCCGACAGGGAAGCCCGACGCCAAAAAGGGGAAGAAAAATGTTATCCCGCCAGCACAGATCTACGCCCTCGCCGCCGAGTCGTGCAAATGGAGTGCCGTCCTGAGCGAAGTCATCGACCGCGCTGACCTGCTGATGCTCGAGCGTCGCACGCTGCCCACACCCACCCTGGCTCTGCTGTTGGTTCACGACTTGCTCGTCGGCAAGGGCGGTGCTATCCAGCTGCCCGCAAATCACGGCCTGCGCATGGCCGTCGAGCGCCACAAGGCGCGTCTCGCATCAGAGCTCGCGCGTGTGCGTGTGCGCCGGCGCGCGGCCAACCTGGTCGAGCTGCGTGCCATGGTCGAGCGCGACGTTCTCAAAGATGTGTCGTCATCGTCGCTCGCCGCCGCAACGCGTTGGGTTCGCGTAAACACGCTCAAGGCGACGCTGGAGGAGCAGCTGGCGACTACGTTTGCGGGCTACGAACGGGCAACAACGATCAAGGAGCTGTTTGGCAGCGAAGGCGACGACGACAAATCTGCCTCAACCTCAAAGGCGTATGCACCACGGATCTATATTGACGAGCACGTGCCCAACCTAGTGGCCGTGCCGCTCATGTCTTCATCATCGATTACCGACCTGACTCGCTGCGATGCGTACAAGTCAGGCGCGATCATCTTCCAGGATAAGGCTTCGTGTTTCCCGGCGTACCTGCTTGACCCGGCCTCAGTCCAGGGCGATGTGATCGATGCCTGTGCTGCACCCGGAAATAAGACAAGCCATCTTGCCGCACTTCTCAAGGAATGCTTTGGTGCGGACTCTGCCCAGTCTCCCCGCCAGGTCTTTGCTTTCGAGAAGGACAGCTTCCGCTCCAAGACACTGGAGAACATGCAGCTCAAGGCCGGCGCGCTCGAGAGCTATGTCACCGTCAGCGGCAGCCAGGATTTCATGAAGGTTAACCCCAAGGATGACCGCTACAAAAACGTCAGTGCTCTGCTGCTCGACCCCAGCTGTTCCGGCAGCGGTATCGTCGGCCGCGATGCTATGCCCACATTGCACCTGCCCAAGGCACCGCCACCGCTCAAAACTAAGCCGAAACCGGCGGCACCGCAACAGAACGGCAAAAACAAGAAGCGCAAGCGTGGCAACGCTGAAGCACCCAAGGAGGAGGCTGAGGAAGACCCAAAGGAGGAGTCTAAGACTGGTGACGACGAGGAAGACGCAGAGAAGGAGGAAGAGATTCCAGAAGATCCCAAAGCACGTCTTGAGGCACTCGCCTCGTTCCAGCTGTCTCTTCTGCTGCGCTCCTTTACCTTCCCCGCAGCCAAGCGCGTAACCTACTCGACGTGTTCGATCCATGCAGTGGAAAACGAGCAGGTCGTCGTCAAGGCGCTGCGTGCTGCCAACAAGCAAAACTTTGAGGGCGGCCCATGGCGGTTGCTGCGGCGCGACGAGCAGGTGGCGGGCATGCGTGCCTGGCCTGTCCGTGGTGATGTCGCGTCTGCCCAGGTGGAAGACAACGAAGATGATGAGGATGATGACAGTGCAGAGATTGACCCCGCTGCCGTTGCCGATGCATGCATTCGCTCATACGCAAACGATGATCTTGGCGTTATGGGCTTCTTCGTGGCGGCCTTTGTGAAGGACGACGGGTCTAGCCTACCTGCAGCCCAGGGCAATGGACAGGCGAATGGTGCACAGCCTAAGAAGAAGAAGAAGAAGAACAAGAAGAAGAAGTCTGCTGCTGCAGCGTCTACGGCGCCATCTACCGAGGAGCCGGAAAAGGAAGAAAACGACGACTGGGGTGGATTTGACGACTAGACCAGAACTGATACGATACGCATAGCATGTACTCATAGCATATAGATTTACATATACTCATTTATTGTCATAAATACTGCATCTATACTACCAGGTGGACTCCAGACCGTGCACTCCAGTTGGCTTGTCTGCCAGCGACGTCAGCCGGATGCCGTGCCGCAGGCCCTCCTGCGGGTTGTGCACATCGTAGTCGCTGATTGCTGTGTGCGAGGTCACGCGATTGTCCCACAGCGCCACCGTGCCCTCCTCCCACTTGACGCGCACCTGGAAGTCCTGGCCCTGCGTGATGTGCTTGAACAGCAGCTGCAGCAGCGCGTCCGACTCTTCCTGCTTGAGACCAATGATGCGCTTTGTGAAGCCGGGGTTGACAAAGAGCGACTTCTGGCCGGTCGCGGGGTGAATGCGCACAATGGGATGGTCCGTCTTGATGGGCTCGCGGCGCACAAAATGTCCGTCACGGCGAGCGTTTTCGGCCTGCGGGAAGCCGCTGTGCTCGGCGCGCAGGCCCTCGAGCAGCGTGCGGATGGGCGGTGACAGGCGCTCATAGGCGGCCGTGGCCGACGCCCATGCGGTGTCGCCGCCGGTCTCAGGCACGCTCAGCAGAGCCAGAAGGGTAATGCCGGGTGTCTGGTGCTCGTAAGACACGTCCGAGTGGTAACCGGTCGATGTCAGGCGGTTGCCGCGGAAAGTCGCGCGGTACTCGTTGTCGGGACCCAGGTAGATATTGTGGTACTCGAGGTGACCCTTGACATGCGAGCCCGTCGGGTGGATATGCAGCGGGCCAAAGTAGCGGGCGAATGCCTTTTGCTTCTCGATACCAATATCCTTGAAATCCTGGCCGCGAAAGACGACAACGCCACGCTCGGCAATCAGCAAGGCAAGCTCGTCCTTTTGCAGGTCGCTGAGCTGGGACAGCTGGAGGCCGCGAATCTCGGTTCCGATAGAGGGTGTGAGGCGAGTGGCAGTGACTCCGGAAGAAGGATCCTTTGGAAGAAGGTTCACCTTGGCCTTGTTGGCGACGAGGCCGCGGTCGTGAAAGGCAAATGGCTGCAGGGGTGGCAACTTTGTCACCTCGTCGTAGACAGGAAGGTACTCGGCATATTTGTACTATTCTGTTAGATGCTATCTCGACTCTCAGTAGTACTAGGACCTACCGCGTTGTGCAACTTCTCGTCGTAGGCGAGGTTAAGCTTGAGAGGCTCGCTCTCCTGGGTCTTGGTGATAACAGCGGTGGTAGACATTGTTCTGTGTGTGCTAGGCGGTATCAAGCCTGAAATCTCTAGTAGAGAGTGAGTGCTCTTATAACCTGTCCATCACGGATTATATATCTGGAAGATATTGGTGCTGACAAACCTGATTCAAAGACAGACATCCTAATATACCCATTATGCCATCTGCCGCCTTTGCACCTCATAGCACACACCATTATGTTGGCAAGTTCAGAAGACAACCAAGATACGCCAGCCGGCAACGGCACCGAAAATGATGTAGCAAGGTAAATGCAAACCAAGACTCAATAAGCAGACGAATAAACGGACCGGGAATATCATGGGATGCGGGCAGGTATGCGAAAATTACCAAAATAGGCAAAGCCGGTCGTTTAAGCGGGTGCGGCGGTGCATCGCCGGAAGCTGGGTGGCAGCATTGAGCGTGATTGCTTAGCTCGAATGCACCATGGTGTGCGCAAATGACGAGAGCCACACCACAACAGCTGCATCGCGCCAATGGCAAGATGAACATTAAAGCAGTTCCGTCATTCAACGGTTCTGGAGGATATCTCCCCGCATATTCATAACTACAAGCCACTAACATGACATATGGAAGGGTGTCGAACGTCACGCTATGAATCTGATGCACTCGAACGCCTCCTAGGATACTCTGGATAGTCATGTATGATTGGATGTCATTGGGGAAACGAGCTTGATATACATCGCAATAACACTTCAGCATGGCTATGAACTTCAAAAAAGTTAATTTACACGATTTATCATTTCTCGTGAACACTGCTACTTATGAACGCTCTAAGCCATCAGTGCAATGTGTTTAAGTTCGCTAGAATGTTAGCAATGGGGTTACTTGATCGCTTGATAGTATCACCTGAAAAAGAAAAACTCACTTTTGAACCTGCTGGCCAACCTTCATTGGCTGGTACTCGACGGCAGCACCCTCGTCTAGTCCTGCCTGCGCCTTGGCCGCCTTGAGTGTCTGGATACGCTCGGCCAGTGCCGGCAGCGGTGCCAGATCGACGTCCGAGGCCAGGTGCCAGAAAAATGTCGACGAAATCCGGTTCAGCGGCCGGTCAGGGTGTGCCGCCTTGCGTGCCTGCATGACCTTTTGGGTCTTTTCTGTCACGACAACTTCGTGGAAGCCGGCCTTGACGAGGCCGCCCGTCAAGTGCTCGAGCTGCTTGCCGGCCTGCACCAGCAGATGACGACCGGGCGGGATGGCGACGGCGATGCGCTGGCCCGTGTTGCGGCCCCAAATATGTAGGCCAGGGAAGCGCGAGCGGCCGTGGATCGTCAAGAAGTTAAGGTCGGTGTGGAAGCCGGCAAGAATGGTGTCTTTCTCGCCGTACTTGTCGAGATCCGACGCAGTCGGGGCCAACAGGTGAGGACTGTCTGTTAGCAAGTTCAAGTTCACCAAACTCCAGATATAGAGGACTTACCCATAACGGCCGGCATCGCTGAAGGTCTTAGCCGGGAGTCCCAGTCCGATAGCTGCCATCTCTGCACACCCGGTAACCCTATTGAATTAGTATCCTCCTCGTATGCACAATGAAGTAAGGACCACTTACGCCTCTTTCATGGCAGCTCCCCACTGATTCATGACGGGCGTCCACTTCTCGCGAATCTCAGCATTTTCTGTCGCCGGAACGACATTCTCTGCGTTCAGACCGGGGTAGGCTGTAGGGTATGGTGGCAGCTCGGCCATGCGCCAAAAGAACCGGCACTTGGGGTCGGGGTGGTGGCCCGAGATGTCGAGTGGCCGCTCTGACGGTGCCAGCCGCTCAATGACATCGAGGCACGGCTCATCGACAGCACACTTGGGCGTCTCTGTGTTTTCAAGGGTCACGCCGACCTGGTATCCCAGCTCGGGGCGCTCGTCTTTGCGCAGCGTCTCGTCGGGCTGGGCAAAGTATGTCTCAAGCAAGTCGAGGAAGGACTCATTGTCTTCCTCGGCGACGCGCGAGTCATGCAACACCAGCGCGCCGTACTCGATCAGAGCCTCGGCAGCCTTGCGGCACTCTGCCAGCACTTCGGGCGAGAGGGTGTCGCCGGCATTTGCCCGGAACACATCGAGGTCGACAACAGGCAGATCCATGTTATGTTTTTCTTCTTGGATTTAAGGTGAGGTGAACGAAAGATGAACATGAAAGTCTCAAACAAAAGAAGAATGAATAACGTTTGCAAAATAAAATCAACAAAAATTACAACACGTGTGCGGGTCAGTTGGCCGCTCTTACAAGACAAGACATCACGAGTGCCCACCACCAATGGATTCTAGATTACTGCTTATCACCAGACTTGGTCGAGGCCGGGCCAAGTGCTTGGCGCCGACGGAAACCGATTCTGCGTACCAATATTCATCACGTGATGCCATTTGTTCTTGCTAACTACACCGTTAAGGACGGCCAAGATTCTCACAAGCCAAAAAGAGAAAGAGATGAATACGAGAATTCGGTAGAATAAATAAAAGAGATTTTATAATCACAAATTCAAATGGAAATAAGACTCTGAAAACACAAAGCGTTGATACATTTTGACCGATAAACTTTTGATACTGTACATAGATGGCATTGGCAAACATGAGACATGAGACGTAGAGACATGACGAGAAAAAGAGAGAAGACGATGATGATCAAAAACAAGAGAAGGCGTAATAGCGACTGGAACAGAGGGCGTAGTTTATAGGCCCAGCGTTGACTGAGTGTGCAATAATATCCGTATGAGTCGTGATGTCGATCGGTAGCTCTCTAAAAGTAAAACTGCTGCTGGGCCTGGCCGGGGGGCGGCTGCGCCATGAAATCAAAATTCATCGAGTCGGAACCGACGTTCCAGGGTTCGGGGTTTTCTGTAGACAAAAGGAAAGAAAGAAAAGTCAGCCATGGCTTCACAACGACAAGTCTTTGGAAAAGTTCACTCGAAAAACCTACCCCAGAAAATCTGATCATACAGATCCATGGGCGACAAATATGGCGCTCCAGACGCATCAACGCCGCTCAAGTCGGGCATCGTGCTTGTAGGTTGTGTCAAGCCGGGAAACAGTCTGGAATGTCAGTAGTGTACGGAGATAGTCTGGGATTGCATAACTTACCCCATATCAAGACTGCCGTTTTGCATTTCGGCCATGGCGAGGGCGGCGTCTTGGTGTGGGTCAAGACCGGCCTGGACACCGCGTGCAAACTGCGCATCGGCCGCATTGATCAGTGCCGTTGTTGGTGTCGTGGCGCCCGTGGCCAGGGCCATGTTGTGGCCGTTGTGTACAAGCTGCTGCAGGGGCGTGCTTCCGCCGCCGAGACCGCTTGGCAGGCCGCTGTTCAGCCCAGTTCCAGTACCCGTCGACAAAATAGTCTGGGCAGACAGAATACCGCCCGGGTCTTCCTTTTTGGCCGCAGCTGCAGCTGCTGCTTTAGCTCCGGCCGGACCGGCAATGTGGCCGTGGTCATAGATGTTCTTCAGTGCCGTCAGTGCACGCGACAGAGGACCCGACAGCTCAATGTCACGGTCTGTACGTGGGATGTGCGATGGCGGCGACGATGTTTTTTCTTTCGCAGCAGTCGCCGACAAAGCATCGATCAGGTCGCCCTGCAGACCGCGTACCTCAGGATCGGCCTTGGTCTCGCCGAGAATGCCGAGGAGCACGGCAGACGACAAACCGTGGTATGTAAAGGCCCACGACCGCGTGGGAATGACTGACAGCTGGTGCATCGCCAGGAACATGCGCACAGTCTCGGTGAGGTTGACCTTGCATTTGTCTGCAAGGAAGCTCTTTTGCTCAGCATCAAGTTCGGCACTGTCGCCGCGTCGCAGTGCTGGGCGGCAGCAGACCGACACAACAAAGGACGTGTGCAGGCGGATGGCATAGTAGTGCAGACGGTCAATGGCCGACCGGCACGACTCTTTGCTGCGGAGCTGCGGAATCATCTTACCACGGATATCCTCGACGACCTTGCAGTTCTCGAGGATCTTGGCATACGTGACATTCGCCGTCTGTTCGGGGCTGAGCCGGTTGCCGATGATCTGGCACAGGTGGTACATGCCCTCGAGGTACTTCCAGCCCTCGGCGGAATGGCTGCCGAGCGGGATGGGGCAGATGGAGTGCGCAGTCATGGGCGTGCGGTCAAACGACAGCGATGTCAGGCAGTCGTGCCACACGCATGTCCACCACAGCGTCCGGCGCAAATGGTCTTTCTTTAAAAAGCTGGGCGACTCGCGGCCGTCATATGTTTGGTTGCGGTCGAGTCCCAGCGACTGCGCCAGGCGTGTCGTCAGCCCCAGCAGTGCCCACGACGCCTCCGCCTTCATGTCGTTGAGAAGCACAAAGCTCGTCATCAGCATCGCCTGGATGGAGTCGAGGTTGGGCCGCAGCAGGAAGTTGCCGACGCGCAAAAAGTGGAACGAGATCTGGATGTATTTCTGCGAGTCGCGTGTGCGGATGTGGTAGGGCGAGTCGTGGTACTGCGAGCCGACGGCGAGCACGGCAAACAGTATGGCGAGCCACGACGCCGACACAGGCTTTGATGGTTTCGCCGAGTTTTTGGCGTTCTTTGCGCGCTCCTCAAGATACACCATGAGCTTGGTCTCGAGTGCATCAATGTCGAGCACAAAGCCCCAGAACGGGTGCGGCACTTCCTTGTACGCATGGAAGAGCTTCATCACCTCGCGGTCAGACGGCAATTCAGCCGATATGTCGAGTGTCAATCGGTCAAGGTGCCGTGATGACATGAGGGGGAACGGTGCTGAGTTGTCGAGGCCGAGGATGGACCGCATGTCTTGACGAATATACTCCACGCCGCCGGTGCCGTCGTCGGGGCCGCTGCGGCCGGGTGAGGCCTGCTCGCGGAGAAGGGCAGGGATGCTGTTTTGTCCGAGGTAGCGCGACATTTCGTTGGCGTCCTGGTCAACGCGCATAGGGTCCGCTGACGTTTCTTTGCTGGTGCGACGGCCGTCGCTGCTGCTGGGCGACAAGGCACGCTTCTTGGACGATGATGATGTGTGGTCTGAGATAGACAGCGGCACGGGAACAATCGTGGTCGATGACGATGCTGGTGTTACTGATGGGCCACGGCCGCCCTGGCTGGACTCTGATTGTGCTTGCTGTTGCGGCGGTTGAGCCTTGCTTGCCGACGTTGGCCGGTTGGGCTTGTAGGAGCAGAGCTGGGCATGGTCGCGACGGACGCAGTTCTCGCACGGCTGCTTGTTGTCGCACTTGACCTTGCGCTGACGACACGGCCAGCAAGCAGTGCCTGGTAGTATTAGTATCGATCATGTGGTTCCGGATGCATTGATGCGTTGATGATGTAATGGAAACTGGCTACGGGATATCGTGATTCGACTCGGGATATGATAGCGCGAGATCCCGGTCCCCTCACATATCATTGCCGGCGTTGCAAGATCTGAGATCAAAGCTCAACACAGAACACCCAGCGCAATTCCCAAAATATGAAAACTTACCATATCGCACTTTGCGATGCGAGTGGATGATGCGGCTCGCCTCCTCGGCCGTGAGGTTGTCAATCTCAGGGCTTTGCTCGGCCATGGTGGCGCGGCGTCTGCCAATGCACAATGCGGGTTTGTCGACGAGGCCCGTCCCGCGCGTTTGTCAAACCTGTCAAAAACAAAAAGTACTTTGATCTGATAAGCCAGACCCTGTCTTGTGCAGCCGATGGTGTCGCTTGTTTGGCAAGAAGGTTGCGCGCCGGGCGGTTCGGGAGACGTTCGGAATTGTGGGGAGGCTCGGAGGATTGCCGGAGCGTTTTGCTTTTGGCTGCGTTTCTCGTACACTCCTTCCTGTTACGGATGTGATTGAAAAGGGCAATATAAACCGAGCGCAATCTTTTATCGCTATCAAGAAAATCTTCAATCAGCAGCCTTGTGTGAGGCTCCGGGAACAGCGCAATTCTACTGATGCCGTAAATGATGTGGTTGCAACTTACACTTCGTGATACGCGAGGCCGGCCGGGGAACGAGGCTCAGCACAGCCGCTTCCTTTTGTTCACCCGTGAGGAGAATGAGGAGAAAGCTCAATTGGGGATGCCGATGCAAATCCGAGCGGGTCTGGCGGTGAGCCAATCGCACGCTTCTATTTTTATGATTATGTAAGATACATCGGGATGTGTAAGTAGTGCAAAGACATATCAGTCATACTAAGAAGACTGTAATGATCACGATGTTTAAATCGCGAACACTACAAACCGCCTGACGGATTTTCTAACGAAGGGAAAATATTACAAACTACTCTTGACGTAAGTATGATGTGACGAAAAAGAACAAGTAGGCAGATAAAAAAGAGGTGGTATCATTGCTCAAGCACCATAGAACGCCTATATCAGAATCAAAACCAAAACCAAAACAAACACGACGCCTCAACCATGTATCTGCGTGTGCCCAGATATTCCAACGCCGCAAAGTAATAAAACATGAAAGCAAAGACAGCAAAAGAAGCAGCGAAGCTGTGTGCTATCGCCAGCAGCAGTACCTAGTACTGATCCAGCAAGGCACGCACTCGCTTCCGGCCGACCACCTCGACGTCCATGACATCGGCATCATCACCGCCTGGCACTGCCGCTGGAGTTTTGTCTCGCCGCTCTGGTATATTGGCCACCTTGTCGCCGACGCGTACGAGTAGAAGGCGCATTCGCTCCATCTCACGCTCGACGGGGCCGTCTCGTGTTACCAGGTTGGCCTGGACCACAGACGTGCCCTCGTCGTTTTGTGTACCTCCCAGACCGCCAAGCAGAGCCGCCATATCGCGCAATCTCTGGACTCTGGCTGTAGCTTCGGCGCGCCGGGTCGACAGAGACTGCAGCTGTTCCACCAGATCCGTGTACCGCCGGGCCTCGAGCGGCAGTGCCTCGGCCTCCGCATTATCCTCCCACGTCGGGTTCAGGTCCTTTATTGTTTCGGTCGAGGCTTTAATTAGCTGTTGTTCAAACGTATTTCTTCCAAATATACCTACTGTAGTCAATCATGCTATCGTCGCGCTCGACGGGCTCGTCGTGGTAAAGCCGGTCCAGCTGCTCGGCGACATGGCGCAGTGCAGGTGGTGCGTAGACACGGCGGACATGCTGCTGGAGAAGCTGATTTGCGCGCACGAGGGCATCGTCGACGGCTCGCGGTGGCAGACGGTCATGTTCTTCTGCGCCGTCTGCACCTTTCCCGCGATCGCTGCTTCGGAGGTCGTTCTTTCGACGCCAGGCACGCGACGGCGCGAGCGGTTGTGAGAGCTGGCGCGTTGTGCGCTCAAGGAAGATTTGCTTGAGCGCAAGAATCGTTGGGGGGTCCATTGCTGCCATAGCCAGAGTAGAGGTGACGTCGGGAGTGCCGTCGCAAATGTTAAAGTGTCGTCGCGTCGCGTCAAAATGCTGGTATTTGGTGGATGCGGGGACTTTGCTGATTACAGCGGTGTTAATGGGCTAGTGCTCGTGCTGGCGCTGAATACAGGCTATTGATACGCGGCACTTACACCATAAGCCCACTACATTCTCATGCTTTTGGCGCTTATCTGCACATTGGCCCTGTGCTACAAGCGCCGCTGGGCTGCGACAATTGACGGCATTTAGAAGCGTGACATCACCACGTAAGAAAATCATTTTCGAGTGCCCTCTGAATAATTACTTCTTACTGTCATCATACGGAATAGCACACCTAATATCGGATAACCACAAAATCTGACTAAGCCTGCGCGCCAAAGAATAACAGCACCCCTGCCCGGTGTACTAAAGAAGAAGGTGCGTCGGGCCGACAAGCAACTACACCACACAGACTCATACGAAGAATAGCGATAGGAGTTCTTCCACCTCTGACGCCGGGGTATTTGAGCGAGATTGCGGTTTTCTCTGTACGAAGTAGGTTTATGACATACGAAGTACAGCAGAGATCTCCACAGTCAGTACACAGAGTAGATGCAGAGTAAGTATTTCTACATGGCAGCTTGGTGCTGAACTGTACGAAGAGGTGCGCAGATCGCCGGCTAAGGCTGCCGGTGCGAATAGAGTACGAAGCATTAGTGCACTCGGCAGCAGAGATTACTCAGTGCAGTGGCAGTGCGGGCGGAAGACCGACGGAGCGAGTATGGTGGGCAACTTTGGGTAGGATGCTCGTTCCATTGCCAGGGTAAGAGGTCGATGAGCGCCAAGATGTACAGGGTGGCCACAGCAACTCGAGTGCACCAGTGGCGTTTGGTCTTGATAGGCGTGAACCGAAATGCAATGCAACAGAGTACTGAGTACTCAGTATGCACAAAGCAGAAAGCCAATGGATCAGCCAACTCAGACTAGGAGAGGGGAGGGGGAGGAGCGGGTGGATGGCTTCAGGCTGAGGGGAGGCTGGGGTTCGAAAGACTACTTGTAGAAGAAGAGGGTCTTTGCCAATGCAACGTCGAGGAGGCACGCATGCTTGTGCATGGTTATCGAGGCGCATAAGTAGGGAAGAAGAGAAAGGGGGAAAGGCCAAAGTCGAAAAGAGCAAAGAGGATGAGAGAAGAGAGATCACGTACGTACGCCAAGGGGCTGGGGAGGCAACGGTGGGCATATGTTTAGCGAGCAGCATACGAAGTAAGCAAGCAGAATTAGAAGCAGAGAGCAGACGTAGATCCCATAGAGAGGAGAGAACTTCTGACTTGGACCTTGTCACAACTCGCATCGACCTGTATGTACATTGGCTACATCCATTGACTACCAACAAGGCCCGACACCCGGCACCACGACCAACATCCAACACAAACAACCGAAGCCAACAACCACGCCCACAATGCCGTACGAGTCGGCCGAAGCCTGGGCCAAGGCAATGTCCCGCCTCTTCAACCCAGACCCCGAAGACTTTGGCAAGGCCACCACCCCTGAAGACAAGGAGGCCGACGCCCGCATCCGCGCAGTCATCAGCGCCCTCTACATCCCCGAGCAAGCCCACATCGACATCGACGGCCGCATCACAGACTACGAGGGGCTTGTGCAGTCCGTCTACCGCGTGCGCGCCACCACGCTCTTCACCGGCGCGCTTGTGGTCCTCGACGTTGTCGACTACGAGCGCGACATGTCGTCGGACGAGGCGTCGCTCAAGGCCAGCTGCACATGGCGCATCACGATGCACGACCACCCGGCCGAGTCGGGACGGCCGCCGGCAAAACAGCCGCTGCCCCCGACGGTGGAGGTCAAGGTCAAGGTGACGCTCGACAAGCCAGGGCCAGAAGGACGGGCGCTCACACTCGAGGCGCGGTCACAATCAACAAAATCAGAAGACAGCGATAGTGACGACTAGTGGTGTCAACGGCAAATTGCAAAATCAAAGGAAATCAAATAAAGAGATGGTTATATTCATTAATACGCGGGATACATAAAGACATACAGAACATTCAAAAGTAAGAAGACAAATAATAAAGAACAAATGAGAAGAAAATAAACCCAACGCCGTGATATCATCATTCCTCGGTCCATGCCGTCTCGACCAGCCAGCCCATTTTTTTTATGTAGTTTACCGTCTAGTGCGAAGCCATGGCCCTCCGGCCGACACCCTGACCGGGCCGTGCCAGTGTGTACTTGGCAAACGCGCGCGACAGTGCCTTCTTGCAGCTGACCTTTTGACTGCCGATAAAGCTCTCGACAGTCACCGCAATGGCACGGTCAATGTCCTGTGCAGAGCAGTAGTCCGACAACCGCATGCGGCAGAACGACTCGGAAATCCGGATGATGGCCTCCAAGTGACGCACCGTGATGGGGTAGGCGCCAGTGGCCAGGGACTCGCGACGCATGTCCGCAAAGAGACGCGCCACCTTGTCCTCGTCCATGTTGTACAGCTTGGGTGAGCACCGCTCGCGCGCGTACAGAATGTACTTGCGCAGCAGCTCCTGGGGGATCTGGTTCTCCGGGGTCGTGGATGCCTGGGTGTCCTGGGGACCAGACGCCTCGGCCTGCATGGAGTCGGCCTGCGTTTGGCTGCCGGGCTCAATAGCAGGGTGGCTGCGGCTGTGCGAGTTGACAATGAACCGGGCCAGGCGCTCATCCTCGGCGGGGTCGACAGTGTCGCGCACCACGCAAAGGATATCAAAACGCGACAGAATGGGCTCGGTCAGCTCCACGTTGGCGGCAAAGGGAATCGTGGCATTGTAGCGCGAGCCGATGGGGTTGGCTGCTGCGATAATGCCACAGCGTGCCTGCAGTGTTGTCACGATACCGGCCTTGCTGATGGAGATTGTCTGCTGCTCCATGGCTTCGTGGATCGACGTCCGATCCTGGTCGTTCATCTTGTCGAACTCGTCGATCAGGCATGTGCCCTTATCAGCCAGCACAAGCGCGCCACCCTCAAGAGTCCACTCGCTCGTCAGCGGATCACGACGCACACTGGCAGTCAGACCGACGGCACTGGCACCCTGACCGGTGGCAAACACGGCACGGTGCGCCGTCTTCTCAACATACTTAAGCACCTGCGACTTGGCTGTACCGGGGTCACCCAGAAGCAGGACATTGATGTCACCACGGACGTGATGGGCGCCCTTGCGCATCTTGGCCACACCGCCAAACAGCGACAGAGCAACTGCTGTCTTGATGTCATCGTGGCCGTAGATACTGGGGGCCATGGACTGCACAATCTTCTCCACGATCTGGGGGTCGCGCGACAGCTTGCGGATGGCATGCTCGTCCTCTTCCGTCATGCGGAAACCGGCAAGCTGGTCATGTGCCTTGACAACATTGTTGGCCTCGAGAATGGTGGCAAAGACGGGGAAGCCGTTGCGGTTGTTGAGCTGTGCGTCAAAGTTGTTGCGGTAGATGCCCGTCACCTCAATCTCCTCACCAGGCTTGGCCTTGTCGATCAGATCCCACAGCAGAATCACCTCACGGTGGCGCGGCAGACGACCGGCAGGCACAGTGCCAGGCGACTCCTGCAGAGTGAGCTTCTGGTAGTTCCGGTACACAGTCTTCTCGGAGTTGAGTGTGAAGGGGCCGCGCGACTGGCAGCTTTGGCAGTAGTTGATCTTGACCTCCACGTTGGCCTCCTGCTGGAAGGGACCCAGGGTGACACCGCACTTGGTGCAGTCAAACTTGACATACTTGAGCTGGGGGAACACACCACTGCGGCGGGTCACGACACCGCTGACACGCACCAGACAGTTGAGGTGGGACTGGCGCAGCTGGCGCAGCGTGTAGTGGACAGGCAGGTCGAAGATGCGCACGTGGATCTCCGAGTGGATGCGCTCGTAGTCGGGGTAGTGCAGCAGCACAACGTCCATAGCAACATCGTCAAACAGCTTCAGCATCTCTGTGGGCGCGTTGGCCAGGAAGTAGGCCAGAATAGCCTTGGCCGACGACAGGTGGTCGTACGACACCTCGAGCGTCTCGGCGTTGATCTCACCGAGTGTCCGGATACGGCTACCGTACACCGACGAACCGCTCTCGTCCATGTACTCGGTCAGGAATGACTTGAACTCGCGCTTGATGGTGCGCTGCACAGCATGCTGCGACACCCATTCTGTGAGCGAAGCAGCCTTGACGTCCTGCAGAGCCTCCAGCGACAGCTCCTCGTCCATAATGTCACCCTCCATGATGTCATCGGGGTCTTCGTCCATGCGGTGACGGCGCCGCCGGGGCTGTGCAGTCAGGTCAATGTCTCCATCACCATCCTCGTCGTCGTCACCGGGCAGGAACGCCGCGGGCATGCCCTGGCGGCGGGCAACCTCGCGATCACGGCGAGCCAGCTGGGCTTCGAGCCGCCGCCGGTCGCCGAGGTCCATGTTGTCAAAGTCGTTGTCGTCATCCAGGTCGATACCTTCGTAGGCATCGGTCTCGTCCTTGTCGTGGTAGTCGCGCTCAAAGCCTTCGCGGAAAAGATCCACGTCGTCTTCGGCCATCTCGTCGATCTCATCAATGTCGTCCTGAATGTCGATATCCTCATCGATATCGTCATCGTCGTCACGGCCGTGGGCAATATCGAAGCCAGGCGGGGACGAAGCGATAGGGCTGGATGCAGCGCCCACCGACGACGCACCGTCGTCGGCACCACGGGACCGCTTGCGGTTCGCTCTTGGCGCCGCACCGCGGTTGCCCGAGGACATGTGAGAGCGGAGAGGGGAGCTGTTATGATGTTAGATGTCATGCCTTGGAAGATAGAAGTTTTCGAGGCCCGTTGCCCCTGGAGACCGCTTCTCACCTCATTTTGTCGTGTCTCTATCTCGATGTGAAAGTCGTGGTCAAATCGAGAATCAAAGTCGAAAACTTGCTGACCGCTACTTGACGAAAATCGATGATATGGTGATTGCGGATAGAGAGGTTGTAAATGGAATGGGGATTGAAGAATGGAGAGAAGAGGGATCGAGAGAGGAGAAGCAAAGGCAGGGAAGAGAAGTGGGAGTTAAATGAGTGGGGTGACAGCGAAAGGGCTGGCCCCAGTTGTCCTGCCCAATCTGTCTCAAAAGGCGCCCTTGCTGTCGCGTCGTGATCCTGGTTTTCGCGTTCGGACGCGTCAAAGTTTAAGTGGCACTAAACTTGTTCGGGTGAGCGCGACGGCTGAGTTTAAGTGGTTACAGGACCCACAGCGTCCCTTCGACTGTTGCGCCTGCCGCTGTACATACCTGAGTACATCTGTTTGCACTGCGATTATTACATCAGCAACGCGACAGCTTTTGAGGCAAGCTGCGGCGCATCGACAAAGTAAACAATACATCAATCAACCAGCGCAATTCGGGTTTTCATCGTCCACACAGTCTAAAACAGCAACAGAAAGTATCCGGTCAAATCCAGAACACGCCATGGACCCCCAGAACACTACGATCAGCAGCGATGATGCACCAGTGCAGCATATCCCCGTCGCGCGCCGTCAGAGCTCGTCGCAGAACTCGCAGGCCTCAGACGACTCCCACACAGCTCTAGAGTATGTACTAGGCCTGCCAACAACTACATGTGCACCTACTAATGACCAGCTTCATTCGCAACCAAATGCAGCTCGAGGCCGATGCCCGCGAAGCGCTTCCCTACAGCATCGAAAACTGCACAAAGCCCCTCGGCCCTCTGCGCCAGAGCGTTTTTGCCTGCGTCACCTGCAACCCTCCTCCTGCTGACTCGACTTCCGACAACTACGAAAACGCCGCCGGTATCTGCTATGCGTGCTCCGTGCAGTGCCACGGCGAGCACACGCTAGTCGAGCTGTTCAATAAGCGCAACTTTTCCTGCGACTGCGGCACGACGCGGTTCCCTGACGCCGCACCCTGCACGCTGCGCATCAACTCCAAGACCAACTCCAAGGGAGGCGTGACGGGCGAGACGCCTGATGCCAACAACCAGTACAACCACAACTTCCGCAACCGCTTTTGTGGCTGTGCGCTCGACTACGACCCCTTCCAGCAAAAAGGCACCATGTTCCAGTGCTTGGGACTGGGCACACACAAGACGGGCGGCTGTGGCGAGGACTGGTGGCACCCTGGCTGTGTTGTCGGCCTGGGGCCTAGATGGTTCGAGAAGACAAGCGGCGAGGTTGAGACCAAGGGCGAGGTCAAGAAGGAATCTGCTGTCGAGGCAAAGGATGGTGCCGAGGCACTGCCTACGATCTCTGAAGACGCAGAAGACGAGTCAGCTGCGCCAACAGCGGCAGCGGCGACTACAGAGACTCCAGCAGCTGCAGATGCCGCCGATGGAGGAAGCGATGCAGGTGCCGAGGAGGAGGAGCCGCCCATGCCCGAGGGCTTCCCCAAGGAGGATGACTTTGAAGGCTTCATTTGCTACAAGTGCGTCGACGCGTTCCCTTGGATCAAGCAGTATGCAGGTGCAGCCGGATTCTTGGCCCCGGTATTCTACAAGCCACAGGACTCCTCTGCATCAGAGACTACAGATGCTGTGCCGTCTGCCCCAACAGATTCTACCTTGACGTTGTCATTGAAGCGCAAGGCCGAGGACGACACAGAGGAGGACGGTGCCCCTAAGAAGGCTAGATCCGAGCTTGGGGATGACGTCAAGAGTGAGAAGGCCGAGGGTGAGGCTCTTGTTGCTCCGGTATGCAAGCGCAAGGCACTGCCGCCGGCGCCTGCTGGCCAGTTCTCGCTCTTCTTCACAGAGTCCTTCCGGGACCAGCTGTGCCGCTGCGCCGAGTGCTTCCCACTGCTCAAGCCGCACCAGCAGCTGCTCGAGGAGGAGGAGACGTACGAGCCGCCCGTGTCGGACGACGGTAGCGCCAACGGCGACAATGACGGCCAGGGCTCGATTGACGGCAGCGGCGGTGCACGGTCGCACGGCAGCGGCAGCCTCTACGAGCGCGGCGAGAGTGCGCTGCGCAACGTGGACCGCGTGCGGGCTATCGAAGGCGTGATGGCGTACAACCACTTGAAGGACAAGCTCAAGCCGTTCTTCCAGCAGTTTGCGGAGAGCGGGCAGGCGATCTCGGCCGAGGACATCAAGTCGTACTTTGCGAAGCTGCGCGGTGACGAGCAGGCGATCCAGGAGGCGGGCGAGGCTGCGGCGGCCGACCAGCGGCGTACCCAGGGCGGGTACTAATCTAGTATTTATTCCTGTTTTGTGTCGTCTTCTCCTTACTTTCTTATATCTGTGTTTATTTCTTCTTGGGCGGTGTTGGTGGTTAGTACAACGGCAAGAGTTGCAAGTGTTGTCAGGTTGGGTGTTATGATTAGTACTCGGTATGAATGTTGTAAAACAAATGAAAATAGATGCATTTGGCGATAACTGTTGCGTGCTCATGCTGCTCTACCTAGCATCGCAACTTGTACAATGATGCTGCCGGGCCCACGCTGCGCGGAAGACCCACCCCGGCCCCGCCGAGAAAAGTCGGCCGTAGAAAAAAAAGAGCAAAAATCTACAAAATTATGAGCTCTCCATAGCAAAGACGAAAGAGCAAAAAGACAAAAAGAAATGATCCAGGCAGGGATCGAACCTGCAATCTCTTGGTTCGTAGCCAAGCGCCTTGCCATTTGGCCACTGGACCGATATCAGAAGATGAATCTGATCGGATGTTGATATCCGGCAGCCCTCTGACTGGGTCTATGTAGTCTTCAGGATGCATACTGGTTTTTCGTATAAAATCAGTGCCTGCTATCAGGCGTAGGATCAGGCGTGAAAATTAATAGAAATGTCAATGACTACCTAGTCTAGAATGCAATGCAAGAACTCCAGGCCATACTGCTGGAAGAATAGACAGAACAAAAGAAACAAACAAACAAGCCAAAGATAAACAATCGTGCATCATGCAGTCATCTCGCTCTCGCTCTCATAGGAATTGCAGTCGTCCCAAAGTCGCCACGCCACTGCCCCTAGAGCTCGTCGGACTCGGTTGACTGCATAGACCCTGTCGAGCTGTCGCTGCTGCTGCTGTCGTCGCTCGCGGCACTGCCTGGCCGTTCCAGCGTTGCAGGGTCGATCTTTTCCTCTGTGTCGTCCTTGTCATCATTGCCGCCCTCTGCCTTGGCGTTCTCATCGCTCTCACTGCCCTCGCTGTCTTCAGTGCCATCACTATCCTCCTCATTGTCTTCTGTAGGTGTAGGCTCAGCCCCTAGAGAGGCAACGGCTCTCTCCATAAGGCCGATACTAGCAGGCGCGGGTGCGGACGAGGGCGCCTCGGGAACAGCTGGTGGGTAGTCGGACAGCTCCTGCTCAGTTGCCTCCTCTGTGTCGTCCGCCGCGCCCTGTCCGTCGCCATTTGTGTCGTTGATGAGTATGACACTCTTTGTATCGTCGTCTTCGTCATCTTCGCTGCCGTCTATGCCTCTGCCCAGACTCAGTCCGTTGAGGCCTTGTACGAGATCGCCAGTTGTAGGTCCTGCTAGTGGTGCAGAAGATGTAGATGTAGGTGCAGCACTTGATCTTTCAAGCTGTCTCTGCTGTTGGAGCTGCTGCTGTTGTTGCTGCTGCTGCTGCTGCGCCTGGTAGTACTGCTGCGCCTGCATTTCCCTGAATTCTTGCTCCTTCTTCTGCTGCTCCTCGCGCTGCTGCTGCTGGTACCGAAGAGCGCGCTGCTGCTCCACCAGCTGCTGCTGCTGTGCTTGCTGCTGCGCCTGCTGCGCCAGCTGATCCTCGGCCACCTTGCGCTCGACCTCGCGCAGCCGCACCTTTTCCGTGCTGTCAATCAGGTCGTCGTCATCGCTCCAGTAGTCGCTGCCGAGGGCCGAGTCGGATGTCAGGTTCGTCTCGTCGCTCAGTGACGGCATCGCCATGCGCTTCCAGAACCGGATCTCCTGTCGCGCCGCCTTGTCCGCCACGCGCCGCTCCCACCGCTCCGGGTTCTCGTCATAGGCCTGGCGGAACGCCCGCAGGTTGGCATTGGCACGGCCGGCCGACTCCTGCATCTGCCACAGCTGGTCGCGCAGACGCGAGTTTTCGGCGCGCGCCTCGGCCAGCTGGTGCCGGTAGCTACGGTGCCATGCCGACACGTCGGCGACGTGCTTCTGCTTGTATTCGTGGAACTGCTTGAGCATGCTGGCGAGGGACGTCGCGAAGCTGTTGAGGAGCTGGGCATTGGCCTCCTTGCCGTACTTGGCCATGTCGAGCTCTTCCTCCAGCGCCGAGATGGTGGCGTCCAGGTTCTTCTGCTGGCCCGTGAGCTCCTCGCTGGCGCCGGCAATCAGTTCCTCGTTGCCGATCTGCTGAGTCTGGGCACGCGTGCGCACGTGACCGACACCGGTGACAACGTCGTCGAGCACGCGCTTGTTGTCGGACAGCTGGCGGCTAAGCTCTTCGACCATGGCGTGGATGTAGCTGAGCTCAGCGGTGTAGCCAGCTGGCGACGGAAAGGCTGCGGCACCACCGCCCTGGCCGCCTGCGCCTGGCATGCCGCCCTGCGCGCCAGCACCGTTCATGTCGTGGGTATTTGTGGTTGGAGATGTGTTTCGGGTTCAGTAGATGCCGTCGCGTTGGTGAGGTGATGATTTAGTCGCTAATCAGATGACGAGGTGACGATCGCGAAAAGAGGATGTCGTGGTTGTACGATGTAGATGCTGGATGCGATCCGAAGTGGTTGCTCCACTCCTATTGCCAAAGCTGTTGTTTTGCCCAATCAGGGGACCCACAAAACAGCTCCTGGATTAAGCGCCATCGCTGGTTGACCGTTGATGGACGTTGTCTCGGGCCATCGCGGTGTTCGAGGATTATTTTGTTTCTTTGTGTTTTGGTGGTTTTTATCTATTCTTTTCTTCTTTTACCTTTTTCTTTTGTTAAAATCCATTTGAAGTCTGATTTTATATGTAATTTTTCAACTACAAGTGATACGTTCTCGTTTTTGAATGATGTTTTCTTTTCCAAAACTCAATTCAAAAATATTGAATCTCAAAAACAACCACTTCAAAAACAAGAGTAGATGGAAATGTGAGTAATTTCTAGTTAAATTTATTATCCGCAAAAGAAAAAGTGTTTGTTTATGTTTGATAACTGATGTTTCAGAAAAAGGTTCAAAGAAGTCCTGGTCGTGCCAATAACTTGCATCGCAGTCTGGATGAGTGAGAGAGATTGCACTGGAACCAACAGTCATCTTTTTACACTGCAAGAGCCTCTTCGATAGGGCTGCAGCTAGAAAACAACACCAGGCAGCCGTTTACAGCCTCATCTGCGCCTTTCACACCAAAACCCACACGCCTGTTGCCCGTGGCTTGAGTCTATGCAAAGAATCGATGTAGGCATCAACAAACAGACAAGGCTGTGACTTGCAAGGCACCAACTTTGCTAGGCGATGCAAGTCAGCAGCGGAAGTCCGGAAACGGAGGTGCCTGCAATATCTGGTGTATGAATCTGAGAGTGTGGGATATCAGCATGGCGGACGGCAGCGAATCAGACGACAACGACGACACACGGCTCTGACAGCTTGCCTCATTATGTAGGCAGCTTGAATTTACCATATCTCAGTCTAGAAATCAAACAAAACAAAAGACGCTGCAGTCAGATATGCAGTCATACGGATTGGTTGGGTCGACATGCTTCGGCTTGGATTTGCACAGCCCCAGATCCGATGCACTAATAGTACTGCACTGCAACACCGAGACGACAACCCAATACACTGGAGCACTCTATCCCAAACTGCAGGTGCACAGTATCACTGCAACGTGCAACAATCTTGCTAACATCTGCTCTGAAAGCCGCCTTGCCGTGAGCCTTGACACATTTGTTCCTATCCGTTCCTACACTTGCGCACATGACACCGTCTTTAGCCCAAGACACTTCCCGATTTACAGTCCGTTGCCGGCTTGTTTTCGAAGTCATCTTCTTGTCTTCTAGTTGTCTCCCTTCTTCTTATCTCCTCGTCTTCTCTTCTCTTTGTCTTTGTTGTATTCGACGCCTTCGCCTGTTGGAAAGTATGTAGACCGCCTTAAAATAGTTTCCCGTGATCCTTACAGACACGCCCTATAATAAAACAAAATCTTCTAGCCTTGATCAATAGGTCTGTGTGATCGTGTTGCTTGCTTTGACGTTGCGATGTGCTATTTTGACTGGCAGAAATGGACTTAATATTACAGCACGCAGCGCCTTATGCCGTCATAGATACACCAAAAACGCAGGTGCTACCGTTACGTCCAACGGCTGTCTCACTAGTATTTTCGCTCCCGTGCCGACTACCCGCACTACTCCCAACGACTCGTCACAGCTTGAACACGAGGCTAGGCTGCCTCTTTCCCGATTTTGGCGTCACCACCAAGATCTTGCCCCTCACCCGTCCTGCTTTGCACTTGACTGGCTCACAGCTCTTGGACGTCGTTTCTGCTGCAACTCTGCTACCCCTTGTTCTTTCCTTCTTGGATCTCGCTTGCACTCTTCCCTGCGCTCTTTCCTTTTTGAACTTTATCCTCTTTCTCTATTTATATTTTGCCACGACTTTAATCAGAAAAGAGAAAAGTAAAAAGTAAAAAAAGAATTCGCCCCATCTCGTTCCGTCCGGTGTATACATTTTGTTCACTGTCACTGTCACTGTCCCTGTACAATGGCACCTACGTAAACCGCAAATGCGTAAAGTCGTAGCACCAACACTGCCCTTGCGACCCTGTCAGCTCGCTGCCCCTCTGCCAAGCCCGCGCCGCCAACCCAGAAGCCGCTAACAATACGGCCCCAGCCACAGAAGAAAAGAAGGAAAGAACGTCCGTCATCATCATAAGCCATAAGCTGCAGCTGCGCACTTGCCTATTCCTGCACTTTGCGCTTCCTGCTTTTGTACTTTCAAGCACTGGCTTTGCTACGTACACTGTAAGAATACGGAAGTGCCAGGCATCACCAGGCATCACCATTCTTGACGCTTCTCGCCGACCTCAACTCTCGACATACCGCTCTAGATATCCAATCTCACCTACCCAACTTCTTGCAAACAGTTCCGCTCAATCTTCATTCCGTCGTCCAACTTATTCCGCCTTTGACTCTGCCTGTCTTTGTCACCGCATCCGCACCCCCCGGCTGTCAGCATCTCTTCTCATCTCTTTTCGTCTCTTCTCACCCGTCAGCAACCTCTCAACAACTCAAGTATTTCATATCTCACCCTTCCCTCCTCTCACACTCTCTCCACTCGCTTCCACTCAATAATAAGCCGTCGAGTCACAGCCCCAGCCCACCCGCCGCTGCCCCAGTGCTCCGCAACCTTGCTTCTTATCGGTGATATCGCGGCCTTGATTCCCGACCTTGATCTTTTCATTTCCGTCACTGCTCGACTGTATTCTTGGACTTGTTCTTCACATTGCGCTTCGAACACGGCTGTACCTAAGCTACCGACTTTACGACTCTCAACTCTACCAGCACCTACTGTCTAACCGCACATCCATAACCTGCGCTTCCTCCGCCATGGAGTCAAGCTTAAAGCGAAAAGACACCACCAAGGGGCCGCCGCTCCGTATCCTCTCTCTCGGTATGTTCTCTCCCATTTCTTCCTAGTAAGTCTGCCAATGCTAACAAAACAGATGGCGGCGGTGTCCGTGGCTACAGCATCTTCATCATCCTCCAGGAGATCATGCACCGCACCTTTGTCGAGACCGAGGGCCGCGCCCCCCATCGCAACGAAATCCCCAAACCCGCCGACCACTTTGATCTGATTGTCGGCACCGGCACCGGCGGCCTGATAGCCCTCATGCTGGGCCGCCTGCGCCTCGACATCGAGACCTGCAAAGAGCTCTACGTGCGCATGACGCGCATGGTCTTTGAGACCGACAAGACCATCCTCGGCATCCCGACACGCCCAACCCTGTTCAAGGCCTCGCGACTCGAGGATGCCATCAAGGCAGCCGTGCGCGACCACACTGTCGCAATGGACGAAGGAAAGGACTCGGCCGGCACCACAAACCCACTCAATGCAGGCAGCCGAGCTGGTGCTACCGCCGGACCACGACGCCACTCGAGCAACGCCAGCGTAGTCAGTTTCAGCGCGCGCAGTCCCGCGGCCCAAATGGCGGCCCGGCCAAACTATGCAGCGCGTCGCGGCGACCCCAACGCTCTCCTCTACGACTCGCGCGACAACCGCACAAAAACGTAAGCTCTCTTTACATGACTGGAATTTGTTCAATACTAACTATGCAGTGTCGTCACAGCTATTTACAAGGGCGCACCGCGCGGCGAAGAGCCCGTGATGCTGCGGTCCTACGACTCAAGGCACGAGCCGGCGCCCGAGTTCGACTGCCGCATCTGGGAAGCTGGCCGTGCCACCTGTGCTATCGGCCTTGCATTCAAGCCCGTCCAGATTGGCCAGACAGTTTTCCACGATGACGGCTCCGGCACCTTCAACCCTTCACCGTATGCGCTCGACGAGGCCGCTGTCAAGGAATGGCCCGGACGCGAGATTGGCGTGTTTGTCAGTGTCGGCACAGGCAAGCGGCCGCGTGGCAGCGACCAGAACAACCCCATGTGGTACGACGGTTTCCTGGGTGAGTTTGCCGAGGCACGCCGCAAGCTTATTTCCAAGATTGAGGGATGCGAGAAGATTCACGAGTACATGGTGCGCGAGCACCTGCTGAAGCGCGGCGTCAATGTCGAGAACTACTACCGCCTCAACGTCGAGGTCGGCGTCGGTGAGTTTGGCATGAACGAGTGGGGCCGTCTCGCCGACATCAGCACAAGCACCAAGCGGTACCTCAACCGCCCGGCTGAGCGCAGCATGGTTCAGGGCGCCTCGGCCAAGCTGGCCAAGATTCAGCGCGCCAACATTCGCTACAACGCCCGTCCTTCCGACAGCGCCGAGCCCTACGTATTCTCGCCGACGGGTGTTCCCGCACCAGTTTCCGAAGTGTTTGCCGTCGAGCTGCCCGGTGACATACCGACTACATTCGGACCTACCGGTGGCCCCAATGGCAGCGGAGGCGCCACGCCCAACCCCAGCTCGGCCTACTCACCGCGGCAATCATACGACTCTGGCCTCGACCGCCTGTCAGTTCCCCAACCCAACGGCAGCCCATCGCCGCGCAGCTCTTCGGAGCGTTTCCATCCCCACCAGCAGCGGCCAGGCTCGTCACACCCATCCATTGTCCACCAGGAAGCCATTGCTGAAGTGCCCGGTGAGCCGGTGCGGAAATCATCACCACCTCGTCAGAATGCACCCTACCCGCCGACGCCACCGAATGGTGTTGCCACCACTGCCGCCCCATCAAGGACCTCACCACCTCCAAGCGGTTCACCACAGCAACGCCAAAAGCCGCCACGCGGTCGTTCCTACTCGACCGGTGCTCGGCCTAACGATGACCAGCTTCTAGTGTCGGCACCCACCCCCGAGCAATGGCGCAACGCGAGCTCGGGCAGCGGCAACGATCCCCGGCGCCAGCAGACATACGACCACCCGCCGTCCTCCTCGTCATCTTCGTCCCACCCACAGCCACTGTACCACAGCCAGCAGCCCTACCGCATCGAGCCTCCACCACTGCCGCCCAAGACGCCGCTGCCCGATGGAGGCCGCAACAGCAGCGCCAACGGACACGCCAACGGCAACGGTAAACCCAGCTTCAGCGGTGGCCGCCGGCCGTTCTCGCCCCCCTCGCAGCCCCACCATGCAGCCACGCCGTCGGCATCATCGGCCATCTCGGGTGTTTCGGCCCTGTCCTCCTCTTCTTACACTGGAGCTCCCATGGGCGGTGCGCCATACCCTGTCGACGACGACGAGGCGCCGCCGCCACCCGTCAACAAGTCGCGCAAGCCCGAGTACCGGCGGCGATAGCTGCGCCCTGGTAGTTTCTGAGTTTGTGGACTTTTCCGGATTTGCTATTTCGTTTGTTATGTCCTTTGTTTCGTTATATCTGTGCTGCCAAGGCATATCGATACCCCTTTTTTGTTTAGTTAAGTTCTCATGTTGTATGATTTAGAATGAAAACGGTTGTATGAGTTTAGTTTACGATTCACGGCCATATAATAGTATTGATGATCTCATACATTAAATTATTATACATTATAATTATCCTCATATTGGTACATTAAAACAGTTGATCGTGATTTCGTGTTAGCTTTTAATCATCCACTACAACGTGGATCATGCCCTATGTCTTCCTGAGTATCCCCAACGCTGTTATACTGCTTTCGGATAGCTCCGGGCTCAGCATACACCGAAGGGCCAGCGTTGTATGAGTTTTCCTCCCACGGCATCATCTGCTCCTCGGCCGTCATAAAAGCAAGCGTCTCCCTATCAGTGAAGTTGTATGCGTCCTGCAGAAAGCGGCCCTGAATGTGGCTTTGCCACACGGGGTCGAGCGCCGATCCCTCGGCGCCAAAGTTCTGCCACACGGTATACCGTATCATTTCGTTGCCCGTCAGGGCAAGTTCGATTTCAGTCGGGCAGTGCCGGCATGCCGCGTAGACTTCTTGGAACGGGTACCCTTTGTACTTGAGGCAATGGTCTCTTGCCATGTCGCGTATGCCTTCCAGCTCGCCCGGCATTCTAGCGGCCGTGCTTCCGGGTCTGGGACCTTTGAGCTCGAACGTGAACAGGCTCGTTGATGCATTTAATTGCACGTGCTCTCTGTGGGGACAAAAGAACATGTTGCTATAACCCGCCTTGGCGTTGCAGCGGTTCCTGTAGACATTGGACGTGAAGTAATCAGGACCGCGTTTGGGGATCTGGGTCAGCACTTGATGCGGGCAGAAGCTGATGGGCGTTGCTAGGCCGGTCGTGACTGTCGTCTTCATGACATACATGTTCTGGCCCCCGTGCTCGACGATGCGCGGCTCAAACTCGTACATCAGCATTTCCTCGCCATTTTGATCGCCAACATCCTCAGTGAGGCCTTTGTAAGACCCAAGCAGACGGTAAGACTCAAGCAGACGGGAAGGCTTGCTGGAGACCCCAGGGCCTTCAGGGGTCTCCATCCTAAATCGGAAGCGCTTGAGTGCACTCTGAACATGGTGGTGCAGGAGACCGGCAAGGGGTGTGCGGCGGCCGTCCAGGCCAGGTCTGAAATGCATGTGGAAGTATCCGGCCACCTGGGGTTCTGGAGGGATCCACCGGTATGGGCGCGGAAGGAAGTACCGCTGCATGCATGGCGGCCGCGCACCGTTGATCCGCTCCCGTCTGATTTCTTCCCGTATTTCATTCACCCATTCGTCTCCGTCCACGCGCATAAAAGATGCACTAACAGAAGCCTCATGAGTTTGCTGGAGCTCATCCATCTCTTCATCACTAAACATTGACCGCTGGAATAAGCCATTGGCGACTGCTCTCTCGAGGCGCTCTAGCAGCATGAATATTCTTTTTCTGTCGCTGGCAGATCCTGGGTTGACCAGACCGGCGCCAAACCCTGAAGCAATGGGGTGGACACCGAAGCAGCTATCACAAGCGTAGTAGTCGGTTGAGGTTTGTGCTAGTCGAGTGGCAGCCTTGAGCGTTTTGAAGAAGATATTATCATCTTGCGCCTGGAATGGGTCTTCTTGAACGAGGTCTGTCTCGGCGAGGAATGTCTGAGCGAAAGGTGCTTGAGCCGGTGCCGGCTCCCCAAAGGTCAAATACTCGTAGGAGGCTGTATTGAAATCGAAAGGGCTTTCTTCGGCCGGAAGAGGTGCCTCAGTGGGCACTGACCCTTCGGAGGGTGGTGAACTGTGTGCCATGATTGCTTTTTTTTTCCGAGAAGGGCGGTAATGGTATCTGCCGAATGTGCAATATAGATAAGGTGATTTGAAGTCGTTAATACTAATAGTGTGTCGACCCAGCCGGAAAGTTGGGACGACAGTTGAGTTTGCCTGGACTGAGGGAAGACAGGATGGTCTGTTGAGAAAGGGGATTCTATATTCTTTTAAACTATGAGAAACCTTTTAAATTTATTTTTGAGATACAAGAAAAATACTGATAAAACTTTTGAGTCCTCCACGCGCAGAAAGATTCATGCAAAAGTACAAATACACGGGATGCAATATGCCAGATGATCAAAAAAACTACATCGACGACGGCCGTCGCCGTGTGCGTCTAAAAGTCACTCGCATCGCCCCCGGGACCATGTATTTTTGCAGCGTATTTTCCGGGGTGAAGTGGTCAAAAGTTCCTTTTTATCTGTACAACAAAAGAAAAGTTGAGTCTACTTTACAAAGCAGTACATTCTCCGAAGTAAAAAGTTCGCGAAACAAAAAGTCGCGATGTCGTCGGGCGTGTAAGTGGTTGATAGCTGTCACGTGACTGACTAACATAAAAGAGCCGACTAATGAATTCGATTAAGTACCGGCTTGGGTGGGCACAGAAATAAATACAATGCTATTTGAGGAAGTTTAAAGCCGGCTGCATCGCCAGCTAGGATTCCTGCAGATAATGGCTTAATGTTACATGAAAGTGTGGATAGGAAGTGAGCTGCATCCATGCCTCCATAATGCAGCGTAAAGGCTGGCTGATGCACGAGTCTGCAATCGGCAATGCGGGGCTTCCGAGTCAATAAAAATGGCCGGTGAAACAATTAGGAGAGAGATGGACGATATCGCACAAGAAGAGCAGAGAAAGGCCCTGAGTGACGGGAATCCAAAATTCAATGTAAGATTGGACCATAGTGGACGATTCTTAAGTGCTCCTGCTCAATCAGACCACTGACCAAACTGGCGGGTTGCCAGTCGCTCCTTACCCGAAACCTGGTAAAGTCCGCCCACCCCGTTGCAGAGGAAGGTGCGCTTTCCATTACCAAACGCCCATTCTCCGTGTCTGGCCCGCTCCCAAATCCGCCGTATGGGGAAGACTTGGCGCATCCTTAGCAGCCCCAGCAGCTGCAGCTGCACTGCCAATCTTCTCCAGCATGTCAACTCTATTTTTGCAGTGAGTGATGATGCGTGGTTGACGTATGGCACCTGGATGTCCAGCCCATCTCCCTCGCACCTTCCGTTTTTTTCTTCACTTGATCGATATCGATTTTCATTTTAAGTGCTCCTTCCTGCCTTGGGTATTATATTGTATCATTCGTCCCGTCCCTTTCTGTACTTATTCATCACGTGGCAAATTAAAGACAAAAATAAAAACGACAAAAAGACAACGCGACGAGAAAAGACCCTTTGCTAAGACCTTACCACAACTAGTCAACCTACTAATTCGCACGTAGCACATGATACCATAGACATCAAAGTCCCTTTGCACATCCATTCTCGCACTGCCGTCCCACATTCTGCATCCTACCTCACCTCGCTCAGACCGCCTGACCTAGACCTCATTCTCTTATCCTCGCCGTCCTCCACCCTCGACGTCGTAGTTAGATCGATGCAGTCGTACTCGTTCTTTTTATTCCACTTCCCCTCTCTATTGTGTGCTAGACTCGACATGATAGATCCATCCACATAAGGAAGCCCCTTTCTGTCTCCCGCTTCCTTTGTTCCTTTCCTCCCATTTCCGCTGCTGACCCGACAGTCTGGTTCTGTCTCTCACCTTCTCCTCATTCTGTTGGATGTATGACACAGATCCAAGATCTTACCAAAGTCGAAAATACTCCAAATCTCAATGACAAAGAAACAAAGACGCAAATACATAAGAGCTACGAAAGAAAAAGATGCCCCAGCTCGACTTGATCGAGGCCGCTGATGCGGGCTCGGCGAGTGGCAGCAGCATCGGCGAGTTTGAGCCCATCCCGCTGGACCTGAGCCAGGAAATGGACGTCGACCCGAATTTAAATATCAATTCAAATTTAAACTCAAACACAAATGCAAACACAACTGCATATTCAGATACAGACACCACAGCAAGCCTTTCTAGTTTTGATAGCACTTATGGCAGCGAGTACTCGAGGAACCAGACACGAGAGGGTGGTACCGAGTCGTCAACAGAGAGTCTGCATCCGTCCATCGGATCGGCCATTTACAAACACTCGTATGAGCGCGGCCGCCGCTACCACTACTTTCGCAACGGCAAATACCCCATTCCCAACGACGACCGCGAGCAGGACCGCGAGGATATGAAGCATGCGCTCGTGCTCGAGCTCACCGACGGCCAGCTCATTGCCGCACCCGTCGTCAACCCGCAGCGCATTATCGATTTGGGTACCGGCACCGGCATCTGGGCTATGGAGATCGGCGACAAGTTCCCGGGCGCGCAAGTCGTCGGCGTCGATCTCTCGCCCATCCAGCCCGTCTGGGTGCCGCCCAACGTCAAGTTTATAATTGACGACATCGAGGACGAGTGGATCACGTCAACAAGCCTCTACGACTATGCGCATCTCCGCACCGTGCTGCAGTTTGTCGATCCGGTCAAAGTGCTTGGCCGCTGTTTCGACAACCTCGTGCCGGGTGGCTGGGTCGAGACGGGCGACTTTGACGGCGACGTGCACTGCGACGACGGCACAATGCCCGCCGACTGGCCCGTCAAGATCTACTGGGACAAGCTGGCCGAGGCGATGCCGCTGAGCGTGACCGACGAGTTTGCCGACGAGACGATGGAACGGCGCGACATGCAGGTCGTGCGGCGGACAGGCTTTCTGCTGGAGCAGGTGGGCTTTATCAATGTATCGTACAAGAGCTACAAGGTGCCCATTGGAACCTGGCCGGCGCACAAGACGATGCGACTGATTGGCATGTACATGCGGCAGGTCATGGTCGACTTTCTTGAGGCTGCCGCACTTAAGTCGTACCAGACACTAGGCATGTCCGACGAAGACATCTCCTCATTCCTGATTACGGTCCAAGAGGCCATGCGCCACTGCCATGCACAGGGCGTACACTCCTACACAAAGTACTACATCTGGACAGCTCAGAAGCCAGAGTGATTAACAACCACCAGCGACTTGCAACCAGTGAGCAACAACATTAACGACTTATGACTTACGACTTGAAGACATTCAATAACGAATAAACAATATATGAGGAAATAATATAAGATATAAAATATGAAACTAGAAATGAAATAAATTAACGCCATCCGTGAGCGGTCGTGAATATGTGTGTCGTTATCGTGTGCCTTCATAGTGATGCTTCGCTTGAACTTTTGTCGGTCTGAGTTATAGTTTAAGATATCCGATGAAAGAAGATCATGGTGACTCGGGCTCGTCAGAGTGCCCGCCCTGGTAGCCGTACGGCTTCTGCGCATACCAAAAGTAGTACGTAAAGTATCGGTGCACCGACGTATCCTCCAGCGCTTTGCGCGCATGCGCAATGATCACTTGGCCCTCAGTCGGCTGGATGCCCAGCGCCGCAAACGGCCGGCCGGCAACAGCGCCCAGAATATCGGCGACAGCCATCTTTTGGTACAGGCCGATCAGGCGCAGCGTCTTGTTACGCGCCCATACGCCAATCGGCACCTTCTTGGCGACGCACTGAATGTTGGTAAAACCGGCCTCGCGCAGCACAGGCCCGAGCTCGCGCGCCAGCTTCACATTCAGGCCGAACTTGGTAAACGCCTCGTCGGCCAGCTTGTACACATACTTGAGCGGGTCGTCTGGCTTCATGGTGTCATCGTCGCACATGATCACACCCAGCAGCTCTTGCAGCTCAACCCAGCCGCCGGGCTTTAGGCTCTTGTAGCACTGGCTCAGCACGTTGGGCATGTCGCGCAGCACCATGGCCATGAAGCGGAAATGCGCAAGATCAACATTCTTCGACAGCCACTCGTTGCTGCAGTCGTCCACGAGAAAGTCGACATTGGGCGGCACCCACACGGGCTGGATGGGCGACATGTCTATGCCACGGATGTGGGCGCTGGGGAACTTGTCACCGCACTCGATCGCCCAGATGCCGGTGCCGGTGCCGATATCCAGGATTTCTTGTGGGTAGTCGCCGATCGGCGCATAAAACAGTTTGCCGTCAGTCAGCTCCATCATCATCGCATGCTTCATGTCTTCACGGCTCTGCTCCATGTCGTCATCGGGCAGCGGGTAACGGCTGTTTTTAAAGTAGTGGTATCGCCGGCCATGTTCAAAAGTGTGCGCATAGATGCTGGACTCAGCGCTTGTCGATGTGAGCGAGTTGGTAGTCTCGTAGCCCTCGACTGGGTCAAACTCGTCTTCCTCACCGGGCTGACTTGCGGCCTCGATAACAGAGCTGCCAACGGAGCCCGCGAGAGATCCGGTGAGTGATGGTTCATGGGCCGGTTCGGGTGTTTCTGGGACAGCTGATGACTCGGCTGGTGTAGCTGGAACGGCTGGTGGAGCAGGAGCGGGAACTGCAACGGGAACAGGAACAGCAGCGGCGGTTGGGGTGACGATAGAAGCAGATACTGCATCGGTTGTAGGGGCGGGTATGGTGGCAGCAGAGGGAGCAGCGACTGTGGCGGGAGCAGTGACTGGGGCGGCAGTGGGCGCTGCGCCCGTCTTGTCGGTTGGCTGGCTCATCTTGATATTGATTTGGATATCGTTGAATATGCTGTGCGATATGGTCGGACAACCGGACAAATCGTCTGCTGTGAGGTGCGGCGATAGTGACGCGTGCGCACACAGCGAGTCCAGAGTAAGATGTTTGACAAGAAGAAGAAGGAAAGCAGATCAAATAAAAGATGAGTCGATAGACGAGAACACTACGCAAGGAAGAGGACTAGCCCACCGGGTTCAATTCATTGCGGATTGTGAATTGTGGATTCAGACGCATCAAAAGCAAGAGTTCGAGGCACAGGACGCTAGCTGCCAGCGGATGCGGATGAGGTAGCGGACGGATAGATCAACGTTAGCGAGGAGCAAAAGCAACGGTCACAGCGGCGAGGGCAGTACTGAGTGCTACAGAGTAGAAAGGAAAAAGATTATATGGGGAAAAGGAGTGGAATAAATATAATATTGAATAATAATCAGAAAATCGTGAAATGGAAAAAGGAAGGCGCGTGGAAATGGAAAATGGTTGATATTGAAAACTGGACGAAATGTGATGCACGAAAGGGAAAGAGCGATGGTGGCATCGGAAGGCGAAGAAAGGGGCAACGAATAAAACGGCACACTGGACTCAATATCCATCTACGGAAGGAGCGATACTATCTGAAAAAGAGTCAATAAAGAAGGAGCGAGTCAGATTTGTCCGAAAAGGAACGAATGACGAATGGGTGGTCACATATTCAATACAGGGAATAAAATGGAAAGAACGAGCAAAGGGCATCCATCGTAAGCGAAAAAGAAAAGGCGAAAAGGGAAAGAACCAACAGACATGCACTCGCCTCGCTGACCTGCAGAGGCGAGCCGTTGCTGGTTTTTCGACGGAGTGCGACGCAAGGTTCTCGTTAATCTCTCAGTTGGGCCCCGCTGCAACACTCTGTGATAGCGCAATGCAATAGACAATATTCAGGAAGGCTAGAGAGGATATATTTGGGGATATTTGTGATCGCCGTCGGCGGGATGGCGGCAGGATGGCAACACCACCACAGGGCGTGGCATGGTTATTACCAGGTAGGGCCGACAGTGAGAATGGTGTTGGCTGGGCTGTGATTTGTCATTGTGAGGAAGCCCGATCGCGAGGATAGTGGACGAGTGATGCGATATTCAAAGCGAATAGACGACTGTACCTGCCAACGAGATATTGACGCAGATGACAAGACGACTGCAATGGAAGTGAGCAAAAATAGAAATGAAAATAAGTAAAAAAGCAAAGAAAGCGACGTTAGAGTGCAGATTGGCAACGGCGTAATTTAGCGAGACGTTGACACCGGTTCTAGTGCCAATACGGCCTAGGGGTGAGGATCGATGCGGTGGTGAGACGAGGAGCAGCTGTAAACGCAACAGTAAGAGGGCAAAGGCAAAGGCAATCCAATAGTAAGCAATGCAGACACACCGGGTATGCGCTGCTGCATCTCTCCGATGCATGTCTCACGTCAACGACTGGACAATAAATGGCTTGAAATGTCCGATCCGTTATGAAAGCGGGAGGCGTCGGTCGAGGACAGCGAGAACGACAGACAGGATGGCAAGAATAACAACTAGACGGGTAGACTGGCAGACTGCAGACTGAAGAGGGGGGGCGATGAGTATCCGAAAGACAAATATCTTACGATATAAGATACTTTTGCTCGTATGCAACTGCAGAGCCTGCACGCAAATGCAGCTAGACGTAGCTACAGTAGCTCCGGCCTCCGTCCACAACAAGACGCCGTCGACGACCAGTACAAGTTCATGATCTTCGTGGTGCTTGCGATCGTCGCTCTTGGGCGAGCACGCATGCATCGGGTGACCATGGTTATCGCGATGTGTCAGTATTTGAGTCGTACTGGCGCATGTGAGGGCACTCTTTGTAGGCGAGGCGAAAGAGAGCGATTTGATATCGGGCGTGTCGACAAGAAGAGACTGTAGTTAGAAACTCGGAATGAAAAGATACATGGGACGAGTCGGTGGGCCAGCATCGGCTCACGTCTCAGAGAAGAGCATGCAGCACTAGACAGGTTACAACGCATGTGATGAGTATGCAGCAAGACAGGAGAACGCTTTTGCATATCGAGTAGATATATACAATACATGTACAGAGTAGATACTCCAGTCATCAAGACACCTTGCGTCTTCTCGTTTTCTCTTCTTCTCATCTTGACTTCTTCTTGCTCATCGACTCTGCTTCTTCCACATGCGTGCATAACCACACCGACAGCAAGGACTTGGAAGTTGCTAAAGGAGGCCCATAATGTACTGCAGACCCTGATGGAGGCCGGAAGCCATCCGGTGGCAGAGAGGAGCATGGAAAGTATCGAAATACTCTGAGAGACTTGCGCAAAAAGGTCGTAGAATTTAGCCAGCTAGCAGCACACTAGGCGTCCAGAAATGCTCCAGTGGGGGCCGAAAAGGTGCTGTATCTTATCTTGTGGTGTGCTGGTGCGATATGGGCGTACACGAATGGTGTGCTGTGCTGCCCGACAGCAAAGAACATTGGATGTTCTGAGGGTAAGATACTATGTCCCTATGCTGTAGATGTCTGCACGGGCAACAAGAAAGTTTATCACCATCCAGATGAGGTTGTGCTTGACTTCTTGTGTCGTCCTGCCATGTTGGCCTCCAGGCTGGGCCACCTCAGTAAGTAAACTATGTAGCGTGACCAACTACTGCTGGCTAGGTGAACAAATGTGCCCCCAAAACTGTAGTTAGCGGACGGTAAAGAATCTGTGAGTAGCCGCTGTAGTTGACTGCCGGTTAGCCCGGCTCTACTTCCATAATGAGCCTGCCAGCACAGAGACAATGGTTGAAGAGACGGATGATAACTTGATTTGAATTATGAGAAGTGACAAGCTGTGGGAGAAAAAAGACATAAAATATAGAAAAATAGAAGAGGATGGGCTCAGAAAGAACGAAGCATGTGCAGTCATTCAGAACCAACGGATACACCAACCAGCTCGGAAGATGACGGGTGCAAGAGAACGTAGACGGCGGATCGGAAAAAGAAAATAGGACGAGATGTGGTAAAATATTGACGAGAAGATGACAGAGGTATATGCAGGAAGCTAGTTGAAGGCCAGAGAGGTAAACAGAAGATGGATATAAGAAAGAAGGGGGAGGTAAATAACAGGGAAGAAGCAAATATGCAATAAAGAGAAGACGGGAAAGTCAACAAATAATAGGGGTGTTCGGTCAAGACAAGTAAAGGGCATTGTTGAGCCAACGACAACAGATGGGGATGGTTTAGAAAAGCTTTCAGAGCCACACTCGTCAAAATGCCGACACTTTATGCCGTTATGCCGACCGGCCGTGGCCTTGACGGGCCATCAGCATCTTTTGCACCTTTTCCACATCAAAGGACAGCGCCGCCTCTTGCACCGACTGGGTCACCGCCTTGCCGCCGCGCTCAAGCATCTCGGCGTCATAGACGGCCATCTCGGCCCGCCGGACCTCGTCCAGCCAGCCGGCCTCCTTGATGTTGATCAGCGCCTTGACATAGTTGTCAGCGTCCGTGATGGCGTGCTGGAAGCCCTGGCCGCGGTAGATCAGCATCGGGTGCGCGGCGTCGCCGGCTAGCGTCACGCGGTGGTCTAGCGTCGCCTCTGCGCCAAACGGACCGGGCGCCACCCAGTACTTCATCTCGTCAATGTAGCACACCGCTGAGCCGTCCTCGGGGATCCACTCGATCTGCGACGAGAACGGTGCCGCCAGCCGCTTTGAGCTGTCGCTGTCCTTGAGCAGCTTGATGGCATCGAGGCCCGACGTCGTCTCGGGCAGCGTGCCGCGCCAGATCTTGACAACAAACGTGGTCCAGTCGGCGACAGCGCGTGCGGGGCCACCGTGGCCGTCGTTGACGTGCAGCACACCGCTACCGCCAACGGCGTCGGCGCCCATGGCGATGGCGGCGACGGGGTGCAGGTCTGTGACGGACTTGACCTTGGCCTCGTCCTTGTAGTCGACAATGGCGGTGGCGAAGAGCAGGCCCGACGGCGTGCTCTTGGCCTTGTCGGCGTCGCCGACGACAATGGCGCGCACGCGCGAGCTGGCGCCGTCGCAGGCGAGCACAAAGTCGGCCGAGTCGGTGCCGTCTTCAAAGACGAGTCCGAGGGCGTCGGGGCCCTGCTCGATGGACTCGAGCTTCTTGCCCCACTGGACGTCGAGGCCTTCCACGAGAACCTGGCGCAGACGCTGGCGCGAGATGCGGCGCGAGCCGGGCATGGGGCTGGCAAACAGCTTGTCGCCGGTGACGCCGTTGTAGACGGCGAGTGTCTCGACGTCGGCGTCAAAGGCGAGGTCCGGGTTGCAGATGGCGTGGCTGAGTTTGGCGACGAGCAGCTCGGGCAGCAGGGCCTGCATGACGGGCAGTGCCCAGTGGAGGACGATTGTCCAGTCGCGCGGGCGGGCGGTGACGCTGGCATCGCGGTCGTAGATAGTGACGTTGAAGCCGTTCTTGAGCAGGCCGTGGGCGACGAGCAGGCCCGTCAGGCCGGCGCCGATGATGGCGATCTTGGGGTTGGGGGTGGGTGCTGATTCTGCGGCCGTCATCTTGGCTGATTTCTTTTTGTTGTCGTTGTCTTTTTTTCTGTCTATTCTCTGTTGTCTGTCATCTGCAGTCCGCAGATTGTTATCGGATGAATCTGTCAAGTGTCGTCTTTGTGTCGTCCTTGTGTCTTGGTTTGTTGATGGCTGTCCAGTGTCAGAAGTGTCAGGAAAATGCCGCGTCCGACCTATTCGTTTCCCTTTTGATTTTCTTCCCCTATTCTCCTTTTCCCTTCTTTCTTTTTTCACTTTCTCCCCTTCACTTCAACTTCTTCCTGAATCTTTTTTTCTTTAATCCACCTCGACATAAAGACGTTGTCTTACCTACAGTGGTGGTGTGTGTTGTTGGTGCTGGCTGCTGTGTGACCAAAGTGAGGCGTGATAATTGTTGGAAATGGCAGGTACCAAACTGTCGGGTCGGATGCAGCTGTATTTGTATGTTGAGTGGTAGTCCCACTTTCAAAAGAAACAAATGTACTTTGGGACTACTTTTGGGGCACTTTTTGGAAGAAGGACGCGGGAATCGACGGGAAAACGGGAACGAGGGATGGAGAAAGGCCCGAGTCAGACGGAGGATGTCCTGATTAGGTCAATAGAACCAAGCAGGCGGGATTTTGTCTTTAGAGAGACTATTACTGAGTACGTGGATGGGACTACGTGACTGGCAGACGGGGACTACTCTTGGTAAACAGGGTCTTGAGGGGACCGAGCATCGAGATGAAAATGGGGAATGAAGGAGGGGCGGACTGGAACTGCAACAATGAGGGACTACTCTGTACGGGATGGTGGATGCGAAGCGCGGAGGTAAGACGCTGGAGATAGCCGTTGGATGCTCAACTGTCATAAGTGCATTGTTTGAAGCAGGGTTGAGCAAGGCACTCGGTCTATCTATCAATGTCTCGGAGGTTGCCACTTGCTGATACCCTATGTTGCGTTTTCTTTATGTTTCCCTTGATCTATTTTCTTCTCTTTAATTTACCTTTCCACAGGAGTTTCTGACTTACTCCGGCGTCCCGGCGGAATGGTAGCATCGAATCCTCATAGGCACATCCACGTCTACTCCAACTACTCACTACGTCCTCATTCCTCCTCGTTGCAGAAAGTAATCAGTCAATAAGCACTCCAGATATTCTATTTCAAATAGAACCATATGGAGAATCCATCGGCACGTTGCCCAATTCTCATCTATTCTGCGCCGTCCTCCCACGGCTAGACTTGTTTCGTTTGTCTCCGGATTTAGTCTTGCAAGTCGAGGCCAGGCTGGTGGTCTGGACGGGTACATCGTACAGAGTAGATGGCAATCAATAACTAAACAAACTACTAGATAACTAAACAGGCATAGGCCACGGGCACACCCTCCGGCTGGCTAGCAAAAGTACAATGTGGCTGCTAGCGTGTCCTGCTGAACCTGTTCTTCGGGTCCAGGTCAGAGCGAGTAATCCTGCAGATGTCAACCTTGGCTTTTACTCTCACGTTTTGCCTTTTACAGTTTGCGTTTTTACATATTTGCATTCATTTCCACTCTTTGGCGCGTCTGGCGGAGGGTAGTTCGATGCCGAGCCCGGTGATATACTCGGACGAGATTAGTCGGGTGGAAGTACCTGTAGTTAATTGTACGAAGTAGAGAGCAGCAATACGAAGTAAAACAGAGTGAGGTAAAGGTAGCACAATGGGCAAAACGTGCGGTTTGCTCAAACCAACAGACACACCTGGCGGCAGGACCCGCGCAGCAACGGCTGTCTGTTGGTTTCGCCTCGGGCGATTCGGGCGTTTGGGCGATTTGGGCGGTTTGAGAGCACTACTGAGCACATACCTACGTGTGATAGCGCACCTTGCCAGGGACAGTCAGACCAGTCGAGTCTAGGGAACCAGACGGGCGGGACGACGTCGGAAGAGAGAGAAAAGGGAAACAAAAGACGGATCAGAGTGGAAAAAGCCCGGACACAGCAACAAAAGAAATAAAAACTGGGGTGTCATTTCCATTTCCATCTACATTCGCATAGAGCATCACCCGCCATCTGATCCTTCGATTGTTTGAGAGCCCTTATTTGATTGCTGATTGCTGATTTGCATTGTGGTACTATCCGGGTTTCTGGGTCTACTTAGTATACAGGCATTAGTTTTAACCCTTTGTCAGGTACTCTTTTCCTATCTATTCTACCTACTATACTAATTTTAGTCTAGTCTAAAATTTTAAATTTAAAGATACTTTCGACCTCGACGCGTCGATTTTTTGTGTTGTTTACTTTGAAATTATTATTACTATTATAGCGCGCCATACGACGGATATAAACCGATACTCGATTCGGGTTTTTTATTTCGAAAGATATTTATCGAAAGCCGAAATTATTAAACGTACCGGTTTCTCGTTATCTTAAGTACGGACGGCTCTTAAATTAAAAACTATTAAGTCTCGCTTTAGTCGACTAAAACTTCTCACCGATAAAAAAAAACAATAACTTATCGAATCTATCTAATCGTTAAACTTTTACCGTCGTATAATATATCTCGAGCTTTTATAAAATCTTTTCGATGTTATATACGGCGAATACGCGATCCGTTCGGCCTTACGGCGTATTAGTTATAAATAATATATCGCGTTCTCGAAACCGTTTTTTTTTAATATTAATAAAGCTTATCGTTTAAAATTTACGCTCGCGTATATTTATTAAACCGTAAAAGATTAAGTAAAAATTTTTTAGACTAACGAGACGTAGATAACTTATAATAGGTATCGGAAATCGTAAGTAACGCGTCGACCCGGCGAAAAATTTTATTTAACTTACGTTAACTTTAAAAAACAACGGAAATAAAGTTAAATATATTAAGTATACTTTTCTAGCGTTAAAAAAAAACTAGTAGTCTTTTAAAAAAAAGATTAAAATAAAATCTTTATAGATATATATTAAAAACATATCGTGTTTTTTATCGATAGTTAATATCGACTTCTATAACAAAAAAACAACCTAAACGCGTTTACGTATCTTATATAAAACAACGCGCCCTTTTATAGTATTACATCGACGCGCGTAAACCTTCGCGATCGTAAAATTCCGACTATTATTTAACCTCTTTATAGCCTTAATTTAAACCCGATCGAAAAATATTAAAATAACATAAAAAACTTCATCGAATACCGGTACGGTTACATCGCGAAACCGTCTTACGATACCCTTAAAAGTTAGGTCCACGAAACGTAAGAAACGATTCCTAACGATTTTTTACATGATTTATTATCATCGATACTAAAGAAGATACAAGCCGTAATTAATACTAAAAGAAGACACACGAGATTCTAAACAAACCGTCATATACCATATATTTACTAGTATTAATTAAGCTTAAAAGAATAACCCATATTTTCGTCTAATACTTAGTAATAAGTAAAAACTTACCTTTATACACTAAGTATTCCCGGCAGTCTGGTCGTATTGTCTCTTCCTTCCATCTATACCCTTATAGCTTTCTTCCATATCGTCTACTTTGTCACAAATAATTCAGCGTCTCCTGTTAATTCACGGCTAATCACCACGAGCCGTCTTCATACGGAATCGACAGATCTACAAATATTGATACAAATAAACAATCTTCACAAGTTCGCTCTCGCTAACCACCTCCTCTGCTTTAATATGCTCATTATTACATTGCAAATTCCAGCTTCGGCCGAGCTTCGTACGATGCATGTTTAAAGGGTACGCATGCATATACATAAATACCCAGCTTCCGACCATGTGGGATCATACACAACTGTACAAAGTCTCGCATTCTGTCTTCCTCCTCCTCCTGAGATACGAGTAGCCCAAAAGGGACCCGACGCCCTGGTACTTAGGTCATTATAGATCCTCGAATTCCCGCCGACCGTGCTCCCGACTCCCGTGTTCTACTCTAGCTATCCCGAGACACTCATTCAGTCGCTCTATTATTATTGTTGATTTTCTTTTAACATTCTAATACCAGCCTAGATTCTTGTCTCGTGCCTATCACCGTGTCGCGTAGTAGTTTCAGGAGTCAGGATTGCTCTCTCGCCGACATCCGTTAGCTACACTGAGACTGTGGCCCCTATTCGCAGTCCTGAGACTCTCCGTCAGACAATCCTCGGTGTCAGCTTCAAAGCTGCAACTTCGCTCAATTACGTAAACATCCATGCATTTTCTCGCATCACCACAATAGAAGGATGCGAATCGATGACATTGTGTGATTATTAGATAACAAGGAGTGCATAACAAGACGCACCCCCACGTAAAGTGCTGCCTTGCCCATGCTTATTTCCTGCTTGATCTCGTATTTCGCCAGCAACAGTTTTGGTTGTTTGGTTGTGCGTGTCATTGGCCAACTCGGTATTTTGTTTATGTACGATGAGCTGTTCTTAACAACAAAAGACTGTTTCTGCGTTTGATGTAAACAATGCTCGTTTTCATTGGTAAAGTATCGGTTCTAATGAATTTTATTCACAGTGACTTTAACATAATGGATGATTTCGTTTAGTCCCAGCTTTTATTCTTTTATTTTTTAATTTGTTTTTAATTTGTTTTATAGTAACAAAAGGTTGTTAAAAATCAAAATTAATTCAGGTAAATGAGTAATACTGCCAGTGAACAACCAACTCTTATCTTCAAGCACCATCCATACCACATCCAACTGACATCATCACGCTCGTCAGCCTCGCCCCGGATTGCAAACTCACCTAAACTGGCTGTATTACAAACCGACGACCACCCGCGCAAGCCACCCACGGGTCTCTGATAGAACCGCCTTCCCCACGCATATATCCGTCTACCAGTACTAAAAAATTAACGCCGTGAAAACAATATACCGGCGTCTCTTGAACAAACCCGTTGCGTCTACCGGGACCTTGTGTGTGATTTACGCATTTGCTCTGCAATTATGTGATTTATATTGCATATAGACGCCTGTGATTGGCTGCTGTAAACGTCAAGTGGACCCATCCGTCACTTTGATGCTCCCCAACACCGAGCTAACTACAACGAGCGACGTCGTCAACACTATCCGCAATGACACAATTTTGATTCTTTGGGGGTGGTGAGCAGTTGGATGTCCGGGGAAGTAGAGCACGAGTTTAAAGGAGTTTTGAAGAGTTGACTTAAGGCTTGGGCGAGGCAAGTCAAAAGAAAATAGTTGATACAATAAAGTGAACAAACAGAAAAAACTAAGATAGAAATGTAATCAAAAGAAACTGAAAAGAAAGGTCATAATGCCGATTTAAAATATGAGAAAATGGACAAGAGACACCTCGGGGATAACTCAGAAAACAAGGTAAAGTACAAGCCAAACGTCGTAGAATCATCGATATGCAAAGACGTGATCGACGGGGCGGGTTGACGACAGACCTCGACAGCTCTCGACAATCAGCCCTTCCAACAGCCACCACTCGAGCGAGCCTCGTCCGGCACCTCCAGCATCTAGACTTTTGGCAAATGCACTCGTCACATAATAAGTACAACATCCTGCAGCTCCAGGTCCTGAGGTCTTGGACGTTCTTCTTATATTCCACACTTTTGCCTATTTGCCCATTTGTTGATCTCCCCTCCCGCCATGACCACTCTCTGTCTGCATGACCGATGAGTACATGAATACCCGAGCGTATTGCAACTATAGTACTACACACGGCGATCCTATTGAAACTTGACCTTTGACTACTATGCCCGCCAACTCCAACGCCGATTCGTTGTCTCCCTCTCCATCGGCCGACATTGGCCATGCTGGCGGGGAAACCGACGCTCAAGATGCAGGCGACGGTGCTGCGGCCGCAGCAGCCCGTTCACGCCGTCGCGTCTGCAACCTGTCACCGTCACAGGTCGAAAAGAAACGCGCCATCGACCGCACCAATCAGCAGCACTGGCGACAAAAGAAGCGGCTCTACATTGCCGAGCTTGAAGCCGAAGTCGCACGGTTGCAGGCCAGTCTCGACGAGAGCCAAGCCAAGCTGCGCGTTTACGAAGATGGAGTACAAATCGAGGGAGCTGCGACAGGCTCGGGGACGGAAAATGTGGATGAAGAATTTCTACAAGACGGCCGGCTTCAGCTGCCTTCACCGGCACGGTCAGCCGCCGGACTCGATGCTAACGCGCTGATGTCGGCTGTGTCCGCACTTTCGGCGCTCTCGTCACTACCGGCCCTGTCGACACCCACAACAATAAGCGACGCTGACGCATACATCCTCGACGGCACGGCATCTCTGTCGTCCAACGATATGACCGGAAACATCTCAAACAGCATTTCAAACGAAATCAGCTGGCCGCTTTCTCTAGACGGGCCGACATCTGTGCCACGGCAAGAACTCCTCACGCAACATCAGCAGCCCCAGCAAGCACAGTCTGCCATATCATCAGAGCTTGGCATCTACGACACAGCACAGGCGTACCAACTGTTTTCCAACACGATCGACGGCGTCACCGAAGACAATGGCGACAGTCTGTATTCCACATCAGCGCAGTACAACGAAATTGGCTTGTCATCAGCCATTGAGCGACAGTACTACAGCCCGCAACACCAGCAGAGCCGCATTCAGCAGCAGTTTGAGCAGCAAATGTTCTTCAACAGCACCCAAACCGACGCCGAAAGCAGCGCACACCGGTTCAGCAGCATATTTGGTGAAGGCGGCGCGCCATCGCCGCTGATGACCGGCCTGTCGTACGTGCCCTACTACTTGCAGGGCCGGAGTACACCCCCCGGACCGCATGTGCCAAATTGGATGGCCCTGCCGCTAAACCTGCCTGTGTCCACTGAGATCGACAAGCTGGTCCTGATCACGGCATCGATGCTGGTCGAGAGGTACAGTGTGCACGAGCTCAACCACCCCGACTTTCCCAGCATTGAGGGCCACATGCCGCACCTGCGCACGCTCAACCTGCAAAAGACAACAGCCGCATCGACCAGTGCTGCCGCAGCCGCAGCGGCGCCTCTCACACCCGACGGCTACCGGCGGGGGCCCGTGTCTGCCGTCGGCAACCTGGCCGAGTTTATCGGCACCGACAAGAAAGGCAAGCAGCGCAAGATCTCTGAGAGCAAAAAGGAATCAGACATTGAGGCCGCCGCGCGCTCAAGCCCATTTATCGGCGCCGTCGCGAGCCATGTCGTGTGGATCAGCCCGCTCAAAAACCTCGCCGGCCGTCTGTCGTTTTTATACAAAATTGCCATCTTTTTGAGATGGTGCCTGTGCCCGACACGCGAGACGTACGAGGCGCTGCCCGAGTTTATGCGCCCGACGCCGCTGCAGCGCCGCATCCCGCACCCCGTGTGGGTCGACTTTATCATCTGGCCCGAGGCGCGCGACAGCATGATCCGCAGCGGCGACTACAGCTCGTTTGAGCTGTTCCGGTTCGTGATTGGCAACTCGATCACGATGAACTGGCCGTACCCCGACGATGCGAGCAGCTGCATTGTTAGCGATAAAACAAACAACCGGTTGACGTTTAACCCCGTCTTTGAGGCGCACATCCGCAACGTTGACAACTACTCTGTGACGCAGCAGGCGGCGGCGGTGTTTCCCATGCTGAGCAAGTATGTGCGCGTGTCGCCGGATGTGTTGTGATGTGATTTGATCTGTTTTGGCGTGTAATTTTGGGGTTATTCAAGTTGTCTGTTGTCTTGTTGGTCTTGGTCTGGAGTCTGCCTTGCCTTTGCTGTCTCAAGTCAGCATGGCGTTATGTTTTGGTCTTTGGGCTGGTTTTGAGGGCCGTGGTTGGCTTATGATACGGCGGATTACTCTTATGGGAATATTGGTTTTGTTCTGAAATAATTTATTATTCTGCATTATTTTCTGTCTAATGTCTGCTACTCACCTCTAGCTTGCACAACGCTAGACGGTCTAGACTCTGTCCTGCCTACAGCTCGTGCCCAGCCCTACGGCTTATACATGGCTTGTGCGTCTTGGCTGGAAGAGCACATCAGCTTGTGATACTAGGGTATATCAAGATATGAAAGCAAAACGTATACACGTATAAAAGCATTTCCGATTATGTTGAGACTGACGAGACGGATTCAGAGAGAGGCCATCACAGGTCAAGACAATAGATCCCAGCAGTCTGGGTCAGCTCTGATTGCCGCAAGAAAGCTATGCCACCACTAGTCTACCAGCTAGTCTTGTTTCGCATGCAGCTCTCTTAATCTTTCCGCTTCAGTTCACAGCTTGCAAGCCACATGGCAGTCTGATCGAATCAATTGTGATTCAGGTGGCATTATTGAATCGCCTTGAGCCAATCTTTTAATGTTTCACCCTATCGTCCACATCAGGGCGGCACAGCGAGGCAGTGCTTTTTGAGGCAATCTGAGCCTTCAAGACCATTCAAAGTAAAAATACTGAAAATTAACTCTATTTGACGGAAATTTCCGCGCTCACCCTCGTATACTGCAAATGGACATATCTTGATCCATCGATGCTACTGTGATACTGTACTACTGTGCTACAATACCACCAACAGTGCCTGTGATCTCACCTAGTCTGTCATCTTTAGGGCTGCATATGCCCGCTCTTTGCTTCTTTTCTTCTTTGTCGGTGCCGCCGGCTGGGCATTGTCAGCAACGATACCTAAAGTCATCTCATTGTGTGAGACAAACATTCTATTCTCACGATAGAAGAATGGTGATATAATCGGGAGTCTGTAATGAGAGTGACAGTAGCAGTCTTAGTGACATTGAACTCACCGCTGGGCTCGCCGTCTCACTTTGCAAATCACTCGTTGCAATGGCACGATCCCGCTACTTCTAAGCTTTATCAAAAATGAGCGGTGCGTTCTGCCAGTACACACAGCAAAAAGAAAACACAGCGTGGCATGGCCTTGGCGTCGAGCTGATACTGGAACTGCAAGCCACCACATCAAGCTGAGATTCCAACTCTATCCGACACGAGGGTATCACTAATCAACTTTTCAATGCTCGCCCGAGACCAGCCTGAATAGCAACCGGAACAGTATCTAGATCAATGTGCGCCTTTCGACATTCGCAGCTCCGCCAACTTGGATACAGAGTACCCTGTCTAATCTTCACCGGCCGCGTCTTCCGGTAGTACCTATCTCTACTAAACATGATCATCAAATAACATCAAATATCAGCCAGTATCTCCAAGATGCACGCAATACGCACACAAGATGCACCCGACATGCACAACCTTATTAATCAAAGATAGCCAGTAGGGTTCTAGAACAGGTTCTATCTCACACCTAAAGGGTTCGGTTCGAGCTTCGATACAATGTAACCGGGGTTCACTTGCAGCCCTTAGGTAATGAACCGCTCTTTCGACGAGGCCGACTGATAAACAGCTGTCGTAGGACTTGAATCACAGCAAGCAATCGTCGATGCAAAGTAGGCCGGGCAGCGGTGCACCCTCTCCGATACAGCTGTCATGCAGCTGCGCTATCTGGCGACTATATGATGCATACGGTGAGGCGGCTACGATGTACAGTGAGATTTCTACAACGCAATGAGTGCATCACACATACTACTGACCGTTACAGTACTTCCATGTCCCATCTCTCACTGCCAGAACAGTCTCCAACTTTGCCATGCCACCACTGGCCACCTTATTGGCTGCTCGAGACACACAAAATCATCGACTAGACCTCAACGGGGCTTATTCCGAAAACTCGCAGGGATTGCCTGACACCCTGCCTCTTTCAATCGCTCCCATAATTCAGTTGTTCTGGCGCTCTCCTCGTGGTGTTTTAACTTTTTTGATCCTTCAGCAGTCTGTAGTGTTCTCGGCCCCTGCTGACTGTTGTGTTCCTACATCAAACATTATATCCATATATACTCTGTGTGAAGCCGCACATGCTATATGTATCCTTACCCATGTCCTGTTGTCTGCATGGGATTGTCACTCGCTCAATATCAAAGGCTATGTCTTGGTATAAGAAAGAGGCTTTTCATCCGTCAGGAGCAAAGCCGGATTCTCCGTAAAACTCCGTTCTCTCGCCAAGCAAAAGCCCATCATCTCTCACTGTGTGTTTTCCAATCGCTCGGTACTATTTGCAAGCCAAACGCACAGCCCGCCACGATACATACTGCCTACGGGGCGGAGCGTCAAGGGTCGCAATGAAGATGAACGTACAAAGCAGATTCAGCCCTACGAGAGTAATATATCTGTCTTATTTTAAAAATGACTTAATAAAACATAATATAAAGGAAATGAGACGTGGAAGCCCCTTTCGACTCCAAGTGTAGATACCGGCTTACACCTCTCAGCATCCCAAGACTGCCCGGGGCACTATAATGCACAATATATATTGACAAATCTCCATCGTCCAAAAGGAGACATCCAGTCGTGTACGGAGGGCCACCATCAGGAAACTGATCTTGCGGAAGCTTGGACTCAACTCTATTTCAACGCATCTGCTTCGGCCGAGATTGTATTGCGCTCATATATCTAGACACCATCTCCAACGCACTCTTTTTGCGGTTCGGACACATTGCACACTGCGACTGCATCCCCACACAGCCAACATCTCAACAAAACACATCAGGAAGTTGCAAACCAGACACGGCACGGCTTTATAAATCAGCATTCCCATAGCCCAGGTGCAGGAAACATGGAACGAACACTGCCAGCTACTACCACCGGAGCACCACCTATGCAGTCTCTGTCGCCAGTACCACACATGACCGCCATTTCTATGGATATGGCTTACGACTCGCTGCCTCCATCATCGGCGCCCGCGATGTACCTCTCGCCGGGCCCGCTTATGCCGCTGGCAGCGCAAGATCTCCAGGTCTGCGTCCGAACGCCCCGGGCCGAGCGCGTCACGACCAGCTGCGGCGAGTGCCGGCGCCGGAAACAAAAGTGCGACCAGGGGCGGCCCTGCAGCAACTGCTCCAAGAGGTTTCCCCAGCCATCATGCGAATATAAACAAAACAAGTATGTGTTTTCCTAGTAAAACAATGCGAATATAGCTAATGGAAGACGCCGCAACCCGGCATTGGCAAGCGAGCCGGCGTTCAAGGTAGTGCTGCCGCACCTCAGCCACGGCTACCAATCACTCGATGGCGTGCGCAGCCCTATGTTTGTGCCTAGCCTCGGGCTCGGGCAATCGCACCACCTGGAGCAGCTGCAGTCACAACAGGCACATCAAACACACCAAATGCATCAGTCGCCACAACACTTCTGTGCTATGCCAGGCCAGGACATGCTCGCGGCGCCGCCCATGACACCGTTTCTAGGTCTCCCGCCACAGACGCCGCCTGTGTTTCCATCTTCGAGCCACAATATGCTTCAACAGCAGCACCATCAGCACTGGGACCTTTTTTCGACGGGCACGTCCGACGCCGGGTCCATGGAAGACGCCAGCAGCCAGGCCGACCTGTCGGCCGATCCGTCCATCGACCTCGACCTCGATCCCAACTGGTCAGGCCTCGATTTGCTAACCCCGTTCGCTGCCGATCTAAGCGGCAGCACCACGGGCCTACCGCTGACAGTGCCGCCACTGCTGCCGACACAGATTGCTACCACCAGCTCTCCAGATCTCGTTTTCGGTATGGGCCATCCCCTATAGCAGCCGCCTATACTTTTTCGATTCATGGCTAATGTCTCAGCATCGCCATACCACTGCGCCGCCGACATTACAAAGTGCTCCGCGACGGGTTTTGAATACTACGACCAGGGCGAATGGCCGATACCGCTGGCGATGGCGGCAATGAAAGAGTGGATGGCTTATACGCCTGGGTATGCTTCATAACATGGCCGTAAAAGATCGGCGACGAGGATATCATTGAGGTTGCTGGACGGCTTGGGTGTGTCGGATCCATCGAAATGGCTGGGAAGGGTAGGGGGGAACGTGACGATGGATGGGGGTGTCGAAGATGGTCAGCCGCCGCGGACGCAAATTGCTGACGATCAGCTATCAACTACTGCTCAAGTCGCCTTCAAGGACCGAAACGGCTATACTCACCTACTCTACAGGTTGCCTTGTTAAGAGGCGTGCTCTTAAACGGCAAGTCCAATTTCATCCACAGGAAGGGCAGCACGATATTTTGGGTGGCAGTAAGGGACTGCCGTGCATCACGATAGAGATATAATTAATAGAGTGTATTGTATTCATGTTTGTAGATAATGCTATCTTGAAAAAAATGCGAAAATGTAGAAAAATGGGAAACGGTTTGGGGGTGGCATATCGGCAAATCCAAACGAAGCGTGCGCCGCGATGGCTTCCTCTCACTGGTACATATTTCAAGAGTGGCATTTCATTCCCGGGCCGAGGCAGATGTAGACCGTAGAGAATGTACTGGGCGAGCTGTGCCCTGGGGGAGCTGTGCCATGTTCAGACGATATTCAATTACGTTGGTAATGAATGCGTTCACGGTGTGCCGATCCCCGGCATTCTCATCGCTCGGCAGGACGTTTGCTACAGTCAACCCGTTTCCTGTACGCGTCGCAGGTCTTGACTTGGTGCAGGTGATCCTAAGATTGCTATGCTTGGAGGAACACCACAAAAGGTAAATGTTAAAAAAAACAAAAAACACCTGAAAGATGCCACATCTGAGTGGTAACACAAAGCAAAAAAGACAAAAAGATAGTTGACAAGAGTGGGATTCGAACCCACGCCTTTTTCAAGACTAGCATGTTCAAGTGTCTTCCGAAGAAGAATCCTGAAGCTAGCGCCTTAGACCGCTCGGCCATCTTGCCATTAGGATGCTCGCATCTCATTGGATGCTGCTTGATGGAAATCCGAGCTCAATCAAGGCTTATGACCAGGGTCGTCAGAAGCCGGTGTAAGTGAACATGATCCACCAAGTTGGTGATGCCCAGACATGACTTCATATGACCTTGTCTTTTTTGGATTGCATTTATGTCTGTAGGACCAGACGGTGATTATGCTTCCTTTTTCTGCGTATCTTTTTATTTTGGCATTAATTCAGCTACAATATCGGCAATGCGTCAGAGCCATACTTCAGCATCATCGTCCACATATGAAGACTACCCACAGGATCTTCTTTCTCTGTTTGCCCTCCTGGTCTTCAGGCTCTACATCTGTCTGTACAAAGCCCTGCTTTTGTCATGGCTTTCCTTGTCATTTCTATGTCTTTTCTTTTAGTCGCACTTTTTCAATATCAGAACATCTCCATTTCAGCTTAGTCACTCTTCGTCTCGTCTTCTCCCGATCGCTCCTGCCTCTTTTGAGATGCATATGGTCTGGCTTATATAATCCTGATTCTGAGCCCTGATCGGTGTTTTGTTTTGAGCACCTTCCGTTTGCCTTCTGCATTGTCCGCAGAAATTTCTTCATCCCAAAACCTGGCTACAAGTCACACCCAATATTGTTTACGACGACATCCCTCAAAGACCTACACACAATGTGCGACCGCCGCCTGCCTGGAGACGCCAACAACATGCGCGACACAAAGTGTGTCCGCAACTTTGACGGCCTTCCCGGTCCCGAAGACCTGGGGGTCGCTCCAGACAGAAACACTCTAATGTGTTTCAACAACGAGGGCGGAGGTGACTTTCGCTGGGCGTACATTGGTGAAATCACTGACATTGAACGCCTCACGCGCAATGTGCTGATCACCAAGGACCAGGCCGGCAATTCCATCATTGTCGCCTTCTACACACCTGGCAGAGGCGAGGAGGTCGCAACAAGCCTCAAGGTGGGAAGCACAATCCTTGTGTGGAAGCCTGTCCGCCACGGATTCCTGGATGGTCGTCTTGGCATCCGCGTGGAGGACATCACGAGTGTGACGGTAAGCTCCGAACAGACGGAAAGCTATAAGTCCAAATTCTGACTTAGACAGATGTTCCCCATGAAGCTGGACAAGCTTCTGGAATTCAGTGACACCATTCCTGCTCTTCTGGCTGCCCAGAAGATGCCCGAGCAGACGTGCCAGACGTGCAGCCGCAAGGGCACCGATCTCAAGTGCTGTGGAAGATGCCGTCTCTTCTGGTACTGCAACGCCGTAAGTATAAGTGGCACTCTCACTTAATCAATTTCCGTACTGACAACATAGGACTGCCAAAAAGCGGCTTGGCCTGCTGGCCATAACAAGGAGTGCTCGATTCTCAAGGCCGGCAAACTCCAGTCGTACCTCGAGCTGGACTTTGGTGATTGGACGGACTCTGACTCTGACTAGATGTGAAAAGCAAAAGGCCTCAGGATATGATGAAAGGACAGTTTGATATCCACAGTGCTGTGCGACGCTGGCGTGTCTGCCAACGTTGACCATACTTGATTTATCCTCAGGAGAGGCGCCTTGAGTCGGCCATTTTGGCAGGACATATATGTATCTAGTATGTAGATAAGAGGCAATATTTCGCGATCTCTTTACCACCTATCGAATACAAACAGTGCCTCTTATTTTCTAGATGCAGAGTGAATAATAAGTGTATCGTTAATGCAGTTACGGCTTGTCAGCCCTTGCCATTAGTTTTCAGTATTGGATGCGCATGATTGATAAATAATTCGAGATATGTGCCGCTTCATTCAGACTAGCACTTCTTGATACGTGCATTTCGTTAGTCAGGTCTCTCGATTGTTCAGACAAGAAATCATCAAAGCACAAAGCAAAAGAAATGTTAAAGAAAAATTGATTTTAAAGTGACCTCGTTCTGAATCACTGCTCACAAACCAGTGATGAAGCAGCCATGAACTCATCAAGCAGGCGTGTTGTTTGCTGTGACTGTATATTATTGAGTTGACTCTGACTCTGGCTTCAAGATTCCCTCAACTGGTTGTCATATTCATCTTGACTCAGTTGCTCTCATACAATACAAAGTTTGTATAAATGTAGATAGAATACTCACCTTCTGTTTGTATTTCCGTTCAGGACATCCATCAACCAAAATGAGTGCCGAAGAATTCACTGCACCGGCACCGGTGGAGCGCCGGTTCCGGGACAGGGCCAATGCCCGCTCATTCTACTACCTACCCAGCCTCGAGCTGATTGCTTTTTACACAATGGCAGCACCCCTGCGTCTGCAGGAACCCCGATTTCGAACCTCGCTTCCGTGGTGTTTCCTGGGCCAGATCGTCCTCGTCAGATCTCTCTCGCCTGTCATTGCCTTTGTCGCCGACCGCGATGAAATGATCGTCACTGTCGCCTTTTCGTCTCGATGCGGTGGCGGTGAAAGCATTCCGCGGGAGCTGCTCAGGCCCGGCAACACGATCATGCTGATGGGCGCCTATCAGCATGCCTTCCCCAACAAGATGTACGGCATCATAGTGGGTAACATGGCGAATGTCTCGGTATGTTGTTTCGTGTTGCTCGCAATGGCGTCTGTCACTAACACCACAGGTATTTCCAATGCCCATGGATGACATACTCGACCTCAGCGAAAAGGTACCAGAGTTTGTTGCAGCACGTCAACGTCGTATGAAGACGTGCCACGGGTGCAACAATAAGGGCACCAATATGATCTCTTGCGATAAATGCGAAATGGTGTACTACTGCAATACTGTGAGTACTTGACGGAGATAAGTTGCTTCATTGGTATGGACAAATAGTGAATACAGTACTGACAAACACAGGACTGCCAGGTCCGTCATTGGTCCACCAGGCACGGCAACGAATGCAGTGTCCTCAAGCAAGGAGAGCTTCAGAGTGTCATAGAGAGAAACTGGCCAGTGCCTGTTGCGCCTGCACGGCCTAACAAAAGACGCCGATAGCTTCTTGCAATGTGATTGACTGGGCTCTTGGTCTCGAGATAGCACATGTCAGCACAGGAGATATCTATCAGACCACGCAGCCTCAAGGACAAATCTTGACGATAGTCCAATGAAAGCAGCTGTATGGCCGCCTCCAGCCGTCAGATATCTCCAGACAATATGCAGACAAGACGAAGTTTGGGGTGCAACCATACGGTCCGGCTGACTACCCCACGTCTGACCCCTGTGACTGGGGTCCATCAGCAACCGGGCTTTCTTTTTTTGTTCCCTTTCTTTTCTTTTTGTTCTTTTCTTCCATTGTATTATTCTTTCTCGTCTCTTCTCCACGAACAACTTGCCGGCGAGCCGTGTCCGTCTTACTATCGCCAAATCAGGCAGGTCGAATTGTTTCTCCTCCGTTATTCTCACTTAGTTTCCTGCTAGTCTACCCACCAATTTCATTTCTTGTTCGTAATGTTCTACATATTTTGTAATAAAGCATGCTTCGCCGCGAACTGTAGAGAGTTTTCGTATTCTCGAGTGATGAGTACAGTGACGAGTATTACGAGAGTCGGGTAAGCCACGTCCGCACCTGCCTTTTTGGGCCTTCTCTGCGCTGGATTTGATCGCCGATTCTGGAGGAAAGCAAGAAAGAGCTACCGTCAAACCTTCCACACTAGAAGTGTTCTGAGTTCGCCAAATGAAGAAAGAAGAACTCGTGCGTACCTTCTCAGCCAGAAGTGCGGCAGAAGTACAAGTTAGAGACTCGGACTTAAAAGCATCTCCCGGTAGCACACGTGATTTTGGAGGCAAGAGTAAGCAGGCACGAGAGCTTTGTGCGCCTGCCTCCTCATTCCTATTTTGTGCCTCCTCGCGCCCTTCCCATGGTCTTTTTTGTCTCCTCATTCTCACCTCTTTTCATCTTCTGCCTCACAAAAAGACGATAAATAGGCATTGCTATCCGCGTTCTTCACGATCCCTCTACCGCGAATGTGCAAAATATCGACATTGTGCAGATCCACCGACTTGCTCCTCAATTGAGCAACAATTACAACGAATCGTCGCAACTCCAAGGTGTGTTTCTGTCTCATATCTGCCCATCGATCCTTTTTCCAATCGCATGCATGGAGCAAGCAAGCCTTTCGAATCATCTCCATCCTGTCCACGGCAATGCGCCTGCGAGGCACTTTTGCACGTTGCAGCATTACCCCGGACCAAGCCCAGAGTGGCCAAGCCTCCAGAACAAGCTTTTGCCAAGCCTCAACGACGGAACGCCAAGACTTTGCTTCAACTGCCGGCGCTACACTGATATCGCTGATTCTGTAATTGAGGTCTTATCTAACTTATCAGTGATTCAATTTTGAGTAATTGAAGTTTGGAAACACTTTTCAAAATGACGAAACAAATCGGGGTTTCTCCCAACAACAGCGACGGCAGCGTCCTCAACCCGCCAGCCGGCGAGAATGTCGGCGCGATTGACTCTGACACTGTCAGGCCGCAAGAACGCCCCATCCACGATTCCAGAGTCACATTCGAGGAGTACTTCTACTATGCCAAGGAGACGCGCCTCGAAGAAGAGAAACAGCCGCTCACAGACTATGAGACCACATTTTGGTCCCTTATCTTCCCGCCCAAGTCGGACGCCGGCGTGCAGCCCACAGCCAAGATCGAGAGCGAGGCTGCGGCCGAAAAGACCGCCCAACCTGGCCGCAAGAACGGCGCTGCCGTCTCCGATGAAGAATGGGCAAATGCATCGCGTGCTCTGCGCACTGCCACACGCGGTGCCGTCTTCTACCTGATCACGACCGACATTCTCGGTCCCTTTGGTCTGCCCTATGCCTTTGCCACCATGGGCTGGGGCCCTGGTATTGCCCTGTTTACTGTTTTTGCCGGCCTTGCCATCTACTCTGGTTATCTCCTGTGGGACACGTTCATGGGCCTCGATTCCTACCAGTACCCCATCCGCAGCTTTGGTGATCTGGGCTTCCGCCTCTACGGCCCCTGGATGCGCTACCTCATCAACAGCCTACAGTCCATCCAGCTGCTTCTCAATGTCGGCCTCATTGTCATTTCCAACGGTGAAGCCCTGTCGCAGGTCGCCAAGTTCAAGCTGTGCTTTGTCATTTGCTGTCTGGTCTGGGCCATTGTCGGCTTTATCGTGGGCCAGGTCCGCACGCTGCAAAAGTTTGGCTGGCTCGCCAATGCTGCTGTCTGGATCAACCTGATCTGCATGTTTATCACCATGGGCGGTGCCGCTCACTCGCCGCCCAACTACGCCGGTACTGGGTCGTCTGCAGGTGCAACCATCTCTGGCGGAAGTCTGGTCACGCCCAACGCGCAGGGAGTCTACCCGGCTGTGCAGACGAGCGGCGGCATTCCTGACACTGGCGGCTTCATTGCATCCGTGTCTGGTGCCATGCAGGCCATTTTCGCCTATGGCGGCTCCATGGTCTTTCCGGAGTTCATGGCCGAGATGAAGCGTCCCAAGGACTTTTTGACGGCCATGTGGGCTGCTCAAGCCTTTATCTACTTTTGGTACATGTTTTACGGTCTGTTTATTTACGGCTACCAGGGCCAGTACACAGTCAACCCCAGCTACCTCGGCATCAGCAACTACGGCATCCAGACAGCCGGCAACGTCTTTGCCATGCTGAGCGCTGTCATTGCCGCTGCCCTCTACGGCAACATTGGCATCAAGGTCCTATACAACAACGTCCTTGTCGAGATCTTCCACGCACCGCCCCTGACGACTCGGTCCGGCAAGTTCTTCTGGGTTGCCCTCATTCCCGTCTACTGGGCGATCGCCTTTGTTCTTGCTGCCGGTATTCCCAACTTCGCCGGTCTTACTTCCGTTGTTGCGGCCTTCTGTATCCTGCACTTCACCTACACTTTCCCGCCGCTTCTGTCGATTGCATTTTTGTCTAGGAAATACGCCATGGTCCCAACTGAAGATTTCAACCCCGGTACCGGCTTCGTCTCTAAGGAACTGGCGGCAGGCGATACCCGCTTCAAGCGCTTCTGTCGTGGCTTCATGTCGCGTGAACGCTGGTGGCTCAATATCCTCAATGTCTTTTACGCCCTGGGAGCGCTGGCCCTGGCCGGTCTTGGAGCGTATGCCTCGATTATGACGCTCCGTGAGGCATTCAAGAGCAACCGCACCACATCGTATGTCTGCAAGAGTCCTCTGGATGGTTAAGTAATGCTGTTTACAGCAGTCAGTCTACAATTTTGGTTAATAGTTTGACCATATATTATTTTTGTATCGCAATATATCGTCTTTATGCATTTAATCCCTTCCTTTGCCTTTTTAAAATCATTAATTACTGGAATTTAATTCAATATCAGCACACAAAATAATGACATTCCGACGAAGTAGGTGCTACTGACTATTTGCGTCGGTCACTTCCTGCTTTTCTTGGACGAGGCTGCAGGTGCATTGTTCTTGCCAGACCACACCGCATGTAAACAAATACTATCACGACATGCCGGTGCGTCGACTTACAACCATCATCACTCCATCACCCACCTACACAAAGTCTTCCGCATCCCTAACGAGTATCATTATCTTCTTTCAAAACATTAAGCTCATCTACGACTTAGCCATGGAGCAGATAGAACAGCTCGAACAGCCCGTGGTTGAGGCAAAGCGGTCGACGCCGACCATCAAAAGCATCAAAGCACGATTTCGCATCCAGCCCTCTCGATGGTTAGTCCGGCCAAGAAGATGGTTCCGTGCGGCTTTTGAACAAGGCCCTGAACAGATTCTGCCGATCGGGCTCGTCTTTGGTATTCTCGTCTCTATGGGCTCTCTCGCGTCGTCGGCCGCAATGCTATACCTGCACTTTCCTGTTCATACAGTCTTCTGCCAGGAACAAAAGGTCGGCGGCGACCATCCCAAGTCTCAGGCAGCATGCTACCCCAACTTCTTTGTATCGACTTGGCTACTGATCTTTGCCGCATCGGCAGTGTCTGGCCTCTTCTACACCTTTCTCGGTGTGCAGCAGGAGCAACTCCGTCTCCGCCAAGGCGTCGCCATGGGAGGCTCTTTTCTCACAATGGTTCTGTGGATGTCAACTGTTGTGTTTGGTTTTCTGCCGGCGCAAGTCAGCATTGCTCCCAATAGCAACATCAACAGTGCGTCGCCCGTGCCGTATGTTCACGCATATGGCATGCTCAGTTCGTCAGTCGAAAACTACATGTACGCGCACAACAAGTCACAAATGCCATCCGAGTCAGCAGCCACTCACGTCAATTCGGGAGAGCTGGTATAGGTTATCGGCGGCGGCATGGGAACCCCCACAAACTCATCCGCGTTTCTCAAGGGCCAACCTGAGAGACCCCCCGCTTTGATTGCGTCAGTCTACCGCAAGACCGGCGGGACAACCCAGTTTGCATACGCTACCGACGAACTTGAGCCAAAGGAAAAGAATTCAGCAAGAGTGCCGCGCCGTGTGGACGGGCCCGCAGCCCAGAACAACACAACGAAGGCGGGCAAGGAAGATGGCGTCGATGCTCCAGAAAAAGCCCAGACCAATACTCCATCCGGCCCGAAGAAGATGATTGGGAAACAGCAACGCTCTCAGCCCGATGCCAAGCCGGCACACCGGAATATCTACGGCAGCAAGTTCTTCTACCAAACAGAGACCAAGATGGCACTTGCCACGGCAATCCTTGCGCCTGTTTCTTTGTAAGTGTTCTGCATCCTTGGAATTGCTCTCAAGTCTAACTAGAACAGTGTCGTTGCTTTCAATATATTCCTGCTGCTTGGTGCCTATCCATTCATCTGACGGGCAGACGGTCTCCAGTAGCCGTGGTGGTATATTCTCTCGGGCTTTATGATTGCCAGTCTATATTGATCCTACTGCCACATGTGTAATGTAGCACAAAGATAAGAAGTACTCTCCATTTCCAGACGAAGCCGAGACCAATGTGATGTGTAGGAACGTGCGTGGCGTGGGGTTGTGCATCATTTCGCTGCAGAGTACTGACTGCTACACAGCATGGTCTCACGGCGTGCTATCTCGTGGCGACTGCAGTAGCAAGAAGTAGAAGTCTGTTTCAAAAATAAAGTTGTCAAAAATGACAAAAAAAAGTAAACACCCGATATGGGGGTCGAACCCATAACCTTTGGATTAAACTATTCGTACTGTTAGTCGAGATCTACGAGGGATTGAGTAGAGAGAGGAGAGAACATACAGTCCAACGCGCTAGCCGATTGTGCCAATCGGGTCAGAAGTGTGAGGATTTTTGATAATTATTGACATCTATATGAGGGCGAAAATGGTCACGTGGTCGATGCAAGTTGGTGATGTTTCTGAATAACTCCCATCACCAAGCCAATCATCTACTATTATACACTGAGATAAATTTGCTTTTATTCAAAAACTTTGAGCAATATCTAGATGGCACGTCTTGATTACTTATGCTCTTATTCCTGCAGAATATGTGTGGTCAGATGCTAGATGCAGGCTCTGTTTATATTCAACATCATCAGATCAGTATCCTTTTTTAGGGCGAGGCTTTCCCTATCGCGTTTGGTGTTGGCAATTATGAGTCGGTATTTATTTTTAAACATTTTTGTAGAAATACTAGTAAGCACAGATGAGCCTTCCGGTGAGCAAGGCTGGCCAGCTCCAGTTCACTCACTCTAACGAATGATTTCCTTAAATCGTGTGCTCATGGCTCATGCCAATATCTAATATGCCTGCAGTGGATTCAATGGCACACTGATGATCTGATTCTGTTGATTTGCGCCCCTGGGGCACAGCGGGTAGTCAAATTAACCATAAATACGGCGTATTGCTCCCAGTTAAAAGGTTGCCTAGAATCTACTGAGTACAAGATGAGCACCCAAAATAGCGCCCCGTTACGTACGTTTCTCGTTGTAGTCAAAAGACTGCGAACACGGGAGTACGGATATGAATACTACTACGACACAGCCACAATCTTTGTTTTGGGTCTGGATACTGGGACTAGATCGCCAAAGATCAGATCAGAAACATTGTTACAAAGTGAGACCTCCAATTGCAGGGATGCCTGTACTTTTGCAAGACATTATTCTAGAGTAGAAGAAAGCCGCAAAACAAAGAGTGACATTCCCGTATTTGTACCAGTCTTTGCCAAGCCTTGATCGTTGACGCCTGTAGCGATCAGCCTCGCCGCACTGACTGGGTCAGTGGGCAGCGACGGCGTCAGGCTGAAATTTGGCGTTTCTTTGGCTTGGTTTTTAAAGAGTCAAAATAAAAAATAAATACACGTGTGACGAAGTGATGGAAGTCGGGAATAGTGACGAAGCGACGGCTTATGCATGTGATACGCCGTGAGACGGAAGACCAGGAAGAAAGACGGAAGAAGGCAGAACAGGGCGGGAACAGCACTGTCTTTGCAGCCGCTCCGAGCACGCGCTATATTCGGGTGTACTCTTGATTCATTGCTGTTGTCTCTGCTCGTCAAGTTAGATGCCGTCCCCCAACCCGCACACATAATATTACGTTTTCTTGTGACAGACCCTGAATGGTGATATGTGGGGGACCGCAGTTGTAAGTCGATCCTTGGGTGGGAGGAGCAGCGAGTATGAGATGTGAGAAGAGTAAAAAGGGAAGAATTAAAGGCAAAAGACAAAGACAAAGTGCAGCTTATGCGGGAGAAAAGTGACCAGACATCCTATTGGTGCGAGCTGGGCTGTCTCACTGCAGTTGTGCAGTTTGACTTGTGTGCTTGTGCTTGTGCTCATCCGGCTCGGTCTCTCTTTCTCTCCCTTCCCTGCATTCCCAGATTTGTATTCTACGTTTCGCACAGACCAACGTAGAATGTATTGCCTGTACATACGCAATAGAACACTCAAGGAAACGGGACGGACAGCAGCCTCGTGGTGCCCAATGAGTGAGGATGGGGTAATGTGTATTACCCCATTCAGGTAGAGCTACAGCATCCGCATTATTGGAGCTACTCAATAAATTTATGTTCAGAGTGAAATTGAAGCTGTTGGATCTTTGACCTTGATCCAGAACCATTCGTCTCTTCTTCTCCCAAGTAGACAAGAATGCTTGCGTCAGCCTTCGGTACTTGGAAGGGGCTGAGGGCAAGTAGACAAAAGGGGCGACAGCGAGAACAATCACAACGACGAGGCAAAGACAAGGCCGAGAATGGTGGCGTTGAGAAAGGCTAAAAGCACGGCTGGCCAGGGATCACTCGGACGAGACCACATGAGCACTTCCTGTCTCGCCTGTACAAGTCAAAGTATGCATGCCCAAGTGATCGGTCCAGTAGCTTCTCCAGTTTGCTTGGTTGCCAGCGTGGCACAACGACAGCCTATCTTTTGTACAGGCACATGGATTGCATGCTTTAGTTGCTTGATCAGAGGGCCCTTGTGAGATATCTGGAATCGGCAAGCCGTGCTGCTACCAAGTAGAGAGGGGCATAGAATGATGGAAGGTCGACCGAAAAGGCAAAGCGCGCCGAAGAACAGCAAAGAGCTTTCAAAGGATTTAAACGGAAGGGTGTGTTGCATCGTCCTGGGTTCGCTTGATCCGGTTGATTCTGAGTGGCCTATCAGTGCGGTCCGGCATGTCTATTACAGGGCAAACTCACCAAACAAACCCTGATGGATGGATGCACACACAGGAGTACAAGAACTGTACCTTGCCAGCCGAGAGTCGATGTAGATGTACCCAGATAGGATACAATGCAGCGTATGCATAAGCATGGACGGGTCGGACCCCTCACTCTCAGTACCTACGTTTGAACCTGCTCACCGCGATTGAGTTAATGTGAAGAACGATGTCGACGGATGGCATGGCTTTGTGAAGTAAAGCTGGTAGGGACGGGAGTTGAACAGGGACAGGCTGGGTTGAAATGTCAGTGCGCAGGTGCCGATCGTGTTCAACAACAACGGTCATCGAGATGATAATGGGCGCCTCGTGATGGACTTCAGCCTTTGACCCTAGAATCCTCGAGCTCAAGGCGTGAAGCACGGCGGTATCTTCATGCAGGTGGGGAAAGGCTGCAAGGTCCAATGACTGCGTGCATTGTGCATTTGGCTGCAGCGCTGGGGCGAAACTCGGTGTTGGCCTCCGTGAATGAAGGATTGGGGAAACGGCAAGGCATAGAGTTGAGGGGCATCGTGATGAAGCGATGTCGGGGTTACTGTTGTCAGAGTCATTGCTACAAAAATTGCCAAGAATATCACACGTGTGTATCCCCATGACTTTCCCAGTATAGAAGGCATGGCAGTTGCACCTTCCTCGACACAATACATGCTTGCAAAACTCCCAACTCAAATAGAAGGCGCGACTCGAAGTGTCTTTCCTTCTCTGTCGATTCTGCAATGGCGGCAGGCACAGCCGGGGCCAACGGGAGGGCCTGCATTTCGGCTTGCATTTCAGGCCAGACAGGCACATGTTTGCTGTCTGCTGCAGTGCGGCGGCGTGGAGCAGTGTCTGTCCAGTGTGCCCTGTGTATGGCTTGGCTGGCCGGACCGTCTAGGCTCATAATAGGCTCATAGCCTCTAGCTCTGACTGCTAGGCTGGGCTAGGCAAGCCATTCGTTCTCCATCCGCTGGCACTCCACGCTCCCCATCCATCTAGTCCTTTCAGGCCCCTCTTAAGCCCCTCAATCTCGGAAGGAGCTCTGCGCATTCTTTATATTAGCGCATTTAGCACCTGCAATTATTGGTGCTTTGGGTGGCTCGGTGGAGAGGCCAGGCAGGATACGGCTGTACGAGTGGGAGCGAAAACGAAGATGAACCGCAAGGCTCGAGCATCTCACACTCTGTACTGAGCAAAGGATCAGGAATCTGACTGACTGAGACGGAAGCCAATACTGCACACAATTCTCACTGGATGACATCTATATTCTCACCGCCGTCCAGCTGGCGCATATTGTATCCTACTCAGTATACGAGCTGGTGGCTGCGCCAGATTGCCAAAGTTATCGACGGGTCAAGAGATGCAGCCGCGTAGACGAGTGTAAAATGTCCAGAGCACAAAAATCTCCAGCGAAACAGATCGTTGGAAAACATAAAACAAAGCAGACGGCGCTGGCCGCCGTGGAGTGCGCGCAATTAAAGTTAAATACAAAATAAAAGCCAAAATATATGGGCTCCACCTTACACAGCTGGCGCCGATTGTACGAGGCTTTGCGCACGCTGTCCGGTGCCTCGGATTGGTTGCAGGGGTCCACTCCTCCAACTAGCGAGGAGAGGCTAGGGGCAGTGAGGAAAGCTCAAAACAGCAGGCGCAGCCCGCGTACCCAGACGCAAAGTTGTTGTCCACACAGCCTTACGCCAGTCGCTCCTTCCTTCTGGACCTTCTCTGCCCTGGTTGCTGAGAGAAGGCTAAAATGTGCGGAAAATAATAAAAGCAGTTAAAGTTGATGCTATTTTTAATTGTGAAAACAGCCGGCAACCCACAAACACCGAGCTGGCACCTGCCCATAGTGGTATTAGTGACACCGCCAGCAACCAGCAACCTGTGACCACTGGCCAGTGAGAAGCCCGCAAGACGGGGTCGCGACTTCCTGTTCTGTAACAAGTTGACAACAGGGACCTGGCCCAGCGCTACTCTCTGCTCCGCCCTGCCCTTTGTAGCTGCCTTCCACGCCTCGCCTCGCTTCATTCCCCCCCAACTTCTCGCTCCTGCCTGCTCCTCTGCTCCTGCCTTCCCCCAATCGATCCCCAAGGCTCCCTCTTTCCCCTTCTGCCGTTGTTCCCTATTCGGCCTTTGTAGCCCTTTTTGCCTGCCTCTTGCCCTGTCCGGCGCCTTCCCTTGCCTCCCCCTAGTTTCGCAGCCTTTCCCTCATTCTCCTCTTTTCCACGTTCTTCCCAACAACCTCGCCAGCCGCCCTCCTCACTGCTCCTCTCACCTCCTCTCTGTTGTTGTGTTGTCTACCACCACCGCTTTTGGCGTCGCAAACCTGTCCAATTCGTTCTCCATCGCACGGCTCGACGATTCACGCGCTCTTTGCGTCCTTTTTTTCCTGCTTCGCTTTGTTATTTCTTCGTTACTACCCGCTTCTTTCCGGATCGCCGGCTTCCACCTCTTCAGACCCCGTCGACTTCTCCGTCTGTCCTGCGCCCGTCCTCTACCACCCCGTCGCATCCGTTCTCGACTCTGGTTCGCGACTCGCTACACCTGCTCTTCTCGCACGCCTTCTTGCCCCGGCTTGCTCGACCACAGACCGCATGTTTTCGTCAATTGCCGAATACCCCGTCTACACCTTTCTGTCGCGAACTAAAACTAGTCGCACGCCCTCGCAGCCCGACACACTTTAGCCCACCGCGCATCTGTACCTTTTCCCGATATCCTCAGTGTGCCAATGGATCCCCCAAACAAAAAGCGCCGTCTGGCGCCCAAGCTCGCCGACCTTCCGCCCTCGGCGCAGCTCGGCGCGCATTCTGTGGCCGACCAACAAGTGAGTTTCCGCTGCAAACCGGCTTCTCGGCACAGGGAGCAAGAAAACCACGCCAATGCCGCGCAATTGCATATACCTTCAGTGTCTGCCTTTCCGTGCACGGCGTGCGCGCATAATAACTGCTGCCACCAATATGCAGCCTTGCCGCATGTGCGCATTGCTCTCACTCGCCTACGCCACTTCTGCACCAATTCTTCACCAATCCGCATCTTGGCCGGCTGCTCGGCAATCGCTGCGCATCCCGCCTCGCCGCGCAATTTTTACTCACTCTGCACAATTGCACATACTAACTGAACAGGCACATCTCTCGACCGACACCGCCTCAATACCATCTGCCCACGATGCGCAGCCACCCCCCTCGACTCCTGGAGCTCCCGGCGGCAACTTTGAACGGCAGGACTTTGAGGCCTTTGCGAAACATCTCCAGGATGCTGCCATCTACATCTACAACCAGGGCCAGAAAGTGCCGTATGCGCAAGTTTCTGTGCTGCTCCTCAATTGGGACGAAGACCCCGTTTCTGCCGCCAAGGTTTCTTCTCTGGAGCGCGTCCTCCACGAGCGCTACAACTTCCGCACCGAGCGCTGGGGCATCCCCTTCGTTACCAACCCCGAGCTGAAATTGAACAACAAGATCTCCGACTTTGTCCAAAGCCAGGATGGCGCAGATCATCTGCTGATCGTCTATTACGCTGGCCACGGCTACAATGCCTCCGACAACCAGCTATACTGGTCATTGTAAGTTTTCAACAGATTCATTCGTTTTGTTGCGCGGTTTCCACCAATAGCTGCACCACACAGCCTCACCAAGAGCTTGAGCTCGGCGTCTAGCAACGGACCACCCGCCCACATCTGCAAATTCAAAATTGCAGTACATGTGATACAGAGGATTGGCAGCTAACACTCTAAAAGTAGCAACGCCCATGAAGACTTGTCAAAGCTCAAGTGGGAGGGTGTGCGCACTGTCCTGGACAACGCTACATCCGATGTTCTCGTGCTCCTCGACAGCTGTGCCCCGATAGATGCGCCTACTACCGGCAAGAGTGGCACGAAGCAGGTCATTGCCGCTTATGGGCCAGGGCTTAATGTGCGCGATCTCGGCGCGCACCACTTCACAGCTTACCTCGAAGACGCATTGAACAAGCTTGGCAGTGGCCGCCCTTTCAACTCCAAGCAACTCTACAAGGAGATTGCTGCCGTCCAACAAGCCCGCGAGCGGTATTTATCACCACCGCAGCCCGTTTCGAATGGACCCTGTTTCTTCTCTTTTACCCCCGGCAAGGATCAGGTCATCGACCTGGCCCCGATGCCAAGAGGCCTGCATTCCTCCCCTCGGAATGGCTCGGGGCCCGATTCCAAAGCGCATCGCCGTCCGTCACAAGAAGTGCCTGTTGTCAGCCCATCAGCCGTGTCGGACATGGTCTTTGATGAGGCTCACATGCTTGTGTGCACAACCTTTGTTGGCGAAGCCAATGCGGATATGGCCAACTTCAAACAGTGGCTCGCCAACACGCCCGTTCTGGCATCAAGAGTGTCTGTTGAGGGAATGTTTCTCGGCCCTCCCACTGTTCTGATCATTTCAGTCCCGCAGTCTCTTTGGGCTCTTATTGAGCACGACAAGATCTGCTTTTCTCTTGGCTATGTCAACTCTCACAACCTCCTCCACCTCTACAAAGACGTGATGAAGGTTTCCACGTCTGTACCGGAGCTGGCCCCTTCTCCCTACTCGTCTGCGTCCCGCCCTGCGGCTGCACCGGGTGCAACATTCGGCCCGAGCCTCAGTGCATCATCCACAACTCTGCCTCCTTTGGCAGCTGTGCCGGCCTTTGCGCAGGATATGGATGAGAGTCGTACCATGCCTGACGCGCGGAAATCCATCAGCAGCAGCACCCACTCGCCGCCTCACCGGAGCGACTTCCATATGCCGCCTCTGCAACAGCAACGCTCACAGCCGCAACAGCCACAGCATGCGCAATCGCTCCCCCCGCCGCCATCGCCTGCTTCTCATCAGCACCAGCACCACCCACACCACGCTCATCAACAAGTGTCGCCGCATCACCAGCAGCAGCATCACTACACCTCGCCCCCGTCCGAAATTACGCTACCACCGATCTCACACGCACAGCAGCCTCTCCCCCACCCGGTGACCCACCGCCGACTCTCACACCACCTACCGCCACCTATTTTCCACGATGCGCCGATAGTCGCTCCTTACGAGCCCAATGGTGTTAACCGTCGAGAATCACTGCCGCAGATCCAGCAATCCTCCTCCATGCATCACTACCCTCAGTCTCACTCACATACGCTCCCGCCTATCAGCTCGCTAGGCGGTCCCATCCCGCCCAAGGATGATAACGAAGACTCGGCAGAAATGAAGGAGGCCGCGGAACAGCTCAAGGCCCTGAGCCGCCCTTCCAACGGAGCCGGGAATGATGCAGGCAACGGTGCCGCGAATGGAACTGGGTCACCCCCCTTCCCCATGAGCAGCCACCTGTCCAAGATCGCGCAAGATGTGATCAAGTGCCAAGCAGATGAGCCGGCTCCGGAGGATGCAGAGATGAAGAATGCCGGAGATGAGTCTGGCCTGTCGGCATCTGCGAAAAAGGCAAAGCCCAGCAAGGATTATCGCTTCAAGGCGGCCAAGGACACAAAGGCAGCTCGTGCGCGGTCACGGTCCGATATCATGCACACCCAAAATCTACCACCACTGCTGCCGCATGGCAAGCAGGAGGTCCAGTGCCAGTACTGCAGCCACGAACCGTTCAAGGACCCGTCATCACTGCGGAAGCATGTCGCTTCGGCACACACCCGCCCTTTCCCCTGTGCCTTTTCCTTTGCCGGGTGCACCAGCACGTTTGGCTCAAAGAACGAGTGGAAGCGGCACATTGCCTCACAGCACTTGTGTCTGCAGTACTACCGCTGCTCCGATTGCGCACAGACGGGCGGGGACGGCAAGGCCAACGAGTTCAACCGCAAGGACCTGTTCACCCAGCATCTCCGTCGCATGCATGCCCCGCCCTCTATTCGTAAGGCGATTCAGAAGCGCGACGGCAAGCCCGAGACGGAGTGGGAGGAATACGTCAAGGAAATGCAAAAGACATGCTGCATTATCAGACGGCGCCCGCCGCAGCACTCTTCGTGCCCTCGGCCCCGGTGCACCCGCGTTTTTGAGGGTCGCAGCGCTTGGGATGAGTGGACAGAGCACGTCGGCCGCCACATGGAGAGCGGTGACGCTGAGAATCTGGGTGTTGACAGTCTCTTGGTCTCCTGGGCGCTCAAGGAAGGTATCATCTCGTGCGACGAGGATGGTACGTACCGGTTGTCGAACCCCATGGCTGGAGGAACCGGCAGCGGTGCTCCAAATGGCAACGGCAATGGCTCAGGCAGCTACGAGGGTGCAGGTCCCAGTCCTTCAGCACCCCTCGCTACCGCTTCCAATGCCAGCCCTATGAAGAATGGCGAGAGTACAGCTTCTGGCCTCAATGGCCGTTCCTTGTCCAGCGGCAGCCTTGTCGGCGAAGACAGCACAACCAATGATCGCGGCTCCCTTGCCGAGATCTCCAGTGCGGCTTTTGCCATTGCCAACGCGCGTCAAGACCAGTCCCATCTGCCGCCAACGCCGCCTCTCACGACGCAGTCGTCGTCAGTGCAGCCGAGAAATGGAAGCAGTGCAAGTGGCGACTTGAATCCCGACGAAGATGCATTGACGGCCATGGCGGCCATGGCAGCTATGAATGCAGCATCTTTGCCAGCCAGCATCACTGGCACCATTCGGGACTCCCCCCAGCGCATGGACACGGACGCCCCAACCAATGATGAAGCCAAGACCATCGAGGCCGTTGGCCAGGCTATATTGGAGCTTACTAGGGTCGAGCCGGCAGCGCCAGCGGCATCGCCATCTCCAGCAGTGCCCAACAGTCGTGCAGAGGAGTGGCGCAAGGCGGTGGAACCCAGTGTGCCTGCTACCAACGGCTCGCCTGCTGTCAAGAAGGAGCGCAAGCCGCTACCGGGCAGCCAGAGACGGGATCGTGCCCCATCTGCATCTCAGCCTGCACCTGCACCGGTGCCGGTGCCTGCTCCTGCTCCTGTGTCCGTCCCGGAGCATACACCAGTGGCAGCTTCCTCCATCAAGGCTGAGCCCCCATCTCCTCCCAAGGCCCCTGTCCAGAAAGAGGATCTGTCGGGGCTGCAGTCGATCACCATGGCGGCGACGGCGGCCCTCAAGGAGCAAGAGAACAAGGCCAACGGCGCTGACACCACCACCGCCAGCGTCAAGCCTCCTCCTCCTACTGCTGAGGCGCCTTTGAGCTCGACCATGGACGTCGATTGATAAAAAGTGTTTTTTTTTGTTATGTTCATGTTTATCGTTGTTGTTTCTGTCGTTATCTAGCATTTTGCTGCGCTGTCTTCACTTCTTTTCTACCCCTTTTCTCTTACTTTTTCCTGTCTTACTACCTCAGCGCAAGCATCACGACCGTTATGTATGTTCTGTTATTTCAACGTTTCTTTCTTATTACCTTATTTTCTACCGCTTTAAGCTGGCTCTGCAATGAATCCAGCTGCGTGTTTTCCTACAGTGCTGGAATTGCTCTCAGGAGCATCATAAATGAGTATTATTATTTCTTTTCTAAATGCCATTCGCATTATCGTGAGGTCCAAAATGCATGAGAATAAACGACGTCGCAGCGTTATAGTTTGCTCTTGTCGGCCTCGTCGTCGCCGGGGAGCTTGACATGGATCTTTTGCAGCCCCTCGCGCAGCTTCGGGTGCATGCCCGTCTGGGCGTTGGGCCGGTCCGTCGCAGCGTCCACAAACACCTGCACAAATACGCCGACAGCGCGCACCTGCTCGACGCCCTGCGAGAACAGCCCGATCTCGTAGTGCACGCTTGACGCACCCAGCTTCTTCACGCGCAGGCCCAGCTCGGCGACCTCGGGGAACGATATCGACGCAAAATAGTCGGTGTGCGAGTGGACAACCATGCCGTACTGGGGCGTGCGCCTTTTGGGATCAAAGATGTTGTCGGGGATGTGTTGGATGAGATAGGTGTTGACGATGGAGTCGAAGAGAAAGTTGTAGATGCTGTTGTTCATGTGGGCGTACATATCGTTGTCGGCCCAGCGCGTGCGGTAGTCGAGGATGTACGGGTAGTCATTGCGCTTGCGCGCCTTGAGGTGTGAAATAGACATTTTGAGTGTTGTCAATCATAACCAAAATACGAAGAGATGAGATGAGGCGAGCTGAGAGGAATCCGGGGTAGCCTCGGCGAGTCAGGCTAAAAAAATAGGCAAAATTTTAAAAAAATAGGCAACTAACCGCATTGGGTAATAAAAATGTCACGTGCAGATCTCGATCAGGGAAATCGTCGATTTTTGTAAGGCATCGCATCACTACTTTTGGCTTTTATAGGATTAAACGTGTGTTGAATGTGTATGTTTGAATTGCACTGTACAAATAAGCACTATGAAGACGGCTTCTCGCTAGTATTATTATTAGCTTCTTTTTTTCTTTAGTATGCTTTTATCCTTGTTGCGTGAAGCCGTTGAAAACGAGTAAATTTAATATTAGCGCGTGTAGTTTTACTTTTTTTTTTTATCTTTTGGTATAGCTTTGTAGATTTATTATACTTTACGTTTCGATTAGTCTTTTAGTTAAGGAATATATTTTTTTTTTTAGTAGTATATAGTTTATATAACTTTACGTATTTCGGAGGCTCGAAAGAATCGTTTATTTTTTTATAATTTTCGGCGTATATATACTAGTATTTCCCGTAATTTAGTTTTTTATTTATATATATTTTATACTAACGGTTTAATCGTTTTTATAGTAACTATAATTTATATTATATAGCTCGAGTAGTTATATAACGTTAATAAATTTTTATTAAGTATAAATCGTTTAATATAAAAATTTACGTTTTAAGTTTTTTTTTATCGGTAAAAAACGGAAAAATAAAACGGTATATAAAACGATTAAAAAAAAATTTTATTTTTATATTATTAATTAATAAATAAGTTATATCGATTTTTTTTTATTTTCGTTAATATTTAAAGTCGTATTTATTTAACCCGATAATATTTAAAAAGTTAATAAATACCGGTTTTTTTTTTTTTTTTTTTTAATATTTATAGTAAAAGTCGAAATAAAAAAAATTAAAAGTAAAAATTTTTTAAGCGACGTAACGGACTAAACTAAATAAAAAAAATAAAAACTAAAGTTTATAATTATAGTTTCTCGACTTTATTCGTTTTATAATAATATACGAAACGAAAAAAATAAAAAAATAATATAAAAAAACGTATTTCGTTTTTTTTTAACTTTATTAGTTACTTTACGTACGAAGTTTAAGTAAAAAAATAAATAAAATAAAGTTTTTAAAAACGAGATAGTATTTCGTTAAGCTACGTATACGTAAATATCGACGGTATTACCGATAATATAAAAACAAAAAAATAAAGTATATATATACGAGACTAAAAAAACGTAAAAAGCTAAAATATATATACGTAAAGCTAATACGGTATAAAAAGTTAAAGTATATATATACAAAGTTAAAAAAATATAAAAAGCTAAAGTATATATATACGAGGCTAAAAAAATATAAAAAGTTAAAGTATATATATATAAAGTTAAAATATATACGTACGAAGCTAAAGTATAAATATACGTAATATTAACCGTATAAAACATATAAAAAATACTTTTATATAGCTAATTATATAATACGCTATATATCTAAGTTACGCTCTCGTCTAAATAGACTATTCGACGACTTTAAAGCTATTTATAATTTTTTTTATAAATACGCGAAAACGTTAATTAATTAATATTACTTTACGTAATAGTTTTATAAAAATAACCGGTAACGTTTTCGTTTATACGTTTATATAATACTACCGAAAGTAAAAGTTTTTTAAAAAAAAAGGTAGTTTATTTATTATTTTTTTTTAAACCTCGTATATATAAAAGAAGCTTATAAAACGAGTAAAAATACTAAAATATATAAAATTAAAGTTTTTTTTTTTATAAAAGTTACCGTTAACGTTCGACGAAACGTATAACTTCGTAAAAAACTAAATAAAATATATTAAAATAAAGCTCGTTTAATATAATAGTTAAACGTTTTACGCGTTAAATACGTATCGTATTACGAAATAATTTTTATTAGTTTTTAATAACGTTAAGTACGTTTTAGCTAAAAGTATATAGATTAAACTAAAACGAAAATAAATACTTTTTAAGTAAAATATATATAGTTTTTATACGAAAAGTTACTACGTTATTAAAATAAAAGTATATATTAACTTACGTTTTTACTAATATTTTTTTATATTTAAGCTAAGTATTATTAATATACGTTACTAATATTTTAAAGTCGTCGTTAAAAATTTTTTTAAAATCGATATAATACCGTATAAATTTAACTACTAATATAAACTATACTATAAAATATTATAAGTCTATAACGAAAGTATATCGATTATCGTTAGATTTTTCCGGAAATACTTTTAAAAAATAAGCTTTTACCGTTTTATTTACGTATTAAATATATAATAAAATAAATACTTTTAGAAATATATAGTTAAGTATAATTAACTTAATAAAGCAACGGTCTAACGTTATAGTTAAAAGTAAAAACATCTCGTAATTTTAAAAAACGGTATAAAAGTAGTAGAAAAGTTTATAATAATCGTTTATAGTTTTACCCGAAATTAATATAAAAACAATAAAAAAAAAATAGTTATATATATTTACTTTAATAATATTTAAAAAAAGCTACTTATACTTATTAACGTTATACGTATAATTAAAAAAAAAATTAAAAAAATACTATTTATAGTATAATAATATATTTATAAGTATAAAAAACACGGCGGTAATACGATTATTATCGTTTATAACGATACGAAAAATAAAACTTATTTTATCGAGACTTTCGATAAAAACGTATATAAAACCGTAGCTATTATATACTTTAGCTTTAGTTTTTTCGATTTTATTATAAATATTTTTACGTATAAACGTAATATTAATAGTTTACTTTAAATATATAAATATTTAAAAAAAACGTATATTTATACGTACGAAGTTTTTAACTTTTTTTTTTTTTTTTATACTAAACTTACGTAAAATCGGGTAAAAAACCTTACTTTCGCTTAAGCCGTAATTATACTATAAAAACTACGGTTTAAAACGATACTTAATAATCTAAATATTCTCGCGTTGTTTTTATACGAAAATAAAAAAAAAACAACTAATACCGCGAAACGACGTTTAACGTATATAAAGTTTAATACGAATAACGGGCTTAACGTACCTATTATAAATATATACTATAATATTTAAACTTTTACGTATAAATATAAACTTTATTAAAAAAACATATCTACGTATAAAAACCTACGTATTAATACTTTCGAACAAAACATCTCTAGATAAATACTATTCTATAAACGGTAGCTCTAATACAGTAATTTCAGCACTACTAGATAGCCCAAAGCCAAAAGATAAAGATAATACCATATTTAGTAATATATAAAATATAGTTGTATAACAATTAATATATTTCTAATTATCACGAGAATCTAGTCAAATCTATAGTCGCGATACGGTGTAACAAAAATCGACGATTTCCCTAATCGAGATCTGCACGTGACATTTTTATTACCCAATGCGGTTAGTTGCCTATTTTTTTAAAATTTTGCCTATTTTTTTAGCCTGACTCGCCTCGGCAAGGCGCGATTATGTCATCTTGCGCAGTGCGGAGCTCGACTTACAGCGCCCGCGGGCCCCACTTCACCTCCAAAGATTCTGCCGCTTACAGGCCTAGACCGCCTAAATTTTCAATATTCATCATCACCACCACGGACGGCAGCATCTCGACGACGGCGACGACAACAGACTTTTAATTCGAATTAAGGACTCCATACTGGCACTTGGACTCCGTAACATCTTTGGTTGCTTTCTGTACAAACTACCTCCGCGATCTCACCCCAAGCCTCGCCTCTACCTCGAAGCGGGGTGCATCGACTCGGCAAAACTGGCCTCCCATCTGTTGCGCCTGTTCTCACCTCTGCAGCTACTCGGGCGTGGACGGATACCGCGCTCTCTTGTGGTATTTTCGAACTTTGTTACTCGATCTTACATACAACCTACGCGCCCCTTGCTCAGAAGACGAAAGAAAATGGCGGAAGAAGAAGTTAACCCCAAGGTGGGGGATGTCGCAGCGGCAGAGCTGGCAGACCTAGCACCACCACCTGAAGACACAGTCGAGACGTCAGAGACATCAGAGACAAAATCAAAGACGGTCAAGGCAGAGACCGATGACGACGCAGCCTCCAAGGCGCACGAGCAAAAGGGAGACAAGGACGGAGAAGAGAAGGAGCCCAAACTGCACGGCACGGCAATCTACGGCAGACGGAGACAAAGACGGCAGCACCGCATGGACAAGAAGAAGCAGAAGGAGGTGATCAAGGCATCACCTCACGGTCCCGAGGCAGTAGCACAACGTGCGCTCATCATGGGCTCCAACCGCACCGGCGAGATTGCTAGCAGCAGCCTGCCGCCGGCCGAGTGGCCCAAGCCGTACTACCTCGAGGCCGGCCTGCGCCGCGTCGAGCCCTACTTCTACACGTACAACACGTGGGTTAAGGAACGCTGGCGGGGCCGCAGCCTGATCTCTGTCTTTGAGTGCGAGTTCCGCGACCGGCCGCTTGCCTACTACCGTAACGCCATGGAGTCGGGCACGGTCACGGTCAACGATAAGGTGGTGGGCCCCGAGCATGTGCTGACCAATGGCGAGCGCGTGTCGCACACGCTGCACCGGCACGAGCCACCGGTCACGGCGGACTCGGTCCACGTCATCTACGAGGATGACAACATGCTCGTGATCAACAAGCCCGCCGGCGTGCCCGTGCACCCGGCCGGCCGGTACCAGTACAACTCGGTTGTTGAGATCCTCAAGCACGAGCGCGGGCCGGACTTTACGCCGTACCCGTGCAACCGCCTGGATCGGCTGACGAGCGGCATCATGTTTCTGGCCAAGGACCCGCAGACGGCGCGGCGGCTGGGCCTGCAGATCCAGGCGCGCGTCGTGCGCAAAGAGTACCTCGCGCGGTGCGTGGGCCGGTTCCCCGACGGCGAGGTGGTATGTGATCAGCCAATCCTGCAGATCTCGCCCAAGCTGGGCCTGAACCGCGTGCGCGCCAACGGCCGGTCGGCACGCACCGTGTTCAAGCGGCTCGCGTACTACGACGACCCCAAAGGCACTAAGGATGCCGAGGGACGGGAGCTCGACGAGACGCGCCGCGGGCACTCGATTGTGCGGTGCCTGCCGGTGACGGGCCGCACGCACCAGATCCGCGTGCACCTGCAGTACCTGGGCCATCCGATCGAGAACGACCCGATCTACGCGAACCAAAAGGTGTGGGGTTTTGATCTGGGCGAGGGCGATGCCGAGGCCACGCGCAACACCGACGAGGACATTATCAGCCGTCTGTCGCGGATGGGCAAGGAGGACGTGGCGGAGGCGGTGGCGTACTACGACGAGATGGTGGACGAGTACCACAAGCGCAAGGCGGAGCGGATCTCGGGCGAGGTGTGCGACAAGTGCGACACGCCGCTGTACACAGACCCGGGCGAGCACGAGCTGTCGCTGTGGCTGCACTCGCTGCGGTACGAGGCGTCGCCGGAGGCCAAGGACGTGATTGCGAACAACGGCGAGGGGTGGAGCTTCCTGAGCCCGCTGCCGGTGTGGGCGCTGCCGCCGGACGGCACGAGCGGACCGACTGCGGTGGGCGGTCTTGATGATCTCTTGGACGCAGAGATGAAGGCGCCCGAGTTTGATGCGGACGCCGGCGCAGCAGAGGCAGCGCAGGCAGAGAAGGAGGCAGAGGCAGAAGCCGAGGCGGCGGCCAAGGCCAAGGCGGCAGCATAGGCTGTGTATATTTGATATCAAGTCTACTCAACGGATAAACAAAAGGATATAAAAGCTACAGGGCACAACGGCCATCTAGGTTTAGCATATTAGAGGGGTTTTCGGTTCAGGGAGTCTGTATTCAATATTTGATTTTCATCTGATTTGTGTTCAAAATGTGTGCAATATGTGTTCAACATGTGCTCAAGAGACGTTGATATCGTCGGGAGAGTGGCGACTTGCCCAAATTCGTCCATCAGTCGTGCAACGAGGGAGTATGAGACACAGAAAGACACAGATTCAAATTGTTGACAGATGGAGGGCAGCTGAGACTTTGTGTCTCTCCGTCCCTCGCCTGTCTCTCTCAGCTTGACTGTCTCTCCGCCTCTCCACCGATAATATGTCGATGGCCTCATCAGATGGCTGTCTTATTGGCACTCACTTCCAGTCACTTTGATCAAGACTCTCACTGCAGCGTGCATCTCGGGCAAGACGATGCCGACATGCCAGAGAAGTATCCGATTAACTAACCTCTCGAGTAAATCTTGTCAAAACAGAAACGTGATCCTCATAAGTCCATCTTTCAAAGTCAAAGACATTCATCCATCCCATCTGACGAGCACATGCTTCTCGGCGTGGTCATCCGGGTGGTGTCGTAGTGCTGCAGCAGATGACGCCGCGATGTCGCAGTTGTGTTATGTGTCTGCAGTGTGCCTGCAAAGAAGGACGCTTCCCCACAGCACAGTAACGTTCTATGCATGGTAGTGTGCAGGTACACCCTCTGCTCGGGGTGTGCTAAAATCCTCGAGTACCATAGGCCCTGCACCAGATGCGCAGATGCGCAGATGCCCCAGATGATCCTTTGGCGGGCCTTATGCTCAAAAGGGAAGGCGCTCATTCTCAAGACGAGCTCGGTGAGGCACGGCACTGAGCACCGCTCTTTCCCAAAAGGAGACCCTTCCAGGAAATACTCCTTCCTGGCCACCACAGCTTACATAACTATGGCGGCCGTGCTTAATTCTCCCTGTGCACGGCATCGCTTTGTCCGATCTTTTGAATCGTATTGATCTCATTTCCCAGCGCTGTGATACTTGGGCATGGACCTATTGTTGTTCGTATTGGTGTGTCCTCGTATGCAGGCACTCAGCTTTGTCTGCACATGCAAATGCACCAGTCAGTGTTTCTCGACTCAGCCCCTAGATTCACTTCGTCTGGCACTTTCAAATACTGTTCTTCGTCTTGAAAAGTACTTTACAAAGATCATTTTGACTCGTCCTACAAAGAAATACTTCCGTGAGGCTGCTAACGGTCGGACTGGCAGGGATTCTGCATATGTACGCTCTTATGACCAGGGGTTGCACGCACCACGGCGACGCAGGTATGTGATCTGCGCTGTGATCGGTCGAGTCTTTGATTCGAGTAGTATCGAAAGTACAAGTTGAACTCTAATACTACTGCAGAAGGGAATAGTCGCTTTTATGAGAGACGGCCATTGGGCGCCGGCGTGGCCACGCGCACCAATCATACGCCGAAAGAGCACCACAGCTGATAGTATTCAAACATTTGATTTCTGAAAATGAATCAACAAAAAAGAAGCGAATAGGAGGAGGTAGATCGATTTCAGGCGTTTCAAGAATTCAAAATAGGAGTCCAGGACAAATCAGCAAGTCGTGGTCTAGACTCACAAATACAAAGAAAGGGTCTTGTGGCTTAAGCCGTCGAGGTCCTCCGATTTGGATGTGGCAATGACTGTCTGGTCTCATTGACTCAAATTCTCTGCATTTATTGAGCTCATATAACTCTGGTGCAAATCAGACAGCCTGTTTAACGTATGCACGCACATGCAACTTAAAATAGAGTTGTCTTGGCCGGCATACCTCCGTAGCCTCTCGTGCTCCTCCTCCTCCAAGCTCCCTCCTGGTCTCCTTTCCTCGGCCACACCAACGGCTCGAGTGTGATTGATGGCAGAGGGGGTGGGCATGAGAGGGGAAGAGGCAGATACTATGATAGATCAAAGTACCGATATAGAGGCAGGATTATAGCTCAGAAGGATCCTCCTGCCCAAGGGGGTACGGTTTGCCCCGGCTAACACATGCGATCGCCTTGTCTCGTCTTGTCTATATGAGCTGTGGCTGTCTTCTTGTCTAGCATAAATAGAGAGACCATCCCTTGTCTTAATATGTGAAGGGAAACGTAGCTGAGATCGGTCGTCTCTATCCCTCTCGCAGGCTTCTTCTTGGTCTCTTCTTTATCCGTCTTGGTCGTCTCAGCCGGTTTATGTTCAAGCATCTTGATATTATCTTGGTTTCATCTTGGCATAACGGCCCGGCATTGTTTAATATATAATATCTGACCTCCCGTCCAGCACAACGACGTCACCGACCATGCGCTCAGCTCTTCTGCTTGGCTCGGCTCTTGTCGGCGCCGCTCTGGCTGCTCCTTACAGTCCCGCCTCACGCCAGCATCTGCCACACACTGTTTCCGGTCGCGACCAGGCGTGCAACGGCTTCTCTGCCCTCTGCAGCCGCAAGTACAGCGACGTCACGTTTGTCGGCGCCCATGACTCGGCGTTTGTCGGCGTGCTGCCGTTTGACAACCAGTTTGAAGACGTTGCCGACCAGCTCGCGCAGGGCGTCCGCTTCATCCAGGCGCAGAGCCACAACGACAACGGCGTCATCGAGCTGTGCCACACGTCGTGTCTGCTCAAGAATGCCGGCTCCCTGCACGATTTTTTGACGCCCATCAAGTCGTTTCTCGACGCCAATGCCAACGAGGTTGTGACCCTGCTACTGACCAACGGCGACGGCATTGCGGTGACCGACTACGACACGGTGTTCCAGGCCGTCGGGCTGGCGTCGTACGCCTATGCGCCGTCTGGCGTTATCAGTTTCGATGCGTGGCCGACACTGGGCAGTCTCATTTCCAGCGGCAAGCGTCTGGTGGTGTTTATGGACTACCACGCCGACACCAGCCAGGTCGACTACATCCTCGACGAGTTTTCGTTTATCTACGAGACGCCCTACGACACCACGGACTCCACGTTTGACGAGTGCACCATCGACCGCCCGACCGGCGGCGACCCGACGAAGCTGATGGGCCTCGTAAACCACTTTTTGGACCTCGAGCTGGACATTTTCGGCGAGCAGATCCTGATCCCGGACACACTCGCGACCGGCAAGACCAACTCGCAGGCGTCCATCACGGCGCAGACGGCGCTGTGCGTCAGCCAGCACGCGCGCACGCCCAACTTTGTGCTGCTCGACTTTATCTCGGTCGGCGACGCCATGGCCGCGCAGCAGCAGCTCAACGGGCTGTAGTTTTATTCCAATCTCACGCAATGTATATATATCCATAAAATCCAAGACAATACAAATAAATTCCTAAATATGTACTATCCCGATCTCGCGCTATTGATGGGCCGAGCGCATTCAGAACCGGTACATTGGAGGAGAATGATAGCGTTCCAGCATTGTCATTCGGTTCCGTACCCGGCTCATGCGCGTGTCGCTGCAATGGCGTAAAAAGCACTGTTGCAGGCAACCCACCAAATCATGCAGAGATCGGCTTGCCACTTAACTCTCTCGTTCAGTTAAAAAAAAGGCGATCAAAATGCTCAAACAGGACCAGCCTGAGCCTGAGCGGCCACCGAGGGCGTCGCGGGGTCAACCCGGAACGACGACTCGGTCTTCTCAGTGTCCTTGGCCTCTTCGGCACGCAGCTTCGGCTCGACGTACGCCTTCATGGGGAACAGACCCCAGCGCTTGAACATGGCCAGGTCTTCCTCCCAGCCAGAGCAGGCCGTCGTCAGCATCTTCTCGCCCGTGAACACGGCATTGGCGCCCGCCATGAAACACAGCACCTGCTTCTCCTCGGTCATGTCGACGCGGCCGGCGGCCAGGCGGATGATCGCCGTCGGCATGATCATGCGCGCCGTGGCAATCGTGCGCAGTACGGCGTCGAACTTGATGCGCGTCGTCTTGAACAGCGGCGTGCCCTCAATGGGCACCAGCGTGTTCACGGGGAAGCTCTCGGGGTGCGCGGGCATCGTCGACACCGTGTGCAGCAGGCCGACGTGGTCCTCGGCGGACTCGCCGAGGCCCAGGATGCCGCCCGTGCACACCTTGATGCCGGCATCGCGCACGTTCGAGATGGTCTGCAGGCGCTCGTCGTAGGAGCGCGTCGTGATGACCTTGGGGTAGTGCTCGCGACTGGTGTCGACGTTGTGGTTGTACGCGGTGAGGCCGGCCTCCTTGAGCTCCTTGGCCTGTGCGTCGTCGAGCATGCCCAGGGTCACGCAGCTCTCGAGGCCGAGCGCGTGCACGCCCTCGACCATGGCCTTGATGTTGCGCAGGCCCGACTTGCGGCCGCGCATGTCGCGCCAGGCGGCACCCATGCAGAAGCGCGTCGAGCCGTTGTCGCGCGCGACCTTGGCGGCGGCCAGGACCGAGTCGACGGGCGACAGCTTGGTGGCCTTGAGGCCGGTCTGGTAGCGCGACGACTGGGCGCAGTAGCTGCAGTCCTCGCTGCAGCCGCCGGTCTTGATGTTCATCAGGGTGCACATCTGGATGGCGCCCGGGTTGTGGAAGCGGCGGTGGACGGTGCCTGCGGCGTAGGCGAGATCCATGAGGGGCGCATGGTAGATGGCCGAGATCTCGTCGCGCGTCCAGTTGGTGCGCGGTCCCGAGGCCTGCAGGGCCTGACGGAACACGGGCGAGTTGGTGGACGCGGCCGAGGCGACGTCGTCGACAGCGGTGGCACTGTACGCACGGCGTAGGCCAGCAGCAAACGACGCGGCGGGCCGCCCAACAAGGGCACGGTTGGCCTTCCACAACATGATGATTGAGAACAACAGACGAGGGCGATGCAGATGTGACGATGATGGCAAAGCAAGGAGCGAGCAAGACGGACGACGGCAACGGTGACGATGACGATAGCGGGCGAGGGTGATGGATGACGATGAAGATGCCAGATGACTGACGCCTACAAAAGGTGGGATGAAATCAGGAGCACAACGCACAATGACACCTTATCCATTGCCATCAGCCTCTTTTTCCTCTTCCTTTCGCCCTATCTGCCCTGTTTCTCCGGCCAGCTCGCTCTGTATTAGAGCGCATCCCCCCACATTGACGCACAGTGAGTAACAGCCCAGGAGCTGTGTGAGCTGTTTATGGTGCCGCGGACCCCCAACAGTTATGCAGAGCACCCAAATCCACTGGTTGTGATTGGCCAGGTGGGGCTGTCATTACGTACTAGCAGTCCCGTTCGGGTAATTATCAACCTCGGGCTCTGCCGCTCTGCACAATCGTTGGAATCTTGATAATTCAGTTGAATACTTTGCTATTGGTGAGTTGTGATTGATGAGTGTAAGCTGCATGTTGATAGAGTTGATGGATAGTGTTACTTGCATGTGTTTTTGATTGAGTTTCATTTCAAAGAGATGTCTAGGATTTATGTTTCTAGACTGCGATCTCTTTTTTTTTTTTTTAGTTTATATTTGTGTGTGTTTTTTTCAAAAAATAAAATAACATGTTCAAGAAAAACATATTAAAAACAATTAGCATACTCAGATATTGTTAAAATGTTTGAATATAAAATGGAAATAGATGTCATGGACAACTAAATAAAATAACATAAAAACTGCTATATTGAGAGCATACAGAATGACTATCTATAGAGGAAGAAGGAGGTAAAGACATGGCAGAGCTGATATGAGAGGGACAGATATGGATTGAGGGAGAGAAAACAAGCGAGAAATTAAACAACTAGCAAGTTGCCTCTGTAATATCAACTTACATCAATAGCAAATGGTTGTCTCGCAGGTATCTCATCTTGGCATTTATTGTGAGCACCAGTACTAGAATCACCAACGCGAGGCTGGCGATTAAATCGATTCTCAGGGAAAACAAAAGAGAAGTTAGACATGCATAATATCCCGCAGGAAAAAGAAGCACATAGAGAGCAGCTCAAGTCAAAGGTAACTGCAAGTCAAGACAAGACAAACAGCTGTTCTTGACAGCATGCGCTGCCCCGTGCCCGAGCTATCCGGCATCCTGTTCGGAGGCAAGGCGGAGGCAAGAGGAAGCAAGGCTCGGAGCCAGTGAAAAGCTGCTGATTCCCCTGTCGTCGAGCTCAGTAGAGTCGGCTGTATCGGTGATATCTATGAAATACTAAACGAGGGCTCGTCTCCTGGTAAGGCGACGGGGTATTACAATGTGGAGGAGAGCGAAAGCGAGGACACTCGGGTGAGAACGTAACGGCCGAGCTTGGTATTAATGCCAAGGAGCAAGAGACAATATTTCGGTACTAGAACCAAAGCAAAGTAACGCTGGTGAAATGACAGTTACACTTCTCACGTGGCAGGCTTTCTCTGTGTACTCAGTATTTGTCTGCGAAATTAACTGCTGGTCATGCTGCACCAGCCTTGCCTGGCCGGTATGTTCAGTAATACACCGTTTGCTTGCCACCCAGCACAGACTCGTATAATACGAATTATTCATAAATGAAGAGGTTCTAGATGTTGGGAAGAGAGGTCGTGACCACGTACTTATATCGCATTGTTACATCGGCATGTCTGGGCATTCAGACGGCCCATACCAGCAATCTGACTCTTGCTACCATCTGTTCTGAAACTCATGATAATGTCTGCTTTATCGTATAAGATATAATTTCGGAATAGATTCAATACACAGAGAATTACTTGACTCCAATATCCCTCTTCTCCAACTCTGGGCGATATAAACTCGGACACCCAGGCAACGCCATGCCATCAACATCTCTCGTCTTGCGATTTTATTCTCGTTTTCTCGGACACAGTCTCTTGGATTGCGTGGCATGAGCAGTTTAATTACACCAAAAACACATGGCTGTTACCCTAATCGACCCGACAAATCATGACAGCAGGCTGGGACCAGGCCGGGTACGGGGTATCCGGGGTCAGACATGACCGACATGTCCCGGCCAATTACTCTTGTGAGATTCATTGCAACGCAAACTTCACCGGCGTCTCTATTGGGCGTGAGGACTTCGTACGAAGCATCAAAAAGTCGGGGTAAAAAATATAATCGCTGCCAAGGACACTTGTAGAAAAAGGCAAGCCGGTGGCTTGATGTACAAAGTAGTCGAGGCTTATGTAGATAAGAATCTAGACAGGAAGCTCGGCAATCTTGGCGCTGCGTATGCCCTCATTCTCCGATTCCTTCCACAAGGGAGAATAACAAGGCAGTGTAGTCTTTTTCTCTTTAGAGCTCCTTCAGGATTTAGTAGATCAAGAAGCAGTAGAAGATGGAGTATAACCTATAAAATACCAAAGTTTGCGTAGGTACACTCACCAGCCAGGTGGTTGTACTTCGTATATCAGAACATCACGATGGCAATATAATGCATTTTTTCTCTCATAGCATCTTCGGAGTAAACACTGTCGCTCGGGGCTTCATAATTAATATCAAGTCCGGTAGGTTTTCGCCTGCCAAGCCAATGTCCTCCTTTATGCCATAGAGAACAAACATGTACTAACACTTCCGAATAAATGTTTATCAGGATGCAATGCCAAGATGGCTGCATCATTTGCTTCTACTAATTTGACACATAACAACCAACAAAAGAAACACACAAACAAACATAAATGATAAAATAGAATCCCTACCTCATCCAGACTCGCCCCGAGAAATTGTCTCCCTTTTGGCCGGTGCCGATCGTCTCGTAAGATTTCACGGAACTCTTTCTCAAAAGAGACTCTATTTTTGTGCAAGGTTGGTCGCCAAGAGAAGCACGACGAGGGCGTGATAGCAAGTCCCAAAATGCCGACATCGTGGTGGTATCGTTCAGTTATTTTCCATTTCGTCCTCATATGTTTCTCAAATATTCCTCCTATTATTCCTCATAAATGGTCTGAGCCAAGATCGACTACCCCAGAAAGTGCCACTCTTGCCTGCCCTCGTGTCCTTACCCCAGTATTCAGTCTTTTCTCCCTTTCATGGTCTCTCCCCAGAATCCCTCATCCTTCTACGTGAGGGGATGTATGGGGTAAATCAAGTTTTTCTTTTTACAGTCGCAGCCTTGGCTCTCACAGAGTGTGGAGTAAACAAGCTCTTCTTGTCATTCTTGTTACTTATTCTTGCACCTTTTGTCAAGTCAAAGGCAATTTGAAGGATTCCAGTAGCTTGGCCAAAGGTACTTGTGCGAGTCAAGGCAAGCCATCAAGGCTTAAGTCGTGATAAGAACCTCAACAGACAACCACCTCGCGGCTTGGCTCTCACGATGAGTGGACGGCCAAGGCTGGCCTCCGCACCCTCTGGGCTACCCCTCATTCTCCATTTTCGACATCCAGGCTCTGTATCACGATGAGAGGTATCACCAGTATGGGAAGGTTGATATTACGAGAGTATGCAGACAGAGTCCGGGGAGCGTGAGAGTGGCCGGGTATTAATAGTCCATACCCCAGCTCTCATTCGTAGTTGGCACGAGGTTCGACTCGACTCGTGTGGCCACTCAGATCTGTATCAAACCAAAGCAAGCAAGCACCTTAGACACTATATTACATCAGGAGTCATGGCCTCTACCAATACGCCTGCCGACCCGCTGGCCAAGGGCATTCGTGCCACCGCCAAACAGTCCATCAAGGACCTCTTCATCTGGAAGCAGCGCGTCGTCGTGTCCAACGACTCGGGCGAGACCGCCTGCGAGTGGCAGGAGCCCGACCAGATCAAGAACCCCATCAGCCTGTTTATGCAGCTCAGCGCCCGCGACTGGCTCTTCTTCAGTGTCGGCTTCCTCGCCTGGACCGCCGATGCCTTTGACTTTCACGCCCTGTCCATCCAGACTGTCAAGCTCGCCAGCTACTACGGCAAGTCCAAGACCGACATCACCACGTCCATCACTCTGACGCTGCTGCTGCGCTCCGTCGGTGCGGCCGCCTTTGGCCTCGCGGGTGACAAGTGGGGACGCAAGTGGCCGATGGTCTTCAACATGATCATTCTCGGTGTGCTGCAGGTGGCGACAATCTACTGCTCGACCTATGGCCAGTTTCTCGGCGTCCGCAGTCTGTTTGGTCTCTTCATGGGCGGTGTCTATGGCAATGCCATTGCCATGTCTCTGGAGCACTGCCCGTACGTATCACTGTCCGCATTCTTGTTTATGACAAAAGCTAACTTGACAGCTCCAACGCGCGCGGTCTCATGTCTGGAATTCTTCAACAGGGCTACTCATTTGGCTATGTGCTTGCGGCCTGTGTCAACCTCGGCGTCGGTGGCGCTGTAGACACCTGGAAGACGGTCTTCTGGGTCGGTGGTACGTCTTATTTTTGTTTCTAAATACATCACGACTAAAATACTGATTTTTTAGCCGGCTTCTCCCTGGCGATTGGCTTCGTCAGAATCCTCTTCCCCGAATCCCAGCAGTTCCTCGAGGCAAAGGCTCGCGGCCACAAGTCCGTCACCCCCGGCGCCTTTTGGCGCGAGACCGTCGCCATGCTTGCCAAGGAGTGGCGCATGTGTGTCTACTGCATCATTCTCATGACCTGGTTCAACTACTTTTCCCACACCTCCCAGGACTCCTACACCACCTTTATGCTCACCGAAAAGGGCCTGCCCAACGCCCCCGCCACGCGCGCTTCCATCATCATGAAGACCGGCGCCTGCGTCGGCGGCACCATCATCGGCTACCTCTCGCAGTTTGTCGGCCGCCGCCGCTCTATCTTCTGCTCCGCCATCATGGCCGGCCTGCTCATCCCCGCCTGGATTCTGCCCAAGGGCGAGCGCGCTCTCAGCGCCACCGGCTTCTTCATGCAGTTCTTTGTCCAGGGCGCCTGGGGCGTCATCCCCATTCACCTGAACGAGCTGTCGCCGCCGGCGTTCCGGTCGTCGTTCCCCGGCGTCACATACCAGCTGGGCAACATGATCTCGTCGCCGTCGGCGCAGATTGTCAACGCGGTGGCCGAGAAGGTCATGATCACCGTCAACGGCAAGAAGGTGGAGGCGTACGGTCCGACCATGGGCGTTGCGACTGCGATCATTGTGGTCGGCATTGCAGTGACGATTGCGCTAGGTCCTGAGAAGCGCGGTCGTGCCTTTGAGCATGCCGTGGCCGGTGTCGAGGAGACGCCCAAGGGCAAGGAGCTCGACGACGAGGAGAAGGCGATTGAGATGCCCAACATGGAGCAGAAGGAGCACCGCTGAATTTGAGCATGGCGCGTGCAACGTTGTTAAACTAGCTGTTGTAACAAGGCCGATGCCGTTACACGTTCAAGATATGTCTACCAAGCTGAAACTATCAATAAAAAAGAAACTACAACTATGATTTTACGTGTGATTACCATGTCTATTGGTACGCTCTTCACACTTGCCAGTATGTGTTTGGCTCATAATATGAATGTATTTGCAAGGGGGCAAGTGGGTAACTGATGGTGTAAGTCGTGGTAAGAATATATGTACAAAAGTATAAAGGAGTGAAGGGAATGAAATGAGCCTTTCTGGAGAGCTGTGTTTATGTACAAAGGAAAGTGAAGGGCGTGGGATTGATAGGCCATGCTGTTGCTGCTGTTGCACTTTTTGGGGGAGTATAAACGCAAACCCGAAAACCGAAGAACAAAAACAAGAAGAACACAAACAAGAAGAACAAGACTAGGGGAAAGGTACAAGTACAGAGAGGAAAAAGTACAGAAAAAACAACGATCTCGTTGTTGATACAAAAAAAATAGTTATGAATAGTTAACGTGGTACATGGTAAATACAGACAGGAGTTGATGACGTGGGTTTATGAGGAAACACATAATAACAGAAAAACAGAAAAACAGAAAAACAGAAAAACAGAAAAACAGAAAAACAGAAAAACAGAAAAACAAAAGAACAGAAGAACGCAAGCACAAATATATACTTGTTAGCAAACAGCAGCAGAGCAGGCGGGCGGTATTTCCCCGGGAAATGTCTTTGACGAAATGATATCCGTCGGTTTTGATGCCGGAAGAGCTTGATAATTAGCACTAGACCAGAGATAATAATATCACCACTTACGGGTTCAAGCCCTCGGTTCCGAAACACCCACGCTCCTAGTCATGGAGGTCTCCAGCTGGTGTCAGTCCGATCCCAAGGTCCGTGTCGTGGTGATCATTGACAGTATGATCATTGGCCATGTCGTTTGATTGGATGGCCGTGTCGTTGTACGCGTTTGCGGTCACACCGGATGATGCCATGCTGGTGGCCTGGTCGTCGACGTACCAGTCGTGAAACATTGTGTGTTGGGGAAAATGTAGGATGTTGCGAGGACGAGTTGCTGTGTATTACTCAGTGTATGCGTTTGTGCCGATGGCAGGAAGTCTCAGTGTGGAGATGAGAGTAGTTGATGTAGATTAGAACTGTTTTATTCCGGGCAGCAGCGTACCCTTTTATAGATAATTCGCAAGAACCATCTTGCTGTAGAATCACCACATTGCACGTTTTCATTATCCGACAAGCATCGGCCAGTGAGCCTCAAACGGCAACACGGGCATCCGTGCAAATCTTCACACTTCACTTCTAACCGCCCCTCCGGATGGCAAGTTTTTTTCTATTTCTCACCATATCGAGAGCCTCGAAATACTCTTTTCCTGCATGGGATCAATAACAGGGTGCCTAATTCTCTGCCTCGCTCTCCACTCTGGCACTGGAACTTGATATATGCAGAAAAGATTCCTGTAGAAGAGTGGCATTAGCTTCTATGTAAGATAACAAGCACTAGAAAATGATTCGAGAAGGCTACTGACAACAAAAACAGGGCTGCCAGCTACGCCCGGCAATCATGTACATTCTAGAAGACGAAGTTGGAAACACAAAAGGTTCCATGCCGGTGTGTACCACTATGCTAGCAACTACAATAAATGTGCATTTTAGTTGGCATGCCTTGAGTTGGATAGGCGTGATCATCAGAGTCTGCCCTCGAGTGGGACGGGGCGTGAAAAGTGAAGTGTGAAAACGAGGCTTAGGTGCGAGTTGTGCAGGTTTACATCAGATATGTTTTCACGGGTTGGCCACTAGTTCAAGGAAAACTGCAGCACTGCCTAGAAATCAGCATTTCACCAACTCAGACTCTCAATGACTAGTGGGTTAGGTTTGCGAGTCAGCATATAATGCCCAACTGCTCACTTCCAAGGCGGCACGGCGTGTAAGTCGTGATAGCTGGCATGTAGCAATGAAAGCCCAACCAAGTTACATAAGACAGCTATTGCCATTAGCACACCCATTATAGTGACTCAGTAAGTAAATAAGCTATGAACAATGCTATATCTCGAGATTATCGACAGGTGTAATGTGAGGCTTGGGAAAGTGAGGCTGCGATGAGATGACGTCGAAAAAAACGTGGCTGGCCCTCGGTGCCGGTGGCACCTGCCCTACTTATACGCCACTACTTGGCCAACTACCAATCAAACGGGGCAATGGCTCAGTTGGGAGAGCGTCAGACTGAAGATCTGAAGGTCCTCGGTTCGATCCCGAGTTGCCCCATCTTTTTGACTTTTTGATGGTCACTAAGATACTAATTCTGGCAAAAAGTGTCGACAATTCCTCATCTTTTTTTTCTCGATTTTGTTGATAGGATTTTTTTGCAAAAAAAAAGGAGCTCATGGCAAGAGCAACCGCAGCCACCGCAGCTGCCAAAAATGGCAAAAAAATGGGGCAACTCGGGATCGAACCGAGGACCTTCAGATCTTCAGTCTGACGCTCTCCCAACTGAGCCATTGCCCCTAGTAGTTGTTAATGGCAGAAGTTGTAGCGTACATATACCTCAGACGGTCTCACATGACCCACCTAGCTGCGTATGGCCCACTTATTCAGCCGCGCTTCAGTCACGAATCGCAAGATGGCTTCTGAGCTGTTGCTGCACGTCTCCTCGTCATCCTCGTTCATTATTGAGGCGGCCACCGCAACTGCATCGCCGTGTATCCTTCGACACTCGGCATCATACATTACAACAACACCACACAGTACATCCTATCACTTCTTCTACCTCTCGAAGCCCATCTTCCCGCCTGGACAGCGCGTCTACCTCGTCGCCAGCTTCTTCTCTCCCTCCCGGCTTCGACACATCTACACCATATCACGACCTAATATACGAGCGCATCATCGTTACCATCATCGAAATCACTTGACACTACATAGGTCATCACCACGTCGTTTTTGCTTTACCGCCCAGTCACCTCCCAACTACGCGCACCGACCGAATGGCCGACGACGGCCGGGAAGCCTCTGTGGCTTCGCGCAAACGGGCATCGCCATTCTCAGACGACGAAATGGAAGATGCCCCGCGCCCAGCACCACCACCACCTATCCCGTCAAACCTCAAACTACACGAACCTCACAAGCTGAGGCGGCTACAGGAAGAGCACGACCGTCTCCTAGAGGAGGCCGAGAAGCAGAAGCAGCAGGAGGCCACAAAGACAGAGTCGGATGATAACAACGTCGCGCGTGACGGACTACGACGGGCGCTTGTCCTGGCTCTGGACCATGTCGGCTTCACATCTGCCACAGACGACGCGCTCGAGAGCTTCCTTCTCATGACTGAGTCTTGTACGTTCAGAACATCCCGCCTTCTGGCCTTATGGTCCTCTGGCACCTACTAACAGAACAGACTTCCACTCTATCGCTGAAGATATCGCACGGTTTGCACTTGCTGGTCGCCGCAATCAGCCTGTTCCGACCGACTTTGAATCTACACTGCCTCGCTTCAACATTGGCACCAGCGCATTGCGGCCACACCTCAAGAACCCGATTCCGGCATCCAAGCTCGAGCCACGGTACCTCAAAGAAGACCCCTCTACAGCTATAAAACTGGCCACCATCGACGGTGGTGATCTGCCACTGCTCAGCGAAGAGCTTAGCGGCCGGCCGGAGAAGGAGGGCAAATCCTACATTCCCTCTTGTTTCCCCGAGTTTCCCAGCATTCACACCTACAAGAACACGCCCGTCGACGTCGATAAGGTCACTGTTGTCGGCAGCGGCCTGCGCTACGACGACGGCTCTCTGCTGCTGCTGCCTAATGAGGAGGCGAGCGCAGACGACCGCGAGCTCGGCCTCGGCGGTCCCGGTGCAGGAGGCGGCGCTGGCATCGGCCGCGGCACCAACGGCGTCACCAATGACCCTAAGCGCATCCGCGAAGCCGCCGCCGTCGAGGCCAAGCAAGCAGAAGAGGCCCTGCGCGGTCTTATGCGCGCCAGCAAGGTCAACAAGCTCAAGGAGGTGCGCGCCGCCGCCGATCGCAACAAGCTCAACAAGCAGCGCTACACGCTATGGGAGACAGCCATGCGCGAGCTTATTGTGGAGACCAAGGGCGGCAAGGTGCCCGGCGCAGCAGCGCCTGTTAATGTTGAGATGTCGCCATCGCGTAAGAACGCTGCCGCCGCTGCTGCTCTGCGCGAGGAGATTGCCGACCAGAGCATGATGGTCAACTCTGAAAAGGTGTTTCACCGCAAGGAGATTCCGCGCAAGGCACGGCGGGTGTTGTAATGTCGGACTGTCGAGTCCAATTTGAATAGCCGTCTCTGGTCGGTTTGGTGTTTTGTTTCTGTGTTTTTGTTCTTTATTTGCATCTGCATAGCATGGCGTTTGAGGGGATCAGGTCAATATCCTTTGTTTCAAGGTTCTTCTGATTATATTTATAATTGAGTCAAAAGAGTTACATTCATGGCGTGGAAATAAGACGAATGCAGTGTTGATCAGTGGTACTGAGTATTTGAGTCTAAGTAGATAGTCGGCAGCTGGTGTCAGCTGGCAGTGTGCTTGTCTGTCCCCGTCGTGACTGTACACGTGCTCGTTGCATTAGTAAGTCTTTAGTCATCAATACCACAGCTGAGTCCGGAAATGCGGTTTCATTGGCTGGATGCGCTACATATCTCCACCGCCGGCCCTAACTAATTTTTACCTCCCTTCACAAAATCGGCGAATCCAGCCCAGCGGCCTCTGTGCTCCAGTAAAATGGGTGGGACCCGCCCTAATCCGCGCGAAACTTTTTTCCTTTCCAGCCCTTGTTTTTGGCTACTGGGGCCATTTTTTCGAGGATAATTTTTTTTTGCCTTGCGTCCGCCGTGTCTGTGAACCCCCCTCCCAAATTGGTCCGACAGGAAAAAGAGCACACATTCCGAATAACCTCCTCTTCCCATCACAATACATCCAACCGACCAAGGCCGTCCATTTCACCACCAACGTCACGATGTCAGAGCAGCTTATCCTCAAGGGCACCCTCGAGGGCCACGTACGTTGAACACCCACCCGCCGCCGATTGTTGAGAGTCCTGCCGCCTCCGCCGTTTTAAGCTCGAGCTTCGAGCCCGCCGATTAGATGTTTTCGATTGCCGCCCGCCGCCTGTCGCCGAAAGGGATTTTGTTTTGAGAGCTGTTTGGGCTGGATATGGAGGATAGGGTAGCAGGGGAGAGGGCCGATCCCTCGCCTTTGTGGCCCCGGCGGAACAGAAACAGATCCATACGACACTGAAAAATTGCCTACGGCGACAGAAGCAAACAACAACCTCAGCATTTACATCTACGGCTCGAGACGACTTGCGACAATGGAGACGGCTCGGGACTTTCGACATGGTGCAAAATTGCATAGGCCTAGGAGGACACTCTTGGGCTTTGTTTGGGGAACAGAATGACTGACCGTGTTTTTTTGATATACAGAGCGGCTGGGTCACCAGCCTGGCTACCTCGATTGAGAAGTGAGCATACTCTCCACCACCATACCGATCGGCTGCTTCTCGACTGTCTCGGCCCTTTGCGACGCGGCTGAACTTTTGTCTTTTTGCTTTGCCACCAACGGATGTCGAAATTTTCAGCACAAAGCCAGCAGCACGCAGACGAGACAGACAGAAGCAGTCGGCGGCTCATTCCAGACGGCATAGGCTAACCATTTCTAGCCCCAACATGCTCCTGTCCGCCTCGCGCGACAAGACCCTGATCATCTGGGACCTGACCCGCGATGAGGTCGCCTACGGCTACCCCAAGCGCTCCCTGAAGGGCCACTCTCACATTGTGTCCGACTGTGTATGTATTTGAAAGAAAGAAGAGAGAAGGAGACGAGAAGAAAGAGATGGAATCATATGGAGACCAGGAGATGAGACGCGGAGACGGAGCGAAGAGATTTCTCGGAAAAGGAGAGCTCGAAATGAGCCTCCACCAGTTGACCAGGGAACCATTGCTAACGCGTGCAGGTTATCTCCTCTGACGGTGCCTACGCTCTGTCCGCTTCTTGGGACAAGACTCTGCGCCTTTGGGAGCTTTCCTCCGGCACCACCACCCGCCAGTTCGTCGGCCACACCAACGATGTTCTGTCCGTCTCCTTCTCTGCCGACAACCGCCAGATCGTCTCCGGCTCGCGCGACCGCACCATCAAGCTGTGGAACACCCTCGGCGACTGCAAGTTCACCATCACCGACAAGGGCCACTCCGAGTGGGTGTCGTGCGTCCGCTTCTCGCCCAACCCCCAGAACCCCGTCATTGTCTCGGCCGGCTGGGACAAGCTCGTCAAGGTGAGTTTCTTTCTGCGCGCGCGTCCAGCGCACTTACACACACACTCCCGCACATCCAACATTGAAATGATGCTATGCACTTTTATAGTATTTGCTACTTCAGAGCCGTTCGGCGGCCATGAGACAAACTTTTTCACCACGCACTGATCTTTTGTTTACCTCTACACTTTTGCACAACTGGACTTTTGTTTTGAGAACACAAGCTAACAGCGCAACTAGGTCTGGGAGCTCTCCACCTGCAAGCTGCAGACTGACCACATTGGCCACTCTGGCTACATCAACACCGTCACCATCTCGCCCGATGGCTCCCTGTGCGCCTCGGGTGGCAAGGACGGCACCACCATGCTGTGGGACCTGAACGAGTCCAAGCACCTGTACTCGCTCAACGCCAACGACGAGATCCACGCCCTGGTGTTCTCGCCCAACCGCTACTGGCTGTGCGCTGCCACCGCCTCCAGCATCATCATCTTCGACCTGGAGAAGAAGAGCAAGGTCGACGAGCTCAAGCCCGAGTTCGCCGCTGTCGGCAAGAAGAGCCGCGAGCCCGAGTGTGTGTCGCTGGCCTGGAGCGCCGACGGCCAGACCCTGTTCGCCGGTTACACCGACAACATCATCCGTGCCTGGGGTGTCATGTCAAGAGCATAAATTTATTATTATTAATGAAATAATAAATATGCTTCTGGTCATACGTTGCTTAACGATGTTTTGTGTGGTTTAGATTATTTCTCCTAATCTAAGCTTGTTTTCTTTTCTCTGGTCGTCTCAAAGAACTCGAAGAATCGAAGAAAAAGAAAGAATGTGGGAACAAAAAGTTTGCGATGTTGGGGAGACGCGACTGGCGTTTTCGTTTGACAATGTGTATTAAAAAAGGAAACTCAAAACGCACATGGGTAAACAGGAAAGGTCTTTTTTCAAAACGCAAAAAAATCTTAAAAAATTCAGTCCACGATGATGCATGTGTTATGAGAGTATGGGATGACTTGGATGGTATAGGTTATGAATGCTACTGGAATGTGCATTGACGAGACTACATGAGATCTGACAAATTGTCAACGTATATCACCAGATATCATCAGTTTGGCACAAAATGAAAGAAAATTCAATATCAAGGTTGTCAACTCGTAGTTGATTGTGATTGGCTGAAGCTCATTCTTTTTATGGGTCTTCTGGTTTACAACGACTCGTGTTTCTCGGTTGGCTATGATTGGTTGGATCGTGTCATGTGTGGGTCTTTGGACCATCACTCTTCTTGAACTCCAGTCAATATCAGACATCAGATATCTCGGTCTGAGCTTGCTTTCAGTGTATCCTATTCGAGTTGACGTTGTTCGAATGCTTAGACTGGCTTAATTTGTTCTTGATATAATTTATTCTGAATCTGTATTGTTATTAGGATTTTTGTTGTTTTCTAGGGATTATTTAGATTTTCATTTCAAATTTACATCAAAATCAAACTCATTTATAATGTATGTTTGGGATTTTTGAAAATTATGTTGATTTGGTACCTGTTCTAATAAATACTTCAGATAATGGCGTTTAGTCTGGTAGCAACTATTATAATATTGTTGAAGACATTGTAAAGAAGAAACACGTCGATGTCGATGCTGACATAATCACGACGCGTTCGGCATCGACCAGATCGTACATCGAGGTTTAAGTTTTCGCACCCTGTCAGGAAGAACAAACCAAAAACAATAGTAGCCTAAGTTGGATAAAATCTTCAGCCGACGCGTTGGAATACCTATCTACCTTTCCTTTTTACTTTCGCATATACCATAGTCATCATATTTATCTTGAAATTCAAACCATTACAAACATCACCCATGACGCGACATACGACAGAGAAAGACCGGTTTCGCATCCGCGTACTATACTTTGACGCGAGGCAAAACAGGAAAGAAATCATGCGGACTACCGGCTTCTCGCTGCCACAGATTCGAACAGCCATTGAATCGGGCGCGGTCAAGAAGCGTTCTGGCCGGCCAAGTCGGAAGAATGCCAAAGTCACGGCGACGCCCGAATCGCGGTCAGAGACTGCTGAGACAGAAGGCGCGCAAGGAAGTGCTGAGCCAGAAGCTGTTCAATCAGAAACCGCACAGTCAGAAGCAGCCCAGTCAGAAGCAGCCCAGTCAGAAGCAGCCCAATCAGAAGCAGCCCAGTCAGAAGCCGCTCGGTCACAAAGCGCAGAGCCAGTGACAACTGAGACAGAAGCCGCTGAGCCAGAAGCCTCTCCAGAAAGCGCACCACAAAGCGCGCCAGAAACTACAGAGGCAGACCCGGCTGAACAACTTATTGAAGTCGTCGCGAAAGCTCTGCAATAAGAACGGCGCCCATGCGATCAGATCAAGGCTGAACCACGGCGATGCATCGCTCTTGCGTGCGAAATACTCTACATAATTTATCAACTGAAGCCCCTGGACTGAGGAGGCCGAGCATGTATCCGGGGCTGGAAAGCTGTTGGTAGCTCATAAGAACATCGAAAGCTTAGTACATTACGAAGACGAGGTTCATCACCATCAATGACACTTCATAGCATCATCAATAACATCAGTGCATATCATTTGCAATTCAGACGAATTTTCTATGCAATTACCACTCCGATCATAGGATCTGTGCTCCCGCTCTGCTATGACCTCTGAACAGCTGAAACGCGTCTCAGGAGCAAGAATAGGCGAGCCCTATGATATCAAGTAGTTGTGTCATGCATTATTGGTTGAGTGTATCTACTTCGTACTTGTACACTCCATAATGCTAAGCTTTGCTGTGGTATCTCGAATATTCCACTGAATAAGTGAATCAAGAGAATCACGAGGGCAGCATGGAATCAGACCCAAGTGTTTATCAAACAGTAGGCTGGCGTCTGGTACATCGATTACAGTGATAAATATGTGTAACCACAAGTACCGATAGCTTGGCAAGCTCGTAGCCATCACACAATTCTCAAGTACGAAGTAGGGTCAACTCCTTGCGAGCTGAGGTGGACCCTACCGCCAGGAGTGTTTCAACTCGGCACGCCTTACAGGAGAGACAAAGAATGAATGGACAGACAGACATCACTTGTTCGGCGGGTAGAGAGCAGAGAATCAGTTATGCTGTGGTGAGATATAATTTTTTTGAAATTGACAACAATAAAATCAAACAAAAAAAGGCCTCGTGAGCACTGTAGAAGACTCGATATCGACAGCAACTCACACTGCTTGACACTCCGATTTGACCAAATCCCCGTATAAATCCCATACAAATCCCATAGTTGCAATCGCAGTGTTTGAGATACCGCAGAGATTGACCCTGGTTGTAACCGTCCTCCAGTTTGACATCCCCCCACCACTTACACAACGGTGGAGTTACCGTGTGTTTTAGGTGAGACTCGGAGAGATTGTCTCGTTGTACTGAGAGTAAAAAGACTTTTGATCGATGGTGATTCGCTGGTTGCATTTACATGTCAGAGATATGCAGAATACTACTCCGTGCTGTTGGTGTGTTGCTGCGGTCGCCTTCTCGCTCTCGGACGTTGGGTTGGCACTTTGTATCGTTGAAGGCTTTCCTCTTTTCTTTCTTTCTTTTTGTTTTCTCAGTTTGTTTCTTACTCATTTTCGTTCTCATTCTTTCTACCATTTTCATCGCATTTTAATCATCACCAGTTGACCTGGCTTCACTTCTTACGTCTTGACGACGCCGACTTTTTATCCTCCCGCCTTTCAGAGTACAGAGTACAGCACATCGCCCAGAATTATCAAAGATCCAGCCAAGCACACAGCCATCTATCTACTCAGTAGCTCACTTGGCTTATCTCGACAGTTGGAATCATTTTTGACCAATACTGAAGGACATCTGGACTGGTCGAAACGGCTTGCCCGGAGCAACTATACTCTTCATAAAATACAAAAATACAGAAAACCAGACGACAGATAAATGAAGGACTTCAAGGCGCAACATGGCTCGACAGCACACAAAAGTATCGACATCATGAGACAAGACAGAGACGACGGCTATGGCAGCGACGACGACACAACAGACGCCAGCCAGCGGCTGCTCACACCAGAACAGTCCTCAGACTCATCATTACCAGACGGCAACAAGGAGAGCCTCAAGAGCACAGTGAACACCCCCAAGTCAAGGACAAAAGACGCAGAGAGCAACAAAAAGGAAGAGACTGTCAGATGGCGCGACCTGCCCGAGAAGGGACAGCTGGTCGTCCTCACGCTGGCCCGCCTGAGCGAGCCTCTTGTCCAGACATCATTACAGTCGTACATGTTCTACCAGCTCAAATCCTTCCGGCCCGACCTCCCGACGTCGACAATCGCCAGCCAGTCGGGCATCCTCCATGCCAGCTTCACGGCGGCCCAGTTCCTTACCGCCATGATCTGGGGCCGTCTCGCCGACTCGCACATGTTTGGCCGCAAGACGGTCTTGATGATCGGTCTCGCAGGCACATGTACGTATATCTCTTCGATACAGTCAGAGCTATTTTAACAATCAGTAATATCGTGTCTTGGTTTCGGGTTCTCGCAGTCCTTTGGACAGGCCCTCTTCTTCCGGTCGATCGGCGGCGCCACAAATGGCAACGTCGGTGTCCTCCGCACAATGTAAGTGCATCGACATCTAGCCTTTTGAACTGCTCTAACAACCATCCAGGATCAGCGAGATTGTCCGCGAGAAGAAGTAAGTCTACTACCCGGTGCCCCAAGTCCCACTCGAAAATTCACAACTAACAAACTAGATACCAATCCCGAGCATTCCTGATCATGCCGCTCACATTCAACATCGGCGTCATCGTCGGCCCTATCCTGGGCGGCCTGCTGTCAGACCCGGCCAACAGCTACCCCAGCATATTTGGCGGCAGCGAGTTCCTTCTCAGATATCCCTACGCAACACCGAACCTCGTCAGCGCATTCATCCTCTTTGCCGCCCTGCTTGCCGTCTGGCTCGGCCTCGAAGAGACCCTCGACTCCAAGCGCGACGAGTACGACTATGGCATCGACCTGCGCCGCAAGATCGCCGGCCTGTTCCGCCGCTCGTCCTCACACAGAGCTGGCTACTCGCCCCTGGGCTCGCACTCGCGCAATGCCAGCGACGCCAGCGACCTCAGTGACATTAGCGATATCAGCAGCGCCAGCACCATCAGCGTCGAGATGTCGTCCGTCTCGAAAGAGGCCGCCCAAAAAGCAGAGGCAAAAGCAAAGCGCAACCGCCCCCGGTACACACAGCGCCTCGCGTTTCGCCGAATCTTTACAAAGAACGTCATCATCACGCTGTCCGCCCAGGCTGTCTGGGCCTTCCACATGGGCACCTTCAACTCTCTGTGGTTCGTGTTTCTGTCGACCCCCGTCTACAACTCCGCCGACGCCCCGGCCGTCGGCTCTGCTGCCGCCAAGGCCGCCCACTACATCGCCTACAAGCTGCCCTTCTTCTTCACCGGCGGCATCGGCATGCAGCCGCGCGACGTCGGCTTCGCCATGGCCATCCTCGGCTGCATCGGCATCGCTATGCAGCTGCTGCTGTACCCCATGGTGTCCGCGCGTCTCGGCATCATGCGCTCGTGGCGCTACTTTTTGTGCTGCTTCCCGCTCGGCTACTTTGCCATGCCCTACCTGAGCCTGGTGCCGAGCGATTCGGCCGCGCCGCACGCCAAGGACGGCATCCTCATCTGGCTCGCCATCTCGGCCGTGCTGCTGTGCCACGTCACCGGCCGCACGTTTGTGCTGCCTGCGCAGACCATCCTCGTCAACAACTGCTCGCCGCACCCGTCGGTGCTGGGCACGCTGCACGGCATTGCGCTGAGCACGTCGTCGCTGACGCGCACGATCGGGCCGATGCTGAGCGGCTACCTGTACGGTTGGGGCCTGGAGCACGGTCTGATTGGGGCCGCCTTCTGGGGCCTCAGCATCGTGGCCATTCTCGGTTTCGTGTCGAGTCTGTTTGCGCGCGAGGGCAACGGGCACGAGATCTGGCTCGAGGGCGATGTCGAGGACGACGAGTGATTGTATTATATGTATACCCATGGCTGGAGTTTCTTTTGTTTGCGTTTTATGTAGAATATAGATGATCAATATACATCTGATCACGACCACTCGTTGAGCTTGATTTAACTTTTACTTGATTTTTTTGATCAAAACTATTAAAACAAACCCTGACTACTCCCTGGCGCCACAGGCCACCTTTTTCTGATCCTCTGTGTCTCATCAGTTTGCAACAGTATGCAACCTCACCGGGAAAACAAAAGAAATACCAAAAAAAGAAGAATGCTTTTTGTGCTTCAACTCCTAACATAAGAGGCGGAAGATAAGACAGAGTGATCATAAAGGCTCATGACCAGGGCTCTCGTACTAGAAACGCAAAGCAATGGAAACGGAAACAAAGAAACGGCAGTACATGATGGAACAAGAAACAAATGACAAAGGAAATCCGTGAAGATGTATGAGAGGTGGAGAGGAAGAAAGGGCTAAGAGAATGAGAGAAGGCGTGATGATGGAATAAGACAAGGCAAAACAGAAGACGCAGCAGCTACACTAGCATTTAACCGCGGACTGCAGCGCCCAGAGCACCACCGGTGAACTGGGTGCCACCGGCCTGCCGTTGGGGGTTGCCGCCCGTCCGTGCGCCGCCACGGCCGCCCCGTGCGCTGCCACCACGGCCACCGCCGCGGCCGCGACCGCCCTGTCTCTCAAACGCGTTGGCAGAGCCCTGTGTGCGCTGCTCCAGTGTGCGCTCGTTAGACTCGGTCAGCGCGCTGGTCTTGTCGGACAGCGTCAGGGCCAGGCTCTGCAGGCGCGACAGCTCGACACCCTTGCGGAAGATGACGGTCTGCTGCACCTGGTCCAGGGCGGCGGACAGCTCCTCGTGGCTGATCATCTTGCTGACAATGGCCGAGATCTTGTGGTTCTCCAGCTCAAACATGCTGCTCAGGGTATCGAGGGCCAGCGTGTCGTAGAAGGGAGCGTAGGTGAACAGGAATGTGCGCACACCCTCCTCCTGGATCTGCTTGGCCAGCATCGCCTTGATCGTCTCCGACTGGGGCATCAGCTCCCAGATCTTGATGTCGTGGATGAACTCGATGGCCTTCTTCCACTCGCCAGCAGCCAGCGTCTTAGAAGCCTGCATGACGTGGTCGCGTGTGTTCTCCGGGGGACCGGTGAAGATCTGGCGCTCGTGGTACTCGAGCATGCGGCGGTAGGTCTTGCTGATGACGCGCTTCTTGATGTCCGGTGATGAGCCGGTCTGGGCCAGCAGAGGAATCTCCAGCAGCATGCTGCAGGTCAGGTACACGCACTCGAGCAGCTCGAGGTTGATGTGCATGTGGAACGGCAGCTGGCGCTGCTTCTCAATGCGCTCCTGCTCAGGGGTGACCTGGCTGTAGCGCTGGATCATGACACCCTGGGCAAGCAGCTCCTTCTGGCGACCGCTGCCGCAGATCTCCTGCAGCGTGTTCTGAGCGTCGTAGATGAGGCCCTTGCGGAATGCGCACAGGCCGACCTGGACAAGTGTGCGGTTGAACAGGATCTGCGACTGAACGTCGAAGCTGTTGATCGTCTCCTGCAGATGGGACATGAGCATCATGTCGCGAGCGCGGTAGTAATCGTCGTGCAGAGCCAGGAAGTAGATCTCGCACAGCATGGCGCGGGCACGGATGATACCGTCGTCGTTGGAGAACAGGTATGCGCACAGAACGCTAAGGGCATCGGCGGGCTCGGTGGACTTGGCGCGGGGGGAGATGACAGAGTCGGTGGTCTCGGGGATGTCCTTCCAGCTGTTCTCCTCGAGGATCTTGATGACCTGCGAGGGTTTGAAGTAGATGTGCTCCAGTCTGCGCATGACAATGCGGTTGAGGCTCTCCTGGGGAATCTCCAGGGTCTCGTCCTTGCGCAGGGTCTCGTAGTACAGCTGGCCGAGGAAGATGATCTTGTACAGAGCACCCTCGTCACCCAGACGGTCAATGTACTCAGATGTGTGGGGGTCAATAGCCTGCAGCGAGCGAGTCAGCTCGTCGTCCAGACGCTCAATGTACGAGACAATGCTGCCGGGAATCTTGATGTGCTTCTCGCCCTCGCCCAGGGTGGGGGGCTTGTCGTCGTCGTCCCACTCCTCGGCGTTCTCGATAACGATAAAGTCCTTGTTCTTCTCCAGGACGCTGAACAGGGCGGCGAGCTCCTGCTCGGCGGCCTTCCAGTGGTCCAGGGGCATGTAAGAGGCGGCGCCAGAGCCCAGATCGAAGCGTGTGGAGATGGTGGTGAGCAGGACGCGGATTTCCTGGTAGGGGGTGACGGCGATCTCTCTGAGCTTCTCCATAACCTTGATCTGCTCGGCACGATCAGTGTTCTTCTTACCACGCGACTCCATGATGGTGCGCAGCTGCTTGAAGATACCCTCAGCAGTGTACTGGACGGCACGGCCACCCTTGCCGACGACAGTCGAGAAACCCTCATCGTCGTCGTCAACGGCAGCGCCGGTAGCGGCAGACTCCTCGATGCGGACTCTGGTGGTGCGGGGGGCGGCGACCTCGGCGTCAGACTCCATGTAGGCGTCCTTGTCGGACCGGTATGAGTCGATCTGGCTCTGGTACTCCTTGGAGATCTTGCGGATGCGCTGCTTGACGGCGTTCAGACCACGGGCGGCGGTGGCGTTCATCTTCTTGGGGGTGACCTTCTGCATGGTGATGGCCTCGGTCATGAAGTCCTCGAGGTCGGCGACGGCCTTGATGTACAGCTTGGGCATGACGGAGCCCTGGCGAAGCTTCTCAGCCTGGCGGTTCAGCTTGTCGAAGTCTGAAGGGTTAGTTCTCGTTTGCCCATATCCATATCCAGATCTCGAAGCCATCTCGAGGTCCTCGTGCCTCGAGATAACCCCGCTTCCTATCACTTACCCGTCGAGACGGAACCCCAGTCGTTGATTTTCCGGGCATTCTCAATAGTGTTGATGGTCGACTCGAGCTCGTCAAAGCGCTTGTCCTTGGCGCTCTTGACCTTGGCGGTTGTGTCCTCGTCGCTGTCGGCTTCGGAATCGGAGGCGTCCATCAAGAACTTGTTGGCGCCCTGCTTGCCATCGTCGGAGTCGCTGTCGGAGTCGTCCTCCGAGTCATCATCGTCGTCATCATCCTCATCAGAGTCCTCAACGTCGTCGATCTCCTCGTCAGAGTAGAGCTCCTCCTCGTCGGAGCTGCTCTCGTCGGAACTGTCGTTGCCGGAGCGGAAGAAGCGTGTGGTCGCCATGTTGGGTGGTGGTCGGTCGGTCGGTGATCCCTAGGAGGTTGGCTTGCTAAGGACCAAAAAAAAGGCCGAAAAGTAGAAACGGGGAGGGAAAATGGGTATGTGCTGTGTTTCTATGCAGCTGGTGATGCGATAGGGGTGTGGAAAGTGGTGGTGTGGAAGACAATGTTTGCACCGGATGAACTGAATGGAGGGGAACTGAAAACGGAAAAAAATGCTAATGGGTGTATGCAGCGTAGAAAAAATTATTAGTGGGGGGTGCCTGGGGCAAAAAAACAGCCACCGGCCCGCGAAAACGTCTGCCAGCTGGCGTAGAGTGCTGGAGGCAGCTAAAAGTGGAGACAGAAGTGTGCTGAAATGGAGAAGTTGACTGTTGGTAGGATGGATCTTAGGATGGATAACTATCACGGGACACTACACGTGCTGGGATGACATAATCACAGCCTTCTCATGTTTTACATGGCACTAACGAGCACTAGCGTGACATGTCGCGCCGCTAGTCGACAGCTCCCAAAGGGGCAAGAGCCTCTAAATTTTCCAGGCAGGGCAGCCTCGACGTGAACGACGACCTCGACTATCGCCGCGCTGTCGTTCTGAAGCGACATTGTTGACTGAGCTCGCGCTGCCAGAACACGGTCGTGATTGTGACCATTAATCCAATCCTTTTATTTCTGATTTCTCAACTTTACTACCCCTTTTCTATTTCCTAGCTTGCAATCGACACGCGATCCTCATCGACCTCCTCAACGGCTGCAGTACTTCCGACAACCACCCGCCAACCTCTGGCACCCGGTCAGGATGTCTGGTCTTCCGCCGCCACCGCCCGGCTGGGCTCCGCCTCCGCCGCCGCCGCCTCCTCCTCCGCCTCCCGACTCATCGATGCTTCCTCCTCCGCCCGGTGTGCCGCCGCCGCCACCTCCCCCCGGCTACAAGCCACGCACCGAACTCGAGAACGCCAAGCTCGAGCAGAAACTCAACGATTGGGTTCGCACACGGCGCAACCGGTTTGCTGAAAAGCGCCGGGGCGGTTTTGTCGAGACGCAAAAGGCAGACATGCCGCCCGAGCATCTGCGCAAGATCGTCAAGGACATTGGCGATGTCTCGCAGAAGAAATACACAAGCGACAAGCGCAGCTACCTCGGTGCGCTCAAGTTCATGCCACATGCGGTCCTCAAACTTCTCGAGAACATGCCCATGCCGTGGGAGTCGGCACGCGAGGTCAAGGTGCTGTACCACGTCAACGGTTGCTTGACCCTCGTCAACGAGATCCCCCGTGTCATCGAGCCCGTCTACCACGCCCAATGGGCAACGATGTGGTCGACCATGCGTAACGAGAAGCGCAACCGGAAGCAGTTTAAGCGCATGCGGTTCCCGCCCTTTGATGACGAAGAACCGCCGCTGTCGTGGTCCGAGAACATTGAGGATGTCGAGCCCCTCGAGCCCATCCAGATGGAGCTGCACGAGGACGAGGACGAAGCTGTCTATGAATGGTTTTACGACAACCGGCCACTTGTCGACACACCGCACGTCAACGGCCCCAGCTACAAGAAGTGGAACCTCAACCTCCAGCAGATGGCGACACTATACCGCCTGAGCCAGTCTCTCTTGTCCGAGGTGCAAGACGAGAACTACTTTTACCTGTTTGACCGCAGCAGCTTCTTCACATCCAAGGCCCTCAACGTGGCCCTTCCCGGCAGTGCGCGCTTCGAGCCCCTGTACAAGGACTTTGACCCCAACGACGAGGACTTTGGCGAGTTCAACGCCATTGACCGCATCATCTTCCGCAGCGCCATCCGCACCGAGTCGCGTGTCGCATTCCCGCATCTCTACAACTCGTTCCCGCGCAGTGTCAAGAACTCATGGTACTCGTACCCCCAGAACGTCTACACCGTCACAGACAATGCCGACCTGCCCACATTCCATGTTGTGTCCGACATCAACCCCGTCTCGTCGCGTTCGACGGCTGCTAAGTATAACCTGACGAGCCACGAGGACGAAATCTTTGGTTACGGCAACAACGAGGAGCCCGAAGAGTCGCTCTTCGAGCTGCCTGCTGGCATGGACGCCTTCATGGCCGACGAGGACCTGGTGACCGACGACACATCAAGCGCCATTGAGCTGTGGTGGGCACCATACCCCTTCAACCGCCGCTCTGGCAAGATGGTGCGCGCGCAGGACGTGCCCCTAGTCAAGTGGATGTACCTCGAGCATGCATCGCGGTCGCTGCCCATCAAGGTCAGCGTGTCGTACCAGAAGCTGCTCAAGACATATGTCCTCAACGAACTGCACACAAAGAAGCCCAAGACACTGCAGCGGCAAGACCTGTTGAGAACACTCAAGCAGACAAAGTTCTTCCAGCAGACAACAATCGACTGGGTTGAGGCTGGTCTGCAGGTGTGCCGGCAGGGCTTCAACATGCTGAACCTGCTGATCCACCGCAAGAACCTGACATACCTGCATCTCGACTACAACTTCAACCTGAAGCCTGTCAAGACGCTGACAACAAAGGAGCGCAAGAAGTCGCGTTTCGGTAACGCATTCCATCTGATGCGTGAAATCTTGCGTCTCACCAAGCTCATTGTCGACGCCCAGGTGCAGTACCGCCTCGGCAACATTGACGCCTTCCAGCTTGCCGATGGTATTCTGTACGCCTTCAACCACGTCGGCCAGCTCACCGGTATGTACCGGTACAAGTACAAGCTGATGCACCAGATCCGTGCCTGCAAGGACTTGAAGCACTTGATCTACTACAAGTTTAATGCCGGCAACGTCGGCAAGGGCCCTGGCTGTGGTGTCTGGGCACCGGCGTGGCGTGTGTGGCTGTTCTTCATGCGCGGTATCATCCCGCTGCTGGAGCGCTGGTTGGGCAACCTGCTGTCGCGTCAGTTCGAGGGTCGTCACAGCAAGGGCGTCGCCAAGACTGTCACCAAGCAGCGTGTCGAGTCGCACTTTGATCTTGAGCTGCGTGCCTCGGTCATGGCCGATCTCATGGACATGATGCCCGAGGGTATCCGCCAGAACAAGGTCAACACTGTGCTTCAGCATCTGTCCGAGGCATGGCGCTGCTGGAAGAGTAACATCCCCTGGAAGGTCCCTGGCCTGCCGGCGCCTATCGAGAATGTTATCCTGCGGTACGTCAAGGCCAAGGCTGACTGGTGGATCTCGGTCGCACACTACAACCGCGAGCGTATCCGGCGTGGCGCGACGGTCGACAAGACTGTGGCCAAGAAGAACGTTGGCCGTCTCACACGTCTCTGGCTCAAGGCCGAGCAGGAGAGACAGCACAACCACATGAAGGACGGTCCGTACGTCAGCTCCGAGGAGGCCGTCGCCATCTACACGACGACAGTTCACTGGCTGGAGGCTAGAAAGTTCTCTCCCATCCCCTTCCCCAGTGTGTCCTACAAGCACGACACCAAGATCCTTATTCTCGCCCTCGAGAGACTGCGCGAGTCATACTCAACCAAGGGCCGTCTGAACCAGAGCCAGCGCGAGGAGCTTGCGCTCATCGAGCAGGCCTACGACAACCCCGGTACCACCCTGGAGCGCATCAAGCGTTTCCTGCTGACCCAGCGCGCGTTCAAGGAAGTCGGCATCGACATGAACGACAACTACAACACGATCAACCCAGTCTACGACATTGAGCCCATCGAGAAGATCAGCGATGCTTACCTGGACCAGTACCTGTGGTACCAAGCCGACCAGCGCCACCTGTTCCCTGCGTGGATCAAGCCGGCCGATTCCGAGGTTCCGCCGCTGCTGGTGTACAAGTGGACGCAGGGTATCAACAACCTGCAGAATGTGTGGGAGACCGAGAACGGCGAGTGCAACGTCTTGATCGAGACGGAGCTCTCCAAGGTCTACGAGAAGATCGAGCTCACCCTGCTCAACTCGCTACTGCGTCTGATCATGGACCACAACTTGGCTGACTACATCACCGCCAAGAACAACGTGTCGCTCACCTACAAGGACATGAACCACGTCAACAGCTTCGGTATGATTCGTGGTCTGCAGTTCTCGGCCTTTGTGTTCCAATACTATGGCCTGATTCTCGATCTGCTGCTGCTCGGCCCCCAGCGTGCCAGCGAGATCGCCGGCCCGCCTCATGCGCCTAACGACTTCTTGCAGTTCCAGGACCGTGAGACCGAGACCAAACACCCCATCCGTCTCTACACGCGCTACATTGACAAGATTTGGGTTCTCATGCGCTTCACTGCGGAGGAGTCGCGTGACCTTATCCAGCGCTTCCTCACAGAGCAGCCCGACCCCAACTTTGAGAATGTCATTGGCTACCGCACCAAGAAGTGCTGGCCGCGTGACTCGCGCATGCGCCTGATGCGCCACGATGTCAACCTCGGCCGCGCCGCATTCTGGGATCTCAAGAACCGCCTGCCGCGGTCCGTGACGACGATTGAGTGGGAGGACACATTTGCCAGCGTCTACAGCAAGGACAACCCGAACCTGCTGTTTGCCATGCTGGGTTTCGAGGTGCGCATCCTGCCGCGTGTCCGCAACCAGAACGACGAGTTCCCCGTCAAGGACAGTGTGTGGTCGCTTGTGGATAACACGAGCAAGGAGCGCACTGCACACGCTTTCCTGCGCGTGACCGAGGAGGACATTCTCAAGTTCAACAACCGTATTCGCCAGATTCTCATGTCGTCGGGTTCCACCACTTTCACCAAGATTGCCAACAAGTGGAACACGGCGCTGATTGCCCTGTTTACCTACTACCGTGAGGCTATTGCGTCCACGGTCGAGCTTCTGGATATTATTGTCAAGTGCGAGACCAAGATCCAGACGCGCATCAAGATTGGTCTTAACTCCAAGATGCCCTCGCGTTTCCCCCCTGCCTTCTTCTACACCCCCAAGGAGCTGGGCGGTCTGGGCATGCTTTCTGGTTCTCACATCCTGATCCCGGCCAGCGACAAGCGCTGGGCCAAGCAGACCGACACTGGTGTGACCCACTACCGTGCCGGTATGACGCACCAGGAGGAGAGTCTTATTCCCAACATCTACCGGTATATCATTCCGTGGGAGTCTGAGTTTATCGACTCGCAGCGTGTGTGGACCGAGTACTCGCAGAAGCGGCTGGAGGCCAACCAGCAGAACCGCCGCCTAACTCTGGAGGATCTCGAGGACAGCTGGGACCGCGGTCTGCCGCGTATCAACACGCTGTTCCAAAAGGACCGCAGCACCCTCAGCTTCGACAAGGGTTTCCGCACGCGTGGCGAGTTCAAACTCTACCAGATTATGCGCCACAACCCCTTTGGCTGGACCAGTGCCCGCCACGACGGCAAGCTGTGGAACCTGCAGGCATACCGCACCGACGTGATCCAGGCGCTCGGCTCTGTTGAGACGATCCTGGCGCACACGCTCTTTGCGGCGACTGGCTTTGCCTCGTGGGAGGGTCTCTTCTGGGAGAAGGCCAGTGGTTTCGAGCAGTCGATGCAGGCCAAGAAACTCACCAACGCCCAGCGCCAGGGTCTGTCCCAGGTGCCAAACAGAAGAATGGCTCTGTGGTGGTCCCCGTAAGTTCACCCTATATCATTCTACACTGTCGTTGAACATGACTAACTTTTAACAGAACAATCAATCGTGGTTCCGTCTACGTCGGTTTCCGAGTCCAGCTGGTAAGTTATCACCGAGAACGCCATTCCTCATACAACATCATACTAACAATATAGGATTTGACGGGTATTTTCCTGCAAGCCAAGCTGCCAACACTCAAGATCAGCTTTGTCCAGATCTTCCGTGCCCATTTGTGGCAGAAGATTCACGAGTCGGTGGTGATGGATCTGTGCCAGGTGTTTGATCAGGAGCTGGAGTCGCTCGGCATCGAGTCGGTGCAGAAGGAGACGATCCACCCCCGTAAATCGTACAAGATGAACAGTTCGTGTGCCGACATCCAGCTGTTCTCGAACCAGCGCTGGAACGTCACGCGCCCCTCGCTGCTGTACGATTCCAAGGACACGCTGGAGCAGACGGTGACGGACAAGTTCTGGCTGGATGTGCAGCTGCGGTACGGTGACTACGACTCGCACGACATTGAGCGGTACGTGCGGGCCAAGTACCTTGACTACACGACCGACAGCATGAGTCTGTACCCCTCGCCGACGGGTCTGATGGTCGGCATTGACCTGGCGTACAACCTGTACTCCGCCTTCGGCCAGTACTTCCCCGGTCTGAAGATCCTCATGCAGCAGGCGATGGCCAAAATTATGAAGGCTAACCCCGCCCTGTTCGTGCTGCGCGAGCGCATGCGCAAGTCTCTACAGCTCTACGCGACGGAGAGCAACCAGGAGTTCCTCAACTCCCAGAACTACTCGGAGCTCTTCAGCAACCAGACGCAGCTGTTCATCGACGATACCAACGTTTACCGTGTGACCATCCACAAGACCTTTGAGGGTAACTTGACGACCAAGCCCATCAACGGTGCCATCTTCATCTTCAACCCGCGGACAGGCCAGCTGTTCTTGAAGATTATTCACACGAGCGTCTGGGCCGGCCAGAAGCGTCTGGGTCAGTTGGCCAAGTGGAAGACGGCCGAGGAAGTTGCGGCGCTGATTCGCTCGCTGCCCGTCGAGGAGCAGCCGAAGCAGCTGATTGTGACGCGCAAGGGTCTGCTGGATCCTCTCGAGGTCAACCTGCTCGATTTCCCCAACATCTCGATCCGTGCCTCTGAGCTGCAGCTGCCGTTCCAGTCGGCGATGAAGGTCGAGAAGCTGGGCGACATGATTCTGCGCGCCACGGAGCCGCAGATGGTGCTGTTCAACCTGTACGACGAGTGGCTCAAGAGCGGCATCTCGTCGTACACGGCGTTCTCGCGTCTGATTCTGATTCTGCGTGGTCTGCACGTGAACCAGGACAAGACGAAGCTCGTGTTGCGTCCTGACCGTACAATCATCACGCAAGACCACCACATCTGGCCGACGCTGACGGACGAGGAGTGGATCAAGGTCGAGACGCAGCTGCGCGATCTGATTCTGAACGACTACGGAAAGAAGAACAATGTCAACGTGTCGAGCCTGACGAGCAGCGAAGTGCGCGACATCATCCTGGGTATGGAGATCTCGGCGCCTTCGATGCAGCGGCAGGCGGCGGCGGAGATTGAGAAGCAGCAGGAGGAGCAGCAGCAGCTGACGGCGACGACGACCAAGACGCACAACGCGCTGGGCGAGGAGATGATTGTGACGACGACGTCGCAGTTTGAGACGCAGACGTTTGCGTCCAAGACGGAGTGGCGCACGCGCGCGATTGCGACGTCCAACCTGCGCACGCGGTCCAACAACATCTACGTGTCGCCTGCGGACTCGGGCGGCCCGTCCAACATTACGTTTGTGATGCCGAGCAACATCCTCAAGAAGTTCATTACGATTGCGGATCTGCGCGTGCAGGTGGCGGGCTACCTCTACGGCTCGTCGCCGCCGGAGACGGACCAGGTCAAGGAGGTGCGGTGTATTGTGCTGGTGCCGCAGATCGGCGGTCTGCGCGGCGTTAAGCTGCCGCAGAACCTGCCGCAGCACGAGTACCTGGAAGGCCTTGAGCCGCTGGGCGTGATCCACACGGTGTCGGGCAACGAGCTGCCGTACATGTCTGCATCGGACGTGACGGAGATGGCGCGGCTGCAGGAGCAGCACAGCTCGTGGGCGGCAAACCGCGACAACACGATTTCCATTTCGGTGTCGTTCACGCCGGGCAGTGTGTCGTTGTCGGCATGGGGCCTGTCGCCGCAGGGCCTGGCGTGGGGCGTTGAGAACAAGGACATGCAGAGCGACCAGCCGCAGGGCTTTACGACGTCGATGGGCGAGAAGCGCAAGCTGCTGCTGAGCCCCAAGTACAAGGGCTTCTTCCTTGTGCCGGAGAACGGGCGGTGGAACTACAGTTTCATGGGCACGGACTTTGCGGGCCTGTCTGCGCGCAGCGTGCACGTCAAGCTGGACACGCCGCTGCCGTTCTACAGCGACCAGCACCGGCCGCTGCACTTCCAGAACTTTGCCGAGCTCGAGGACATCTGGGTCGACCGCAGCGACAACTTTGCTTAGGCGAGTCGCGACAGCATGGGTTACGCGACGCGACGACGCGACGTTAGTCATCTACCAAAATATATGTTTGCGTCAGCAGTTTTGCATACAAACAAGTACATTACGACATCCACGAAAATACGAAAACCCCAAAAAACATTCATGCGCTTCATTTTATCTCATGCGCCTTTATCATGCGCTTCATCAGCTTTCATCTCATTTCCATCCCTCTTTTCTCTCGTCTCTTGTCTCTTTTCTTTAGCAGTTATTCCGTTGTACCCCTTGGCGTTTGATCTACTAGTTTGATTTATAGGCGGAAAACAGTCTACGCAGACCGGCGTGTTTAGTTGTCATAGCAGTAATAATCTGATCTTTAATTTTGAATCTACAAGACCAACAATCAATAAACGCCAGCTGAAGCCGGGCCGACGTGAGCTCGTTTAGCAAAAACAGACGTGTGCCTGGACTGTGGCAATCAGTGGCACGCGTCCTCGTGGTCACTTTGTCGATATGATCAACAGAGGTTGGGGGATGCTTAACACAGTCTGAGTAGGGCGTAGGTGGGGAGTCGTAATCCGTAATCAGTCTACGGGAAGATTGCCACGGTATCTTTGAGTTCAGCTGGCCGCCGAGTGACGACATGTGTAGAATAAAACGTAGGTACAGAGCAGAGGCAGACATAAATAGACCGGAAGAGACACCCCATAGGGGATCAAGTAAATTACCCAATTCATGCATTTATGCATTGAGAGGATGGAAATGAGATGCAAATGAGGAGCATGTGGCCCAATCAACACAGAATACGGTGTTGCCGTCAGCCTTGCTCGGGGACAGGGGTGTTGTTATTTAAAGCGCCGGCAGAGTGCTGAGTAGAGTGCGTACTCTGTACTCTGCAAGTCGCGGAGAGGAGAATCCTGAATAGGCAATGCAGGTGCGATCAGGGTACTGTACAGAGTACATCGTAGACCGGATCTTGTCTGGAGATATGCGAGTAAGCAAGAATAGGATGAAGGATGCAGGTTTTGATACGAACTTTGGATGACTCTGTACTGAGTAAAGAACTACAAAGTATGCGCAAAGAAGTACTCGGACAGGTACAGACAGGGGTGCAGGGTCTGTGCAGCGAACGTAATGGTGATTTATATTTTTAAAGGGACAGGGGTGTCCCGAATGGTCGGGAGAGACTTGGCTACTTGGCTGCGTGGGAAGGGCAAAGTTGGAAGACTTGGAATTGTTGGAAGAGTGGGCAGAAGAGTAGCATTGCGAGGTGGGTGGCAGCGTCAGAGTAGCAGTAGGGATAGAGCGAGCTGTAGGAGGTGAATACTCGAGCTGAAGAGAAAGCGAGGAAAAAAGAAACAGAAAAAGAAAATGGAAGGAAAAAGAAAATGGAAGGAAAAAGAAAATGGAAGGAAAAAGAAAATGGAAGGAAAAAGAAAATGGAAGGAAAAAGAAAATGGAAGGAAAAAGAAAATGGAAGGAAAAAGAAAATGGAAGGAAAAAGAAAATGGCCGAAATCAAAGCACACGAGAACCCGACAAAAAGGAACACCTATGATAATTCATGGTATACGATAGCACCGGAAGACGGAGTAACTCGCGTCTTGGTATTCAGAGGAGGCTGGATGAAAAACGTACGAGCGATGATCAAATGGCTGGGAGGTGTTTTCATATTCAGAGTTTGGTTACAAGGTTATGAAGAAGAAAAAGGAACACTCAGAGATGGGACTGATGGAGATCGGGGGTATTGAGAGACTGTCTCGGGTGCCAATACGACAGTACTGTGGTACTGTGACTGTAAGACATTGTCAGAGACGATGAGAAGAAGGGGATGAATTACAAAAGAAGAAGACGAAAAGAAGAAAAGAAGAAAAGAACAATGGAAGGATGGGAGAAGGAGAAAGCTTGGCACGGCATGCGTGTTCCAGCTTCCGGGCATCGCAGCACTTAATCCATTTCATTTCATAGTTTAATAGACGCGGACATGCACGATGTATCGAATATGAGAGCGGGCCAGGAGAGTTGATGGATATTGTACGATGTAAGATGCTGTAGGTAGGAACGGAGGAGACGGAGAATTCGCTGGCGAGATGAGCCCAAGATTCGTGGTTGTAAGTGAGATTGCAGACTTGTAGACGAGACTCTGATTTCTGTCTACATGTGCCTATTGTTTAGCACTGCTGGTATCTCTACAGGCTTCTTTAGCTAGCTGCGTCTGTTCGCCGCGTCAAAGCGCACTCGACTCTTGGAATCATCTCGTCTTCATTTCTCAGCTCCGTTCGACTCCTTTCTAGAATATGGGCCTGACCCATTGACACTTCGTGCATGTCCGCGTCTGTAAAGTGTAAAAGAAGGTTCGCCTGTACGCCACACACAGCTACCCAGTGGTCTGCCAGTTCTATCCCCCAGCTCCTTTGTCCATCGTCCATCGTCCAGTGTCATCCAGGTGGGTTCGACAGAACCCAGCATAGCGTGGTTCGCGATGTGCAGTGTAGCCGATGCCACGCATGCAGTACCGCGGGTTGTATTCAACGGCATCGCTTAGCACTGGACATGTACGAAATACTCTACTTTGTATGATATGAGACCGAATGGACAGGAGGGTGTAGAAGTAGGAGGAGGCTGAGGAAGAAGAACTCAAATACTGAAGCGAGACGGGGGTCAAACACTACAGGCCGATCAGGAGTCGCAGACTTCGGAAGGGGTCAGCCGCGCCTCTCGAGTCAAACCTAATTACTCTAATTCAAAGAACACGCGATCGCAATGAATGCGCCTCAATTGTGAAATGTACCTCGTAGAAGCGATTTAGAAGCAATTCAAAAGTTGACGTTAAAGACTGACATAATCACGACTAATAAGACTGCAGCCGCGGGCAACTTCCCGACATGGAAGGAGCGGCCACGCGACATGCGACCGACTCGCGATCCCGACTATTATTAATAATTATCTGCAGTCTGCAATTATATCTGCACTTTACTCCGACATCAGGTACACATCTAATAGTACAAAGTATGTGCAGCTGACTTCTATGTTGATGATCTAAATGCTTCCACGCGACACAACCCTGCTCTGATGACACACCCCTGTCACAGCCTCTTTAGTCCACGCTCGCCGAGAGACAGGGTTTTCATGGAGAGTCAGTAATGAGAGCAGGAGAAGCAAAGCAGGCTACTGGGTTATTCTCTGCGATTTCCTATTTGGTCAGCTGGCCGTGTGCGTGTTCGCCGTAATGAAGCAATATCACAGCAAGCCTCATTCATGCCGTGCAGCGACGGAGATGGCACCGAGGAGGCATGCGCTGGCTGAACGGAGAGTAGCCCAAAGCAGGAATATGATGATGATCGTATTGCAAGTATCAGAGTAGTGAAGAACCATTGACAAAGTATGCAGGTATCTATCTGTAGAAAGACAGGATCGCCAGAGTCCCTGCTCGTTCCCGACGCTAGAAGCTTTCGAAGGGATGGAGGTAGAAGATGTTGATGCGAGTAGTGAGTACAGGTAGTGTGTATTTTCTAGAGTACGGAGACAATGTATATTACAGACCCCCGCTGCATAATGTTGCTTTTAATTACTAGGTTCTGCGCGACTACATTGTTATGCATATCCCTGTCGCTTAGCCGCACAGCCCCTCAACGGCTTGGACACGTTATGTTTTTGTTTTTCTCTTTCTTTGTTTTTCTTTTTCTGGTGGCTGCTGCGAGTAGAAGACAATTGTATTACGAAGCAAGCGTGTTCTTCCTGCGTGTCTGGCATTGACGCGGTCACGACTAATCTTGGAGAGGCCGGCTGTGGCTACGGCCTAAGGAGTAGATAATGGCATATTTTGTAGCTTTGTTTTCTTGGAATTAAGGACTGTTACAGGGCCAGAGGCCGTTGGTTTGGCCTGCTCAGTGCATCTAACTGCATTCTGTACCTACGATGTATGCTAGAAGAGTGAACGCCACTGTCGTGTTTTGTTGATTTGTATTTCACGGGTGTTTTTTACGGGTAATTTCTTCTTTCTTTTTTCTCTTCCGATTTGTACTCGCGTTTATTTTCACGTCCTGTATTTTGCTTCTTGTGTTAACTGCCGTCTTGACCATCATCCCAAAGCCACTTTATTCCCTATTCCCTTTGCCCAACTTTATAAAATCGGCGGCTTCCCCGGTATGACAGGCGCCACGTTTGCCAACTTCTCGAGTACTTGGTCATATTCGGGCATTTGGTCATTTGATCATTTGGCTTATTTGGCTAATGGCTTATTTGACAAGCGCCCCATAGATTCCATAGATTCGGCGTGGTCGCCGCTGCAAGGCATCGATCTAGTATCTAATATGCCCTGCCCCGAGATGACAATTGACAACTAGCCAGGTACAAGACACTACCGATTAGATTGGAGAGGCCGTGCTCTACAATAGAGACCATTTGACTGTTGTGTGTCTGTGCTCGATCTAAGGAAAAGAGTAGCTAGATGAGGTAGGTGAGGTAGGTCAAATGAGAATTGCGTAATTAGTCTGAATGAAAACAAATTAACTTTGACAGCGAAAGTCAGAGCAGAAAGGAACGACAAAAAATGCACAGATACTACAAATGATTGAGGAGGGGTGGCTGTAGATATTCTAAAGAGAAAGAGGAAGAGAAAGAAATCATACGTGAATCAAAAAGAAAGAAAATGAAAAAATTGACGGGAACGAAAAAAGAAAAGAAAAAAAAAAAAAAAAAAAAACAACAACCAAAACTTCCTGTACATCGCACAAACTTCCCCTCTCGGCAATCACTTATACGGTTACATACATATTGACAGACAACTGACAACGCCAAAACGCCAAACACAACTCAAGCACTCTGCACCTATCGCTGGCATGCTGGCCTTGCCTGACCAGACACCACTCTACAGACGCCAGACACGGCAGACGCTCAATACTCCGCTGATGACACCTTGGGTTGCATTATATCAGAGCTGTTAAGGTGTTGGTACAAAATGGCTGAAAATTGTCTCTAGAGAGCAGGTCTAAGAGAAGAGTTTGCAGGTCGACACGGGCGTCAGTCAAAACCACGCACGAGGCGTAGTCAGAGTTCTTCTAGATATTCCATGGTGTTCCTTGCGGTTCTTTTGTTTTAGTATCACCAACTCCGATGTAGGAGTGTAGCAGTTTTAAAAATGGGAGAAAAAGGAAGATTCAGCTCAGGATCTATTCAAATCCTAACAAAATCAAAACGACAACAAAAACAAAAATAGTGAATCAGATGTATTTTAGAATAGAAAATACAAGAATAAATCAAAATCAAAATCAGAATCAGAATCAAAAGGAAATCAGCTCGGAACAAAAAAGAAGCCTAATTACTGCCGCCTCGTTCTCAACTCTGAGTTGTCCTGCAGGGTACGCGTTTCATCTTGGGTGTGCCCATCGACTGTCACGTTTTGCATTCTTCCATGCCTTCTTTTACAACGGTCTCCTCCTGTCGTTGCCTCGTTGCCTCGTTGCCTTGCTACCCGCTGTCTTCTGTTACTCGCGGCTCCCCTCCCACTCCCACGCTCTGTAACTGGCATCCTCATGCTCTGCCTCACTGCCTGCTTTACTTCATCACCTTAATCTTGGCCTCCTCCTTTATCTGCTATCGTCTTCTTCATGCCTCCGCATACTTCTTTCCTGCTTCCATTTACGTGCCTCCTTGTATTCCATCTTCATCTCCTCCCCTCCCCTCCCCATATCCATCAACATCCTCGTCTCAAACCCAGTCAAGGTTATTCACGTTGCATTGTCCCTTCTATTTTTGTTCTACTATCAACTACAGCTAACAACCCTGGCCACGGAGATTAAAGTAAACATACGAATAGTTTGTGTCGTGCTGCCCGTCAAGCATATTCTGCTGAGGCCCTGTTTTCGCCGGCTTCTTTTCCCACTAGCAAAGTATATCGTCGTAAATCTGCAGTAAATCTATTTTTCATCTGGAGTTTCTGCTGATTTCTTCTATTTTCACGCTGTCCACCACCAATACCTTTTTCTACATACCCCTGTATCACCCTCTACCACGTCTAACATACAGTTTCTATATCCGGCATACAAGGCCATGGCATAAGATCAACAAATTATGCTTTCCCACAAATGCTGGGCAAGGTATTGCTTTTCTTTTCTTTTGCCCGTTACCCATACTCTGTCTGTACTGAGCAGTCCCGTCAGTGCCCTGCCCTCGTCACCGTCACCGTCACTCCGTCACTCCCCTCGTCATCCGTCCCATCATCTCTCAACCAGCATTGCCAACAGCTGTCTCGCATATTGCGTACGTGCAGGGTGGTGGTTTTTTGTTCTCGTTTATATTTATATTCTTTTATTAAGAATATTCATTCTTGTTCTTCTCTGCTCCTTCTCTACCTTCTATGCCCCCCCCATCCTCTCCGATCCTTCCTTTGATCTTCTAATTTGTTTTTATTATCTGCTTTCTTTCTATTATTATTTTTCTTTATTTTCCTTGTCTTCACCCAACCCCATCTCACGTCTGTCCCTGCCGCACCCCTCTGCCCGCTCACACCCTTCCACCCCTACTCCGTGTAACTCCCCTCGACTTCAACCCTCTTGTATCTTATGTGCTCCTATATACACGCCACATGTACAAGACTATAAGACTACTCACTCCCGCACACATGTACTTTTCACCCTTCCGTCTACTCACCTCCGACCTACCGTGACTTTATACCGCCATACCATACCAGCATCCTCACCTCTACCACCACATCCGTCTCCGTCCTCGCCCTGAACATCACACCTCGACTTTTATCCTTTGCCTTGGGTTGGAGATCAGACGATAATGCACACCCGCTCCTAGTCGACATCCTCTTATATTATACAGAATACACTATACACCAATACAAAGTATAGACTAGATCTCTCGGCACCAACCTAGGCCTGCTACAGTACTACGCAAGTCATAAGTAGCAAGTATCCCGCATACCTGCTGCTTCTTATAAGACTACTCTCCTCTTCATTTTTTTTTTTCACATTCATATTTTGCTCTTCCCTCCCTCTTCTTTCCTTCCCTCCCTCTTCTACTACCCTCCTGCATGAGGCTCTCGTGCTACACTTGATACCTTGCTACTTGGCTCTCACCGCCACCGAAAAATCAACATCATATACCAGAGCCAAACAGCAAAGGCAAAGGCAAAATAAAAAATCAACCCACCACACCGAATCAGGATTTCCGAGCCAGATTCAAGGACAGCAGCCACAACACGAGACGACCCTGGTGGCAAATAGCAATTACCGACCCGTCAGCAACATCACCATCAATACCAACAACACATACTAAATAACAACCGGCCAGGCCGGCTTACCGACAAAATTCTCAAACAACTCAGTCAAGAGCATACCCCAAACACCAACCAGCACCAGAAACTGGCAACAATAGCAAGCTATCTGCAAGGCGGCGCACCCCCCTCTCCATCGCCGTCTCCTCCCAATCCCAACGCCCACCCCAACGCTCTGACGAAGCCCTCCGGGGCCCCGGTCTATCAAATTCTTTCTCTTCAGAGTCCGGCGACCAGCCAGAGCGGCTCGCTCTGGCGGAACCCATGCATAGGAGACACGCTGGCGAGCAACTACCGAGTAGGGCCTGGGCAGGACTACAATGTCGATTACTCTCCCCAGGACTCGCACCCTGGCGAGCAGCACCCGCATAGTAGTCAGCAGCACCAGCAGCCGTACGACTCTCACCGTGCCACCGACCAGCACAGACAGCAGCAGCAACAGCAGCAGCACACCCAAAGCGCACAGAATACCCAGCACACCGCACAGCACCAGCACGGCATGTCCCACCACCACCATGCGCAGCACCATCAGGTGCTGATGGACCCCAGCCAGATGGGCGCGCGGCATCTTGGGCACCATGCCAGTCAGGCCGCCGCGCACTATGGCGCCCCCGGTCCGTCGCCCCATGCCATTGCCGCACCCCTGTATCCGTCCCTTGGTGCCCAGCCCACGTCTGGCATCAAGCGCTCGCGGCCCGACGACCTGGACCTGTCCGTGTCGGGCATCCCCGACCTCGACCAGAGCGACATCGACTCCATCCAGCAGTCGTCCCTCAGCGCCTATGCTGCACACAACAGCGTCGGCACGCCGACGTCGCAGATGGGCCCGGCCACGCACCACCACCACCGGCTACCCGACACTGGCCCACCGACTAAAATGATGCGCCGCGACGGCGGCCCCGATCTGTCGGTCGGCGGTGCACCGAGCGTCGTGGGCCAGGCCGGCATGCCACAGCCGGCGGCACGCCCGCGCGGACCCAAACTCAAGTTCACGACCGAGGACGACCAGCTGCTGATCGACCTCAAGGAGAACAAGAATCTGACATGGAAGCAGATTGCCGACTTCTTCCCGGGCCGGTCAAGCGGCACGCTGCAGGTGCGCTACTGCACGAAGCTCAAGGCCAAGACGACACAGTGGAGCGACGAGACGGACCAGAAGCTGCGCACGGCGCTGCAGGACTACGAGAACGAGAAGTGGCGCATTGTAGCCAACAAGGTGGGCACGGGCTTCACACCGGCGGCCTGCCGCGAGCGCGCATCGGAGCTGGCTAGCGGAATTGTAAGCAACGCTACGATCAACGTGGACGCGAGCTTATAGCAATCAATGTCTCCGCCGGGAACGTCTCACCAACCTCCCGAGTCCGGGGACACCACGTCCGTCGCCAGCATGTACGCCGGCCACCCAGCCCAGCCTGGGGCATACCACCCGCAGCAGCAGCAACCGCAGCCGCAGCACCAGCCTCACCAGCAACACCACCAGCAGCACCACGCACAGCACCCAGCGCAGACTGCAGCCTACCACCACCAGCAACAGCACCACCAGCAGCCATCACCCGGCCTCCCTGGGAACATCTTTTCGCAGCAGTTATAACAACAGCTCCCTTACTCCAGACTTTATCTACAACCACCATCAACATGATACCCACGTTTCATAGACGGCAGCCCGCCATCCCGCCGACAGGCTAGCCTGCTCTCTACAATTTCAGCTTTTAACTCAACTACACCCATTGCTGGGTCTACTACAACCTGCTCTCACGCAGCACATTTCCTTTGTCTCTTTCAATATTCTATATTGTCTATATTGCAACATTGTCAACATCGGCTCGGTTTACACCCCCTTCCCCTAATAATGTTCCTGACGGGGTATATAGCTCGTTATCCATCACTCACCACGTTGTTTTTCTTCTTTCCTTTTCTTTTCAGCCTTTTACAAACAGCAAACTCCCAGCCATGGGCTTCAGATTATGACCATAGATGTGGGTAGAGCAAGCACGCAGTGCGATCATGTATTCTTTTTTTGTCTTTGGTTTTGCGTTGCTTGTTTTTGTTTTTGTTTTTCACGGAGAGGACCGGGGCGTTGCGTGGGTTCGGGGGTTTGCGTCTTGTTTTGTTTTTAACTTTGCCTTTTGCCTTACCATCTATATTTATAATTTATACACGTCACAGAATATAGTATGGTCTCGTCAAGCCTGTTATTTGTGTCATTCATGTCTCGTTATCATTAAATACCGTCCAACTGCTCCTTGCTGAGATGTTTCCCGCCCTCAACTAGATCGACCATCATCTGGTGCGTCGGGACAGCAATTTTGTTGGTGCTTCCTGGAAGGCCATCTAGGTAGCGTGCCATATCGACGATCCAGCCGTTGAACTCGCGGACCTCGGTGCCTTTGCCTGCATTGACGTCCTGCAGCATCGAGCTGGTGTTGTCTTTAACGACACCGCCAACGCGGTAGACCGTTGCTCTGAGCCTCTCGAAACACAGTCTTTCGACTATTTCTGAAGCATCAACGTCGCTAAGAACACCGCCGTCCTTGGCCTCTTCTTGCGCAAGTCCAATAAGAACCGTGCTGGCCTCCTTCAGCAGTCGGTCAATGATTCCTCGCAAGACGGCACCTTGCCTCGCCTCCGGATCATCAGCCAACCCGCCCTCATAGCCAAATAGGTAGCCATTCTTGCAACGCAAAATAGCCGTGAGAGGGTTGATGACAGAGTTGACAACCAGCTTCTCGACCTGCATCACCCACAGTTCGGGTTGCGAAACATGGCGCGAATTGAGAACAGAAGCGTCCATCAGCTTCTGCACCAAGTATGGCTGCTCCGTCTGTGTGTTGTTGACAGAGCCAAGAACAACATCAGCTGGCGACGCATGTACGCTCTCAAACGGGCCCAGCGAAAAGACACCGTGTGTCACCACGCACGCCACCCAGTTCGGGCTCGTACTGTTGGGATACCGTGCCGCACCATAGATGGCCCCGTACGGCGGCCAGAGCTTATTCATGCCGTTTTGTGTAAAGGCCACAGTCGTGTGAGGACCGAGATACCGCCGCAGCCGGTCGACTGTCGGTAGAGCATCTTGCGCCTTGGTGGCCACAATGAGGTTCGAAATGGGCGCAATCTCTTCTTCCACCTTCCCATCAGGATTGTCTGACCACAGCTCCACGTCCACGTCAACTATCGGTTCGCTTTCTTGCGCATCCTTGAGGTAGCTCTGCGAGTGAAGACAAAGCCCTGGCTTGTTGTTCCACGCATCGAGAAGTCCAGGCCGGTGAACGACCAGGGTGACGGGTGGCGGATGGGGCATGCGGGCCAGCGCAGCCGCAAAGAGCCGGCCCAGATTTCCCATACCGATGACATAGATGCGCTCCTTTGAGTCGTCTGTCTTATTTGCAACTGCTGTGTCTTTTTCTGGGGTGCCACTCTTGCTCCGAGCCTGGTCCCTCGCCGTCCACTTGTACAGCTTGGGGGCATCGGCCTTATCGGCGAGAACCCTCGACAGCCACTCTGGCGCAGTGCTATTTTGCTTCATTTTTGTTGAATGTAAGCATCTTCTGGTAGAAACTGAGCCTAAAAATGAGAACCGCCAGGCATCACGGCACAGGGCGATGCACCGGGGACGGAATGACATTGTTAACTGCACAAGGTGCCCCCTTTTCGATGTAAACAGTGCTTCCAGGCGTTGTCGAGTGGTGCTAAAGAGGAAATACAGGCCTAGTTGCACGCTAATATAGAGCCAAACCATTATAGTCAAAATTGGTTTAGCACAGTGGTTTTATCCTAAAGACACGACTAGGAACATCTGTAAGGCGGTGAGTGCAAGACGGCAGAATACCCCTCACCGCCAAAATTTCTCATCCCAAGATGATACTAATTTTTCCCAGCCTCGACAGCCATTCTGCCTCTCCCACTTCTACACCCTATCTCGCCATCTACACCCATACCATCACCATGCCTCAGGGAACCATCAAGAAGGGCGCAAAGCCGACCTCCACCTCGGCCAAGGCCAAGAAGGCCGCTTGGCAGGCCAGCGACGCCCCCAAGCGCGGCGTGCGTGTCGTCAAGGCACCCAAGTCGGCCAAGGCCGTCAAGAACCACGTCAACACGGGCAAGATGATGAAGAAGTTCTCGGCCGGTGTTGCCGCCAAGACGGAGGCCATGCTGGGCGAGCGTGCCGGTCACTTGGAGCTGATCGGCCCCGGCAAGAAGAAGGGCACCGACCGCAAGACTGACAAGGCCCACCAGGCCGGTTCGCGCCGGTTCGGTTAAACGTCTACTTTTCTGGTTTTTGCTTTCGGCGACTTTTCTTATTTTATATTAATGGCATACCTACTTCTACCGCACCGATTCGCGGAGAACACGCTCGACAATATCTAAATCTCCCTCCTCGACACGCCAGCTGCTGACGGCGACGCGGCACGCCGGATGGCCGTCCCAGGCCGTCGGGCTAACGTACATTTCGCGGGACGCATTGATGCGCGACGCGAGGTCCGCATTTACGGCCTTATCCTTGGCCCAAAAAAGCACACCGATGTACGTGTCGTCGATGGAATCGCCGCCAAACGTCTCGTACTCGGGGATGCCAGCTAGGATCTGGTGCACGCCGCGCGCCAGGTGGACCATGCGGGCGACCATGTCTGTTAGTCCCTGGCGGCCCTCACTCAGGAGCACGGCATAAATGGGCAGCGCGCGGAAGCGGCGGGAGTTTTCGATACCCATGTTCATGGGCGAGGGGATCGACGGGAAGGCGGAGCTGGTGGACGGACCCCCCAAATAGGCAGCGTTGGCGTTTTGGAAAACTTGGTGCTGCAGCGGCGCATGGCGCGAAAAGAAGATACCCGCATCATACGGCTGTCTGTTAGCTACATAGACCTTGATTTACTTAATTTATTCTTTTGACATACCACATTGAGAAGTTTGTGTGCATCCGAGGTGATACTGTCGGCGAGCTCGATGCCCTGGGCGTTTTGCCGGAGACGGCTGAAGGCGGGCTCGTCGGGCAGGATCCGTGCAAACAGGCCAAAAGCGGCGTCGACGTGCAGCCAGGCGCCGTACTGGTCGGCCAGGGCCCGTAGCCGTTGCATATCAGCCAGTCCTGTTGTAGCAAACCGGCTCGTGTTGATCTCGCCCGCGCTGACGGCAATGATAAAGGCCGTCTGCGGAGACGACTTGAGCGTCTCTTCGACACGGTCGATATTCAGACGCCATGGCTCAGCATCGCTGTAGGGCAACTCCACCACCGATCCACGGCCAAGACCGGCAATGCTGGCTGCCTTGTAGAGTGAGCTGTGGCCTAGGCTGGTGAGCACCTGGATGTCAGTCACACCAGCTTCGCGGCAGGCGGTTAACAGTCCTAGCTCGGACACGCTTTTGGCGGTGTCGCCGCCTGGTCGCTTGCTGATAACTCCTTCGCGACCAAGCACAAGGCCTAGCACATTGCTCGCCGTCGCGCCCGTCGTAAAGATGCGCCCGTCAAACCCGGCATCGCCTAGGCCAACAGCCTCCAGCAGCATTTCGAGCGCGGCCGCCTCGACAGACGTGCTCACAGTCTGTGCCGGCAGGTGCGCATGCAAGTTCTGGTCCAGCGCCGTCACGATGTTGTCAGCCGCCTCGGCCACTGGCAGAGTGCTGCCCGTTACAAAGCCGTAGTACCGGCCGACGAGATTCTGGCCATTGAGGGCGGGTACAACAGTGCCGAGCAGGTAGTCGAGTGTCGCATCAAACCCGCGCGGCTCAAGGTACCCCGCATCACCACGATGGAGAAGTGAAGACAGTGCCCTTTCTACGGCCGTCGCGGATGGAAGAGTTGCGGCATCCGTTGATGTTCCGTCGGCTCCTGCGATTGTCGTCTCTTCGCCTAGCTTGCTGACGGCGGCACGAAGGCGCACATAGGCGTCGGTTAGTCTTGCGTCGCTCATCTTGTAAAGTAGTTGCAGCTATTTTAGATTGTTCATACAAAGAGTAACGAATCTAGCTTCCACCAACTTTAAAGATGACTCTTCGGGATTTGCATCGCTGCGTCGGCGGGGTTTACAGTAGTCATGGCGACATGTCATCTACGCCCTACACACTAGATGATAAGCACTAATTATGGCGATTCCACTTTAGCGACCCTTGAAGATCTGGAGCTGTTTTTTTACACTTAATTTGTCTCTGAGCTTTAAGTGTAAATCGGCAAGCTCAAATGTTCATGATGCTTCTTTTTCTTTAGATGTCGATTGATGCTGAATAATCATAGCATCATGAATCAATGAGTCCTAGAGACAAAATCAGAAAGTGCGACCGGCAGCCACATCCACGCGCGTCGTTCATCAGCACATGTTTTGTTGCGTGCCAAAAGAAGGAACGATTGTCTGCACTTGCCATATGCGTCACTTGCGAATCGACGACATCCAAGTCGTAAATCGTCGAATCATAGATCTTTTATCTTTTGATAACCAGACACAGTACTTCTTTTCCCTCTCGCTTATCGGATCCTTCAGCCTGCCGTGCAGCACCTTTGCTTTGCAGCTCCGATTCGACCGGCGCGAGAAGCTTCCGCTTCAAGATAATGCATGTCGACCTCGACGTTTGCGCAACTTGCATCCTAATGAAGAATGCTAACCATCAAGCCTGTCTCCAGCAAAGCCACGCAGTGAGGACGCATCGCGCAGACGAAGCAATCTTCTGCAAGGGCTGGTGTGCACGCGCAGATTCTGCTATCCCGCAAACCACTGCACTCTCTTTGTCCCAATAGAACCAACTTCTTAAGCGAGCTGCTCCCGGAGAACCTGCCCGTCTGTCTGGGTGGGAGTTGGGAGTTGGCGGTTATCTGCTTCTGTGTACAAAGAAATAGTCGAGGACGATCCCCGGAGTCTGGTTGGTGTAGGTACGGGGTATGACATGACAAGACGGAATTTGCCAGAACACGAGCCAAATCAGGTTGTCGAAGCGAGACGGGAGGGTGTGTTCATCCGTTTCCAGCGAGCCATCTATTCAGCTTCTTGATTTCATCCCACCGCTACTTTCTTTCCTTCTTTATCTTGGTGTGTGCTAGGCTGTATGATAATGCATGATTTTGGGTTGTTTTTCTTTTGTCTCCCTTCTTCTGGTAGTTCCGCTTTGCACCCTTGTCTCCCGCCTGCATCCTTGATTTTTGTTGGTGATGGGACGAGTAAGAACATATGACAAAGAACCGCCATTTCAGTTGTGATAGGCCTGTCTTATCTCTGTAATTGAGTGACACAATCAATACCCGGCAGTTTGGTTCATCGGACGATATTATTTGCTGTAGCACCGACTCAGATGCCGGCAACTTGCATCGTCAATATCGGCTCTTCTTTTACATTACTTAGTGAAACAGTCATATCATGAAATATCCTTCCAAAGACATCCATTCCGGCGCGAGTTAGTCAACTTACACCAGCTGCTATTCTCCGACTTAATATCTCCTTCTGGAAGTTTAACACCTTAATTCTGAGAATAGGACAAGCCACAATGTATTTTTGCATCACACCTGACCCTTTTCAAAGCCGACCAACACCCGCTTGATTCTTTTTTGGTAGGTGGATCTGGGGCCGCAAGCCGATGTCCATGTTGTTTTCGAGCTGCAGCGATAGTGGTTGCGGCTGACCTGTCCCTAAGGTAAAATATCCCAGCGACGATGGTGTTTCTTTTCTTCTTCCCAACCCCTTATCCCCTGCATCGCATCTGATTACAGTTCACTCGACTGCCACGTCGACAGCGCCAAGACAGTTTCTGAGCTGCATTGTTGGTAGCGATACCTACCCACAGGGTCGGGGCAGATATGTAATTACCTAGGTGCAGCCAGTGCTTCTCTTGACCTCGGTATCAATGTCGCCTCATAGTTGTACTCGTTCGATCATCTCTTTCTAATATGATATCGGGCCTTATTGAGTGTCGCATAGTTATGGCATTGGTACTTTTGATGTTCGCTTATTCCAAGCTATTGACATGCGCGGGGCACCATGTGCTTGTCATTAATATCATATCTCTCGGCCGTTGGACCGTTATCTGGTTTGACGGTCTCTATGCACTTCACAGTGCTACGCGACATATTATTGTGCCTTTAAGTGTGTCTCGAGTCTGCCATATTACCCACGATTCAAGAGCTGACGTGAGCTAGTCTGAGACATCCAAGCCCTTCATAACATCCAAACTCCGATTCTCCGCATCAACGACTCTGAGCAAGACTACATGTCCGAACCCACACCGCAAGCGGCCACGTAGAATAGTTTGACAGCAGAGTATCAGCTAGACTAATTGGAGAACCAACGTCGCTCTCACATACATGCAAGCCACAGCTCGATATGACAGGACAAGACGCGTGTCAAGCGCTTACATCGTACATGGTAGTTTGAATTTGGCCTCTTAGAAGAATACAGCATGCCCCCTTGCCTCGTTGGTGGCAACCTGGCCCGTCTCTTTCTTTTTGTTGTCGCCATGACTTTTCGATTGTGCTGTGCCCATGTCGATGACTTGTTTTATTTTTGCCTGGTCCTCCCGGGACCGAGCGATCGGTATTCTATGCTTGGGATGTAAGCTTTGGGAATTTTAACCTTGTATCCCGAAAATATATTAATAACTCCGGATCTAGTTGCCGAGTCCGCAGAGATCACACAACCCCAGGTGTATGCATGCAGCAACCTCTCAGCATCACGCACCAGTCACAGACACTCCCCCGATCGCATATGCTTTCTTCTGTAGATTTCTTTTGGGTTGGACTTTTATATATTAGCTCGACAACCCCAACTCGTAGTCTGTCTTATTATTCTCCGGTTACCATCAAATTTATCGTCTACCTTTGACAAGCACAACCTCTCACTTGTTCCTCTCCGCATCCTTCCCAGCTAATCCCATTATCCTTATAGGATTGGACCCCAACTTTCGTTAGTGGTTCTGTATCTCACTCATCCCACAGAGGACCAACATCAATATATATTGCGTCTTCCTCCTCTTTGTTTTGGCACATTCGGGTTCGGTCATCCTTCCCCTCCCGTTACCTCTCGCGGGCCCAAGCTGTCGGAACCTCTGCCTCACTTGGCCAACTGACCAGTGCCACCGCGATTCTACTTGTGACTGGTTTGCCCGCTTAACTGGATATCTCTGTGCGAGGCAACACTGCACACAGCACTTGACTGCAAGATCAGTACAATATCTACCCGGCGGCACCACGCAAATAAATTGCTTATCACGACACAGCCAACTTGCAAGATACGCGGAGCATTATACTTACTTGGGCTTTGTCAAATTCCCTCTCATTTTCAATCCGAACTCAACGCATATCAAGAACAAAATGACCATGCCCGCCGAAGCTGCCTTTGGGGAGTCGACAATGGCGATCCCTTACAAGGAGTTTGAGTTCACATTCGACTCATTGCTAGACACTTCACTCAAGATCGAGGTGGATGTAAGTTTTCGCAGTCTTATGGCAACTCAAAGTTGACGGCGACATATGGACATTGGCTAACCTCACCTCACTAGCCCGAGATGCAAGACTACGGTAGACTGTCAGTATTATGACTCCATGCACTGAGAATTCACAACTAACGGTGAAACAGAGAGGGCATTTCCTTGACCGAAAGCATCTTTGAGTATCAAAAAGAAAACGGGCGCACATACCACGCGTATAAAGCAGGGTGTAAGTGCCAGTGCCACCTCAAGCCATATCAGATCATAGCTAATCGTCAGCCTACCTCTTTCCCAATGACCAGCAGGAGATGGAACGGCTTGAGAATCAGCACGAGATCATGAAGATTGTAAAGGGCGGCCGCAACTTTTTGGCACCTTGGACACAAGCCAATCCGCCGACCAAGGTGCTCGACGTTGCGACCGGCACGGGGCGTTGGGCTATAGAGGTCGGCGACGAGTTCCCGAGCGCAGAAGTAATTGGCATCGACCTCTCGCCCACGCAGCCCACACTCGTGCCGCCCAATGTGACATTCTACGTCGACGACGCATGCGAGGGCGACTGGTCCAGCGAGGAACTCGACGGCGTCGACTACATTCACACGCGCTTCACCGCCGGCTGCTGGGACTCGTTCCAGCACCAGGTCGTCAACAAGGCGTATCACGCCCTACAACCGGGCGGCTGGCTCGAGTGTCAGGAAAAGGAAGCGCGGCTCTACAGCGACGACGGCACGCTGGCGCCCGACGCGCCCCTCGTGCGCTGGGTGCAGGGTCTCGCCGACGCGGGCAATTTTATCGGCCGGCCCCTCAACGCAGCTGCGTCACTGCGCGGCTGGTTTGAGGACGCGGGCTTTGTCGATGTGCAGGAAAAGGTGTACAAGCTGCCGTTTAGCGGATGGCCGCGGGACCCGCGGCTCAAGAGACTGGGCGACATGTGGCAGCTCAACATGATGGACGCGCTGCCAGCATTTTCGTATGCGTTTATGCACCGGGTTCTAGGCAAGACTAAGGAAGAGATTGAGCTGGCGCTGGTGGATGTGCGAAAAGACATCAACAACCCCGAGGTGCATGCATACGGGCTGTACCACGTCGTGTGCGGGCGGAAGCCGACGGCCGAGGAAATGGTGCTGTCGTCGAGTGCAGCCTCGACCAAGACGACGTGGTCGTCGGCGTCAACGCTAGCGACGGACGAGTAATATGCTCTGTTTTTGTACTTTCATGTTTAAAGTTTCGTTTTGCTCTTCGGGAGAATACCAGGTTGAAGGACGGTGTTTATTTTTTAGTATGTTAGCTAGGTATGAATCATGACTTGTGCTCTTTCATTCTTCTTCTCTCAATGTCGTCTTTTCATGACTTCTCTTCTACATCTTTCAACAAGACCTCATGGGTACATTCCAAACCCGAACATTAACGCTCCGTCGCTTTCGCAACATGATTCAGACAGCCTCGAGGTGAAACTGAGCCATCAACCCTGTAGTCGATGCCCTAACATCAAGCAACGGGGCAATGGCTCAGTTGGGAGAGCGTCAGACTGAAGATCTGAAGGTCCTCGGTTCGATCCCGAGTTGCCCCAAGTTGATTTTTTGCCTTCTTCGTCTTCCATTTTGATAGTTCGGATGATTGGATGGTGCGCGTCAACGCGATGCCTGCTATCTTTTTGCACCCTAGCATATCTGAAATAAGAATCAAACAATCAAAAAACTCGTTCAGCCGCCATTCCTCACTCTCACTGAGATCCTCGTCGACATCCACATATAGCACAGCCTTCTACTCAACATTGTCTTGCCGTCTGCCTAGCCAATCTCCCGGAATACGTATCTGCTCTTTCGGGATATTAATCGTTTACCGTTTATCGTTTACCGTTTACCTTGATCTGACCTTGTGGTCCTTTTCTTTCCTGTCCTCAGCTTGTCCACTCGCATGATAGCGCCCCACGACAACAAAAGAAAGATTCGATACAGGGCAAGAATAAATACAGATGCACGGAGACCAAGGCTTGCAGGGCCCGGTCCCGCTCCTGCAAGTAGGTAAACGAGGTCTTTTGCATCGGCTTGCGGGATCGACTCCTAGGATCTTGCCTTGTCAACTATCACGAAAGATGACTAATCCACAAATTTACGCACTTGCTTCCCTCCCTCCTTCTTCTCCTCTTCTTCAATATTTCCAATTTCATTCTGCGAAAGCCCTACTCGCTAACTACATCTGGGCCGGCCGCTCGTGGCGATTTTGAGAATTTAGAACGGTTAGGTCGGAACACGAGCTGTCTTGCGGAAAGGGAACAAAGTTGCAATAATACGACGCAGAACGCTCGGTGCAAAGTAGAAGAATTTGTCAGCGACTGAAGCGGGAGAGGGGAAGAAGGCGTGATGAATACAAGTAGATTGTAGAAGGCGCTGTGTACTTGTATGCTGATGCATCGTTCTTTCCTTTTACAAGATACGGTATTGACATGTGCTACATACAAGTACAGACAACTCCTCAAAAGGAAGGAACGACGGAATTAAATGTCGTATTACCTACCAAAAACATCGTCGGCCCAGCCCATCACCATCGCCCAGGCTTTCAGGAGGCTAGCTCCCCTGAGTCTCTGCTAGCTTGGTCGCCGCTCCCCACAAAACGTGCCATCGGTTGATTAAATTGAATCAAGAAAAACGAGGAAAGAGCCACACACCCCCTGGTCTATCGTTCTTTCCTTCTTTGATCGGCCATTCTTTCCTCACGATCTCCTTCTGTTCCTGGATTGTCTTGTGCCCTTCTTGTTGGAAGTTACGAAGTAAATAGCTGTCTGCTCCTTCCATTTTTGCGTATTAGTAATCGTTCCCAATATTTTAATTCATCATGGCCATCTCCCACGTCGGCGTGTGTGACTCTGATCAGTGTTACAGTCCGCCCGATGGCATCACACTGCAACTCCCAAGCACACTCTTGGGACACTTGTACTTTGTATTTGTACTCTGTACACAAGATACCCGTTCCCACTAGCTCTGGGCTGGCCTGGCCCGCAATCTGCTCCAATCTGTTTTGTCGTCTTTGGTCCCCTATTTTTTACTGGGTCGCTTGCTGGGTCGCTCTTTCTCTGTCTGGAAATAGTGTGCAAATATCGCAAATACTCCGTCGAGTTTATCTGGTTGGCGTGCAAGCGTGTGGGTAGCTCTTGCCGTTCCTGAACACGCTCGACACTGTTCTCCTTTTACACTCCACTGTGCCCGGTCGCTCCTTCGCCTTCTGTCAACTGTCTCTCAGGCTTTCCAGGCCCCTCTATGCCCCTGTAAACACAACCCAAGCCTCCAATTAAACCCAGTCAGGCTCAACCAACCACAGACGCCGTCCCTCCTGCACTCTACCCGTCTGCATCCTTCCCTCCCACAACAGATCTTGGGTCCTTGGAAGTATCCTGGACACTCTTCATCCATGATAAACGGCCCAATATCAAAGTACTATCGCCCTCACTCCAAGCCGCACGCCGCTTGACGCCCGTTGACGCCTCTCGGGAGAACCACAGACTCCATCCTAGCTACAGCCACAGTTCTAGTCTACAGCTCCCGCGCACGCCTTCACACCCTCTACCTCTCATCCCACGAGCACGTCTCACTCCTCTCGACTTCAACTCTCGACTCTTAGTTTGAGACACGACGGCACACGGACATTGGCTGGATGCACAATGCTGTAACGGGGTTAATTTGCTTGGGGACACACAAGACAGGAACCTCTGCCACACCTTCGAAATAACACTACACCAACAACAGTACACGACGTCCGCGCAGACTTTCAGATAGACGCAGCGGCACTTGCACACTCGCGCATACACGCGCACACACCATTTTTGGCTGCCGATTATCGTCAACGTCGTCGTCACTCGGCTCTTGATTCTCGAAACATCTACCGCAACATGACGAGCGTCTTGAGCAAGCGCCAGCAGGCGCGCAATGAAAAGGCACTGCAGGACCTCGTGCAGTCTGTGCCGGGCAACAACACCTGCGCCGACTGCCAAGCCCGCAACCCGTCCTGGGCATCATGGAATGTATGCAACCCCTGAGATACTCGCTACCGCCATGCACGAACATTTGCTAACATCGCAGCTCGGCATCTTCCTTTGCATGCGGTGCGCAGCCATCCACCGCAAGCTGGGCACGCACGTGTCCAAGGTCAAGTCTCTGAGCATGGACAGCTGGTCCAACGAGCAGGTCGACGTAAGTACCCCCTCTGCTTTCTTGTTTTTTCATGCTCCCCGTACTAACAGCCAAGAACATGCGCAAGGTCGGCAACATCAACTCCAACAAGACATACAACCCACAGGCAAAGAAGCCTCCCGTCCCTATCGATGCCGACGAGGCCGACTCCGCCATGGAACGCTACATGCGTCAAAAGTACATCAACAACGCCTTCTCCAAGTCCGCCAACAGCCGCACCCGTGGCGGCAGCCCCGAATCCGACGACATTCCTCCACCCTTGCCTCCCAAGACTCCGGGCCGCTTTGGTCTCGGTATGCGTTCGGCGTCCAACATCTTCCCCCTCTCCTCCAAGTCCAAGGGCCCCGCCTCGCCCAGCGTCGGTACAACACACTCCAACGGCAGCGGCTACTTTGACAACCAGCCGACATCTCCTATGCCACGTGCCATGTCTTACCCGCGCCCCGATTCCTCCGGATCCGCACCAGCCCTCCGCAATAAGAGCTCACAGGTGTTTGGTGTGACTGTTGGCTCCGACAGCAATAACAACGACGTTAGCATGGACGTCAAGCTCGCAAAACTGCGCGACATGGGTTTCACGGATGACCGTCGGAACATTGTGGTGCTTAAGGCAGTGGGGCTGGACGTGCAGCGTGCAACTGAGATGCTGGTGCGCATGGGTGATGCGGGCGTTAGCAATGGCCGCCTCTCGCCGCACCCACTGACTTCGCCGCGGGACAGCTCTCTTTCAGCGCCGACCTCGGGCTCTGGCTCGACACTCACTGTGCCGAACGCAGCTCAACAAGCGCCGAAATCGCCAGACACCACTGATCCATTTGCCATGCTCGACTTCCAGCCACCACCAGCGCAGCCGCAATCTTCACAGTCCACCGGCACTCTGCAGAACAAGAACCCATACAACAACCAGAACCCCTTTGGTATTGTGCCGACACCACAGCAGCAGCAATCCGCCCAGTTCAACGGTCAGGTCACTGCACAGGGCGCCTCCGCTGCCAACCTCAACCAGTCGTTCCAGAATATGTCGCTCAACGCACCGCAAGCCCTCTTCCCCAACCACACTGGCGGTGCTGCTCTGTCGCAGCAACATCAGCAGCAACAGCAGCAACAGCAGGCGCACCACATGCAACAGCAATACCTCCTTCTCCAGCAGCAGCAACAACAGCAGCAAGCTCAGCAGCAAGTTCAGCAGCAGGAGCAACAGCAGGCACAGGCACAGCAGACATACATGGCACAACAGCAAACAGCGACATCGTCGGCAGCCCAGAACTACTTTGCAAACCTGACGAACGGCCAGCAAAGCTACCCTCAGCAGCAACAGCAGCAGCAGCAGCCGCAACAGCAGCAATACAACCCTTTCATGGCTCAGAACGGAATGGCTCAGCAGCAGCAGCCAATGACCATCAACACGGCAAACCCTGGCAGTATCTTTGCCAACAACCCGTTTACGCGGTCGCCGACAAATATCCAGTCCCCGACACTTGGTCAGATCCCAGAGCAGACGCAGACCAACTTCTTCAACTCGACTCCGCATGCGCAAACATACCCGATGCCCAATGGAAACCCATACGCACAGCAGCAACAGTCACAGAATCCCTATGCTCAGCAGCAGCAGTTCTACTCCCAGCCCACGCCTACTCTAGCTCAGCAGGTCAACAATCCATTCGCAGCCCAGCCTGCGCCTCAGCCAGCACCACAGCCGCGTGTGGATAAGGCGTCTATCATGGCCTTGTATAACATGCAGCAGTTTGCCCCGGCCCAAGCTCAGCAGCAACAGCAAGAGCAACAGCAGCAGCAGCAGCAGCAGGCTCAACAACAGGCACAGGCCCAACAGCAGCAGCAGCTTAGCGCAAACAACTTCTTTGCGCAAGCACCTGCAGCTGCGCCTTCCTTGCCCGCCTCTGGAAGCAACCCTTTCCTCGGCATGACCTCTGCCGCTCCTACAGGCGTGGCAGCAGTCGGCCAGAGACAGCCGCCCCCACCCCCGCCAGCACCATCGTCGGGTGCGGCCAAGGCATCCACTGACATGTTCATGGGTGGCCGCAGCCGTGACAGTGTTATGGCACTCGGTATGGAGTGGAGCAACGGCCGGCACAGCCCGGATGCCTTTGCCAGCCTCAGCGCCCGCCATTGATGGGTTGATTACTCTCATATTCAACGAAATACTATTTTGGACAAGCGGCATTTAAAAGTACATCTTTTGGCATTTATCTTGTAGAGCATGGAGGGGAGGAGGTGCATCTTGTTTATTCGTTTCTGTCTGTGTCTTTTATATCCTTATTATTACCTCACATTTCCCTGTACATTAATTTTTGGTTCTTCCCCTGGTTGGATGGCTGACGCACCTTTTCCTTTGTCACTTTTTTGAATAATGTCATTTGTTTTGTCTTGATCATCCTGGCATCAGCGATTAATTTGCTTTTTGTTCTTTAAAGCCTTGTTTTTACAAAATTTTACGAAAGTTTTCATTTACCCAAACTCGACCCCAAAACCTCGCCATTCTCTATATCAGAGCACATTTAAGACATATTCATATGAGCGGCATCTCCGAAACGACAGCATCAAGCGGTCGACCTGTCGCTCATGGAACAATGAGACAGCAATTCCACAGAATACGGCACACAGTGACAAGACTCACAAGGCGGTGAGTGACGAAAAGGCTCATGCCGTGCTACTGTCATGTGCATGGTTCGCGGCCAGTCGGATTGGTGGCCAGAGATTGTTGCCAACCCATACAGGACACCAATAACAAAACGAGGCTGACCAGGGTATTTGTAGGATTTCGCTTTCCGCTGCAACCGATCCTCATGGTGTGCCTAGGCAGGCAAATGTTTCATGCCTTTTCCGACACCTACAATTTAAGACAGCATCAAAGTTTTCGATATAGCATTTAAATGCTCTTTTGCTAGAAAGGCAAATTCATTCTTTTTAGTGTGCCTTTTTTTATCACATGAACAACCCATGCTGCACAGCAAACGCAACTGCAAATGAACAGAAGAAAACCAGCCGCAATGCTTCAGCTAAACACAAGCCAGGCGCAACGCACGTAGGCGCCCACCAAGCCGTAATGACGGAATAAGCGCCATAATAGGCCGATCACCAATATGTACCATGGCAAATCGGGGAGGAAGAACAAGCGTCCATTGTTATACCACAGAAGCTTGTCAGTCCCTTCATGCTGTTGCAGTACTACCCAAAAGTCACCCTTGTATGAGGCTCAAAGACAGCACACCCGCCCCTCACAAAGCACAACAAGTGGGCAACCTTCGCGCCTCGCTACTACACAGGATACTCCCAATAGGCAGTCTACAGAGTACATCCACTGCACCCTGCCTGCACCCTGCCTGCACGTCTGCACCTCGCCTGCACACCTGACAAAGCCACAAACATATCAACCAACAAAGAGCATGCATCAGATGCAGCCAAGTGGGCTGGCCTGGCCAGCAGGTCACTGCTATCTGCTCACACCGACTTGCAGCTGTACTCAGTAAATTGCTTGCAGGGGTGTATGCACTGCTGGTTTATTGGCAGATCGGAGGAGACTATGCGGCTGCACCAGACCAGACTCAAAGTGGTCGTCTTACGGCAGTAGCGTGATGACACAAGCCGTTGCGACACAGTACTTCGTATGCAGGTGAGAAAACGGAGAGGTGGCAGTCAGCAGGAGTGAGGCGGAAGGAAAGGCTGTGGCTCATTGAAAATATTTATTATCTTCCTCCTGGTCGTGCCTGTTCTTTTCCTCTCCTCTACTGTTTATCAGTTTTGTTTGCTTCAAAACAGATCCGCGACTTGAACCAAACGATCGCATCGAAAGCGAGCTACCCTCAACGCAAACTCATCTTACAAACTTACCCTACAAGTCTGACTGCCAGCTCGAAAACAAACGATCACACGACCTTTTTTTTCCGTGCTTGCAATATTACAATGTCAGACCCTCGTTCTCGTCCAGGGTCATCTGGCGGACTTGACAAGCCGCGGCGACGCCATGCTAGTGTCAACCGGAGCCCGCAACGGGTCATCGACGACTACTGGGAAGGGTTCGCATCCAAAACCCCCGGCAAAGGTGAGCTGTCCATAACTCAACATCACACCTAGAATATGAGAAAGGTATACCGTACTAACAAACTAGTCACATCCATCATTCCACAAACAGTGTTTGCCGACAAGGCAGCTCGGCGCATTGCCGACAAGCTAAAACGAGGCAGTCAGACCGCTTCTGCATCCTACGAAGAAGCCGCCGCGCAGTGCCGGACCAAGGTGGCACATATTGTCAAGGAGTGCCGCCGTGTCAACCAGAAGTACCGCGATCCGCACTTCGACCTCGACGTTGATCTCAACTTTAACAGTCGCGACTGCATCGATGGGTTGGACAACTCCATGCCGGACGGAGTCCGAGCAGGCGACTCCAAGACGGAATACGAGCCTCAGTCGGTCAAGCGCGTCGCCGACATCTTTGATAACCCCCAATTCTTCATTGATGGCCCTACAGCCAACGATGTCCGCCAGGGCCACAACGGTGACTGCTGGCTTCTAGCTGCACTATGTACGCTAAGCAACAAGCCGGGTCTGATTGAGCGTGTGTGTGTGGCTCACGATGCGTCTGTTGGTGTCTACGGCTTTGTCTTTCATCGCGATGGCGAGTGGTTTTCGGAGCTCATCGACGATAAGCTCTACCTCAAAAGCCCCGACTATGACGACAGCAACCTCGAGCGCAATTTACTAGAGGACCGCATCCGCACCAACACTCAAGAACAGTACCGCAAGGTGTACCAGTCCAACAGCAGTGCTCTCTACTTTGCTCAGTGCGACAATCCCAACGAGACTTGGCTACCGCTGCTTGAAAAGGCCTACGCAAAGGCTCACGGCGACTACACGTCCATTGACGGCGGCTTGATGGGCGAGGGCATAGAAGATCTTACGGGCGGTGTCACATCGGAGCTCTATGCGACTGACATTTTGGACAAGGAGTACTTCTGGAGAGAAGAACTCATGAAGGTCAACGATACATTTCTCTTTGGCTGCAGCACCGGCATCTGGGGTCGCGGTCGCGGTGAGCGGGACGGCATTGTCGAAGGACACGCCTACTCGATTATGCGCGCTGTTGAAATCGATGGCCAGCGGCTCGTGCTGCTCAAAAACCCATGGGGTGAGCACGAGTGGAAGGGCGCGTGGAGCGACGGCAGCAAAGAGTGGACGGCCGACTGGATCCAGAAGCTCAATCACAAGTTTGGCGATGACGGCTCCTTTTGGATCTCGTACGAGGACCTGCTGCGCAAATACCAGTGTTTTGACCGCACGCGCCTTTTTGGCCCCGACTGGAAAATCGCCAGCACCTGGACGTCCATGACCGTGCCCTGGACATACGAGTACAATGAGACCAAGTTTGCGTTTTCTCTCGCCCGCGACGGGCCCGTTGTTCTCGTTCTTAGCCAGCTCGACGAGCGATATTTCCGTGGACTCGAGGGGCAGTACATCTTCCAGCTCAGCTTCCGCTTGCACCGGCTCAAGTCAAACCCGATTGGTGAGGATCCAGAAACCCCCACCGAAAGTGCCAGCAAAAGAGGCAGCTCGGAAAGAGAGCGCACGAACAGCTTCAACAGCTCCACCAGCACCGAGAGCGAGCTCAAGCCCGACGACGACGCCGACTATGTCGTCCGCTGCCAGTTCGGCTACCGCATGATGCGCTCCGTCAGCGTCGAGCTCGACCTCGAGGCCGGCCAGTACGTCGTCCTCGTGCGCATCAAGGCTACACGCGACGACGAGAAACTGCCCGCCGAGGACGTCGTGCGCGACAGCATGGAGATGCGTCGCGAAAAGTTAATCCGCATCGGCATGGCCTACGACATTGCCCATAGCAAGGGCCGCATTGTCGAGACGCCCGCTGAAAAGAAGGTGCGCATTGCAGCAATGGAGAGGCAAACCGCGCGCAGCAAAGCCAGGAACAGGAAACTGTTTGTTGAGCACTTTACCAAAGAGCGCGAGCACAACCATGCCGAGGACAAGTTCAATCTGAAGCAGGATCGCAAAGCGCGGGCAAAGAACAGAGAGAAAAAACAGAGGCAATACGAGCGGCGCCTAAAGCGGTGGGAGGAACGGGAAAAAAAGTTGAAGGAGGATAAGGAAGTGAAACATGCCAGCGAAAAAGAAAAGAATGCAACCACTGGCGAGGCAGATGCCGGCGTAGTTGAGAAGAAGTTAAAGAGTGAAGTTGACAAGGTCAAGGAGGAGGCCGAGAAGGAGTCAGATAAGGGGGCCGAGGTGAAGAGGGAAGGAAACGTTGACAAGACCGAAGGTAAGGCTGATGAGAACATCGAAGAGAACATCGAAGAGAAGATTGAGAATAGGGTTGAAGAAAAGGCTGAGGAGAAGGTCGAGGACAAGGTCGAGGAGAAAGTCGAGGAGAAGGTCGAAGAGCCGGTCGAGGAGAAGGCTGAGGAGAAGGCCGCGGAAAAGGTTGAGGAGAAGGTCGAAAAGAAAGACAAAGAGAAGGTTGAGGAGAAGGCTGAAGAGAAGGTTGAGGAGAAGGTTGAAGAAAAGGTTGAAGAGAAGGTTGAAGAGAAGGTTGAAGAGAAGGTTGAGGAGAAGGTTGAGGAGAAGGTTGAGGAGAAGGCTGAGGAGAAGGTCGAGATGAAGGCCGACAAACACACCGATGGCGCTACATCTACAAGCACAGCAGCGGATGCCACCCTCAATATCGCCATCCGGATGCGCGAACACAGCGACACTCCCGCTTCTGATGTTGCCTCTGGCGGCTCTGGTAACACCCCAGTTGTCGATCCTGCAAATACCACCACAGAAACGCCTAGCGATGAACCAGTCGTCGAGCAGTCCGCCGATTCCGTAGCGGACACGCCGAAGCCAAACACCAACCTGCCGCTAGAGACCAACGGCATTTACCTTTCTCCAGCATCTGCTACCGAGCCCAGTACAAAACCCACACCGTCTCTGGTCACAGTTACCCCGTCCACTGCAGGCAATAACACCCCGACCGCTTCAGTGGCTGATGGAGAACCCCAAACACTTGATAGTGGTATCAAAGCTAAGCTTAGCATTGCTCAGGATGTCGCTCGGGAGTATTCTCGATCTCAAATTTCAAATGGTGCCCCGAAGCGCAACTCACAGAGCCCTCGCCGCGGCCGCAGCCGTTACAACAGCCGTATGAATCCAAACGACAGACAGGCCATGTCCTCCCACAGATCCCCGCCGGGACCCGGATGCGAAGATGGCCGCCCACCAAAACCCGAATTCGATGATGAATCAGACTACTCTAGCATCGCCAGCTTGTCTGAATTCAGCGACGGCGAGCTTGACTTTATGTTTTCGGATGCGGGCCGAGGTAACAAGCATGAGTACATTTTGTATGGTGGCCTCACAAACAAGCCGATATCGAACGACATTGGCAATAGCGGCTCCCGCTCTGGTCCCAAGCCAAGTCATCATCGCCATCACCAGCAGCCGCCACCGCACTTGGGCTGCCGCGGAGATCACTGCTACCAGTGTCCACTTGCCAAGCCGGAAGACCAGCCTGATCCGTGGAATGCCATTGCTGTTGTCGGTCTGCGCATCTACTACCAGGAGGTCGAAGGCGACAAGGAACGCCTGGCTGCTGCCGAGGCCAAGGCTGAAGCTGAGAAGGCTGCCAGGAAGAAGGCGGAAGGTTCGTCCAAGTCCAAGCCGAAGACGAAGTCGACCAAAACAACAAAGTCTTCAACATCGACAAAGACGAAATCCTCCAAGTCAAAGACATCCAAATCGGCCGCCAAGACGATAAAGGAGAACAAGAACACCAAATCCAAAGACGCCAAGGGCAAGGACAAGGCCGAGGACAAGGACGGTGATGATGAGGCGCCCAAGGACAAAGACTCCAGGACGGAAAGGGCTGCCAATGGCGACCATATTGTGCAGCTCTGGGTCGAGCGCCCACATCCGTTTATGCCCGCAATCTCAGACTCCGAGTCCGAGTCTGACTCCGAGTATGATAGCGACAGCGACGATGAGGACAGTAGTACAGGGGATGCTGAAGATGACGGGGCTATTGGCCAGGGTGCAGAGAACACCTTGGATATTGACGACACGCTCAAGGACTCTACCTTGACGCTTCGGCAGCAAGACTGAGGCTTATGGGTAGATCATGAAGGATGCATCTGACTTTCGACTTGCCATTTTTATAAACTCAGTTGGACTTCTTTAGGGTTTATTGTGCTCATCTGTGGAAAGCTTTATGTGGGCCTTTTCTGTTCAGTGATCTTACTTTGCCTTTCTAATTGGAAAAAGAGATGGCATCAGCAGCTGGATTATTCAACCCTTATCATCTATAATGCTCGGTTTTCTTGGTTTTGCTCTTGTGAATTTGTTGTCGTTTAGAAAACCATAGTCTTTTCAATATGTTAATGATTAGATTATTTTAGTTGATGCGTAAAAATGACAAAAAAAAGGAAATAAAACGTTGCACACATTTACAGTTAATCAGTCAGTATTTCATGACAAGGCTCGTGCTACCTCTCCGTGATGCAGGGTCTCTGATACATGTGAAAGTCAACGGTGCCGTTAGCAAAAAAGTGGATCTCGGGCCGGCCCTGTGGCCCACTATAAGCCTCACTGTGCAAATCGTCACAAGAGAAGGTGCGACCCTTTTTTCAGTCAGGAACTATTGACCCCTATTATTTACTAACCTCATTGGCACTTATCACAACAAAGACTTAAGCAGACAGTAAATGAACCTAATATCCCAGCCCAGCCGACCCGTCTCAAAGCGGCCGGCGTCATCAATATGCAACGTTGGATTTGGGCATCAACGACGTGCAGCTGCATAGGCCGGCCGGGCGGTCTAAACCACACAGAGAACCGTGGATGTCACAGACGATAGATCAGATATGCAAATTATGTTAGGCTTGGCCAATCAAATATATGCCGCGAAGAGACCCGCGGGGTACTCTGATCTGACAGGCATACCCCTCCGTCGTGAGTCTCATCCTTTATCTTTCTCGAGACGGAGCTCGATTTCTACATTTACACTTGACTTCAATCAACAATAGACTGGACAAAATAGGACACAGCCAACGCCATGGCGACAGACACCAGTGACGGAGACCTCTGGAAGGAAGCGCTGGACTGCATCAGCGAGGAAGACAGGGACCAGATAAAGGAGGACATGGTGAACAAATCGCTTCAAAGCGTGAGTTTCTGAACCAAGATATATACGACGGCGTTGAATCAAGTTCGGTCTTACTGACCATGTTAGCTGCGTGATGCCACAGAGGCGGAACGAAAGAAATGTGAAGGAAAAAAACTGGTTGTTTACAAGCATAAAGGCGGAAGAAATGTCACGCTGCATGATATTCTTGAAAAGATTGCAAGTGTGGCGGATAGCTTCAAAGAGGTTGGCACAAAGAGTGTCGGCTTCGATCCCACCGGAAAAGCTGCGGCACCATGGGCTGTCGTCCAAGTACTCATCACGGTAATACACTTGTACATACCGAAGTGTTCTTGCGTATTTGACTAACATGATATATATAGGGTGCTGTAGCCAGCATTAACACCTTTAAACAAATCGGAGAAAGCTTTGATAGGGTGTCAGATACTATTTCACGGTTTTCAGTTGTCGAGAAGCTCTATCTGGTCAAGGGTCTAAAGACCACGGGGCCGCTACGTGGAAAGATGCTAATACTGTATGGCCATATCCTGACATACCTAGCCGCATGCAGACGCTACTATACGGCGGGTACCGGTGGAAGACTCTTCAGGGATCTTCACAACGCCGTGACAAGTCGGTACGCAGATCTCGAAAGTGCCATGAGCGAGGATGAAGTCAACAGATGGATATCATTGGCCGATGCGGATCGTGAGTCCATCTACAAGTCGAATATATTAATTGTCTAAAGTACTGACAAGGCGTGTCTTTCAGTCAAGGAGGCAAAGGACGAAGCGGTCATCGAACGATACAACATTCTCAAGAGGCTTCTCGACGACGTACAGGAATACAGCAAGCGTTTGCTTAGAGAACTAGAAAACAAAACAGGAAAAATACTGCAGTGGATGTCGACAATCAACTACGAGGCGCAACACAATCTCGTCATGGAGGCAGTACAACCGAACACATGTCTCTGGCTACTGGAAAGTAGCGAGTTCTCGGGGTGGAAAGGTTCAGACTCTTCCTCTGTATTTTGGCTGGACGGCCCAGGTGTGTTAATTGTTTGTCTACGGGCTTGACTTGCATACTGACCATTTCCATCAGCTGGTACAGGAAAGACAAGCATCGTGTAAGTCGAAAGTAACAGCAGTCAGCCAATCGGATGCATGTAGGCATGGCCATGTTAACAGTGATAGTTCCGCGGTGATTCAACATCTTCAAGAAAAATACCCGACGCACAGCACATGCCCCATTGCCTATTTCTACTGTTCCCGAGACAAGGATGAGCCATCAAGGAGATGCCCGCGTGAAATTATGGGCTGTATTCTCAAGCAACTCGCTAGCAGCTCGGATGTGAATGATCCAGTACAGAAGCTCGCTTTAGATGAGTATGAGCACCGCAGCAAGAACCTGTTGGCAGGTCAAACAGCCAGGAAGCTCTCGGCTTCAGCCAGCACCAGGCTCTGCATAGACCTTTGCAAAAAACATCCCGCATACATCATCGTTGACGCTCTTGATGAGTGCGGTCAGACTGAGCGCCAAGAAATAGTTGAAAAGCTTGAGCGACTCGTGCAAGAGTCCGAGAAGACTGTGAGAGTGTTTATATCTAGCCGCAGCCACATCGACATGGTAAGTTTTATTTCCGCATAGCTCATCCTCAGCGCTGTGCTACCTGAGCTAACATCAATAGCCGTCCCTTTTTGACTATGCAACACCTATCCGTACGACTATTACATCAGCAAAGAATCAAAACGATATCTTCCAATTCGTTGATTTTATGGTCAATGACCGTCAAAACAGGAAGCTATTGCTTGATGGGCGCTTGTCCACACACACGAAGAAGAAAACCACCAAGATATTGAAAAAGGGTGCCCAGGGCATGTTTCGCTGGGTTGTCTTGTCGCTTAAGTATCTGCAGGAGTGTGAAGATATAGAAGACTACAAGCAGCGCCTTAAGGAGGTGCCACCAAAGTGTTTTGACCTTTACGATATTACGCACAAGGAGATAACGGAGAGCGGGCCAGCTGCACTGCGCTCTATCAAGTGTGTTTTTTCCTTGCTTCGAACACGCGATTACCAGTTAAGAACGGGCGTGGTTGCTAGTGCTGTAGTCTCCGTCGGTGGCTCTGATCTCGGAGGCAATAGCAACAGGGCGGGCCCATCGCCCAGAACCACACGGACACCCAGTTTTCACGACACTTTCACCGCTGAAGGCGCACAACAGCTCAGCGAGATGTCGAGAACATCCGACATGGACGAAGACCCCGAAAGCTATAGCTTGCAGCGCAAAACACAACAAATAATTTGCCTGTGCCGCAGCTTTGTCCTTCTAGACACAAAAAATGATGCGTTCAGCTTCTCGCACCCGTCCGTGCGAGAATATCTCTTCAACCAGAGTCTTTATCGGCAAGACAGAACACACGCACGTCTAGCACGCCTATGCATTCGCGTCCTCAGGCACGAAGATGACCCCGAGTTGTCTGGCAGTGAGACTTACAAATCCAAGCTCCATTTCTTCGCCTACGCAGTGTGCAATTGGGAGCGCCATTCCCGGCGGGTCTTCACAACACCCGCAGACGACGATAGCTTCAGGACTGTTTTGTTCCAATTCCTATTTCAAAGGACAGACAGTTTCCAGGACAACATAGCACAACGGCTACAGGATTTCAGGTCGCTCGAACCCAAGATCTCAGATAGTGAGATAGAGAGTACTGAGCGGGGTGTGTTTGATCTCGGGACTATCTCTTCCGAGGTTTTGCACTCTGCTTCGAGGATGAATTCGACTGCCGTCATTGACGAGGCTATAGCCCGGGGCTGCAAGAAACTTGACGAACCGAACTGGGAAGGGCAGACAGCTCTCTACATTGCCACTGTGCGTGGCCACATCAGTGCGGCTAAGCGGCTTTTGGAGCTTGGAGCAAACCCGGCAGTTGAGAGCAGGCATGTTGCCAACAGCCAGCTTGGAAACTTTTCCCCTCTGGTTGGAGCCTTATATCACCAAGAACATACGATGGCTCTTCAGCTGATGTCTGTAACTGAGATTGATCTGAACGATGACTTATTGATCGTTCGCATCGCGTCGTACGGTGATGAGGCTGTTGTGAAAGCACTTCTAAAACATCGCGGTCTAGACCCTGATGCCCTGCGTCGTGGCAATACACTGCTCGCGGAGAGCATACGCCATAGGAATACAAGCGGAATGAAAGTTCTTCTCGACGATACTCGCGTGGACAAGAAGCTTCCCTGTGTCCTTCAGGCTATTGCAACTACAGACTGGAAGCGCAGTCCATACATCACGTCTGGACTGCCTAGCTCGAAGGACGTTTTTGAGGCTTTTTTCAACCACAGCTGTGTTGATTTGAACAGTCAGGATGGCGGTGGCTTCACCGCCTTACATCATGCCGTGAAGCGGCAATCTGAGGAGTTGGTAATGTTTCTTCTGTCAAACCAAAAAACGAATGTCTATCTTCTCGACAAAAGTGGCAACCGCCCTCTGCAGATTGCAATCAAGTGTGGCTACGGCAAGATCCTGCAGTTGCTTGAGCAGCATGAGAGGGAAAGCCCAGACGAGCGCGGGAGACAAGTGGTGGATGGAAGAAAGGGACAGCAATCATAATCAATGGAGGACATGATGTTTGGCGTACGTCACAAGTGTTTGTACTTGATTTATGATTTTTTTGACATTTCTGTTCTTGAAAATAACGACTTAAATATAACTGTACATAGACTGGGCATCAAGTAGACCGCGCATCCTAAAGTCAGCATCTGCAGACAATAGCGCGACCCCTTGCAAGAAAACTTCCAAGAAAATACCATAGCTTTACAAATAAAGTACAAAAAAACTTCCAATCAAGACGTGGAAAATGCTGTTAATAATACAAAATAGATGAAACGAAAATGGACAGCCAACGTTAAAAGCGGCAGACATTAAAATAGAAAACAAACAATATTTAGGGGATAACCGAGAAAAGCTGGGCACCGTCCGTGGGGCAGGCGCCCGAGGTCAGACGGGTGTCGGTTTCACCAGACAAGATACAGGTGCTGTTGTTCTCGCCCGTCGGAGCGAATGCGAAGCTCAGGGCGCCAATAAAGGGCATCAGCTGGTCGGCGTTTGTCTCGCCAGAGCCGTCGGCACGTCCGCCGCATGGAAACATGTTGACAGTGTCTCCCGCAGCCCGCCGGCTGTCAAAGCTGATGCACCCATTGGTCAGCGTGCTCACAATCAAGGCCGTTCCGGGCACGTCGTTATGCACACCGGCCGTGATCACATCCCACTTTTCGTTGGGCGTGCCGGCACAGTCGACAAGCGAGATGGGAATCAAATTCTCTCTAAAATCGCCGGCTGTGGGGTCGACGAAAAGGCACTGGCCGTTGGGTGCCCGGATTGAGACGTCGGAAAAGGCGCGCGTGGCCGTGGTGTCGCGCTGGTTGGCCTCTGCTGCAGCCGATGGGTTAAAGTTGCCGCCGCGTGAGACGGGCACGGCCGTATCGGGGACAGCAATCGCAGTGACCTTGCCGGTGATAGTGCTGTCGGTAGACGATGCCGTAGAAGACGATGAGACGACTGCTGTAGACGACGCAGAAACGAAGGACGAGGACGAGGAAGAACCGACAGAGGCAGACGAGGTCACAAAGGAGGAGGCAGCAGTAGACGTGGCTGACACAGAGTCAGAAGAGGAAACAGAGGCAGAGAACAAAGCAGAAGCGACAGCAGCACCATTGGCAATGCCAGCAGTGAGAGATTCCGCCACAGAAGCAGAAGTAGAAGAAACGCCCTTGCTCTTTTTCACAGTCACCATCGCCACGACTGTGCGTGTCCGACGAGAGCACGACGTCGACACACTAGCAGCAGGGGTAGTTACCGCCGAGGCGACGGCCGCAGAAACAGTCGAATTTGCAAAAACAAAAGAAAAAGAAGAAGCTGCAGAAGAAATAACCGCCCGGGAAGACGTACCTGCGGCACTCGAGGTGCTGGCAAGGGTGGCGGCTGCACTGCCAAATGTAAACTGCTGGTTGGAATCAGACGTGTCGCAGCTGGCAATGTCGAGCACGTCGCCCTTGACGGTAACGCAAGAGCCGGCAGCGTTCTCGGGCTCGAGAGACAGCGGGCCCGTTGTGCTGTTCAGTCCAAAAAGTTGCGAGTTGGTCACATCGCCGCCGCCGTCGGCACGGCCACCGCACGAAAAAAGCAGCACCTGGTTGCCGGCAGCGCGGCGCGGGTCAAAATTGAGGCAGGCATTGGTGAGCGAGCTCACGACGAGAGCCGCGCCGGGGACGTTGTTGTGCTTTCCGGTCGTGATCAGGTCCCAGCCCTGGCCGTCGGTCGATCCACAGGCGGCGACCTGGATGGGCGTTAGGTTCTCGCGAAAGTCACCCGAGAGCTTGTCGACAAAAAGGCAGCGGCCGTCCGAGGTAGTGATCTGGGCATTGGTAAAGGCGCGGGTGGCGGTATCGTCGCGCTGCTGGGCCTCGGCGACGGCGGCCGAGTCGAGCGAGGTGACGGTCCGGGGAAGAATGACGGGGCGAGTGTAAACGTGGCGAGCCGCGACCAACGAGCACGAAGAAAGCAGAAGAGTATACAGAGGCAGCATTGTGTCGGGTTGAAAAATAAAATAGGTGAAATGTGAAGAAATAAAGAATAAAAAGACGTCAAGTCTGAAGAAACAAAGAGCAAAGGAGTGGAAGAGTATATCAAAAGAGCGAAGACCAGCTTGACGAAGAGAATGAATATGAAAAAGAAAATAAAAGATTGAAGACAACGATGTCGACGATAACTTGCTAGTTGTTTTCGAGACGGGCATTTCTGTTATATATCACAATATCTCTACGAGGCAATAAAGGGCGAGAGAAAACTCCAGCCAAACAACCTGGCCATAATGCCTGCGGAGTATCTCGACAAGGTTTACTCCGTCTGCTGAAATGTGATACAATCTGATGTCGTTGGAAGCGCTGGGCCGTTCTATGGCCGCAGCTGTTCTCTCTACTTCTTCTCTTCTCGACGTCTTTCCGAAATCAAACCCTGTCGTGAGAATAAACTTCCCAATGAACATAAGTGGAAACAATGCGAGGATCTGCATGCTTGTCTTGTTGGTGGTCAGAGTTCAGACGGTAGGGGCTGAAACGATTGGTGTAGGAGAAATAGAGTTAATTGGCCCGACATGGCCGGCGCGACGTTGCAGGAGCTGAGCATAGAGGGGATATCGATTGGACTTTTGAATCAGTTTAGGCGGTTATTGAATATTGAATGGGATGAGGTGATAACAAAACACAAAAGAAGATCAAAAAGAAGAGGTCGGGTGAAGAAGAAAAGAAACAAGAAAAGAAGAAAGAAAAAGAGAAAGAAAAGAGACAACAGACACAATTAGCCACTACGGTGAGAATAGCCAACAACAGACCCACGACAAACCTTAATCTGAATAACACCACAGAGTGTATAAACTACAAGGGTAAGGGAAGTCTGGTTGAGAAGACGAGAGCGTAGTCAGATTCAAACCCGTGATGCTTATTCCCTTCCCTTCACCAAAACATAGTGCGACGTGACCCCTTGGCCGCCATGCACCCCTTGAGTTTAAAACTCGTCGTATAACCCAATAATCCTCCGTACGAACCCTGCTGGGAATCATTTCTGTGCTGGTTTATTACTGATGTCCTCCGTATGCCAGTGTGGTCTCTGCTTGTCTTTGGTTTGACTTTCGCCATGACTCTCCTCTGATCTTCACTCTCTGCAACCCGGCGCAGATCGGGAAACAAAATGGCTTTGGCTGTTTCTCTGTGTCTATCATGTTGAATAATAATTCAAAAGTACAGTCCGGTTCTTTCAAGTCCTTGTTAAACTCTGTTGATGAGTGTTTGATTTTCGGCGTTGACGCTGCACGCAGTCTACCACTGAAGATAACCAGCAAAGCCAAAAGACGCAGGCATGATTCATACTATTGCAACGTCCGAATATCTACTATCTGCCACTTCTTCATACTTTGTTGCAACCTTCGCATGGTAGATGGTCCCTTAAACATGGCCCATGGTTAGAGTTTCACCTACCCCGGTCTCACATCCCAAGAACATCAGCGCGGACCACGCGAGCCAACCCAGCGATAAAACACAATACAACAGCGGAACCGACAAGTGAATAGTCCCGCAGCGGGCATTTTATTCGACCGTTGCCGCCGATACGCGTACAGGATTGATTGAATGATAGTTGTCACTTCACTGCTGGCATCGTACTTTTAGCCGCCACGATAATGTTGTTTGACTCTGATATTATTAGAACAATCAATGTGGACAATAAACTAGGAACAATTACGCCTTCTTCTCAATAAACACCTCCAGCCCAGACTGCACAACGAAAAAGGTCGCCTGCGCCTTGAGTGGCCGGTCGGGGTGCACCATCACAAAGCGATAGTCACGCAGCAGCCGCGGCAGCACCTTGTTGATCTCCAGCAGCGCCAGGTTGCGGCCGATGCACAGATGCGCGCCGCCGCCAAACTGGAACATGTACCGCTCCATGCGCCTGCTGCGCTCCTCGTCCTCGGTCCACCGCTCCGGCCGGTAGATCGCGGCATCCTCGCCAAACGTCGCCTTGTCGCGGTGCAGCACCCAGCCGTTGATCGACAGCTCGGTGCCGCCGGGGAAGAAGCGGCCGTCAAGCTCGACACCCTCGGGCGGTGTGATGCGTGAGATGTTGAGTCCGACAGCCGGGCGCACGCGCATGCCCTCCTTGAGACAGGCCTGGAAGTAGGTGAGACCCTGGGCCTGTGCCCAGGTGAGGTTACCAGTAGCTGGGATGGAGCCATCGGCGACGGCCGCCTCCATCTCGGAGACGATCTTGGCGTAGACCTTGGTGTCGTGCAGGATGTGCCAGAAGAACGATTGCATTGTCGAGGCCGTCGAGTCGGAGCCGGCAAAGATGGCTCCGTGTGCGACGGCAAACACGTCGCCCTCGCGGAACTTATCTTGGTCCTTGAGGTGGCCCTTGATCAGACTGGCCAGCAGGTCCTGCCGGCCGTCGCCGCCGCGCCACCGACCCTCGCTCTCCTTGTCAAAGGGCTTGCGGCGGCCCATTTCCTCCAGGGCCATGCGTGTGATCAGGGCGTTCTTGGTGTCCAGTGCCGGGATCAGCTTCCACAGCGGGTTGCGGCGCAGCAGGTGGTCGAGCTCGGGCAGCTGGCCGACGATGCCGTTGTAGCGCTGCATGTCGTCGATGGTGGCGATGGCATTCTCGACGTCGCGGCCCTCTTTCAGAAAGCCAAAGCTGCGGCTGAAGGCGACCTCGCCGAGCACGTCAAAGGCAAAGTAGTGCAGCCATGCGCCGAGGTCGACGGTGGGGCCGCGCACGTCCTGGGCCTGACCGCCGGCAATGGCATCCATCTTGCTCATGAACAGCTCGATGGTGTCATCAATGTACGGGCTCAGCTTCTGCATGGCGGCCATGCTGTAGGGCACGTTGGCGACCTTTTTCTTTTGGGCGTGGACATGCTCGCGGGTCTCTGTAAAGATATCGGGGTTCTCGGGCGGCGGAAAGACGCCGTAGAACTTTGTCTTTGTAAAGTGCTTGCCTGCACTAAGGAGCGACCGAGCGGCTTCCGGCGACGACAATGACACTTCGTTGGGCGAGATGCGGACGACGGGGCCGTACTTTTCGTGGAGTGCAATGTGGTGGAGATGGGTATTCGTGGTTGCCACCGAGTAGGCTCTCCAGAGGCGCGACACGGATGCGAGGAAGGGTCCTGGGTAATGGCGGAGCGGTGAGGCATAGCGTTTGTATAGGAGACGGCCGACGAAGAGGATGGGAAGCAGGACGCCCCAGTAGGATGACCAAAGATCAGCAGCCTGGCTGAGGGCCAGCCGGACCGGCGATACTGTGTCGATATCCGACATTGTAGGATGTAGACAGGGTGCAGGACTGTCTGCCCGATGTGATGTGATGTGATGTATTAGAAGAATTGGGTATCAACAAGAAATAAAATAAAAATAAAAGAACAATATCGCTATGCTGAGAGCACGCTGCAAATCTAAATAATGGAAGACGACAAGCATCAACATGAACTCATAACACTGGGCAGTACCACAAGATATACTCTGTGCAGACAAGGCCTGCCGCTTTGATGCCTCCCTTCTTCTCTCCGACGGCCACATCGGCTTGATCACCTGCGTCAAAACAGCCCATAATACTATCAACCCTGGCATGTGTACGAGTGTGTAAGAGCTGACACGCGCTTGGAGAGTATGCGTAAGAGCTTACACACTCTGTGGTCATGGCCTGTTGTTCCAAGTACAGAGTATTGCTTTCTTATTCCCTGGCAGTCTCGTGTCTCATCCCAGGCCCATAAGGCTAACCAACCAGACAAGTGCCGATGGCATCAGGCCTCGCCAGAGCCCAGCTGCCAACCGAGACGACTGTATTAGATCGTATTTGATTATTAGATTACATTAGGAAGGTCTGTATTATCAAGAGTTTACTCAGACACCTACTGTATCGTCGATGCCCAGGCCAAGAAGCCCGAGAATCCGAGAGTCCAAGAGATCGAGAGATCCATGATGCAGACCGAGTGATAAGCAGGGGGCATTCCTCGTTCGTATTGTGATTACGCTGTACTCTGTAATACTTCGCCTCGGGATCGCGTACACAGCGAGAGCAGAGTGCGGATATACAGGGAGGTAGGATAGGATATACAGTCTCTGCACGGCGATCAGGTTGCCTTGCGTCTGGGCTGAGCTGGTCGGCATCATCCTGTCTCAACCATGGCTCCGAACTGCAATGACACCCAGCAGAACAGCAAAACAACAACAATATGAGTCGTCTCTGCTAGCAATAGACTTCCCCATACTTTAGTCTTATTGCTAGCAATAATTCCATCTATCGAATTAGTCTATTTCATAGTCATTTTATGCTCACCGGCAGACGCCAACCGTCGACCACACCAAAATTACGCGGGGAAGACTAACCACATCTTCAGACCCGTCCACTCCTTGTGGGGAAGGCTAGCAGGGAGCACACCAGCGGTATTCAGGTGCAGAAGCAAATACCAAAAGAGAAATCTCGGTCCCGGTCAGAGTCGCCACGTCGTCCGCACCTCGTCAGCCCTCTCTGTCCTCTATGCCTGAAAAGCGTTCACCTTCCCCGCATTCAATATAGGGGGCTAAACGGGCGCCGGAAATTGTCCTATTCGAGCCAAAATCAGTTTCAGAGGATGCATCCGACGTCTGCTGACGCGCATGCGAGGCTCTTCGTTGCACGGTGGTTGGCATGTCGTCCAAGAAATTGCCAGTCTCGGACGGATTCAGCCGACGAGTCCACTTACACGGACGGTGTGTGTACTGTTTTGGACTGTATGTGCACTGTGGAGCCAATGGCCAATTGGCGCTTTCCTGAAACGATTACGCTCGTTTCTGTCAGATTTATGTCCACGTGACTCTCAACCGCCTTGATGACATAATAAAAACTGGAAATACTGAATTTTACTAGTCATTTGCGACCTTTTCGGCGCAGAGCTGTGCTAGGCCAGACACCGGGCTGTCACGGCGCCTGTCACTACTAGCAGTGCTTAGAAATTGAGCTGCGCCGACAGGATCTTATTTGTCAGAGGTAAACTGCCTGTAGTAGTCATTACGGTCTTTACTCAACAAAAGTATAAGCTGAGTTGCTCTCCATTGACAGCACTCTAACGACAATACCAACCGCACTGTCCTCATCTCCCCTCACCGTCGTCATCACCAACCGAACCGAACCGAGCTGAGCTTGAATCAGACGACTCCGACCAACGACAAATACACACACGACGACACGACGACATGTCCGTCTCTCGCTGTGCATACTCTGCGGCAGCTGCTGCGCCAAGACGGGCTGCCTGCCTGACAAGGTCGGCCCGCCCGTCACCGGCCCTGCTGGCCTCGGCTGCCGCTCCGGCCTCGCCCATCCTCGACTTTTTACTCCCCTCCTTTGCCTACCGCAGCTACACCTCGCAGGTGTCTGCACCCAGCACACTCAGCCCTCGGGCCCAGGCCCGGTCTCGGCCAAGGACGCAGCAAGCACAGTCTATGTCCGGCCGCCGGCCCCTGTCCTCCCTGTCAAGTTCCAGCTCCGCTCAGTCATCCCGGCGGTACTTCTCGACTACTCCCAGACGGCATAACACGGCCACGCTGCTCAACCCGCAGATGGACGACGACGGTAACGAGATGCGTCTCGAAATCACAGCCCGTGCTGCCAAGGTGTGTTTCCCTTTATAGGAATATCAACGAACGTATCTAACAAACAGCGCCTCAACAAGGTCATGGACAAGGACAGCAACCCCCGCCTCGCCCTCCGCATCCAGGTCGAGAGCGGCGGCTGCCACGGCTTCCAGTACCTCATGAGCCTCGTAACGCTGCCCGACCAGCTGCCCGCCAACAACGAAGCGAGTGCGCCCGGGCCTGACGGCGAGCCGGTTGTGCGCGAAGACGACACCATCTTCACATTCGAGGGCGACACGCCGCTGGCCGACCCGCTGTCGGCGCCCAAGATCATCCTGGACACGCCGTCGCTGGAGCTGCTCAACGGCAGCAAGGTCGACTTTACGATGGAGCTGATCGGTTCGCAGTTCAAGATTGTGGACAACCCGCTGGCGACGAGCAGCTGCGGCTGTGGCACGAGCTTCGACATCAAGGTGTGATGACTAAGCGGGCATCGTGACATACAATTCTCTTAGCATCACAGCATCTGTTCATACCAGCGTACATACCATAGACAATGACATCTCTACACATTACTGTACTTATACATCACATCGGAGCACCATTGAAAGAAATCACATCACAAAAGAGATCACATCACTCTGGACAATGAAGTTGATTTGACACATTTAACATTTTTTTGTGTTTGTGTGCAATAAGCCAAGCAAAAGTGCTTTTTCCTCCACCCTTGGAACGCCGAGCGTATACGAGATTATCAGAGATACGCGTTAAAATAGAAAAGAAGCATCAAGAACCAACAGTTTTCATTTCCGTCTTTCGTACATTTTGTTTTGTTTCATCAAGCATCGAGACACGAGACGAACTTAGTTCATCTGGCGGATCAGAGCGTTGATGTTCTCCTCGCGGTTACCCAGGTCACCACCCTCAATGAAGTGCTTGAACTTGCGGGTGTGGAAGCCACCAGTGGGGTTGGACAGCTTGAAGGGCCACAGGAAGTTGGCGGCCTGCTTGAAGTTGGGGCCGACGGTGAAGATCTCGTGGATCAGATCCTCGATACAGACAATGCCGTACTTGCCGAGGTTCTCCTCGATGATGGCGTTGTCGGTCAGGGCAACACGCTGCTTGTTGACCTTGCCGTATCCGCGCTTGTAGACCAGCTCCTTGACGGACTTCAGATTGGGGTAACCGTAAGCGACCCAGGGCTCGACGATCTTGATCATCTCCTGAGTGGCCTTGGTGACGCGGATGAAGACACCGTTGTTGATCTGGAGCAGACGCAGCAGCTGCAGGGTCTTGCGGGGCTTGGGGGCAATCTTGTTGATACCCTTGATGCGGACAACGAAGATCAGGTTGTTCTCGGCGGGAACGTGGAACGAGTTGTTCTGCTTGGCAACGCGGGCCAGGCGGATCTGCTCGCGCTCGGCATCACGGTACTCCTTGACGTACTTCTCAGCACGCTTGAAGATGACCTGGCGCTTCTCCTTGTTGGCCTGTATGACTGTTAGCAACTGTCATGTGTGTTGTAGAAAGAAAATCAAGTGAAGCTTTTCCCCAGACCAAAATGGTCTCCAAGAACACAGTCAGACCCGAAAGATGGTAATTATGCAACAGCACCGACGATTGTCTAGTTGGCAAAAAAATGTTGTACATCATATTGTGTTCTCCTCCTCTTTCAGCTTCACTTGGTGTGATGCAACTGACCTTCTTCTTGTTCTCGATGGCGGCGGAGCGCTCAGCGCGGGCCTTCTCCTGCGACTTGCGCTTCTTCAGGAGGGTCTCGGGGACCAGGATGTGGTCCTGGGTGGGGACGGAACTGTTGGGACAAGATTAGTACGTAGTCCAGCATACCATTGAGACAATGAGTATGGGATGGAGCGCCTTTGGAGAACTGCTGCTCAAGCGGCATTCTCACAGTGGCTGACTCGGTGTGATTTTAATCGGTGAGATCGCTGAGACATCGCACTAGTGAAAGTGTCCTGTCTGCAGCACCACTCAATCGACAACACCTCGAATGGCTAGCATCCAAGAAGTATTTTGCACATAACAACATGGGACGGTCAAGGGCTGTGTACCTCCGTGTTCCAGGAGACAGCCCGACCAGTCAGAGTTGATGGCACTTGTTTTGAAGATGAAAGATGGCACAAGGCTCGTGGCTTTCAGTCTCAACACCCAGCACAAATGTCTCTCATAAAACAAAGCGGCAAGCCAAAGCGAGCCCTTTGCCAAATGGGAAGACGTGCGAGAAATAGTTCAGCTGGACGCCGAGATCTCGACCTCTTCTTCGATGCGTGCGTTCAATCGGCAGCCATTTCCAGGCGTTCGGGTTCAAATGCAGTCGACAGTCGAAGAGTAGAGAAGAGACCGCGCAGGCGTCCAGTGAAGGGGACCACGACAATCTGTGAAGAAAATTTGCTCGAGAGTTGCTTCCAATTCGATTCCCGTGCGACCAGCGCGCAGGAAAAGCAGGGCTAACCCATGGAGAGAATCGCAATGCGATAGGGATCATGCATACGTGGAAGACATTGTTGATGATGTTGGCCGGTGATGTCGAGGTGTCGATGGTCGGATGTCGAAAAGAGGAAGGGAGAAGTTCAGAGAGTCTTTAGAAAATTTTGAGAGGGAAAAGTAGGACCAGAATGGGCCCGTTGATGGAGTGGCTGCAAAACCCTAGAGGGGCTAGTACGGTGTCCACTTTATGAAAAGTTTTGTCCAATCAGACTAGCGTAAAGTCTAGGGCACTCCAGCCCTTGCACATTTTTGCACGCTGCTAGGGAAATATTTGGTGCAAAATCAGTATGCGGCCATTCTGCCATGTGACACCGCCCGTAAAAAAGACGAGAACACCGCAGATTTTTGTGCAGCTCGCCCATTTTCGCTGGTATCCCCACCAAAAAGCAAAATTAGCGTGCATTGGCTGGCAGGCGCTACCCACCGCAGTTTCTGATTCTGTCTTTCGACTAGGCCCTTTCACGATCTTCCCTCTTCTCGATTCTCTTCTCTTGTTTTGCTTCATCCCACTATCTCGACAAATCACCAAGTCACCTCACACCAACCGACACAATGGCCCCCAAGAAGACCGTCAAGCCCGCCCAGGAGAACATCTCTCTGGGCCCCCAGATCCGCGAGGGTACGTTTTGCAGCAAGCAGCAAACCACGACGGCGGAACATCACGAGATGCCGTCAAATCGGAGGTCAAAAGGACCATGAAACACGGGACGCAGAATCTAACATCTACCAGGCGAGCTCGTTTTCGGCGTTGCCCGTATCTTCGCCTCGTTCAACGACACTTTCGTCCACGTCACTGATCTGAGGTAAGCACTTTTGTGGGAGATGGAGGGGAAGAGGAAGACGGGAGTCAGATGGAGGAACAAAGACAACAAAATCTTCAAAGAAACAAACACTAACATCTACAGTGGCCGCGAGACCATCTGCCGTGTTACCGGTGGCATGAAGGTCAAGGCTGACCGTGACGAGTCCTCCCCCTACGCTGCCATGCTTGCTGCCCAGGACGTCGCCACCCGCTGCAAGGAGCTGGGCATCACTGCTCTGCACATCAAGATCCGTGCCACTGGTGGTAAGTTTTACTCTTCTCAAGCAACTTTCTACAGACAGAAACTAACAACACAGGCAACGGCACCAAGACCCCCGGCCCCGGTGCCCAGTCTGCCCTCCGTGCCCTGGCCCGTTCCGGCATGAAGATCGGCCGCATTGAGGACGTCACCCCCACTCCCTCCGACTCTACCCGCCGCAAGGGTGGTCGCCGTGGTCGTCGTCTCTAAACGTATCGCCCCATATCTATACTCTGTTGTATGTATGGTTCGGTGCGTGGTGCAGGCAGCTCATTGTGTCTTTTTCTCGACTCGGCTGTGGCAGTAACTCGCCAGTCGGCCGCTTCTCTCTCTCTCTTTAGATTTACGTCTCTTTTCTCATTTTCTATTTTCATCTCGGACACCGGAGCATAGGAACAAAAGCAAGCTGCAACACGCGGCTACACGGACAACAAAAACAAAAAGGACAAAGAGGACAAAAGGACAGGACAGGGAATATGATGATCTGATGACGGATCTCCAGCTAGGATACTTTGGAATCTATTTTTCGCGCATCTTCATGTATAGTCTGTCTTGTCTGTCCCTTGTCTCTTTCTGTCCGTCTGTCTGCTCTTTGCTTTGCTTCTATACCGGTGTCGCTGTGGTGTTGACATCCACGAGGGGAACGGCTTTTTGATGTTTGCCTGGTCCCCATAGATATCCCATACTCTTCGTCGCATGTTGCTTATGGCACAACCACGGTCAGAGATGGGGGAGAGAGTCGGCGGCTGGCGGTTGCACATTGTCATACCGAGCGAGAAGCACAATAAAATCAAAAATTGTAAAATATTAAAATATTAAACATCAACGCTTGAACGTGTCGTAGTCTACATGCTGTCGTACATATCCCCTGATATATCTCGTCTAATCGTCACATCTATCGTCGCATCCTACATCACTTGTACTCGTCTTTCACGGTCCAGATCGCCCGCAGGCTGGACCCCGTCTTCTCCATCTGTGCGACGTTGTGCAGCGCCTTCTTGAACGACTCCGACTCGCGCTTGCTCTTGCAGTACTGGTTGAAGTGGTCCACGAGCACCTTGCTGGGCACCTTGTTGCCGTGCCGCTTGATAAAGTTGGGGATCATGCGCTCAAAGTCGCCCGTCGAGATGGCATTGCCGCCGCCGCCGTCTGAGGGCACAGGCGTAGATGTCCGCGAGTTGCTGCGGCTGCCAGAACCGCTCAGACCGCCCGGGCCGGCACTGCTTCCTCGGATACCCTGCCGGTCAGCTAGGCCAGACAGGATACCGGCCGAGCTAGGGCCGCCCAGGCCGCGACGCACATTGGCAGGACGCCCAGCCGAGCCCACCGAGCCCGTCCATGTCACGGTACCAATAGGCACGCTGCGGGCCTGCTCGCTCGACCGCTGGAGATGGCGGGCCGCCTCGGCAGCAACAGAGCGTGCCTCCTGCTCCAGCAGGCGCGGGTCCGCCTTGGGCTTGCCGCCGTTGCCGCCGCTCATAATCATGTCGTGCTCGACGGCACTGTGCAGGGCCGACTGGGCAAAGATGCCCTTCATGATGCGGTCTTCCTGGCCGGCCGACGACTCTTCCTCCTCCTCCTTGACATTGTGGAACTCTTCCAGCCCGGCGACGCCAGCCATCTTGCGCAGCTCGCCGGCATCGTCACCCTGCTGAGTGTCTTCTTTACCCTTGCCTTTGGCATCAGGCTCGGTAATGATCGGCACGGCATCTGCACCCGGCGTGATGACCTGCTTGCGCGTCTGCGGCACCTTGACCTGGCTGCCCTGGAACAGCTCGCTCGTCTCGGTAACGCCGTCCTCGTACGAGCCGAGACTGAACAGATCGTGTAGGTCGTGCAGGCCAAATGTGGTGCGCTGCTTGGGGTCCTTGAGCACCTTGTTGGTCAGGAACTGCTTGAAGATCTGGCGGTGGTAGATCTTTTCCTCGATCGTGCCGGCCGTCATGAGCCGGTAGATGGTGACCTCGCGCTTCTGGCCCAGGCGCCATGCGCGCTCACGCGCCTGCACGTCCGTTGACGGGTTCCAGTCGGGGTCGAAAATAATGACGCGGTTGGCGCCCGTCAGGTTGGTGCCGAGGCCGCCGACTTTTGTCGTAAGCAGGAACAGGTCGAGGCCGGGCTCGTTGTTGAAGCGGTCGACGAGCGTTTGGCGGTCCTTGATGGCCGTCTTGCCGTCCATGCGAATGTAGTTGATACCGCCCTGGCGGCGCACAAAAGCCTCGAGCACGTCGAGCATCTGCGTGCCCTGGCAGAAGAGGAGCGTCTTGTGGCCGAAGCGCTTCCACATCTGCAGCAGTGTCTTGACGACCTGCATCTTGCCCGACTTGCTAGAGCTGCCCCAGTTGTAGCTTGGGTCGTCTCTGAGGCGCGGCTCGGCCAGGTCCGGGTGGTTGCAGATCTTACGCAGGATGTCAATGCCGTAGAGCGACTGGCGCGCATGTCGCAGGATCGCGTTCATCTCGTCGCTCTTGAGGAACAGCTCGTAGGCCTGGCGCTGGGGCTCGGTGAGCTTGCAGAACAGCACCTGCTCGCTCTTCTTGGGCAGGTCCGTCGCGACGTCGGCCTTGAGGCGCTGCAGCAGGTACGGGCTGATGGCGTCCTTGAGCGTCTCTGCACACTTTTGCGCCGTCATGATCTGCAGGTTACTGGCATTGGCGTAGCCGCCGAGCCGGATGGGGATCTCGAATTGGTTGCGGAAGTTGATTAGCGTGCCGAGGCGCATGGGGTAGATAAAATCAAACAGCGACCACAACTCCGTCAGGTTGTTCTGCATGGGCGTGCCCGACAGGATGATGCGATTGGGCGTGCGCAGCTCTTTGCAGTAGACAGTGATGGCCGTGTTGGGGTTGCGGATTTTGTGACCCTCGTCCAGCACGGCATAGCCCCAGCTGACTGGGATCAGCACGTCGCCATACGTCTGCAGACCGGCGTACGTCGTGACGAGAACGTGGCCGTGCTTGACGACGCGGTCGACAATCTTTTTCGCGGCCGCGCTGGAGCCCGTCTTTTTCGGTTTCTGGTGCCGGTTCTCCCACGCCAGCTCCTCGTCCTCGATCTCGTCCTCGCCCTTGACGCTCAGCATGCCGCTGCCCGACGAGTGCAGGATGGACACGCGCATGGCTGGCCACCAGCGGTGAAATTCGTTGACCCATTGCCGCAGAACGGTCGCCGGCGCAACGACAATCACGGGCTTGTCGAGGCGCTGGTTGTAGTGTAGCGCGGCCACGAACGAGATCAGCTGCACCGTCTTGCCTAGGCCCATCTCGTCGCCGATAATACCGCCAACCTTCATGTCGTACAGCTCCGACAGCCACCGCACGGCCGTCTTTTGGTACGCAAACAGCGACGGGAAAATGTCGCCTGGCAGACGCATGCCGTTCTCAAACACGTGGTCGGGCTCATCTGGCGACGGCTTGAACCACTCGGGCCGGTTGTCGCCGTCATCAGCCGGCAGTCCTTGGTCTATGCGGCGCTGCCGCCGTGCACTGCTTCTGCGCTCGACCCATGAGTCTAACCGTCGCTTGTAGACCGTCTCGTTTCCGTCGTCGACACCGCCGAGGTTGACTGTGCCGCCGGTCTCGCTATCGTCAGGGTCCACAGCAGCCGCTTTCCGCCGTTGTTTCCTGGCTGGTTTCCGTGTGCGCTCGGTAAAATCTACTTCGTCCTCGTCCTCGTCGTCTACATCTTCGTCTGATGTCACATGCCTTGACGAACGTCCAGACGGCGCCTTGGCAGGCTTCCACTCATCATCCTCACCGCCATCAGACCCGTCCTCAGACTTGGACGGCCGTGTCTTTCTCTTCTTTCGTGGCCGCAGAGAGAACTCGGACGAGGCGGCCTCGGCAAAACCAGGTAGGCGTAGATTTTGGTGGGAAATGTGGTCGGTTTTGGATGACGAAGCGAGCTCTTCGGCGACGGCCTCGTCCTCGGCGTCGATAATGGCGTCAGCCAGGTTTCCCTCGACGCCGTCGGGCCGTGTGCCGCCAATCTTGGCAAAGGGTGTGATTTTGCCAGTGCGGATGAGAAACTCGCGTGGCGACTCGTTAGGCAGCCGCTGGTTGCCTGTGCTCGCCACTGAGCCTTGTGTCACCCCGGAAGACTCGCCCGTACTTGGTCCTGCACCCGCATTTGCAACAGCTGGTTGAGCTGCTGCATCCGCATCAATGTGCCGCTTGTCGATTCTGGCCCGGAAATCGACGAGGTCCTGCTCGGCCACCTCGATCTCGGCCGTGAGCTTGGCAATCTCGGTATCGAAGCGTTTCCGTAGCGGCAAGTTGCTGGTAGATGTGGCACGTAGGCGGGCCTGTAATGTGTGCCGCTGGTTCTTAAGCTTGGCGAGGTTGGCCTCGATCTTCTCTATGCGCTTCTCGTCGCGCTTGTCCTCGGCCTCGATGAGAGCCAGCTCTGCCTGGTGGGTGATGTCGCGCTCGAGGTCGTCTTGATCGCGGACGTTTTCGGTCAGGGCCTTGAGGGCCGAGGCCTCGTCCATCATGGCGGCGTCCTCGGGGCCCGGGCTCTGCATTGTGCTGAGCGACTGCATGATGTCACGATCGGTCCGGGTGGAGGTGGCGTTCGGTCCCGGTCGGTGTTGTCTCGGGATTGTTGAGTTGCGGCCGAATTGGTCTGTCGGATGTATGCCAGAGCCCTTGTGCCGCCGTGACTGAAAGAGAGGGTCGGGTAGAACTAGGAGTGTAAGAGAATAGGAAGATGAGCTCGTCGCGGAACGAAGCTCGGCGATGTAATTTTCGATGTTAGTAATCTGCGACGACTTTATTCTGCCGCACGTGACCGGTCATTGATGGATGTTGACGGCGTCGGAAGCCTTTCACGGTGTGTTTTTTCGAAAGTGAACTTAAATCAGCAAACACTCCATCGGTCCATCGCTTTCGCCATCTTTGGTCTTTCTTTTGATGAAATTCAGAGAGATCGACTTCTATGGTGCGTCATCGTCATCGATGAGAAGGGCAGGCGGTGAGTCTGGATTTCAAATGACGTCTAGGCAGCATTCGCGATAGTGCCGCGACAACACGTGACACTGTTTAATGGGAAAATGGGATATGAAGACCGTCGACAGTTTTCTCTAATATTGATAATGGTTGTGCATATTTTATAATCTTTGTCTGGATATATTTTTCTCTGATTTTAAACATTATCTAAGAGTTTTCTGTATATTTTATTTACGTATTTTGAGTGAGTTGTATTTATTTCATTATTTTACTTGTTTTATATCAAAAGTTTGATCCAAATGTCATACGTTTTACTCTGAAAGATGTGAAAGAATACCCCATCACAATTCAAAACTAAGACTAATCCAAGAAGGTCAATTATCTCAAAACATTTACCCCTCTTATCTCGGAAGACGGCATGGCAAGGCGGCTCAGCAAGCCACATCCAGGATCACGGCCAACTTGGGCCAAAGCTGAACAGAGATGGCGAGGCAGAATGCATATCATGCAGTTTTTGTCAGACTATCCAAGGCATCCGGGTGCGGAAAGAGCACAGTATGAGTCAATCATCTCTGATACGCTGTTGGTTGTCCTGTTGACTATCTTGTCCCGATGTCAAGCTGGGTGTCTTTGTACGGAGTAGTGCTTTTAGTGTCACTTTTTCTTATCATATCGTTTTCTCTATCAATCACCGTCACTTCAAGCTTTCTACTCAGTATTTAGCAAAGGATACTCGGAGAAGATTTGTTGTAATTTTTAAAGAATTTATTCCAGCTCTCATCCAGTGATTAGTCATCTTCATGATCAGCCTTCAACTCTTCTTCTTGCATCAGAAAGAGCCTTGCCTGACAATCCAAGAAATCATATTAATTAATTCACGAGTCCAAGAAATTAAAAGCCCAATGTGCAGAATCAAATCACACCGGCGGCTATTCAATCCATCTCATCACATCCGCATCGGCTCCTGAGACACAATCCCCCACACTAAAATTGACATACATCCCACATGCTATGATAGACACTATGCGCGTCGCTCCTGCCCCAGAAAGACAAAAGACGCCCCGTTTTAGCTTGTGCCTGCCCGTTTGCACTAGCGCTCCCGTAGTGTAGCCGCGCTTTCCTTCCCGTGTAAGGGTCCCATCACCCGGCTAGGCCTTACCCTACGTATCTCGTTGATGATGATATAAGTTCTGCGATTCCCGTCTCTCAAGACTGTGGATGAGTTTTCATGCCTCATTCTCGAGTACGCTCTCCGCGCATATACTGTTCTGAAGTCCTCACATTTGCTGTTGATTCTGTTTGCATCGCTTGTTGATACCCCTCAATTCGCACCCTGCTCGCTTTTTTACACTTTTTTCATTATTTGACTCTCAACTTCTCTCTCTCTCGTTTTTATAATTTATTTTCCCCTTCTCTCTTGTGATCTTCTGTGTTGAGTCCGGCCTGCCATTGACACACGATATGGCCTCATACCGGCCGCCCGTGACACCCGTCAGAGGTACACATCGCGGTAGCACACATTCCCCAGTTCAACCGCCGGCCCCGGCCACGCCGAGTGGTGCCATTGCAGACCCCGGCCGCCAGCATGCTGCTCGACTCAATGAGACATACCACCTCGGCCTCCAGCTGGCCGATGATGCACAGCCCAGGTCACCAGCAGAACAAGAGCGCCTGGCTCGCTCCGATGCGCGGTTCGCTCGCCAAAACAACATTATCCAGCTGTTGCGCCAGCTCCACTACCAAGACATCAGCCGTCTCCAAACCGTCCTCAACACTTTTGATCTAATAGCCCTGGGTCAGCTGGCACCGGATGGAAAGACAAAGACAAGCATGGGCTCCTTGTTGCCGAGTCCCGCTGTGCTGCAGCAGTCTCTCCTCAGCCTTCTAGGGAGCGCGAAGACGGCCCTACTTGAGGAGATGAAGAGCAAACAAAGATCACCGCCCACTGCTGTCCGGCCACCAGTCACACCCGTAAAGCAATCGGCTACTCCCACCAAAACGACGGCCAGGACACCGGCCAGAACGCCGGCCAGGACACCAATCAACCATGCGCTCTCTCCCGCTGTGGCCCATTATCTGCCCGCGCGAGATGCGATCACGACTGATATTGACGACGTTCCAGTGTTGCAGCGAATGGGAGCCTCGGCATTGCGACCAACAACCAGGGAAAACGCGGCCGTCGAGCGCTGGGCAAGGGGAGAAGGAAGTGGCCATGCCACGGCAAGAACTCAGCCTGCTGAAGCCGCCCGCCCGGCAAGCCCTGCTTCTTCGACAACTTCGTCTGATATGTTCTCCGCAATCGACTCGTTCGTCGAGCCACACGATAGCCGCACAACTGTCAACACGGCCACCAACCCCCTTGAGATCAAGGACAGTGACGGAGAAGACAATGGCTACACGACGGAAGAATTTGAAGAGTCCCCCCCGCTGCAACGAGTTGCGTCCAACGACTCCTTCCCAGTCTCAGATGGGGAGTTGGAAGCATTTGAAATGTCCTTCAATCAGCTTGAGCAGCAACAGTCCCAGGAGGCGTCACCCGAAGTGATTCCCGATCTTGCTTCCCTGAGAATTGCCGACGATGCCCAAGAGGCAGCCGAACGGCCCAGCCCGCGCCAAGCCACCGTCGACAAGGGCAAGCAAAAGGCCAGCCCAAGAAGTGCCCGCGATACACCAGACCAGCCGGATTCCGTCCCAGAGATACGAGAGAGACTGAACGGAATTTTCCCACCAACGCCGGCCTGGCTCCAAGGCGCGCCATTCCCTATTATCTGGGAGACAACTCGCATTGCCATGCGATGCGGCGTCGACCTCAATGAGGAGCTATCTGCACCTCCGCCATTCTATACCCCGGAATGGGAAGAGAATCAATCAGTCTTCCGAACTGCCCTGGCAAGCAACCCAATGTTCAAAGGCCACCGTCTTCCTGAGCCCATGTCCGACGTAACGTGGGAGACCGCAATGAACAGACTGCCAGCCCTTTCCGGGCTCGGAACCCAACGAGTCCCCGTCTACATGATCCAACTGCATTTCAGCGAGTCAAGCAAACGTGACTTTGACGAGCCTTTTTACTACTCCCAGCTGCTTCCAATTGCTACCGATCTACCGCATCGACTAAGCAGACACTATGGCAATGAACGATTCATCGAGGTGCTGTTCCCCTCGCACCATTCCTCCGTCAGTACTGTGCCGCGCGTGCTCAAGAAGGACGACGCTGCGGTGCAACAGGTGAACGCCTGGCTGACACGGGAACGTCATGACATTGCTGGACGTCGATGGGCTGCTTTCTATGTCAAGGATGGCGGCTTCAGCAAGAAGCCCGAAAATGCATGGGAGCAGACTATGCAGCTTGGCACTAGCGAAGCTCTCGAGACCATACTTCTGAAGCGTATCTTCCTTTTCGCCGAGGAGAGCACAGAAGGCAGTTCCAGCCCGGCCAGCTCCATGTCGAGCTTACACTCATCGTCACGCCTGCAAGCCGGCCCGATTCAAAGGATCACCACGTATGAGATGCTTGAATGGCTACTATGCTTCAACCAGTACCCAAACAACCGCAAGCAGCCGTATCTCAAGCTCTTCTCTCGTATCGCCCTCGGGCTAAGTCGCACCAAGCCAACCATTGTCTTTAGGCCGGACCAGATTACACACCACCAGAGAGACGTTCTGTCTCCAACCGGCAAGGTGATGAATGACGGCATTGGCCGTATGTCACTCAGTGTAGCCCGTAAACTACGCACTGCCCTCGAGCTGAACGATCTTCCCACGGCTGTCCAGGGCCGCATCGGAAGTGCAAAGGGCATGTGGATCCTAGATACCGAGGACTCTGGCAAAACGGACTGGATTGAGACATACCCGTCGCAGCGAAAATGGCTGCTGAGCGAGGGCGAGCTCGACGGCGAGTACCACGAAGAAGACGATTCGCTCGACCCCGACCAGCGGACCCTCGAGATTCGCCATTACGCCTCGGAAATCGGAAGATCCTCCAGTTTGAACCTACAATTCATTCCCCTTGTCGAGGACCGCGCAATCGACAAGCCGCGCATGCGCCGGACACTCGCCCGCATCCTCGAAGGCGACCTGATGCGGGATCTTGCCGCCCAGCGCGATGCGCTAAAGCACCCCCTGCTTTTCTCTGCTTGGGTCCATGAGAACTCACGGTTCAAGATCAACCATCTATCAACGTACGGTGGCGAGACTGTCGGCGGACAGGTGCCGTTTTTGGGTGGCCGGCCCGACTCAGACGAAGATACCATCCAGTTCCTGCTCGCTGGTGGCTTTCACCCCCTACAGCAGCGCTACCTCTGGGAGAAGGCATACGAAATGCAGGTGAGCCGGTGCAAGCGGCTGCAGAGCAAACTGAGTGTGCGTGTCGGCCGTACTGCCCACCTCCTTATGGTGGTTGATTTCTTAGGCGTCCTCGAAGAAGGGGAGGTGCAAATTTGCTTCTCCAGCAAATTTCAAGTTGAAGCCGACACGCCACTCGACAGCGACGGCGAGTCCAGTGCCAACGCTGATATCGACGCCGACGGCGGTGACGACGGATCCTTCTCCGATACCCTGCTGGTGGGAATGGACGTGCTTGTGGCCCGGTCTCCGGCACACTTTTCCAGCGACATGCAAAAAGTTCGCGCTGTCTTCCGTCCCGAGCTGAGTGCCCTCAAAGACGTTATCATTTTCTCGACAAAGGGAAACTCGCCGCTGGCAGACAAACTGTCCGGCGGAGACTACGACGGTGACATGTCGTGGGTGTGCTGGGACCCGCGCATCGTTGACAATTTTGAAAATGCCCCCGACCGTGAGGAGCAGATCAACCTCATCGATATGGGGTATATGCGCAAGATCAAGACGTCCATGGAGGACCTGGCAAAACCTGCCAAGACTTCTCGGGCCTTGAAGGACATAGAAACCTACCCAGCTGCAGCTTTCCAGAGCCTGATCGAAAAGAGCTTTGCGTTCAACATGCGCGAGAACCTCCTGGGCAAGATGACGACATACAAGGAGCACCTCTGCCATTTCCGCGGGAGCATTGACGACAGCACGGCCGTTATTCTCAGCTCGCTGCTGAGCGACTTGGTCGACCAGGCCAAGCAAGGCAACGTCTTCAATAAGGAAGACTTCAAGCATTTGCGCGAACAGCGTCTTGGAGGACTCCGCGGCGACAATGACGGAGACGGCATTACCTCCAAGCGGCACCCACCACCTCCGCGCCTCCCCGTCCCCGCCTACAAGCAGACGAGACTTGTCAATTTACCGCCAAAGGAGCGCGAGATGAACCGCATCATCAATTATCTAAAGTTTGATGTTGCGATCCCTGTCATTTCGCGCGAGCTCAAGGCCCTCGAGCACGCCCGCGAAGAAATGGTCCGCAAAGAGCGTGAGCGCGAGAGTCAGAACGAAGCAGAAATCCTTGCAGGAAACAAGACCGTCGAGGGCTTCTTCGACCCCGACCTCGCGCAGCCGGCCCGCCACTTCGAGGAGCTGGCGCAGAAATCGGCTGTATGCCACGCCATCTTTGGTGCGCTCGAAGCTGACATCAAAGAGGTCGTTACTGCATGGGAGCAGATCTGCGCCAAGTGGAAGCAAGAGAACGCGGCGGGAGCCAGAAAAAGTGCCAACGGGGAGGACCCTGGATACCCCGAACGCGTGCTCCGGGTCTACAACAAATGGAGCAGCATCGGCATCCGCCTGCCCGAGTTTGCCGATGCCAACCAGTCTTTAGTGTCGACTGGAACTCCGTCAAGAGCTCCCGTTACGCCTCAACGAGGAGCTGCTTCTACCCGCGGGTCTCCTAAGGAAACACCTCAGAAAACCCCCTTTAAAAAGGCACCGCGCGGCTGCACATGGTCCGACGCAGAGAGCGAGAGCATCCCGTCTCTGCTGCGGCAGGAGTACCTCGGCGACCCCGTGTACAGTCAATGGGCCCTGATCCGCGCGAGCCAGACATTCCGCATGTTCTACCAGCGCCGGCCCAAGCTCGTCTGGGACTTGGCTGGCCGCCAGCTGCAGGTCATCAAGGCCATGGCTACCAAGACCAGCACCAGCGCAAATCCCAATGCCGACAACGGCACGGCAGGCGCCAAGGTCATGATGACACCGCTCATGTTTGCCGCCAGCAAGCCCGACCGCAAGACGATCAAGCGCATGACGGCGCGGCTGACTGCGTCGTCAGTGGCTGGCAGCGGTGAGTACGAGCACGACGGCGATCTCTTCTATGACGCCGACGACGGGTATCAGTTGTATGCAGACGATACCTAGCGACAGAGTTTCACAAGATTATATTTCCCGTAGGGTTATTTTTTCCTCTTTCTTTTGATTTGGATGCGTTCACATTGCTCTTCCTTTTTTTGTCTTGTTGATTTTGGGATTTTCCTTATACCATAGCGTTATCGTGCGCAAAGTTTTGATTGTCTATCGTTACCTGCATCTTTATCCAGCCCTACTCTCATGTTTCGTGCTACTTTTGTGATTCCATTTACGCCTTCCAGGCGCCAGTCTTGACGACGTCGACAAGCGCCTTGAGCGTCTCGCCGGCCCACTCAAAGTCCTCCTCGTCCAGGTACACCTGCGCACTGACACGCACCCAGGGGTGGCCCTCGTAGTAGGTGATGCGGAAGAAGGTGTCGAACTTGTCGTTGGCGTACTGTGTCAGCCAGCCCAGCATCGTCTCAAACTTCTCCACCGACACCGTTGTGGCGTCGTCGGCAGCAATCTCGGCCGCGGGCAGCACGGCGAACGGCAGCCGCACATTTGCCATGGCGCACTGCCGCATGTTGCTGCGCGGGTTGTCCATGACCTCGGTGCCCAGGATCTCCGCAATGCGCTCGCTGCCCTTGCGCACAAGGTCGATGCAGTACTGCCGGATGGCCTCCTCGCCGCCGCACACCTCCTGGCGGAACTTGATGGCCGTCGGGATGCACAGCCACTGCGAGTAGTCCATGGTGCCAACGTCGCCGAACAGGTCGACAAAGTAGGACGATGGCGGCGCGACCACTGACGGCTTCGGCCCGGTAATATTGGTGCGCGCGTCCGGCAGCTCGTATCCCCACGACGTCGGCAGCGACGTATCGATGTAGTGCTGGTTGCGCAGCGGCACGTAGAACATGGCGCAGCCGCGCGGCGTGAACAGCCACTTGTGCACGTTGGACACGAAAAAGTCGGGCGACACCTTGCCGAGGTGGGTAAGGTCGATGTGGCCGATGGCGTGCGCACCGTCGATCAGCGACAGGATTCCGAGCTCGCGGCACAGCGCGGTCAGGCGCTCCCAAGGCAGCAGCACGCCGGGCGCGGACACGATGGTGTCGAACATGGCCATGCGCACGGTAAGGCCGCGCTTGGTGGCTGCGTCGTAGGCGGCGCGCAGCTTGTCGACGACAGCATCGTCGTCATCGGCCGGGAACGACACGTTGACCTCCACGGGATGCAGGCGGCCGACCTGGTTCAGGTACTGCAGGGTCTTGCCGCAGGCGCCGTAGATGGGCGAGAAGTAGAGGACGGCATCGCCCGTGTCGGGGCTGGGTGCGGACCACTTTGCGGAGATGTTCTGGAGCACGGTGTTGACGCCGGTAGTGGCGTTGGGCACGATGACGACCTCGTCGAGGGACACGTCGGGGCCGAGCAGGGGCAGCAGGGCGGAGCGGGCCTCTGTGAGGAGCGGCGGGATGCTGAGGCGCTTGTAGAGCTCGGCGCGGGCCTCGTGGTCATTCAAGATCTGGAAGCGCTTGTCGCGCACAGCGATGGGGTAGGTGCCGTAGCTGCCATGGTTGATGTTGCGGTAGCTGGGTGCGAAGGGGAACAGCTCGCGCATGGGCTTGCCAAAGGGAGTGGGAGTGGGAGCGGACATGGTGATGATGGAGATGGTTAATGATATGGAGATAGTAGAAGAAAGAGAAGAAGCCGTCTCTTATATATACTATAAAAACGAGACTGCTATCTTCGATGACTCCTCGACACTTATCTCGAGCTGTTGAATAATCGATCAACAAATACTCAGTATCTCAAGGTGGGTTCCGCGAAGCGAGCAGCAAGTAGAACGTATCAAGTAGAAAATAGAAAAGAAATGGACCATGGACGGAGCAAAACATGTCATAGCTACTCAGCTATGCTGCGCGCCAGAAGCTAGACTGCAGCTGCAGCTAGAAAAGCTAGAATAGCACCAAATAGTGCCGAAAGTACGGCTACCGACGGCCCGCTCTGTGAGTCAGTGTAAATAAAGCATTTTTGTCTGGTCTTTTCATCGAACTTCTTCAACAGTGGTTTTGAATCCAGTCTAGACCGCCGTCTCGCGGCAGGCAGTCCTTACGAGAGTTGATAAATTGAAATAAATACAGACGCTGGGATAACATGGAAGACTCACACGAGGAGCTCTGTTCGACGTTTGACTGCATCCAACGTCTGTCTCGCCTTGTCTGTCTTGTGTCTTGTCTGTCGTGCAGTGTCTTGCCTGCCGGTCCGGTCTCGGGTTCGCGTAGCTATCTTACTGTAGAATGTTCTCTGATTCGATTGGCTTTGGGTTGTCTGCCATCTGTCAGTCTTCACTGTTTCTCTTTGTTCGTCGTACGGGCCATGCACGAGATGCACCTCGATCCTACCGGGCTGCCCCGCATGCAGATCTCACAACGGCGCCCTTCCGTTGTCATCTCGAGCTCTGGGCGATTGGGGTGATGGAAAAAGTCCTGAAGTACTGCGACAAGTCGGGTAGTGAAGATGACTCTTTAAAGTGCTGTTCAGATCTTTGCAATGCAATTGATCCTATTCGGGCAACGAGGTCTGTCTGTGCTGTTTGTTAGTTGTTGCTGTTATCTGTGACTCGAACATGCCAAGACTCTTGATATGCACACAACGTAAAATTCCAATCGAGAGAAAACAACTCTATGAGTCCAAGGTAACAAATCAAAAGAGAGGATTGATTAAAGGAGTATAGGTAACAATATAAGCGAAAGTAGAGAAATAATCAGAAAAGAATATCCAAGGAGTACTCAAGAGTCATCCAAGAATATCCAGGCGTTCAAAAAAATGTGAAGGAGAATCAAAGAATCAAGAATCAATAACCAAAATCAACCCAATCAAGCCCATCATAGACCCAAACGCCGTTGCCACCAAGACGATTGGTGGTCATGTAGCCGTATCCGAGCAAACATTAAAGAGACAAAAAAATCAAAAGAAACCAAAGCGAGACACCGATGATGCCAATTTTCTGCACAAATTTTCAAAGACAACCGCCATTTACAGACAGCACGCGTACTCCTGAGCGTCCATGTCGTTGAACAGGTGCGTACGCGCGCCGTCGTCGGCCAGTTCAAAGGATGAGCCGCGGTAGCGACCGGTGATGTCGCGGTGGTTGGCGACGGTCGACGAAAATGCGCTGCCCTGGAGACCGATGAAAAAGCGGCTGCGCACCATGATGCCCATGTCGATGGCACCCTGGAAGTCGAATGCCATCTTGTTAATCATGGCGGTAGTGTCGGAGCCCATCTCGTCGTCGAGCGCAGCCAGCTTCCACTTGTGCGTTGTCGTCCAGCCACGCTCGGCGGCAGCCTTGGAGAACATGTCGATCTGCTCCTGGTCGCCGCAGGCAAGGTAGACAGGGGGCTTCTCCTCGTCCGGCTTGCCAATCAGATCCCACATGCGGTCCATGGCGTCGAGGTCGACGCCCAGCTGGTGCTCGGCGGAGCTCCAGATGCTGTCGTTCTCGGCGCGGAAGTGCACGCCAATGTAGTTGCCCATGCTAGAGATAGGGGAGATGGGCAGGCGTTGGCTGACGCGGTCGACAACAGTGCGTACATCGTCCTTGAAGCGGATAAGGTGCATCAGCTCGGTCCACAAGCGCAGGTCCTTGCGCGTCGGGTCGTCAGTAATACGGAAGACCAGGAACTCGGCGTCAACGTCGACGACAGTAATGCCGTTCTCGTTGACAGGCTTCTTCTCCTCTTTCTCCTTCTCCTCGGCCTCGACTCTCTTGAGGAAGAACTGCTGCTCGAAAAACTTCTTGTACGGGCGGCCGACCCAGAAGTAGCTGTGAATCTTCTCGTAGAAAGGGGCGTCGCTACACATGATCTTGAGATGATGGCGCTTCTTGATGGGCTTGTCGTCGCCGACCTCGTCGGGGTGGATGATTTTCATCTGCGGGCAGGCCTCCTTGAGCTGCAGGCGCAGGTGGTCGACGTCGTACCACTGGTCGTAGGGCATGTAGGCATCGCCGTTGAGGAAGTTGAACTGGAGCAGGTTGTGGGAGTCGCGCAGGGGCATACGCGGCAGCATCAGGTGCGAGCCGGTGTCGACGGCCATCTTGAAGCAGACCTTGACCTGGGACATGATGGAGGTCATGCCGGCCTGGATGCCGACACAGTTGAGGTAGGCCTCGTTCTGCTCCCAGTCGGCAGCGTTGCAAGCATCGCGAAGCTCCTCAAAGGGGAAGATGGGAGGGCGGGGGATACCGAATTGCTGGTCGAAGAAGGTGGTGATGTGTGCGGTTTCCGACTCGGCCTTGCCAGGCTTTATGAACGTCTCCTTAGCGGTGTCCCATGCCGACTGGCGATACTGCTGGTATTCACCGAGAGGAGCGAAGCGGACGGTCCAGATGAAGATGAGCAGGAAGCCGAAGAAGCCGACGATGAGCGGGCGTCTGTTTGCGTTTATTAACATTGTGGCGGGATGTTGTGCGCTGTGATCATTCTTTGTCGGTGGTTGTTGTGGTCGGCAATCGCAGCAGTAAAGCTGTGTCGTGGTCGAGGCAAGCTGAAAAAGCTGTCCTGAAAAGCTGTCGAGTGATGACGCGTTTAGTCGAGAACCCTTGAGAACGAGCGGCAGTGCGGGATTGCACGTAGGGGTGTCGCGGGAGGGCGGGAGGACGGAAGGGCGATGGCAAAAGAGGTCGAAGAGCGAACAAGACAAGAATCCAGCCAGGAAAGAAAGCCAGGGAAAGACGTCAACACAAAAGGGCGGCTTTTCGACACGAAGACGAACGTCCCAAGATGACAACGAAGGCCTCTATTTGCTCTAATACGGCTGTACCCTTGCGTGTGCTACCTGCCAAGAACTAACCCACTTTGCTCCTTTCTTAGTGGACGGAGTATGTACGTCGTATGCGACCGCAGAATTAATAGAGTGTGGATGGGGAAGCGGATTGATGGGGTCGTGGTTGAAGTCGGAATGGATGGGTGGTGAGAGCGAAAGGAGGCAAAGAGGCCAAAACAAGCAAAAGGGGATAAATGGGAGGAGATGAAGGAAATACAGATGCGGAGGCATGTACTGAGTAGTAAGGAAGAAGGAAGGAAGGCGAGAAAACAAAAGTGCAGCGTTCTTTCCCAATCTGCCAATTAGCACAGGAATGCATTGAAAGCATCGCGACTAGGAAAGAGCTAGCACATGTCATTCGGGTGCGGAGGAAGTACACAGTAGTGCAGATTGTGTGGGGAGGTACATGCATGAGACACAGAGACAGAACAGAGACCGAAAGAGAGACAAAAATACGCATAAAGCGCAGAGAGGCACAATCGCATGCAGTCAGTGCATGAGAAGCCAAAATGAGGCAAAAAGGGCAGGAACATTAGAAAAAGATAAATTTTGTGATCGCTCCTTCCCGAGGCAGTTGGCTCGTCATGTTGTGCCTTCCTCCTTCCTTCTTTCTTGCACCCTGCCTTCTCAACTAGGAAACTTCGTGTTGATGTTGCGTCCGCCATGCTTCCTTCCCCAAAGCAAGCTAAAAACTGGGAAGCTAGCTGCCAATCACAGCGGGCAAACAGGCTAAAAATACTCTCTGCAGAAATAGGTGCGATAAATACAGGACTAATACAGGCATTGCAGGCGCTGATTAAATGCTAAATACGATTAATACCGAAAAAGTAAGCAAAATAGGAGTGCAGCGTCATGGACGCGACAAGGTAGGGTGGGGAATATTAACGGATTTTCTGGAAGAGACAGGAGCAAAAGGACAGCGTTAAATAAGTCACGTGTTTTGTGTTAGGAGATGAAATTCGCTCACGATGAGATGACAGAAAGACTGAAGACTGTCAAAGAAGAATACAAAGTACGAGAATAGAATACAAGATCAGATAACGACGTAATACTTGATACTCTGTAAGAACAGCCCAAGGACACAACGAAGCTAGGCCCTACGGCGCTTACTTGGCATCATTTCCGGGCCGCACCAGCTAGAAGATCACAGAAGCAAGTCGGAACGGCGGGACTCATCAGTTGTAATTACAGAGAGCAGCTTGTGGTTTGTTCAGTTTATTCGTTGTTCTATTTCGACATAATTTCATCGAGATCAATTCATCAGCCATCATCTCACTAATGATGATAATCTAACGGCCAGAGGCCCGCATGGAAAAGGAGAAGTCCACATTAAATTTAGGGAAATTTAAAGCATGGGATGCAGAGTGGCGTCAGCGGCCAGGCCAGGCATAGGCAGTCTCAGTGTATGGGGAATACGGTGGTCCGGTGGTCCAGAGTGCCAGGCGCATAAGCATAAGGGATGCTTGGCAACGAGAGGCACTCGGATAGAGAGAGCACGGGGTTCGGGTTTACGGGAAACAAAGTTGAATAGAGTAGAATAGAGTGAGGCTATAAGTGTAAGATATATTGAGACGAGAGAAAGAAAAGATGTCGACTACGAAAACGATAGCGAAACTATAAATACGCCCTGGTGCCTTGCCCGCGCAGCCTTGCGAGGTGGTCATGCTGCCTGTGTTACTCTGAATCTACGACGGGCAGCCTGTGCCTAGTCTTTCTTACAGACTACGTGCCTACATGCCTACGCTACGGTGTAAATGATACACACCTACGGGTGGGCTAGGGAACTAGAGCAGGCAGAAGGCACAAGTAGAGAAAGCGAACACCGAAACAAAGCACGAGAAAGCAGAGCAAAAAGATGCACGCTGAAGAACTAGCTAGATTGAAGAATATGAAACAATGAAGAGAAAGAAGACAAAAAAGACGAAAGAAACAGCCAATAAACGATATAGTACAGGTGGTATAATGCAAGATGCGATAGTGTACAGGAAGATGATGAAATGACCAAAGATCAAAAGACAAAAGAAACGCTATCATGAGCCATCCATATAATACAAGACTAAAAATGAAGAAATAAAGGAACAAAAGAAAAAGGTAGTGGTACACGAGATGAAACCATCTCAAAGAGAAATAGAGAGAGGGAGACGGCCACCAGGAGCTCAAAGATCGTGACCCGAGCACACCGACGACGGCCGTCTCGCTGCTTCCGTTATTGCCAGTCCGCATACTTGCTCTTGTCGTAGCCGTTGGCATGTCGCGCATGGTACGCCTGCCGCGCTTGCGATGCGTACGAGCTGTCCGTAGAGCCCTGCGTCGACCCGTCCTCGAGCTCGTAGATGGTCATCGTCACGGGCTCGCTGTAAGCGATCTCTGAGAGCGACCGTGTCTCATGATGATGAAGAGTCTGGAGAGAGCGAGGTTGGGCAGAATCGCCCATGACGCCCATCCGGTGCAGCTCTGCCAGACTGCTCGCGCAAAAGGCGTCCTGGCGCATTAACGTCGGTGGCACGAATGCCGGGGCGGCAGCAGATGCTGTCGCGGCGGACCCGCGACTGCGACCGCTGCGTCGTGGTGCTTCGCTGGAAGAGTGCGCTGAATGTGCCGAATGGTTCTTGCTTGCGTGGTTCTTGCTCGAATGCGATCTGTGGCTTCGCCGTGACGAGCCCGGCAGGGCGTTGTTTACATTCTGCGAGCGGCGGGTCTGACTTTGGCTTTGAAATTGATAGTCGATGATGTCGGGTCCGTCACCGCTACAGTCAGGCCCAGGTATGGATTCGCCCGCGTCGTGTAGAACAAGGCCCATTTTGTTGAGTTGGTTTTTGGTTTTGAGAGTTTTTGTGTTTCGGTATAAAAGTACTGACAAGGCGATCAAAACAATGATGCTGATTGTCGTGATGCTATGATGGTATGTTATCGATGTGCGTAGAGAGAGGGGTAGTTGAAGAAGTCGAACATAGAGTAGCGAAAGCGGAGGCTGGGAGCCAGTGTGAAACAGAGCGACGGGTATCATCCAAAGAGGGCAGAGGGCTGGGGTAGGATATATAGGTTCTGAGTGTCTATGAAGAGTCTGTGATAGGACAATAGGCCAGGCCAAAAGGCAGGCCAAAAGGGCCAAAGTAGGCCAAAGCAGGCCGTCGGGCTGAACAACGGCTGACTGGTGGATGGTGCACAGGACCAGTCTCCAGGCAGGATGGCGGATGGTGATTGGGAGGGTGTGAGGGTGAGGGCGAGTGCGAGGCGAATAGGATCGTAGGGTTGTAGAATGGTGTGTGTGAGGACAGGGCAAACGCAAGGCAGGGCAACTGCAAAAGGCAGAGAAGGCGAGCGTGAGGCGATGGTGAGGGATGATTCGGGCGCACAAAATGACTATTTTGATATTGGCTTATTGAGTATTTGGAAGTAAGATGTGAGATCAGAGTCACTGACGCTCAAAGAGATTCACAATGAGCGCGTATGAGCACAATGCACGTCTTGTTCACGGTGAAACTTGTTACTCTCTGTTTGTTTTCTGTGCTTTGTTTCTTTGCTATTCTGCTGCTTTGTGTTTTGTTTCCTCTCGTGCTATTCTTCCTTTGATTTTCTGTACTGTCCCTCCCACTCTGACTCTTCCGAATAGCAATTAATGCATCGTTCATCATCTACCATCACCATCATCGCCATCATCGTCATCGACTTGACTCATTCACGCAGTCAGTTGACGTTCAACTGAACGCTGAATGCTGAACACTCGAGAGGCAGACGAGGGGCAACTTTTTCTACTCGCCTTTGGTGGGTAAGTCGCGCTGTCTCAGTGGGCTGCTTTGGTGTTATCTGGTTGGCTGGTCATCGAGGCGCAGTCGGTGCCTCCAGGCAGCGGCCGGTAGAAGTCGAGCTGTATGGTGCACTAGAGCTGGACTTGAGACTCGAGTCGAGGTCAACCACGAGGTCACCACGGCTGGGCGAGGCGGTATTCAATCCCAATCCCAATCCCTCAATGTGCATTCCTCAATCCCAACAATCCGAGTAATACGCATACGTCAGAAGTAAGGCGATTTTGCGGGATAGAATAGGAACGGCTATAAAAGGCACAAAGGCATATGAGACAAGACATCGCATGGCTCCCTCATGGCTCACGACTGTCAGGCACGGGGCACTGGACAACTGCGACCCGACTGTCGGGTCGCATACATGACTCAAGGTGTGATGTTGGGCAACGTGAGTCTGTCTGAAAACGGCCTCCAGTTTCCAGGGTATTGTGTTCAGTTGAAACTTCTCGAACTATTGAAATACTTGAGAGAAAAACATTGCCAATTATCAGGGATTAGTCATCACACGCCATCGCGGCCGGGATGACGACAACCCGCGAGCTCAACCTCATCGACAGCAGCGATTATCAATGTCAGTATTACCATGTGCTGTCTTATCCAATCTGGGCATTACATGACAAGCGATTGCATCACATCCTGAGTATAAAGATGTGAGCGTGTCATTTATGATCACAATACAATCTTTTCTTCGAGACAATCTATCTCATGTCTAGAAACTAGTACGCGCATATAAATTACAAAAATGGGCATCACAAACAAACTCGCCGGCCAGAAGATCGTCGTCATCGGCGGCTCCTCGGGTATCGGCTTCGGCGCCGCCGCTGCCTTTGTCGCCGTCGGCGCACACGTCACCATCGTCTCGTCGTCGCAGGCGCATGTGGACGACGCAGTCGAGCGTCTGAACAAGGTCGAAGTCGAAGTCAAATCCGAAAAGCACAGCGTCACCGGCGTCGTCGCCGACGCCCGCGACGAGGACGCCTTTACGGCCACGCTGCGCCAGCTCGCGCCCGTCGACCACGTCGTCTTCTCCGCCGTCGACCAGATCATCCGCGGCCCGCTCGCCGACGCCAGCCTCGACGACGCCAAGCACCTGTTTGGCGTCAAGTTCTGGGGCAGCATCGTGCTCGGCAAGGCGCTGGTCAAGTACGACATTGTGCGCCCGGGCGGCTCGCTGACGCTGACGTCGGGGGCGGCCGCGTACACGGCGACACCAGGCGCGGTGCTCGGCGGCGCACTCAATGCGGGCGTCATCAACCTGACGCAGGGCTTGGCCGTTGAGCTGGCCAGCACGGGTACTTCCGAGACAAACAAGCACGGCAAGCGCGTGCGTGTCAACACGGTCGTGCCCGGCCTCGTCAAGACGGAGCTGTGGGACAAGCTGGGCAAGACCAAGGAGGAGCAGGAAAAGCTGTTCAAGGAGGCGGCTGACAAGCTCAGCGTCGGGTTTGTGGCGACGCCCGACGAGATTGCCGAGGCGTATCTGTACGCAGTGCGCGCCGACTACGCCAACGGCACCGTCATTCTCATCGATGGCGGCTCCTCGCATGTCAAGTTTTAATATATTAAATTGATCTAATTAAACTTTTATTGCATTGTCTACACGTCATACCGGTCCCGCGGGTCCTGCGTCGGTCGGTAGGTAAACTCGCTGAACCGCGCCGGCATGGCCGTGCCGTTGAGGTCCGACGCCGCAACACCGACGAATGCGCCCGTAAAACTGCCGTGCTCCTTGTGCCCGCCGCACTCGTCCGACACAATCGACGCATCGTACACCGGCCCAAACTTGACCAGCTCGTTGTTTGTCTCGGCGGTGGCATACCAGAACTGCAGCTCGCTGCCCGCGCGCACCGTCAGCGCCAGCCGCACGTCGCCCGTCGCCGGCAGCCGCAGCGGCGCGTTCAGCGCGGGCCGCTCGAGGTCGCCGTCGGGGAATGACATCTCCGAGGACATGATGATGAGTTCGCGGTAGCCCTTGTCGGTGGCGTAGCTGGCCTCGTCGCCGGACACGATGAGATAGAAAAAGTTGTAGCGGCTGTAGTACAGCGTGAGGCCGGCAAACTGGCGCTCGTCCTCGGGCTGGTAGTTGCCGGTCAGGACGGTCTCGGCGTCAAAGGAAAAGTGCTGCTGGCGGCGCGCCACCAGGGCCTGCTCGAACCACGAGCCGATCGTCTGGCGGCCGTAGAGCTCGAGCGCGTTGTCGCGCACGGCAAAGATGCGATCGGGCTCGGGCGTGCGCAGCCACTGGAAGTCGGCGGGCAGCTGGCGGGCAGCGGTGCCGACGACGGCCGAGTTGTCGAGCGAGCCGTCAAACACGTAGCGCTTCTCTTTCCAGTACTCGGATGTCGCAAAATCGTCGTCGCGCGTGCCCGGGACGTCGACAAAGAGCGAGGGCACAGGCCCGCCGTCAACGTAGAGCCAGCCGTCGTCGCGCCAGGTGGCGGCCTGGATGCCGGTCTCGCGGCCGAGCACGCAGCGGCGCTTCTGGGTGACGGGGCGGCCGCACAGGTGGACGAGGTAGGGCTTAGTTGTGCCATCGGGCTGGTCGACGTCGACGACGGAGCCGTGGCCGGCGCGCTGCAGGGCGGCCAGCGGGTGGTCCTTGGAGGTCAGGATGTGCTTGTCGGGGTGTGTCTCGTAGGGTCCCCAGAGGTCGCCGGTCGAGCGCGCGAGCGTCACGGCGTGGTCGTAGCCGGTGCCGCCCTCGGCCGTCATCAGGTAGTAAATGCCGTTGCGCTTGTAGATGTGCGGGCCCTCGACGAGCGCGAGGTCGGTGCCCTTGTAGATGTTCTTGCGCGGCCCGACGAGGCGGCCCTGCTTGGGGTCGAACTCCTGCATCATGATGCCGGAAAAGGCTGTGTTGAGGTCATTGCGCCTGCGGTGGTCCCACAGCATGTTGATAAAGTACTTGCGGCCCGAGTCCGGGTCGTGGAAGAGCGACGGGTCAAAGCCAGACGAGTTGGCAAACACGGGGTCCGACCAGGGACCTGTGACAGATGGGGCGTGCACGATGTAGTTGAGCGAGTCCTTGAAGCTGCCGTCCTTGCGCTTGACGTCCGAGTAGATGAGCCAGAACTCGGAGCCGTCGTGCGATAGGCAGGGTGCCCAGACGCCACAGCTGTCCGGGTCGCCGCGCATGTCGAGCTGGGCGGCACGGCTCAGCGGGCGCGCAACCAGGGTCCAGTTAGCCAGGTCGGTCGAGTGGTAGATCTGGACGCCGGGGAACCATTCAAAGGTGGATGTGGCAATGTAGTAGTCGTTGCCGACGCGAATGAGCGACGGGTCGGCATGGAAGCCGGGGAGGATGGGGTTGCGAATAAGAGGCATCGTGGTGGTGGATGAAGATGACGACAGAGTAGAAGCACGAGAAAGAAAGAGAGGGAAGCTGAAGTTAATATGTCCTCAATCCCAATCTAAGAATTCAAACAGAGAAACACAATCAACCGGCCGCCATCCGGAGCTCTCTTCTCTGCCATTCATGCTGTCATACACATGCTACACTTGTTGCAACTGCACAACATTCTCAACATGGCCGGGTCTCCATCTTTCAATTTAGCCGGAGCCCTATGACTCGCGGATCACGGCCGGTAGAATGGTGTAGTGTGTGTAGTGTGGTGTAAGTGTGTTGGAGACGGGCACGCTCCCCGCACTCGTGATGCTTCTCCAGGCTAAAATTGGAGATGCTAGAGTGGTGGTTATTCCCCAGCTCCGATGTTCTTCCGCCTGTTAGTTGAGAGGTGAAGTGGTCGACACAGATGATTCGCGGAGAATGTTGCTGAATTAACCGGAGCTGTCAAACATGCAATTGGGGTAGCTTTGAAGACGACAAATATAAAGAGTCATGAGCAAAATGATAGAGAAAAAGCTTAAAGAAAAAATAAGAAAAACTCAAGCTCGTGGCAGCGTCGTCAAGTGGTGATATTTTGGTTTCCTCAGGGTTTATTTCATGACTCAGTTCCAGCCGAACATGACGCGATATGTTAATGGGGTCATCACTGCTATTGTTATTTATATGATTAGGATATATTTTCGAGAATATTTCAAGAGTTCTTTATGTTTTTGTTTTCTTCTTCCTTATTATTATTATTATTATTATTTTGAATCAATTCTGTTTATCGTTCGTTTATACGAGTATTTCTCGATCATATTTGGTTGTTTTCTCTGATTCTCTTTCTCATGTTCAGTCCCATTGATCAATCAAGCGCAAGTATAATGAAAAAGGTTTAAGAGACAAGTCTTTCATCTTGACCTTAAAAGCACACGAACAGCATCGTCAACAATTTTATTTACTTTTTACTACTTGCGGCCGACAGGTATCGCGACGCGACGCGACGTGAACAACACAGAAATAGCCGCAATCACAAACAAGCGGTCAAATCGCGACTTGAGCAATGAACAATCGAGCAAATCACAGGACTCGACGAGGCTGACTGCATTCTGCATTCTGCAAGCTTGCTGCAGGTGAAATAAGCTCTTTGACGTGTTGATGCAGATGGCTGTTGGTGATATGATGCATAATGCAGGATGAAATTAGGTGGAGGTCAATATTGGTAGCTCTGCACTCTGTACTCTATGATGCTGAGTGAGTATGAGGGTAAGGGTAGTTCTGTCAGTCATCATTCATAGGCTGTCAGCTGTCTTCTAGGCTTCTTCTACATCCAAAATTGAATTCTCCAAGTAATTTCATGTTTCCAATAGTGTGTTCGCTTTGAGTAGGTGGCTTTTGTGTATTCTTATCAGAAGACGAGATGGTCAGACGAGTTGAGGTCTCGAGAATGACGAGAGTTGATAAGGGTTCAAAGAAGAGTCTTTGGTATCAAATCGTAATCAAATTTGATAGCAGACGAGGTGACAATCGAAGTCATGCAAGAGACGACGCAAGAGAACAGAGGATATGAATGGCAGATACTCAGTAGATCCAGAGAAGCAATACTTCGTACAGACAAGAATAGATCATGGAGCAACAGACCATCCCATCTCCTTTTTCCTCTCTTTTCTTCCGCTCCTCACATCCTGCCCTCTTTCGGACTTTGACAGGGTTGCATTGCCCCGTCCGCTGAGACTCCCCTGCCACTTGGACGTCCAACAGCGCGTTTTCTCGCTCAGTTGAGTCTGTCTGGGTATTATCTTAGGGTATTATGGTAGTGGGCAGCGTAGTCAGGTACGAGTAAGCAGCGGTATCCATTTGCATAGCATGCAGGAACAGGAATGAGATGGGATGAGAGATGGGATGAGATGGGATGAAAGCTGCATTGGATAATAGAGCATGTGAGTGATTATTGAAGAGATTGAAGAAAATACAAAACACGTAAGCGTGACATATTTTTCTCTTTCTCCTCTACTTTTACATCTAACGCCCGACGGCACATTGACAGAAGCTATGGCCGCAGTGATGGCCGTGGAAAAACCTCAAAGGGGGAATAAAAGAGCCGATCAGGGCGTTGTAAAACAACGTGGAACGACGTAAAATCAAAGTCAATGGACATCTGGAGTGAAGAAAAGAGGATGCACACAAAGAGAAAGACACAGAAAGACACGTCCGAGTCCTCGCTCCTCGCTCGTACTCTACCTCACCACCACCGTTGTATTGCACAAGTCGAAACACGCAAAGGCTATGCATATGTATGGACATGCACAACGTTTCTTCGTTTCTCTAGGTGCATGCTTGTGTGTGATTGTGCAAGCGAGGTCTGTTCACAGAGGAAGAGACGAGCTGAGCCTAGCTGGAAGAGGCATGTGCACGCCAAGTGTTGGGTAGGCTTGCAGGATGATGTTGTTGACGAGATTGATTTCTTTTGATTTTGATTTTATTTCTGATTTTGAATTTGAATTTGGTGTCCGTCTTCAGCTCCTCTCATCTCACGAGACCACTCAACTACAACGGCTTTACTATGTAATAATACGCTTGATTATGCAATATATCCTCACAGAATATCCTTCCCCTCTTGGAAGCATATCTACTTCCATACTGATATCTACTTGTATCCCATCTCACTCACCTCAGGGGCTGTCAAAAACCGTTAGATCACAGCCTTGACCTCACCTCTAGACCTCTCCGAGCTAGCTCTCTCCTCCAATACCACCCTCGCAAGCATGGATCCATCCCAATGAAACCTCATCCAGGGCCTGTTTGTTTCTCTGATTTCTCCTTCTTCCTCCATGCTGTTGTATTTCTACACCAATTTTCCGTATTATTCAACTGACGGCGTGCTCCGTATGGGTATGGAGTACAAGCATCTCTTCCTTTCTCACTCTCTCCAGTCATACAAGCTGCACTATCATCGCGTTATCCTTCATAATATATCTCTTATTATTCCCATTTCCTCCATACTATTATCAGACTATTACCATCATACTCTTATTACTATTCTTTCTTGTTATTGCTTCGCTTGCAGTCTGACTGGGTCATTCTTGTTTCTGTGTTTTCATCGTCTGCCTTTCTTTTAGACTAGTCTTCAGTCGTCTTCTCGTCTCTTCACTTCTCGTCTCATCGGCTCGCCTTCTCTTCGCCTTTCTTCACCTTCTTTCGCCTTCTCTTCGTCTCTTGCCTCCATCATCACCGGTCCTCTCGATGATGGGCTTCTGGCTGGTTCCGGCTTCTGCTTAGAAAGCCTCAGTCTACGACTGTCACATTCTTTTTGCCCTTTGCCTTTTCGTCTTCGTCTCTGTCTGTGACTCTTGTCCGATCATCGACTGGTCATTCGTTTCTTATATATTCATATCACTTACATTCGTTTCGTCCTTCTTACACGAAATGGTCGTCATCCCGCCAATCGATGCCCAGGCCGGCGAGGCTATCTGGAGGCTCTTGACTGGTGCCGCACAGGACTCGTGGGAGGCCATCTGCAAACACTCACACCCGTCACATTCTACACACACATCTACACCTGAGCTCAGGCCACGAAGGGGTGGCGGCGGCGGTGGCGGTGGGGATAACAGCAACAGCGAACGTGCTGACAGTGGCCGGGGCAGTGGTAGTGGTAGCAACAACAACAATAACAATAACAACGACGATGACAACAGCAACAATCGCGGCAGCACGGGCAAGACGACAACTGCCGACGACGACACGACAACGGCAGCCGCAGCAGCCCCGACGACAACAACAGCCGCCGCGGCAAAGACGACGTCCACCACCGCAGCAGCAGCAGCAACAACAAGCACAACACCAGCTGCTGCGGCCACAACAACAGCGGCGGCCGAAACTGCGGCGGCATCTACAGCAGCAACAGCCAACACCGAAGCGGCAGACACAACCACGGAACAGGCCGCAGCTGCTGCAACAACAACAGCAGCCGCAGCCGCGCAAACTACTGCAGACGACACCGCAGCAGCAGCAGCAGCAACAGAGACCGCTGCCGCTGCCGCCGCCACCTCGGCAGCACAAGCAGCTACAGCGGCAACCCAGGCTGCCGGCGACACGGCAACGGCTGCAGCAGTCGCCGCCGCCACCCAGACGGCAGGCGGGTCCGAGACGACCTATGTCAACACTAATGGCCAAACAACTACGCGCCATGTCGCGGCCACGACCACCGCAGCCACGGGCACTCTCGGTGCAGCCGCCGCTACCGGCACCTCTACCTCTACTGCCTCCGGTAGTGCTGCCGAGTCGACGTCGTCAAGCAACACGGGCCTTATCGCCGGCGTCGTCGTTGGTGCTATTGTTTTCTTGATCCTTGCCTTTGTTGCCTACTGGTTCCGCCACTCCAAGTACTTTAAAGCTCTTTGCTGCTGCGGCGGCATTGGCGGCACCGCCTCAAACAAGAACATCGGCAACGATGGCACAGATAGCAACGACGACCAGGCACGCACAAGACGCATGGCCGACAGCAATGCCCGTCTGGTGAGCCACGCGTCGGCCGGTTCACTGCTGACACCCATGAGCAGCGCTGTGCCTGTGGCTGCTGTCGCTGCCCGGGACGAGAAGCGCGGCTACAATGACATGTCCGAGAAGATGAACTACCACGGCACCGATGCCAAGAGCCGCGACGCCGGACGGAACACCACCCGCACCTTCCACGATGAAGAGAAGCGCGAGATGGCCGCCCGGGATCTAAAGTTAAACCGGGATATCAACCTGAGACCGCCGCCGCCCGTGTCCATGCACAACTCGCCGCACTCGCCGACATCTCCCCTCACCCCTACCTCTGCCGTGTCTACCTCCTCCACGTCTTCTGTTACTTCCTCGGCGTCTGCATCGGCGCACAAGCCGGCCCATCGCCAGCGGTCGCCCAGCTACAGCACCTTCCCCTTGACCACGCGCTCGCACAACTACAGCAACAGCATTACGCGCGCCCAGGCCGGAGCCGGGGCTCTTCCTACACCACCACCCACTGCCGTCCAGAAAGACCGCCAGGCATCGCAGTCGTCGCAGTCGTCGCAGCCCCAATACCACCAGAAGCAGAACAGCGTCCCGCGCGTCGCTGTCCAGGTCGCCGAGCTTCCTGCCGAGCTTCCTGCGCAAGCCACCGGGTTTCCCTTCAAGGAACAGCCAGCGCGCCGCATGTCCAGAACGGCACCGAGCCCGCTGGCCCTATCTACGTCGCCCGAGGGCCTCGCGCCGCCGCCGCGCAACTCTACGTCGCGCCAGCGGCAGTCCACCGCCAGCCACGATGCTTCGACCCTCGTCCACGAAAAGGACGACGACACCGCATCGCTGGCGCCCACCTTCAACCGCTCCAGCTACACCGAGAGCATTGGCGGCGAGAGCATCTCCAGCAGCGTGCTCATGTCACCCGCCCTGCTGCAGTGGCCCGTGCCGCCCAACACGCCGCCCGTGTCGCAGTTCGGCTCCGAGGCCGGCGGCGCCCTCAGCGCCAGCAACAGCAACAGCAATCTTAGTGCGTCTAGTGGTAGCACGCTCCCGGCCGGCCGCTCAAAATCCCAAGAGAGCATCGAGAGCGGCTCCACCGACACCAACAGCCAGGGCAGCGGGCCGCTCTTTGACCGCGTCGCCATTGTACCCTCGCACGTCCCGACTGTCGTGTCCGCCGCCAACCTGCCCGTGCCGCGCCGGCCCCTGACGACGGTCAGCAGTGTCAGCAGCAACACTCTGGGCCAAACCCAAAACGGCCCCATGCCGCCGCTGCCCAACCGCGGCTCCATGCCAACGCGTGCCTCCCTCAGCGGCCCGTCCAGCCGCAGCCTCATGCAGATGCAGTCGGCCCGCCGACCAAGCGTCGCCAGCAGCGGCGGCAGTGGAAGCATCGGTCAGGCCGTGCCAGGGCCACCTCCTACGCGCCCGCCATACCCGCCGTATGCATACAGCCAGGGCTCGCAGTCGCCGCGCTCGCCGCACTCGCCGCGCGGTCCGCCGTCCGTACCTGGCTCGCCGCACGGCATCCCCGTCTACCAGCAGCAGCAGTACCCGCACCCGCAGCGGCTGCCGCCGACGGGCTACATTCCACCACAGGCGTCGGCCGTGACCGTGCACCACACGGGCCAGGCGACGTCGGTGCGAGTGCCGATTGCGCGCAACCCGCAGCAGCAGCGGTATTAGATCTGTAGCATATATACCTTTAGCCTTTCCATTCTTGTCGTTTCATAGCCTTTTTATTTGTATAATATCTCTATACCTTTTGAATATACCTTTTGAACAGAATGTTGTCGTCTCTGTTCAGTCCCATACCTTACTATTTGCACAGGCTTTACTGAACAAATGTGTATGTCAACTGGAGTGTGAATAGTGCATATGCTATCAATCGAAAGCTGACTCATCACGGACATATCGGGGACCCACTCTAACACGCATCGCGGTCTTTCATCCTCGTCTTTGCCTCTGGATCTTGTCGAGTCTTTTCTCTACCCACCAACAACGAACACAGAAACGCACACCACAACCCGTCTCACGACACCACAAACCGATCCTCGATCAGCCTCATCACTCGAAACCGCCAACCAATCCGCTCCTGTTCCGTCCATCAGCCCGGAACCCCTCTCTCCCCCCCTCCTCCTCCTTCTTCACCTCAATCGTCGCGCGTCATCGGTTCGCGACGACGATCTCGGCAGACCCCAACTCCCTCCTTTTCATTTACACCGTGCTTATGCACCGCGGAGCTACAAACGAATCACCACAGTCGTCGCAGCCATCCTCGTCCACCCCGTCCTCTTCCGCCTCTGCCCAATATGGCATCCCTCGCCCTCCAATGGCCGCGTCCCTCGCCAGCAGCTCCCACGACGTCAATGGCATCAATGGCGTCAATGGAAGCACCGACGACATCTTTGACGCCAAAGACTTCTACGCCAATGTCAAGTCGGTGGACGAGGCGCTGCGCCGACTGAGCGGCCTGGGCTCAAGTGCTTCTCTCAACCAGGACAAGACCTCTATGACCTCATCACCGTCATCGCGCGGCAAACGCATCGCCGAGTATGAGCGTGCTATGGCCCCCAGTCACTACCGCCGCGACAAGGTCTCGCCGGTCGTCTTCCAGGTCGTGCCCGGCTCGGGCTCTGCCAATAGTCGGAGTCTCGACCATCTTCCCAATGGTTTGTCCTGTCTTAAGTCTTTCGTCGGTTATACTCCATTTACTGACCGTTTACTTTAGAAATCCTCACGCACGTCTTCTCGTACTTGCCGCCCGGCGCCCACGGCAATGTGGCCCTCGTCTCAAAGCGCTTCTGCGCCCTTGTCACGACCCCCCATGCCTGGCGTCTCGCCTTTCTGCGCCACTTCAGCGGCCACGTCTCGGCCGGCCTCAACGGCAACATCAGCAGCGTTCTCGCCGCCAATGACGACCTCGCGCGCTCTGAGCTGCGCCAGTTTGCCCGCCTCACAAACCACGCCTCGTGGCGTAGCGAGTACCTCCAGCGTACCGGTTTGCTCAAGAGCCTGCTGTCTGGCCGTCCCGGCGCCTCCATTGGCGTGCGCGGCGAAGGCTTCGGCACCAAGGGCTCCTCGGGCAAGCCCAAGAAGGCCACTGCCGTCATCACCTACAATACGCCGCTGCTGGGCCCGGTGACCCATATGCAGGCCCACTTTGGCACGAGCAGCAAGAAAACGCCCCGCGTCATCCATGGCTCATCCCTGTACGGCGTGGCGACGTCGAGCAACCCGCAGCTGGGCCGCTCCGAGGGTTGGGGATACCACGAGATGTACGTGGCACCTCAGTTCGAGGAGGTGAACCACACGCTGTCGCCTTACGGTCTCGGCAGCGGTCGCGGGTATGTGGGCATTCCTAATGTCATGGACACGAGCCCGCTGTACGGCATGATTGTTGGCGAGGGCTTCCCCGGTGGGCGTCCTTGGGTTCGCTTCATGAGTGACCGCAACCTGGCCGTTGTAGAAAACGCGCCGCGGAACCGCTTTATGGAACCCGCGCCCGATATGCCCGTAATCCCTGAGGACGACGAGGGCGTCACTGCTGTCTGGGCTGCCAAGTCGGTGGCTGTCCCGACAATGACTAACTTCATGGTCGGTTTCCTCGTTGGCTCGTCGCTGGGTGTCATCTCGGCCTATTCGCTAGACAAGGTCAACTCGTCTTCGCGCTACCCTTGGTCGCATGTGACTGCGCGCTGGGTGGTCTGCCCAGGCGTTCCTATCGTTGCCATTACGGCCGACGACAACTACTCGGAGAAGCGTCGCGCCGGCCGTCGTGTCTGGGCTGTTGCTCTCAACGCGCTCGGCGAGGTGTACTACCTCAAGGACGTGCCGCCCTCTCCCCCATCTAGTGTCACGATGCCCCAGGAGTCGACTGGCCTGCGTGCTAGCTATGAGCGCGAGAACCTTGCCTGGAAAGCCGGCCGGTCGGTCGCCTGGGAGCTCGTGGAAGCATCACGTCGCACAGTCGGTCGCGATGAGTTTGACAGCGTTCGCACCCCGGCTCTGAAGCTGGCAGCGTCGCCGTCGCCCAGACTCTCTCCCGATTCTGATAGCCTAGATCTTGAGAAGCGGACTGCCGAGGCGCGCGAGATCGAAAAGTTCTTCAAGCTCATGCCGGGGCATTTCCGCGCGGTCTACGACACCTGGGATATGCGCCGCCGGCTGGAGGTCGACTTTGCCGGTGGCAGCACCCCTTACGAGAGCAGCAACAACAGCGCCAGTGGTATAGCCGAGAATGTCATCGTCATCTCGTGCGGTGTGCACGGGGATAACGACGAGCGGCGCGCAGCCGAAATCCAGCCTGCGTCGGTTACCCGCTATACGAGACTTGTTCCACTGTCCGCTACATCGTTCCCGGCAAACGAGTCGTCCATCTTTGACATTGAGACGTCATCGTCGACGCCAGTCATGTCCATTGTCAACACCCCTGGTGTGAACACGCCCACGTCGAATCCTATTGGAGCAGCCCTTGGTCCTACGCCGACGGCTACAATAGGCTGGCAGACGACAGTGTTTGCACTGACAGGCAAGAATGCGACACCCAAGACAAAAGCCAAGATGGAGATCACCTGCAGCGCCATTGATCTCAGCCAGTGTGCCGTGCTTGCTCCATTTGACGATCCGCTGCTCATCAAGCAGCAGGAGGTCTTCGATCCCGAACAAATGGGGTCCGTCTGGAGCGAGGTCCCCGGCCGTCGTGCACGCTGGCTGGCTGTTGGTACCAACAGCGGTCAAGTGATTGTCTGGAACATGCGCGAGCACGTCCCCAGACCGCTATCCGCAGACGAACTTGTCGGCACCAGCGGCCGTCAGGTGTGGCCGATGCGGATTATCCGCACGCAGTCGCCCTCCATCAGCTCGGTCGCCGTGTCATCGCTCTACCTTGTGCACGGCGGCAGCGACGGTCTCGTACAGGCCTGGGACCCGCTGGCGTCGTCAACAGACTCGATCCGCACGCTCAATGCGCACTCGGTCAGCCGTGTTCCTCGCCATCTGAAACACCTGCTGGGCGATGGCCAACACCAGGGCCAAAACCAAAACGGCGCGGGCACGCTGCGCAACCTCAACGCAGGCATGTTTGGGCATGTCGGCGCGATTGTGCTCGACCCCGACCCGACCGAGCTGCGCGGTGTGTTGGCTGTCGGTACACAGCTGCGCTTCTGGTCATACAGCAGTGTGCTGGGTGCTGTGCACGGCTCGTCGAGCCGCAAGCGTGGCCGCCGCCTGCGCCACGCCGACGGCCAGCTAGTGCATCGCAGCGCCGCCGAAAAGATGGCGACGTACATTGCCTCGGAGACGGCTGATCTGCGGCGCGAGATTGAGGCGAACGAGCGTAACCGCGAGCGCATGATGCAGCGCTTCGGTGTCGGCATTGCGGGCCTGACGGACGAGGAGGCTATCCAGTACGCCGAGCTCATCTCGCAGCGCGAGTACATGCAGTCGCAGCAGATCTTGTCGAGCAGTGACTCGTCGCAAGGGTCGGCGGGCGACGATGCGGCGCTGTACGACTCGTCGTCGCCGCTGCAAGCGCAGCACTCGGAGACGAGCGTGTCTGGTCAGGCCGGGCCGTCGTACACTGCGCCTGTGCCCGTTGACGAAGAAGACGACTTTGAGCTGCAGATGCAGCGTGCGATGCGCCTGTCGCTCATGGAGGGTGTCAACGAGGAGACCGAGGCGTCGAGCCCTCAAGATTCGTTTGGCCAATTTGGAGACAGCAGTCCTGAGAAAGGCAAAGGCAAGGGCAAGGCAAAGGAGAAGGAGACCGAGAATAAAAAAGCATCGCCGCCGCCTGCTTTTGCATCATCCTCAAGTGCCGCTGATCTTCTGCCCGAACACTACTTGGTGGGCGAGAATGAAGACGACGACCTTGAGCTTGCCCTCCAGCTGAGTATGCGCGAGGAAGAGTCGCGCCCGGCCAATGGATACGATGGATACGAAGGCCATGGCAGCTCGAGCCACGATTATGGCGGGTTCGACGATGGTTTCGACTACAGCCACCTCGACGACGACATCGATGCCGGACAGTTTGCCGACGCGTTTGTCACCAAGGAGGAGCAGATGGCCAATGACGCGGCGCTGGCGGAGCTGCTGCAGCAGGACGACTTTCCCGCTCTGGAGCCGAGCTATGTCGGCAAGGGCAAGGGGAAGAGGTAGCCGGGCTGATTGTGTTGGGCCTCTTGTGTTTTGTTTGTTTGCATTATTGTTATTTTTGTACTGTTTCCTCTACTTCGTTCTAGACACGCGTGTGAGCCTAGCCATTTTCTCCAGGAGCATATGCATCTTCACATTTGCCTCCATTTTAATATACTCTTTGCTTTTTATTCACTTCTGGTTCTCGTTTTTCTCTCTAGCACTGAAAACTATTGCTTCTCCTCCGAGTCGTGGCCTTCCCAGCTATATCTCTGAGCAGCCAGCTGCGGCACATGCACAAGGTCAGCCCCATCGATGCGCTCACCGGGACTCTGTGCGCTGTCCTTGACTCGGCGGGCCTCTTCTTCGAGCGTGTAGTTGGTGCCGAGTGTGCTGTCGGCGGGACGCTCGTCATCGGTCGGAGACGGCGTGGATGCTGGTGCTGACGACAGTCCGTGGCCCCTACTAAAAAAGAACGGGTGATATGGTGCAGCGACACTCATCGGTGACACCAAGTCGAATGTCCCGTTCCTACTCGCGCTGCTGCTCGACATGTGGCTGGTTATATGCGTCAAGTTGCCCATGGGCCAGTCGGCACTGCTCGGCGTCATGGGCGATGGCAGCATGGACGAGCCCCCGATGCTGGTGGGCGACTGTTGTGATGGTTCCGAGACGGGGTGCTCGTTGTGGAATGACTCCGACTCGGACTGGGGCGGGGAATAGACGGGCGCCGGGCCGCGCAGCTGTCTCTGCATACGCCGTCTGGCAACGTCGTACGCAGTCAAGTGCCGCGTGCCATCGGACCCGAGCACGGCGGTGGCATCGCTATAGTCGCAATACCCATACCCGTCGTCAAAGTCGTCGACGACGCCGCCACCGACGAGGGCATCGTCTAGCTTGATGGGGTGTCCCGAGCCGCCGCCAGCGGTTGCATCGAGCTCTACTGGCGGCAGAGGTACAGGTAGCTCGTAGCGTGCGTGCTGGGCATCAGCGCCGACTTCGACAGGCTGTTTGAAGCTGCCAGCAATCTCGGCTGCACTCTCCTCAGAGCAGTCTGTCTTTTCGGATATCTTGGATGTTTTGTTCGAGGCGAACCTAGCCGAAAAAAAGAGCGCAAATACTAAGACAGCACGGCCGACGAAATTGCGTCTCCGGTCCACCGTCGATGTGTTAGAGCTCGCTTGTGATTTAGAGCCATCATCATCAAGCGTTGTTGGCAGACTAGTGTCCGCTTTTCTTCTTGCTGCCTTTTTGCGCCGACAGCAGACCCGGAGACAGATCACAGCCAGAGTACAGACGACAACAGCTGAAACCACGAGGCCGGCAATAGCTGCGGCTGATAGACTGTGGGCAAGTGATGGTGGCTGGTCGTTGCCATCTCGACTGCCTCCGACAGGAAATGTGCTCCCCGGAGGCCTTGGAATGTCAATTAGATGGACTAGAGGAACAAACGCACCGCCGCCGTCAACAGTCTGATTTCCTGAAAGCCTAGCTGGGTACAGACCAAACCGGTTGGACTCGTAGTCCATGATCATGTACACCTCCTGGAAAAAGGCTCGCCCAATGACAATCCGGTTCGAGTTGGAGGCAGAACCATTGAAACACTTGAGCGGAAAGTAGGGGATCGGGGCATCGCCGTACTGCATGCCTGCAAGGTATGGGTACTTGGCAGCAAGGGCAAATGCGGCCGAAGAGATTGTCAAGTTGGTAACACCTGGGCCGCTGACGCCGGGCTCGGAGTTGTCGATGCTGGAGAGGCTGAAAACCAATGAAGGGCCATGTCCGTTCTGATGCGAGTCATACTGGTCGGGGCTAGCAAAAGTATAGAGGTTGTAAGTACTGTTAAATGCGAGGCCCAGGGTTGAAGCAAAGTTGGCGCAGACATCCTGGGGAAGCCATAGAAACGGCGTTGTTGTATCTATGAGTGCAGACGGTGGCAGTGTTCCGGGCGCCCAAGCAGTGAGAGATGTCGTGTTCGAGATAGATGAAGTATCAGATACGGAAGACTGCATGGCTGTGATGCCCCGAAGCAGGAGCACAGGCTCGCGAGTGGCTGGGTTGATGTTGAACTGAGGAGTCGGGACGTGGTGGCTGTTGAAGGGGTCTTGGCCGTCACCACTAGCTCCGACAGTCTTGTCGACATTGATCCGGTTCAGATCATACCCTCCGAATGTCAGGGATGCCGCCGTCCGTCCCGAGTAGTAGGCTCCCGCTGTGTAGCCATAGCTGTGGCTCGGGATGCGTGCCTGCGACTCGGCCAGCTGCGAGATCAGGGGGCTGATGGTCTGGCCGGTAAAGTTGCCAGCGATTGTGCCCAGTCCGATATAGCCAAGATAGTGGCTGGTGTCATTGATGCCGGCTATCAGTGCTTTAGTGACGGATACATTTGTGTTACTCTCCCAGGTGACGACATCGAGGCCATAGTCGCCGTTTGTTGGCCCGAGACCCTGTTCTGTGAAACCCGTCGACCATGCACCGAGGGCTTGCCACGAGCCGTTTGTTGTGGACAATGAAGCAGTATGGACGTCAAAAAGACCACCACGAGACTCGGCGCACAGTTTGGACGGCGAGCAGCCGGTTGTCTCAATGACCCAGATCTCGGACAGGCCGGTGCTGGCCAGAAGGGAGACGTTTTGGGGCGGGTCGCCGATCTTGAGGTCAAACGTGGACCAAGTGCCGTCGATACCGCTCCTACATGATCAGTGAGTGTTTCTGAACGGATCGGACTGTCTTATGAATGTGAGAAACGTACCATCTCAGACTCGGTCGGACTCCTGCTGCAGAAGCCATGTCAAGCTGGATCTACAGAAATCGGTCATGCGATTTATCGAGTTAGGATTCGGATGCGCAGCAACAGGGATCAACAAAATGGACTACATGCTTTCTACCCACCATCAGTATCATTCTCATCTTGCTCACTGCTGACAATATCGCACTTCTTATAGCTGACAAAGACATCATCTTCCTCGATGGCGGCAAGCAATCTATTGCAATATGGCTAAAATCAAGGTCCGGAGATGCCCAAAGAGGAGACACAGCAGACCCAATAGGTGACTAAGACGTGACCAAGAGATGACCGTCATCTTAAACTACCTGTGTGATATGAGCTGATATCAAGCACCAGTTGGCACTCTTTGGTTTGCTTGTTACGAGTTGATGTCGCTGCAATCGGTCGAGTCAAAGTCCCAGCCCGAGTCCGAATTTGCGGGGGACATTGATACCTGGGCTGCTATACAATTGTATACGACTGCATCTGACTAAAGATGCCTATACTACACATGGGATATACTGTCATCTCATATATGGATATGAATAAGTGAAGCAGCCGGTAGTACGGATCATATGGCCCCGGCATCTGGATATCTCTGAGCACTATCATGAGATCTCATCAACAATCTCATCAACTCTGAGGAGACATTCTACATCGACAACCCTCGTGAGCCAGGAGAGAATGGAACGCAGCCATGGTCACTCTACGATATACACTGCTCGTTGTCTTGGTGGTCGTGCATGATGCAGTCGAGGCTCGCGGATGGCATCCTCAGCCAAGCCAGCACAGCCGGCCAGTCAGGCGAGAAGCCGGAAGAGCCCATCACATGTACCAGAACAAGACAGCCACAGTTGAAGACATATCTTCCTCCTTGCCACTGACAGTTGCATCTATACAAACATCACTCCCAGTGACAGACGAAGATGGTTATCCCGAAGTGCCAGGGCCCGACGACCCTCCATACGACGACATCCCCATGAACAAGGGCCAAGCCCCAGAGCCGGTAAATGTCGACGATCCCGACGGCGGCAGCCAGGACAGGGGGCACTGGACATACGACAGCGCAGTCTATGGCGATCTGCCGACATCTGACTGGGGCGACTATGGAATCACGTCGACAGCCAGGTCCTCCTCTTTGGGCTTGACAAGCAGTGAGCCTTCGTCGACATCTGCAAGTGCAATCACGTTCATAGCAACGACTACCTTGCCATCTATAACATCACCATCGGCATCAACAACAACCACGTTCGTTACGCCCACACAGACACAACTGCAGGATAGCAGCGTCGGCGCCAAACCGTTCAGCTACCTGGAGACATCCTCTGGCTTTGACCCTCTGCCAACAGGCCCCGTCAACCTCACCTCGCTCTGGGAGTCGCAAGGCCCGTACCAGACCGGCGCCTGGCTCAACATGGTCACCATCAACGCCACCTGGGTTCTGCAGCCCAACACCCTGCTGCCCTCGTGCGCCACTCACTCGGCCACCATTGACCACATCATCTACGTCACAACCTTTACGTCCACCGTCACCTACATGGGTCCGCGGGCACGATATACGCCCATGCCCGCATCGCTGCCGCCGGACAGCCTTATCACACCACCGCCGGCCCTGCCCACAGCGTCCACGGCTCTCTTGTCCGAAGTGCCCCTCGGCACGACCATGATCAGCGGCACGTACAACCTGTGCCTGCTCCCCGAAAAGGTGTACACGGCCTTTATCCTGCACTGCTGGGGCATAGGCACGCGGCCGGCCGCGACGACATGCTACTCGCAGACATACCGCGACAATGTGCTGAAGAAGCCGACGCCCAGCAGCTACAGTCTGGTCATCACAACCATTATTGTGACGGCCAAAGGCCCGACGACAGTGCTGCCGCCGCAGACGACGCCCGACTATGGCGCCCCGTCCGGCACAGACATGCCGTATGTAACGCACACGCCTGTTGCTGCACCCCCGACGCCAATCCTTACGCCATTCTACCCGGTACAGACCGACGCCGGGTCTGAATTTGATGCGAGCAATGCCGGCAGCGGCTTCGGCAGCCCAAATCCCAAATCGGAAAGCCACAGTCAACAAGCGCAACCGACTTCTTTGCCTGTGCCAGTTGCGATCGAATTCGAACCGACTGCCGTTGTCATCGGCGGTCATACATTTACCGACCCGGTTCCATCTGGTGCAACTTCTTTTGCCCAAACAGTCACAGTCGGCCTCAGTGTGTATACAATACTGCCCGACCGCGTGGCCGGTATGGGCACGACCATAGACCGCCCTGCTTATAGACAAGACATTGGCGGAAACGACAATGGCGTCTTTGCAGAATCGCCCACGGCAGGCTTGCTCGGCAGCCTCTACGTTTCCGTCAGAGGCTTCGACGTATTTGTCGACGGCACCCGGTTCGCGCTGCCTGCCCAGCCGAGCACCGCCGTCGTCCACGGCGGCCAGACTGTGTACCTAGGCCCCGACGGCATTTCGGCTCAAGGGCAGACGCTGCATATCGTGCCAATGATAGTATCTGCAGGAAGTGAAGGTCAGAGTGGCGGCCTGCAGCATCCCCTGACAGAAGTCGTCGTTGCCGGAGGACGCCTTGTTGCCGTGGACGCCAGCCATATTGTGATCAGTGGGAGCACAATCGAGTATGGCAACGAGCAGTCGACTGCTCTGCTTGCAGCTGGCGATGCAGTCACTATTCTTCCACTGATCGGCATCGTCTACCACGGCACAACCATCAAGGCGCCGCCCCCGGGCGCGACGCACTACGAGCTGGTGGGCGGTGTCACCTTTTCCGAGGTCGGATCGTCTGTCGTTGTTCTCGACGGGCACTTCTACACCCTTGGTTCATCTGTTGAGGGTCCGACGACGATAATAACAGCTATTGATGGCGAGACGGTCGTCGTCGGCCCGTCAGAGGTTGTCGTTGGCAGCAGTCTGACGTTCCCATATCCATTTGTGCCGGCTGTGACCATAACGCCTCACGGAGTAGCTGAAAGAGTCTCTACAACGAGCAGTCCGACGCAGAGCCCACAGCTAGGCTCAAACGGAGGCGACAGAGTCGCGTCGACGTCAAAGAATGCTGCCTCTTCAAAAGCAGTAGACTTGATATTGCTAGCCGGAGTTGTGATGGTTTCTCTTGTATTCTCAGTGAGCTGACTGAAGCTCAGTCTACATGTTTAAATTGCCATGAGCGCGGAGTATGGTGTTTTGCTTTTTGTTTTACTATTTACACTGCAAATTGATGTCATAGTACGGTCATTGTAGTATATTGCCATGCTATTGAACGATGATATCACTATTTACACTACATATTTGAGCTGCAGCTGTGTAAATACACCATGTTGTCATGATCTACCAAAGCCAAATGCTACGTTTACTATGCCAATCCCAATTTAGATACCAGCCAATGCATGCCATTTTATATCATCACCATGTCTCTTCCCAGTACACAATCCGCTTGCCATCCTTCTCGTTGAACAGCAGCTTGTCGGCCTCGTCGGTGTCCTTGCAGAACCCACCAGAGACGGCCGCGTCGCGCAATGCCTCGCGCACCGACGTCGGCATTCTCCCGCTGTTGCCGCACAGGCAGATGATTGCGTTCTTCTTCAACAGCCGGCAGATGTGGTCTGCGTGCCGCCTGATCTGGTGCTGCACGTAGCTCTTGCCCTCGTCGTATTTGTAAGTCACAACAGGCTCTTCCACCGCGGCTGCAACAGGTACCTCCTTGTCAGCCGGGACGCCGTTGGTCTCGCTGACTCCGTTGGCCGTGTTAACCTCTTCCTTGACTGCGGGTGTAGCCTTGTCCTCTGGTTCAGCCTCAACCTTGATCTCAGTCTCGGTCTCAACTTCCACCTTGGAGTCCGCCTTGGCTTCTTCCTTGACCTCGGGCTCGGGCTCCTTGGGTTTGGGGTCTCTGGAGAACGCAGGCACGACGGTCAGACTCTCATATTCTTTCCACTCGTCGCCAAAGAAGAAATCGGCAGCCTTGTTGCGACAGCCAAAGAACAGCAGCGTCTCCTCGCGCGGTGAGAACCGGTTCCGGTCGTGGATCAAGCTACGGATTGGGGCCACGCCTGTGCCTGTAGCGATACCAATCAAAGGCCGTCCCGCTGCCGCACTACCATTTGGTGGCGGTGACTCGCGCTTCATCTCGACACGCAACGGTGTGCCAACAGGGAGGTTGTCGAGATACCGCGAGCAGAAGCCCACGCGTGGCTTGCGGATAATGGTTCTGAACTCCACCAGTGCCGCAAGAATATCGAAGCGGTAGACAGACGGCTCCGCGTCTTCTTCTGGAGAAATACCGTTGGCAACGCCGTTGGCGACACCATTCGAAACGCCATTCGTAACGCCGTTCGCCTTGGATTCATTCTTCTCTGCAGTTGGCAGACTGGCCACCTTGGTCAGCTCATCACCACCGTTGGCGATGCTGAACTCGCGGCCACGAATAATTGGGAAAATATCGGGGACAGCCTCATAGGGAATCCTCGCAGTGTAGAACTCGTGCAGGACCTCTAAAATTGTGCGCCGTGGCCGTGACGTAAAGTCGTAAAAGTCTTGCGACCCTTCTGGCTGGACCAGCTCAAACAGCTTCTCCTTTTGGTCTTCGTGAGGGGTGTAGAATGCCAGTTTGTGGAGGAACGACCGCGATGGCACTGCCATAAAGTCGATATTGTGTGTGAGCAGCTCCCGGAGTGTGCAGTCAGGCTTCGGATAGAGACCATTGGGCCTCTTTGCGCTCAGCTCAATCTTCTTATCGGCAACGGCCTCCCACTCCATGAACTTGATAAGAGTTTGGACATCATCCGGGTAATTCTTGGGGTAGATGACAACTCGGTCCCCGGGAAGCGGCTCGTAAGCAGCTCCCTTGGCCTTGGGGAAGCTGACGTCCAGCTGCAACAAGCGCACATCCTGCCAGTGGTCTTTTGGTGTGGCCCGCCTGTTGCTGATAACAACAGCGTCAACCGTATTGGGATGGGGGAGAAGCACAGGTCGGGGGAAGTTGACCGATGCTGTTGTTGTAGTGGCCTCTAGCTCAGCCGGCGTCTCTGTTGCAGCTGTCTCAGTCTTGTCGTCCAGCTTGAGCTTAAGCGTGAACCGGGGAGGAAGCGCCTCCTCGTCCGACATTGGCTTCACATAGCTCGGCAGAGGGTAGGTGTCAATCAAGAACTGCTTAAAGTCCTTGAGCCACGGCTGGTAGATGCTGTCAACTCTTCAAATTGTTAGTCTGGAACATGCTGATGCTTGTTATACGTTACATACCCTTCGTCGTGTCGCTCGTCGGCCTCGCCGCGGCCAAACTGCTCTGTGGCACCGAGCTGGCGCAACCGGCTGTTGAGCAACCTTGAAGCCCAGTTGAATCTGATACAAGTTAGTCGCCAGTCGATCATCGTACCATTCTACACTACTCACTTGTGGTAGGCGCTGTCTCCAAGGCCAAAGGTGGTGAATTGCACCGTCTCCAAGCACTGCGGCGGCAGCTTTGCGCGCCTCAGGCTCTTCCAGAACTTGCGGGCATTGTTTGGGAAGTGGCCCTGACCAGTCGTCGATAGGACAAAGCAGACGAGGCTGTAGTCTTGCAAAAGTTCACCCTGTGCATGTTAGAGGCTGGTTGTTAAGGATAAATAGCAGTGGTCCTAGATGACATACCAGTTGCGCATCGTCCATTGCCTTGAGCTCCGTCCGACAGTGCAACCGCTGACACATGCGGTCAATCTCCTCGGCCTTGTCCTGTGCATTGCCCGTCTCAGATCCGTAGAGGATGAGAACGGATGCGCGCGTGATGGCCATTGTGAGGCTCAACACTCCCACTCGGGATAGCCAGTGATGTGTATGTCCTATGCGTTCTTCACGCTCTTTACTCAGCCGTCTCCTCTAGCTCTTTCTCAAGCGAGGTGGCTGTTTTGAGGCCGGTATGACTCGTCGTCGTCGTCGTCGTCGTTAGGATGGTCGACCAGCGACAATGAGGCCAGTTGATGAGGCCAACTAATGAGGAGAACTCGCGATAATCGAGGCTTGATATGTCAGGCGTCGAATTATGAATGACAAATTCTGACTCGTTCTTTGGTCAGTTGTCGTGTCGTTAGATTGCCGGTGTATGACTGTGAGATATCCTGATATCCAAGCTTTTGGTGTTGAAAAATTGACGCTCAATTCTTGGTGGTGGTTATCACAGGCTAAAATAGGAAGTATATTGACAAGCAAACTCTATGGCGGGGTACTTTGCGTCACTGGTCAGCAGCCGATCTCGGCTTTAGCCTGAGCTTATCTTGAGATCATCTGGCAGTTAGACTACCATATTATTCACGATTGCAGTTTGTATTTATTTTCGGATTTTTAATTTCTCTAGAACTAGCCAAGGTTTCTACGAGGAAAGAACATCATAAGCCTTATTTGCACCTTCTCTTTTCATCGCATGCACCTTCCGCCCGTACGGCTCGTATGCAACGTAAAGAACGCTAGCTCTGCACTTTCCACAAGAGGTATGACTGTTTTCGATACAGCTGGAAGGTGCAACTCAGAAAAGATACAGCTCACGGCATGTGAGGTCGGGCAAATGCTGGTGGATGCCACATTGGGCAACAACGCCCGTTGACTCACTCAACGGTAGCCTTGTGCTGTTCCAAGCGACGTATTGTGCCTTTGTCAGTGATTTTATTTTGGTATTTGGGATTCATGTCCGCTACGTTGGATTTGAGTTGAGCTGGGTGGGTCTACGGCACGCGATATGGCAAGGCTGCGGCGCGACCTGTCAAGACAAAAGGCCCCGTGTACCTTTTCATATGCGGGTGATTATCTGTACTGTAGAGTCGCGGCGAATGCAAAATCCCATTCTTATCGTATGTTAAGTTGACGGTCGTTCCTTCTTGTTTCTTCTGTCGCTTCTTCTCGTTCAGGTCGATGATCATGGTCGCCGCTTCTTTCTTTGGATATGACTGAACTACTCCTTCCCGTTTGCGGCGACACAGTCATACGTCAATGTATTGTGCTTCTTCGACAGCCAGTCAAGCGTGCAGAAGGTGCGACATAATGAGAAAGCGCGACCCTGTGATACAGCCTTTGTTGGCCACTGGTCGTTGGCTCCTTCCCGGCCAAGAGAACACTCCCCAGTAGCTCTTCGTAAACACTCGGCTCCATAACAAAGGTTCCATCAGGATCAAAAGGGAAAGTAGCCATGGGAGTAGAAGGAAAGGAAGAATAGGCGAGAACAAAGGAAACAAATTAACACCAGCGCATGACGCAGATCACTGCCCCGAGATTGGACCCCTTGAAGCCCCGTCCGCATAACGACACAGCAGGGGCCAGAAATAGGCAATAGACGTTGAGATGATGGCATGCTATGTGTTATTATGACAAGGTAAGAGCGATCGAGGAGTCGAGGACACGGGGCAGAATGGAACGAAATAGGAAAGAATGGGACAACACAAAAGGGGTACGGAGTTGTAGATGTCGGCAGCATGTGCAGGTGCGACCTGGTCAGTGCAGTCAGGAGACTCGTGAGGTGGAAGGAGCATCCAGCATCGCAAGCGTGTCACTGCAGGTGCAACCGTAGCCAGTGGATGTGGCCGTGCTAGTACACTGTGCAGTACCCCGTCTTACGGTTGCCTAGGGGCTAGAGCGTGCTGTAAAGTGCCTTGTTGAGCACCTCTGAGGCCAGCTGCTTACTGCGCAGAGACAGCTGGCCGACCAGTCAACCGCCAGCTAGAGGCCAGCTCGCAGCTAGCGGCCTCAACACACCATCCCCTGGTCTGTCAGCGCGACGCCTTCCCTATTCTGTTCATTCTCCGGACGCGAAATCGAAAATCACACCGCCAAATTCACGACTATTGAGCACATATAATAGCACCGGCTTTAAATTAAATAGGTAGAAAAACTCGTTAAATACAACACAAGGCGTGTGAGAGAATAGGGGAGGTGCTCCAAGCGCGCACTGTGCTATGCCGTACAGTGCAGCCGTGTTGCACAGCACACAGTGGCCAAGCACAGAAGGAACGACCCGTGGCAGTCAAGACCAGTCAGGAGTACTTCGTAGCGGCAAGAGCCACAGCGCCTGGAACGGCAAGAAGCACCTAGAATCACCACAGCATGCTGCAGGAGCGATGCGCCACTAGCCTGGAACTGCCTCAACTGCACCACTGTGTCTCCCCTATTCCATATATATTTTTTGCGTCGCCCTCCTTTTCGCCTCGCCCTCCTCTTTTTCCCCTTTCACCCTAACCATCACCAAACCACATCACAGCTTCACTTGACAATCGAGTCATCTTTTCCGCCTCTCCCCCCTTTCTTCCCCTTCTGTATTCTAGGGCACCAAGCTACCCTGATCGCTCCTCCATTCGTCTCCAGAGTCCAAATTCCAACCTCCAGTCAACTTAAGACAGACCACCCGACAAACTCTCCACGTTGTCCCGTTTCGACATCCTCAAGATTCCCCAGCTCTCAGATTAACTTCTACAACAACTCACCAGCTCGCCCAATATGTCTGCCGCTGTTGATACCAAGGTTACTGATGCTGCCGTTAACGACGTGACAGCCGCTCTGGCCAACACCACCGTCTCTGGCAAGTCCGACGACAAGGCTGATGCCTTCCTTGCCAGCGCCGCCGAGGGCCGCCGCCTGTACATCGGCAACCTCGCCTACGCCACCACTGAGGAGGAGCTGAAGGAGTTCTTCAAGGGTTACCTTGTGTAAGTTGGATTTGGGCTGGAAAATACTCGGAGGGAGAGCTGCAATGTGGCGTCGGGCATTGTTACGGCGCCTAGACTAGGCTGGAAGCTGTGGCGCAAGTCGGCTTTGGAGCTTACGGCTGTCTTTTGGCTGTCGGAAGCATACAAGCTTGCGCTTGGGTCGCAATTCTTTCAGTCTTGCTCCGTGCCAGTTTTCAAGTCGAGTCTCCGAGCTCGCTTTATGGACTCGGCCTGCACCCTGTCGTTTTGGTCACCTTGGCCTCACCGCCGATTTGCCCGCACGTCAGACGCCTCCGCATCTCACGCGCACCTCCACCAAGAAGACATGCAACTAACCCACATTTCTCTAGTGAATCCGTCTCGATCCCCAAGAACCCCCGCACCGAGCGCCCGGTCGGTTACGCCTTTGTCGACCTGTCGACTCCCACCGAGGCTGAGCGTGCCGTGACCGAGCTTTCGGGCAAGGAGATTCTCGAGCGTAAGGTCTCGGTTCAACTTGCTCGCAAGCCCGAGACTGCCGCCGAGAAGGAGGTTGCCAACGGCGAGGGTGCTGATGGCGCCCGTCGCCGCCAGTCCACCCGTGGCCGCGGCCGTGCCAACCGCGGTCGCGGTGGCCGCCGTGGTGGCCGCACTGTACGAAATATATCTTTCCCGCAAACAATCACGGACAACGACTAATACGTATCTAGGATGAGGAGGGTGCTCCCGTTGAGGGCGAGGCTCCCGTCGAGGCTGCCGCCGAGACCAAGGAGGCCAAGCCTGCTGCTGAGGAGTCCACCAAGAAGGCCAAGGAGCCCAAGGAGCCCCGTGCTCCCCGCGCTCCCCGTGAGCGCGGCCCCCCTGCCGATGGTGTTGCTTCCAAGACCAAGGTCATGGTTGCCAACCTGCCGTACGACCTGAAGGAGGAGGCTGTAAGTCACGACACAACATAACAAGAGACAATTGCTGCGCACAATACTAATACGATTTTACCTATAGCTTAAGGAGTTGTTTGCCGCCTACGACCCGTCCAGCGCGAAGATTGCTCTGCGTCCTATTCCTCGTTTTATGATCAAGAAGCTTCAGGCACGCAACGAGCCTCGCAAGGGCCGTGGCTTCGGTTTCGTGACCCTGGCCACGGAGGAGCTGCAGCAGAAGGCTGTTGCTGAGATGAACGGCAAGCAGATTGAGGGCCGTGAGATTGTTGTCAAGGTCGCGATTGACAGCCCCGACAAGACCGACGAGGAGGCTAACGCCCCCGAGGAGGCCGAGGCTGCTCCTGCCGCCGAGGCTGAGCCCGTTGCCGCCTAAGCGAGCAAGTGCTCTGGTTAATAGCAGCGAGAAGCGCTGATGAGATGTTTGAGAGTTTCCCATATTAGTGATCGGTGCTTAAGAATTGTTACGCAGCTACGTTTTCTTTTCCCTGTTTCATTTCTCTGCCCGGACAACAACATCCGTATGTGCGTCTTTTCTACCCCTGCTACTCGTTTCTTTGCCACGATCCCGAAGTCAACTGGTCGACGCCGTGTGATGGAGGGAGCGTCAAAGTAGAACAAAATCTGGGGAAGCAATAATATGAATGAGTATGGTATCTAAACTGTCGGGTGCTGTGAATAATGTCTGTATTGAAACTATGCCACGGACAGTTGTAGCCTTGTCTTGGCCGTCCAGGTGCAAGGCTGAGAACGTGTTTTATGCATAGGTGTATGGAGCTTAAACCTAAACCTGTTGATGTGCTGCCAAGCTCTTTTGGGTTCTTCCGAGGACTTTATGAACAAGCTGTGTTCTGGGAGAAGATATTATGATGGGATTCTGATCCAAGACGGACAGTATTTGACTATTTACTCGTCGATTCTGGAGTGATTATTCGCTAATTTTAAAAGAACAACATAATTTTAGAAAATATTATTTAATAGCAGCAAATATCTTTGGCACTGAAAATATTAATGAAAAATGCACTATATCTTTTAGTCTTTTGTTATATTCATATAATTAAATTATATGTAACTATGACTCTCAACAAAGCCCAGCATCACGGTGAAGAACTCGGGATATCAAGAAACACGATGCTAATGACAGCTCTAGAAGAGCAGCGGTGTTCTAGCGCGTGCAGTGGGGCACCAGCTGTTGAATATGTGGCAGCTTTGGGCAGAGGGTAGCTACAGGGAGCTCTCAACACAGTGAGCACAGTGGGAGTGTGAAACGGGACGGTGAGACAGTCTAGGCCTAGGCCGGTGCTTTGTCATTTTGAGATAAGTGGACCAGCACTGAGACTGAGTATTGAGGGGCCTGTTAGCGACTGGATTGCAAGTCAATAGCAGAGGAAACGTGCGCCAGAAACGAGAATTGTTTCCCAGGAGACAGCGTAGAATACTGCCCATTTGTTTCGAGGGATTGAGAGTTTGTCGAGATCATTTAGACTTTCTCGTTTCATACACTTCAAACAGAAACACAACTATCGCGACGATAAATTGTACAACGAGTGTGAAACCTTGGCTTTTGCTCTCTACCCGCTACTTGCACGGTTGCATACAGGCTCCTTCCTGCCACTAGTCCCCTATCTGGGATCTCCACGGGCATCCTGACCGCATCGGCAATCTTTACAATCTTTACATTCTGTCTCGACGACCGACACCACAGAGACCAGCGAGCTCCGACAATACTTATCGAACAATAGTACTACGGAATATTTATCCTTCCTCGACACTGTACAACTACACAACCACCTATAATGGCTTCTAAGGCGATGTGGGAGGTCGACCCGGAGACGCGGTCAAAAGTGAGCCTCTACGATAGACGAGATAGATTGGGGACCACAAAGACCAGCCCAGACTAACAGCCCAGCTCCAAGCAATCCAAAAGGAAAACGACAACGACAGCTGCTGCGACTGCGGCGCCCCCTCGCCGCAATGGGCGTCCCCAAAGTTCGGCATCTTCATCTGCCTCGTGTGCGCCGGCGTGCACCGTGGCCTGGGCGTGCACATCTCGTTTGTGCGCTCCATTTCCATGGACGCCTTCAAGGCCAGCGAGATTGAGCGCATGCGCCTCGGAGGAAACTCCAACTGGCGCGCCTTTTACGAGGGCCACGCCGAGACGACGGCCGCCGGCCTGACGTGGGACGACGCCACCATTGCCGAGCGCTACAGCGGCGACGCCGGCGAGGAATACAAGGAGCGCCTGGCGGCCAAGGCCGAGAAGCGCGAGTACGTGCCGTCGGACAAGAAGCCCAAGCCAGCGGCCGCGGCGGCCGCGCCCGCACGCACAACACCGCTCGGCGGCAGCCGCACTGCCAGCCCCAGCGCGGCCGCGCAGTCGGACGGCAAGATCAAGGTGGACCAGAAGTACTTTGCGCGCTTGGGTGCCGAGAACGCCGCACGGCCCGAGGGCCTGCCGCCAAGCCAGGGCGGCAAGTACACGGGCTTTGGCAGCTCGCCGGCGCCGTCTTCTTCGAGTGCCAACGGCGGCGCGCTGCCGGGCCTGGACGACCTGCAGCGCGACCCTGTTGCTGCGCTCACAAAAGGCTTTGGCTGGTTCACGAGCACCGTGACCAAGACGGCCAAGACGGTCAACAGCGACTACATCCAGCCGACGGCGAAGCAGCTGGCGGAGTCGGACCTGGCGGCGCAGGCGCGCGTGGTGAGCGGCACGGTGGCGCGGTCGGCACAGCAGGGCGCCAAAACGGCGCACGAGAGCTTCAACCGGTTTGTGGAGGGCCCGCCCGGCTCGGGCATCGGTGGCGGATCACAGTACAGACAGGTGCGGGCAGACATGGACGACAACCGGCGGGCGTTCTGGGACGATTTCGGCGCGGCAGACGACAGCACCAAGGCATCAGCGGCGCCGCCACGGAAAACAACAGTGGGCACGATGGCGATGGGCAAGGCGAACAGCGGCGGCGATGCTGGAGCTGGAGCTGGCAGCGGCAAGAAGGACGAGTGGGAGGACTGGTGAGCGTACTCTGATTTTCTTTGTATAGCACGTTATTGCATATTTACGTTTATTTGATAGAGAATTATAATCATTGCCAGTATGAAGGAACTCGATGCCGTGATCCGGATTTGATGCCGACGAGTGAGCCGAGTGATCAATATCAGACGGAACTGCAGGTGTGACATCACAGCCAATGAGCGCTGTATTCCCACATGCTTGTGCGCTGTACGTAATATTTGCAGCGAACATGGCCTGTAAAAAACAGAGCAAACGAGGCACGTGACACTCCGTTCTCGGCCGAGGTTATTGTTACCGGCCCTAGCCGCGGTTTGCCAGTGCTCTTGGAGCTGTTTTAGCGGGCTTAGTGGCCATGAGTGCAGGCCGCATCGGAATTCAGTCCCCGCTCGTCAATTTTGAGGAGAAGCTGTTTAACTAGAGCAACTTGACGTCTTTGACAACAAGCCAATTTGCGACGACATCATCGAATCGACGACACCGACGACATCGAATCGAAAGTCGACCCACACACACTTGGATACACAATGTCGTCTCTCCGGATTCTCGTGCCCATCAAGCGGGTGATTGACTATGCCGTAAGTCGGGAGGAAGACGACGACGACGACGACAACGACGACGACAACAACAATAACAACCACTAACACAAACAGGTCAAGCCCCGCGTCAACAAGGCCCAGACCGGCGTCGAGCGCGCCGGCGTCAAGCACAGCATGAACCCCTTTGACGAGCTGTCCGTCGAGGAGTCGGTGCGCATCCGCGAGAAGAAGCGCGCGCCCGGCGGCGTCGAGGACATCTGCGTCGTGTCTGCCGGCCCCACCAAGGCCCAGGACGTCCTGCGCACCGCCATGGCCATGGGCGCCGACCGCGCCATCCACATCGAGACCGCCGTCAAGGGCACCCCCGCCGCCACCGACGAGAACGCCGCCGAGCTCGAGCCCCTCACCGTCGCCAAGCTGCTGCACAAGATTGTCGCCGAGGAAAAGTCCAATCTTGTCATCCTCGGCAAGCAGAGCATCGACGACGACGCCCACCAGACCGGCCAGATGCTCGCCGGCCTGCTGGGCTGGCCGCAGGCGACGCAGGCGTCCGAGATCTCGTTTGCCGACGGCGACGCCGTGCAGGTCGTGCGCGAGGTGGACGGCGGCGTCGAGACGCTGCGCGCAAAGCTGCCGCTCGTGATCACGACGGACCTGCGGCTCAACGAGCCGCGCTACGCGACGCTGCCCAACATTATGAAGGCGAAGAAGAAGCCGCTGGCCAAGAAGACGCTGGCCGACTACGGGCTGGCAGACGAGGCGGCCAAGAAGCGCGTGACGACGCTCAAGGTGTCTGAGCCGCCGGCACGGACGGGCGGCGGCAAGGTGGAGGACGTCGGCGGTCTGATTTCGAAGCTGAAGGAGCTGGGCGCGTTATAGATGTCGGATCATGGTCATCGGTCATGCCATGCGATGTGATATAAAAGACGACGCAGAAAGCCAAAAGGAGGCCGCAATATAGCAACAGGATGCATGGTTTGGAAAAGGCTTATATACGAATGATATACCATTACAGATGTTTGTGCTGTGTATTTATCTGTGCTGTTGGGTGATATCGAATATCTTGGCTGCTTAGATGGTGATCATGGCTTGGATGAGGATGGCGACACGCTGTCTTACGTGAGCAATCTCCCACGACTAACAGCTACACACAATGGCTACTGACAGTTCCTTCTCCTTTCGTCTTGTTCAGCTGTCGGCCATCTCGTGCTCGCTGTCGAGGTTGACCTCCGTGCTTACATAATCACAGCCCATCTCGGACTTTTCCGAGCTGCCGGTATTGCACTCCAAACAGTTTAAACAGTATGACCTCATTGAAGCAATCTTCAACAACACTCCAATCGATAAGACAAGCATCTATATCTATATCTAAATCTCATATCTCACTCTCTGACCATACCCCTGGTGCCTGTCGTGGGTTGTATGCAGCTTGCGGGGTGCACATTGGAGTCCCGGCAAGGAAAGAGCCGGCGTCGGTGACGGGCACGAGAATGCCAATTAAATCAATTGCCAAAATAAACCGTTATTCCCAGAGGACCCCTCTACGGGCAGTGGACCCGGACCCACAATTAACTGCCCTCCACCAATTGAGCAAATCGAGCAAATCAGTCACAGCTCGTAATAATCGCAATAATCGTATGTAAAATCAAAGAATAATAGGATTAATTCTGACAGGCGATAGCCAGATTGGCCCTTGCCATTGGATCTCGAAATCCCATGGGGACCAGTGGTAGAGTCACTCGCTCTTTCGCATCCCAAAGATTTTTTCCCATCCCGAATACAGGAATGCGGCCCCTCTGAGTGTAGTGTAATTAGTCTATCTCAACCTAACAAACCTAAATACACCAACCCACTTTTGCTCTTACCGCATTGGATTTTCGCTCGTCGTGACTCTTCGTCTCGAGTTTTTCGCTCGCCTTCTCTCTCCTTCCTTTTCTTCCTTCCTTCTTCAACACCATCACCAACATCACCACTTCAGACAAAACACAACGCACGCGACACTTGTCAACTCCCATGAACTAAACCACCCCTTATCTTTTCTTCACATTGTCTCTTTCCTGAGACGTCTTTAGACAATCTGCCCTTATGACTGGGCGCCCGTCAATCTTCACCTGCCAGGTAAGCCCCTATGTTCTCTCCGTCTATGCCGTCTATGCCTGGCCTGGCTGTGTAGCCTCAGGTTCTGCCTCTGCCTCTACCTCTGCTTGTCATGTCTGCCGCGCCCTGCGCTTGACACGATGACACCAGCTAGACCTCCAATGGCATCTGCACCCGCTGCTGGGTCCATGGACGTGCATAGACGCACCCGTTGTTGAATACCCGCTGACCCCTCTCTAGGACTATCTCTCAGGTTCGTGATCCTCCTCGCCGTCCTCCTTGTCGTGTCGTCGTGCTCGTCGTCGTACACCTCGTCACAGCATGGCATCTGCATGGCATCTGCAACCATGCCTCAGTGGCTGTCTACACCACTGCCTCAACCTCCTCTACCTCCACCCACCTCTGACCTGACCAACGGCTTCACCGGCCTCATCGAGTCATCCCTCCTCCTCCTCCTCCGCCTTCTTCTACTCTTACACCTCACTCGATCCACCCGACCCGTCCGACGGAGCTCCTGCTAACCCTCTCCCATAGATCACCTCTGGAGGGCCCTCTCAGATTAAAATCCACCCCAGACCCAAGACCCGACTTCACCCTACTCCTTCTCACCTCTCGCAACCAATAACAACCAAACCAATTCCAACCGTCTTCACCGACTTTCACCAAACAAAACCTAACCAACTACAACAACCATTATCAACATGTACCGTCTTCCTATGCGCTCGGCCCGTCCGGCCGCCAAGGCCGCCTTTGCTGCTGCCACGGCCCGCCCGGCTTTCGCCATGGCCTTCCGCATGAACAGCACTGCCGCCCCCGTCGACGGCAGCAAGGGCCGCAAGATGCCGCCCATGCCCAAGCGCTCGTTCGCACCGGCCAACAAGGTCGACGCCACCCTGACCATTCGGGTATGTTTTGATTTCATGTGCTATATCTATCTACATACTAAACCTCCAGGATGGCCCCATCTTCCACGGTACCGCCTTTGGCGCCAACAACAACATCTCCGGCGAGGCCGTCTTCACCACCTCGCTCGTCGGCTACCCCGAGTCCATGACCGACCCCTCGTACCGCGGCCAGATCATCGTCTTCACCCAGCCCCTGATCGGCAACTACGGTGTCCCCTCCAACGAGCGTGACCAGTACAACCTGCTCAAGTACTTTGAGTCGCCGCACATCCAGTGCGCTGGTGTCGTTGTCGCTGACGTCGCTGAGAAGTACAGCCACTGGACCGCCGTCGAGAGCCTGGGCGAGTGGTGTGCCCGCGAGGGTATCCCCGCCATCTCTGGTGTCGACACCCGTGCCATTGTCACCTACCTTCGTGAGCAGGGCTCTTCGCTGGCCCGCATCTCCATTGGTGACGAGTACGACGCCGACGAGGACGAGAGCTTTGTCGACCCTGGCCAGATCAACCTGGTCAAGCGTGTCTCCACCAAGGCTCCCTTTGTCGTCGACTCGCCCGGCGCCGAGTACCACGTGGCCCTGCTGGACTGCGGTGTCAAGGAGAACATTCTGCGCAGCCTGGTCAGCCGCGGCGCTGCCGTCACCGTGTTCCCCTACAACTACCCCATCCACAAGGTCGCTGAGCACTTTGACGGTGTCTTCATCTCCAACGGCCCCGGTGACCCGACTCACTGCCACGAGACCATCTACAACCTGCGCCGCCTGATGGCCGAGTCGCCCGTGCCCGTCATGGGTATCTGCCTGGGCCACCAGCTGCTGGCCCTGGCTGCCGGCGCCCGCACCATCAAGCTCAAGTACGGCAACCGTGCGCACAACATCCCGTCGCTCGACCTGACCACGGGCCAGTGCCACATTACCAGCCAGAACCACGGCTACGCCGTCGACACGTCGACGCTGCCCAGCGACTTCCAGGAGTACTTTGTCAACCTCAACGACGGCAGCAACGAGGGCATGATGCACAAGACGCGCCCCATCTTCTCGACGCAGTTCCACCCCGAGGCCAAGGGCGGCCCCATGGACAGCGCCTTCCTCTTTGACCGCTACCTCGCGAGCGTCAAGGTCTACAAGGACGGCCAGAAGGTGTACAAGGACAACCGCCCGTCGCAGCTGCTGCTGGACATTATGAGCAAGGAGCGTGTCGGCGTCGAGCCCACGCCGCTTGTCCGTGTCTAAGCTGAGTTGTGAGTGCTGCCGAGCTCTTGGAATATAGAGTTTTCTGGCATGCATTGGTTGTTTTGGGTGTGTTTCTTGTTGTTCGAGTTTTGATTTTCTGATTTGATTTTATATTTGATCTACTCGTATCTAAAAGTTGTAATAGAATACGTTGACTCGATTCACTGTGCCCACTGATATATTGATAATGATGATAGATGTTTTGTAGATTTTGATCGTATATTACACGTGCATTGCCATATACACAGAGCCGTCCGAGCATTCCTTTTAGAATTACATATGAGTGATGAAAATAAAGATGAAAGATGAACAGAAATAAAAACAAGATGAATAAAAAATGATGCAGTCTGAAATCACAAAAACCCTCTACCACCGGTTGTCGAAGCCGCCCAGACGGCCCTCGCGCTCGTCGCGCCGCTCGCCGCCGTTGCGCTCCTTACGCGCACGGCGGTACTCTCTCCAGTCTCGCGGCTCCTCTTTTCTGTCGTCTCTCCGGTCATCGCGGCCATCGCGGTCACCACGGTCCCGATCGCCACGATCACCTCCACGGCGGTCGCGGCTGCCTCCACGGCCATCGCGACCATCACGGTCGTCACGGCCGTCGCGGCTGGGCCGGTAGTCGTCGTACGGCCGGCGTCTGTCACGGCCGCCTCGTCTTCTGCGCCGACGGCCCATGTCGCCTGGTCCGCCCGGTCCGCCCGGTCCGCCCTGGCCACGGGGACCAGTAGGCGGTCCACCACCGCCAAATCTGGATCCACCACCACCACCGCCATTGCCGCCCCGGCCGCGCTGCTGCTGCCGGCGCTCGCGCTCGCGGTGTGGCGGCCGAATGCCGTCAAACAGCTCCGGGCCGCGGTCGACCAGCTCGTTGGCCGTATCAAACGAGTACCGGTTGTGTGTCTTGGTGTACTCGCTCTGGTTGGCGCCGCCGCGGGGGTCCCGGCTGCGGCTGCGGTTGGAGTGCGCGTCGCCGTTGCCGTTGGCGCTGACACGGTACGAGCTAATGTTGTCTTGGCGGCGGCGCACAATGTCGGGGTGGGCCACCCGGAACTCGAGCGCAGGCGACGTGCGCGTTGTGCGGACCTCGTCGTCCAGGCCGGCGACATCGCGGCCGCGACGGCGGCGCTGCTCGCGGCCACCAGCACCGTCGGCCATGTCCTGGTCGCCGTCGGCAGCCTTGCCGCGGGGACCGCGGGGCGCGTCAAGCGGCGGCGGCGAACCCTTTTGGTGGGATGGGGCAGGCAGCATCGATGACTCGAACAGGATCTTGCCCGTGATCTCGGGCGTGTCGCTGCCGATTTGGCGCAGCGTCGTCACAATCTGGGGAGCGTCGCCACCGTCAATGGCCTCGCCCTCGCTGTACACGATTTCGAAGCGCTTGACGGCGTCGAAGCGCGAGTTGGCACCACCGCCGCGGCCCGAGTTACTAAAAAAGGCCCCGTCGGACTTTTCCTCGTCAATCCACTGGCGGATGGAGTCGACGGGAACAAAGTCGATCCAGAGAGGACGGCGTGTGCGTTCGTCGGGCCAGACGCGTCCGTGGAGCTTATCGCGGACGCGTGTGGCCTCGTCAGCGTCGCGGAAGATGACAAACGCGTGTGTCTTGATGGGGTCGAGGAACGACTGGGTGACGGCGTCGTTAGAGCCGGCTAGGTCGGCCAAGCAGCGGTCGAGAAGCATGGGGCGCAGCGGGCGCATCAGGTTTGCAATGTAGAGACCGTTGGTTGGGGGGTGAATTGCTTCGGGGGCGACCGCAACGTCGCCAGTCGTGTCCTCAACAAAGTTGTCGGCAGCCGTATCGGCCATATCGATGTCGGCGTCGTTGTGAAGGGGGTCGATAGGGCGCTGCTCGTTGTCGTCGCCCGCTTGTCTCTTGGGCGACCCGGCGTCGCCCTCGTCAACGTCCATGGAGAAAGCCGCAGGGGCAGCTTCGGGCTCGGCGACGGGAGCTGTGTCTAATGTCTGTTCGGGCGCAGCTTCCGGCTCGGGCACAGGCTCGGGAGCATCAGCGGCCTCGGCAGCTTCAGCCTGAGGCGCCTCGCCGCCCATATCGGTGTCGGCAGGGGCAGCGTTGGCCTCCTCTGGCTGTTCGTCGTCGTTGGCCTCTGCCGCGTCGTTTGCAGGCTCTTGGCCGCTGGTCACGCCGGCCTCGTCGTCAGCAAGGCGCTGGGCAAGCTCTTCCTTGCGGCCGGCAGTCGACAGACCGCGCTGCTTCAGCTCGGCCTTGAGGTCGACGACCTTGAGCTTGTTCCAATCCTCAACAGAAGACATTGTGAGGGATGGATATGTATGTTGGAGTGTAGAAGGTAAGTCGACTAGTGCTGCATGGGCTCGGATGATTGGCAGTCGATGATGTGCGATTGGTAGTCGAGGTTGAGATGAGGCTTTAGCTGGCCAATGCGATCAATTGGCAGTGTGTAGTGATGTGTAGGTGATGTGTCGGCGACAAGGTAGCTGTGATGAGGTAGCTGCAGGTGTTGGTCGCGTCGAGCAAAGGGAGGTCGCAAGATGAGCTGGCGAGGTGACGAGGTGCAGCAAAGTCAACAAGAGCTGACGGCGAGTTGAGAAATTGCTGAGGGAGATATGACCAAGCAGTAAAGGGCTTGAAATGAGACTGGGGACGAATTGAGCAAGAGTCTTTGTCTCGTTGCTAGTTGCGCCTTCTTCAATCGGAGAGGGGAGAGAGGCAGGAGCGTACGCAGTATGCACGTCGAGAAGGGGAAGGAGTCAGCCACACAGAGATTCTGTTGACTAGCGACTAGCGACTAGCGACAAGAGCCTGTCTGCCGGGCAGCGCAGCCCAGTTTTTCAGTTCTTTCCCCTTCTACATGTAGTGTAGTTCCCCACAGAAGTTTGGTTCCGAAAGCGGACTAGTATGAAATGTGCCTGTCGCTGCTTCTTTGTTGGTGTCAACGGCGCTGCTATTTTTGTATTTTTGGCAGTCGCGAGGCAGTACTTGCCGTGTTAGTTGTCAAAGGGTCGAGTTGGTCCCTGAATACTTCATTGATCGTTCTTTCCTTTGTAAGGAGGACCGATGAATAAAGGCAAGACCGCGCCTTCTTTGAGCGTCAGACCAAACACATCTAGTCGGGAAGGTGCACACCCGCGCGGGTGATGGCAGCATCGCGTACGGAATTATATAATCAAGACAGAGCCATGGTTGAACCAAACGTGATATTACCAGATGATGGACGATACAACAATGATACAAAGCGAGCACAAAAGAAGCCGGTGTTACCCAAGTGGCTTAGAGTGAGAGATATGCTTGTTTAGCCCGACCTGCTAGACACGCCTTGCCCGTGTTCCAGATGCGCGAGGCAAGTCTTCCCGATGTGTCAGATTACATAAGTTTCCGGTGTAAGTCGAATCGAGAATCGGGCTACTCTGTATGAGCAAGATCTGTACATCGCATTAGCTGCCGACGTCACATTGTGATAACTGCTGGAGTTGTGCGCCGTCATGCTTGTAGCATGCATATTAGATAAGCTTATTTGAGTGATGCGGTTCACATGTGATCTGATGTCAGTTGGGACTCGTCGTTATGCAAGGCAAGAGCGATGGAGACGCGTCGGGTGCGATGCATAAGATAAGATGCACATGAGATGCAAAAGAAGGAGCGACCGGTACCCCTGCAGGCAGTTGTTATCGGCTCAAGCTTTATCGCACCTGCTCGGTGCACGGTATGTGAATCATGGCTGGCTAATGTGCTTATTATGCGTAATATAGAAGGCGCGATGGACAAACTCTGGGCAACAGACCGGCAAGAGCTCGACGCGGAAAGCGCAACCGACTTGACTGCCCCGTCGTCTCGTGGATACATAATAGGAGAAATAAGAGAAAATTCAGAGCAAAGTCAGAGGAAAGTGAGAGAAAAGTGAGAAAGTCAACAACGACACAAAATTCACGAGGCCGGGCCCCAGAAGGCACATCCCCACCTGCTGCACACCCAGTCGCTCACGGCCAGTTGTCGACGCCCAATTTGCACAAGCTTCATGCAATCCACACAACAAACCCGCCAACCCGCCTCCTGCAGACAACGAACTACACCGCCGAATGCGTCGACGCGGTCAAGCATCGTTGTGTTTTTCTTTGGCTTGCGTCTTTGTTTTCACTTTGTTTCGTTTTGTATTTATCTGACACGTTGAAAGAGACAGACGATAAAAAACGGCAGAAAGACAAAGAGACAAAGCGACGACGACGACGAGGCGCAACCAACGACGAGCACAAACAAAGCAGCACAAAGGGGGCGAGGACAATAGAAGTGAGAGTAGAAACGAGAGAAAGAAAAGAATAGAACAAGGGTCCAGGGTGGCAGAGACTCGACGCACTCGACAATCGGCATCGAGGACAAAGGACAAAGAGACATCGAGGATCACCAGAACGGTGCAGAGCGACAAGACAACAGACACATCCAACAGACATCATTGGAAGCAGCTGCAGCTCTGCTTGTCTTTATATCTGTGATCCCGCTCTCAGCCCGACGCTCGACACGATCTTGACCATCTTCTTCTCCTCTTCTTTCTTTCTCGACCTCTCTTTTACTCTCTATTCTTCTTCATTCCCTTCTCTTTTCATTCTTCTCTCCGTGAATCACTTCTCTTATTCTTGTTGTTATCTCTACTGCATCTTCACATTCATTGTGTCTCATATTGTACAACGGTACCCCAACAGCCGTGACATCGTGAATTCCTTCACTCTCGGCTTTTATTCTCGCCACTCTGCTTCATTTCTACAGAGTACCCTCCACCATTCTTCTACTTCATTATCCTCCGATCCTCCTCCTCATTTCAGCACGTTGAAACGGCCACTCTAGGCGCGTCGATCCCTCATTAACACTTGCAATCCTTTTCTAATTTCTTTTCACGGCACTTTGCGCCCGGCTTCTCGAAGCTTTCACATCGCATCTCTTTTAACGGTGACAACGTCTCGTCTTATACAGCATCTTCAGCCGCATTGACTCAGAATGTCGCTCTTTGGCATCTTCCGTCCGCGCCGACCGGCAGAGACCAACAGCTCAAGCCCAAGACCAGAGGAATCGAAGTCTACCTCTAAACTCGCACCGGCCGACTCGAGCAAACCAAAAACCTTGGCCCCGCGTCTCGGCGTCAACGGCAACAACGAACGCACACCAAACCGCAAGGGCAGAAGAAAGCGGAAAGCTGCGTTGTCTCTCGATGGCGAATATACACCAAACTACCACGCGCAAAAACGTCGCAAGACTCACCCAGTCGGCGTCAAGGACCGTCAAACCATTCAGGTTGCGCAGATTGCGCGAGTTTCCCAAAATGCGCAGACTGCCCACAATGCGCTGCTGGCCACACCCCAGCACAGAGCCGGCATGGCCAACACCTACACTCCCCCGACAACTGGCTCCTGGTTCAATAAGTTTAGAAGACTGAGCACATCGCTGCGGGCAGACCCCGTGCAGGTCAAGCAGGAGGAGGACGACAATGTAGAGATGCATAATATCCTCTCGCACACGCCAGCCGACCTTCCCATTAAGACTGTTGAAAAGGACAGCGAGGCTGCTGCAGCCGAGGACAGCATCACTGTCACACGTCGCAAGCCTATTCCTACCAACCCCATCAGCAATGACGACGATAAAGAAAACGACGACGACGACGACGATGACGAAGAAGACAACGAAGAGGACGGCCGCGACGACGACGACAGCGGGCTGTACATACCCGAATCAAAGTCAGCGTCAAGAAGCCGAGCACCGACCGACAAAGCAGACACCTCATCACCTACGCCCAGTGACGGGCCCCAAAACGATTATGACGACTCTGATGATGACGAATTCAACGATAGCACAAATTTGGATGCGGTGGAGGAGGACTGGGAATGGCTGTTCGAAAAGGAACCGCCAGCAAGTGATGCGACCACAATTGCTACTGATTCCTGGCCAGTGGACGAGGATGAGCTCGAAGCGTATGAGGAGGGCGTGGCAATGGTAGCTGGATATGAGGATATATGGACGGCCGACGAAAGACGGGTGCATCGCCTGCTCGCGCTGCGTGGCTTCCACCCACTGCTCCCCGGCACCTGGACACGCGACTTCTTGGGTGTGCCCATGTATCCCACGCTCTTTGCGCCGCTGGGCGACGAGACACAAGAGGCACGGCCGACGATCATCTCCAACTACGGCAGCCAATTCCATGCAACAAAGGCACTGCGAGCGTTGTTTGACCTCCAGGCGCGGGTTAGTGGACTGCGCCAGTCGGGACACAACACGGAGCGCATTGGTGCGATCATTGAGCGCGAGCTGCGGCGGTACATTTCATGGGCACTGACAGACGCGGGCCTCGACCAGTGCGGGCCGCTTGCGGCAATGCCAAACATCGCGGCCAAGCGGTTCCTAGTGGCCGGCAACGACAAGCGCAGCAAGAAGAAGCCTCTTGCCCGGCGGGTGCAGGAGTACTTTGGCGACTGGGTGGCGCGGTACCGCAGCTACTACGCGACACTGCCTGACTACGAGGTGGAGGGTAGCAATGGCACAGAAATGCGGCGACTGCGGCCACCACGGCTGTTGTACGGGTTTGCGATTGTGCAGCACGCTGTGATGCTGCTGGTTGTGGATGCAGCGTCGCCGGACAACAGCGGCTACGATAAGATCACTGTGCAGACGCCGGAGGGATTGGTGCGGAAGAAGAGACGGCGGCAGCCCAGCCCGCGATGCTTGGCCGAGTTCAACCTGTCGCTGGGTGACCGATGGCTGGATGCAAGCCTCAACGTGGCGATCCCAGTGCACGTGGCGCGGGATGCGCAGATGCGGTGCAAGAAGGGACTTGTGCTGCCGTCGACGCGGGTCGATGCTGTGGACGATGATGCTTAGGTTTTGTTTATGCTTTGTTTGCATACTTATGTTTATGTTGCTTTACTTGACGGATTCATGTTTCTTTAGTTGTTATGTGCCATTATATGGCGAGGATGTTATACCCTTACGGAATGCACGAACACGTTATGTTGTTATCCAATCTTTTCAAGTGCGATTTGAGATTATCAACTATGTACTGTTTACTAACAATCCACCTTCGTCTTCACTGAGAAACCTCCATTGAGAGAACTACTCCTCCTGAGGAATCTTGGGGATGCGGATGGCCAGCTGCTCGGGGACGTAGTCGTAAGCAGCAGCCAGGCCCAGCAGGCCGGTATTCTGGTGGTGCTTGACGGGGCGCGACAGGTTGCCGGGCAGGCCGCCGGCGATGAAGTTGTGGGGGAAGCCCAGCTCGAAGGGCACAGCGGCCTCGATCTCGGCAATGTCCTCGGGGGTCAGCTCCAGCGACAGGGCCTCGATGTTGCCGCGCAGCTGCTCGACGTTGCGGCCGCCGACAATGGGGAAGACGTAGGGCGTCTTCTGCATGACGTAGGCGAGCGCGACGGACGTGATGATGGTGCCCTTGGCAGTGGCAATCTTCTCGAGCACGCGCGACACGGCGATCTGCTCGGGCGTGGCCGGGGCCTGGCGGCCCTCCTTGTTCTCCATCTGCTTCTTGCGCTGCTCCTCGGTCTTGAAGGTGCCGCCGCCGAGCGCGCCCCAGGGCGCCAGGGCCATGCCCTCGTCGCGGGCCATGGGGATGATGTCGCGCTCAAAGTCGCGCGACGCGGCCGACCAGCGGCCCTGGTAGACGGAGAACTGGCGCAGGCCGTGGTTGCGGGCGTACTCGTTGGCCTTGGCGGCGACCCAGGCGGGGGCGTCGGAGATGCCGAGGTAGAGAACCTTGCCGGCGGCGACGAGCTGGTTGAGCGACTGCATGAGCTCGGGGATGCTGGTCGAGTACTCCCACCAGTGGACGTACAGCAGGTCAATGTAGTCGGTCTGCAGCTTCTTGAGCGAGGCGTTGACGGAGACGACGAGGCTCTTGGTGGAGTTGCCGGTGGTGTTGGCCATGATGCCGTCGTGGCCTCCGCGGTAGTGGGTGGTGTACTTGGTGGCGATGACCATCTCGTCGCGGACGCCGCGCTTCTTCATCCAGTCGCCGATCCAGGTCTCGGACTCCTCGGCCTGGTAGTTGTTGGCGGTGTCGATAAAGTTGCCGCCCTGCTCGTAGAAGAAGTCGAGCATCTCCTCGACGGTCTCCTTGTTGCAGGCGCCCATAAAGTCCTTCCAGGCGTCGCCAAAGTTCATGGAGCCGAGGCACAGGGGACTGACGCGGACGGCGGCGGAGGGGGACAGCAGGCGGTAGCGGCCGAGGTTGGACTTGGGGGGCAGGGCATTGCCGAAGATGGGGTGAGGCTTGGGAGGCATGTTGGTGGTTGTTGTTGGTTGTGAGGATGTTATAAAGTGGTGTTGTCAAGTGGTGATGCGAAGTGGTGATGTCGATGAGGATGAGAGAACAGAACCGAAAAGAAAGAGACGAGGAGGAGCTGCCTTATATACTCGAGAACAGACTGTTTAAGAAGGAACACTTTACACAACCAACAGCTACAACAGGCAGTCGGAGTTGGATAGCTCCACGCCACACCACTGACGAGGGGACATCAATGCACCCGGTGGGATAGCTATGATAATCATTAAATTATTGATAAATTATTGATAAAATAGGTCTCATACAAAGCGAGTCGGCAGCACTACGTAGTGTAAGTCAATACAATAGCCGGGCAACCCCACCTCTCCTTCTGTTCTGGGCCGTCGTCGTCAAATGGAGAAAGTGGGCTCTCCTCATCGGCTTCATAGATGGGCCAAGGCCGCCGGGATGTTCGTCCAGCCCGATTGTGTGTGCAGAGGTGTGTGTATATTGATGTGTGTGTTTTGTTTGATGTTAGAAAATAGCAGACACAAAAGGTCAAAGATGTGTTTTGCTGTTCTATGCTCTGGTGGTGTCGTTGCTCAATCTGATGATGCTCCTTCCGTTTTGGTCGACAACATGATGCAAGGTAGATGACATAATCAGACGAACGAAAGTCATGAGATGGACGACACAGATATCATGAACATCACCAAGTATTAGCAATACTGATGTCATGATCTTTGCAAGCCATGCACACATAGACACAATTAGTCAGTCGGACGCACTGCTATCTCCTGCTGTGGGAGCTATGCTGACGCCAGCCCGCCATATATTAAATGCGAAAATGGACTTAGGAGCCAAATCGTGTTCGCTTTGTTTTATTATTCAGCAATAATAAAGAAAGAGATACATGAGATACAAGAGAAAGAGCTGCAAACCCGGTCGTCCACAATCACGGCGGACGGTCTTGACTGCGTTGCACACGCCGTTGTACTGAGTATCACCTTGCAGCGACACCAGCACAAGTGGGTCCTCTGTCAGAAGCTTAAATCCGCCTAGAACTAGTCAATCATCACTCGAACCATCACTCAATTCAAAAAATTACATAATCCTCGAGGCTGCAGCTCCTGCACCTGCGCGGCCATAAGTTCTAAAATCCGCGTTCATCGCCATCGTGCATATCTAGCGTGATACCCCAAGAACGGGAAACAGGAGAAAAGGGAGATAAATGTAAATTGTCAGAGTCAATGGCAGGGGAGTGAAAGGTACATTCGATTTTGTTTCTAAGTCGAGTTGTCGTTGAAGTTTTTGTTTGCTGTCGTTGGTGTTGTCGTTGGTTGAACATGGCACGGTAGCTTATGTAAGCCGTGACAATATGAGAACATGATATAAAATCAAAGAAAAACAACAGACGAAACAAAGAGTAACAAGAGGCTCAAACACGCCGATCACCAATCCCAAGCCGATGCAGAAAACAAAATATTGCTCAACAATGTCGGACATGCACGTTGTCTCTCGACCGTCTTCTTCTACTTGCAGTGGAGCTCGTTTAGCTGACGAGACCGAGTCTCATAGCTGATAGCTCTTTGCAATGGGCGGTTGTGCCGCCGTATGGGCAGCTACTAAGGACCCAGTTATTCACACAAGTATCGAGACCCGCCTCGCGCTTTTCTCGGCCGCCTTGAGACACGACACAGCGGACACGGCCAGACATCGTCGACGAGAGCGGACGTTTCGGGGGAACTGTAGAAGTTGTCCATAAGAAAATCAACATCAAAAATCAATAGATGTACAGTATGTAACGTATGCGTCGTCGGCGTATGCTAGGAAATGACGTGAGTGCGGATACATCAGGGCCAAAAATGCAATGACAAAGATGATAATCTAACGACACGACGAGGACAACGAGGTGGCGGGATGGCATGCAATGACACGAAAATGAAAATAAAATGATCAATACAATAACGTAACCAAACAGCAATGCAGCCTATCTACTCCATCCCAGACAAAAAGAAAAGTACAAAAATAACAAAATATGCATGCCTCCGCGTGCCCCTTGTTTTCGATTTCCATTATACATACACCCACTAGCATGTCCACACGCCAATGCGGCCGTCGCGCCGGCCCTCCACCATGTAGCCGTCCCGTATCCGCACATGCTCGACCACCGCCGGCGCCTTGTGTCCGTCCTCCGCCGCCGTAATGCCAGCGCCGCAGTCCCACTGCCGGCCCTCCACCTTGTCGTACACCTTGACCACGTCCTCGCCCGCCGCGCTCACAATCCGCCGCGCGTCAAACATCATGCCCGTCACGCCGTTGTCGTATGCGTATGCGTCCGAGATCGAGCCCGTCCGCAGGTCCCAGATCCGGATGCTGCGGTCCGTGCTGCCCGTCACAATGTGCATGTCGTCAAACTGCAGGCACGTCACCGCCCCCGTGTGGCCCACCAGGCTGCGGTGCACCTGTCCGCTGCGCAGGTCCCACAGCCGCACCATGCCGTCTGCTGTGCCGCACGCCAGCGCAGACTCAAACACCTGCAGCGCGCCCACAAAGTCCGCCGCCTCCGTCTGCGCCCGCGACGTCTGCCGCCACGTGCCCTCGGCCGTGTTGATGTTGATGCTCGCCGACGCCTGTGCCGACGCCCACATCACGTCCAGCGTCTGCACGCACCGCCCCTTCTCCAAGTCCCACTGCCGCATCGTCTTGTCCGACGATCCAGACACCAGCACGTCGCCCCGGAAGTGCAGCGCCGTGATCTCGCCCATGTGTGCCGACAGCGTAATCAGCGGGCAGTCCACCATGCTGTCTGCCGGCGGCTCCACCGGCTCATCGTCGGGGTTCTCAAACGCAATTCCGCCGTCGTCGTCGTCCTCCACCGCTGCAGTGTTCACCTGTCCAAACTGGCTGCCGTGCGGGTCGTACCGCGACCGGCTCAGGTCCCACAGCCGCACCGTTGCGTCTGCCGAGCCCGTTGCCAGGATGTTGTCCTCTACCTGCAGTGTGCGCACCGATGCCGTGTGGCCCTCGAGCAGGCCAATGCAACGACCTGCGTTAAGGTCCCACACGCGCACTGTGTCGTCCATGCCCGCCGAAACCAGCGTGCCAAACGGCGCGTCAAAGTCGATCGCCGTGATTGCGTCCTGGTGTGCGCGCAGCTCGCGGATGCTGGTGCCGGGGTGGAAGTGCTCGTGCAGGATTGGCATTGACTTCTTGCGCATGGCCCGTGGTGCGCCGCTGCGTCTGCTTGTTGATGACCGTGCCGACGGGCTGCTGGGCGGGATCTTTTCGTAGATGGACTGCGACATGAAGCCGGATGCGTCGCCGTTGGTTGTGTTGAGCTCGTCGTCCTCGTTGCCCAGCAGCAGGTCGACGTCCGACTTGGTTGGTGTCTCGACGGCCACCGACTCGGCCTCGTCCGACAACTCCTGTGCAATGTCTATCCGGCCTTCCAGGTCGACAACTGTTTGTTAGCTTAGTTCTTAAAAATGACGAGAAAAGAACGTACTGTCGTGCTCCAGCATGGACTCGTCCTGCTCGAGGGTCGCCAGCCGGTCCAGCAGGATCCGCCGCATGCCGGCCAGGTTCGACAGCTTGATATCGATCTCCCGGATCTCGCTGCTCGCCATGTTCTTGCGGATCCCCAGCATCTCAAACTGGTGCAGCATCGCCGCCTTGTCTCGCCGCATCTTGTGCAGCGTCTGCGGGTCGCCCGGCTCCGACGGCTTGTCGTCCAGCATCTTGCGGCCTCGTGACGCCCGCCGCCGGTGATGGTGCCCGTGGCGCCCGTTCTGCTTCAACACCTTCTTGCCCTCCTCTGTCATCTCGGGGAACGTCGCCTGGAAGCCCTGGAACAGCGAATACGCATTCTCGTCTTCGGGGATGTTCTTGAGCATCTCCTCAGGCACGTACGACAGCGCGCGGTGGCGGATTTCGTTGGCCGAGAGGCGCGAGCGCACCATGTCGGTGGGTGTTGTGCGGGCGAGCGCGAGCACGCTGCGCTGGACGGTGGGTTTGCGCAGGTGGCGGTGGACTTCGGTGAGGGCGCTTTTGTAGTGGACGTTGCTTGCCGGGTCGCCGGGGCCCATGAGGTGTGTTGCTGTGCTCGTCACCTTGCGGCCAAACGCCTCGATGCCGGCCGTCTGTTTGTTAGTTGTTAGCCGTTGTCGTTTGTGCCGGAGATAAAAGACCTACCGAGATGATGGACGTGTCCTCGTCGCCGAGGTCGTCGTGAAAGTCGTGGCTGTCGTCGTGGGCCATGGCGGCGGTTTCGTCAAGAGGGTGACCTGTGACGTAGTCGCGTGTATCTCGATATCCCCGCGCGTCCTCCGTGGCGAGTGTGCCGCGCGATCCGATTTTCGAGCTGAATTCGAGCTGAACAACGAGCTGAGCGCTGCTGTTCGTCGTCGCCGCAGTGTACGCTATGCGGCTCGTGGCGGATGTGCAATGGCCGGATATTTGCCAGAGTGTTGTTTTTCTGTGTTTTTTTCTCGCGTGTGGATCCGGGCCGAAACGTGTATCTCACGCAGTGGTCTATCTCCAAGTACTTTTGGAGTGATCTCTGAGAAGAATTGCCGGATGTCGAAAGGCGGGTATATGTCGAGCCGGCGTGGTGTTGGCGGGCTTCACGATCTGGAAGAGTCGGAAGAAGAGTGGGAGTTGAGTGTAGGTGAAGGCTTGCAGGCGTAGGTGTACGGAGTGCATATGGAGTAATACGGCGTACGGTGCCTGTCTATCTTGTGGAGGGTGGACAGTGGAAGGTGGAAGGTGCAGGAAAGAGTGGGTATTGGAACCGAGGAAGAATAGGAAGGAACGGGAATAGCTTATGCACAGAAGAAAGAAAGAGCTATGCGGCACCTTCCTAGACAAACAATTTGCAAGGGAGATTGATTGCATGCATGGAATGAAACAGGAAGGAAGCAGACAAACACAAATCAAGAAGGAAGGAGAGAAATGACAGTTGACAGATCTGGCAAGAATGAGTGTTCCTGCCGTCTACATTTTACTTTCTAGATGCATGCATCGCTCTTTCCTAAATTGTGATTTGCTTGGAAACCAGGTCATTCATGCCTGTGACAGCACACCCAGAGATAGGGGGGCAGCTGCCAGCTCCAGCTGACCCAGGCACACACACACCACTGTATTCTGTATTATGGGGGGATTTACTGGTAACGCGTCGGGTGAGCAAGGGCTGCTGATTGGCTGCCGCGCAAGATTACATAACAAGGGAGGCTTATCGTGATAAGATAATATAGGGAATATGATAAGATAAGAGTTTTTGCTATTGTTCTCAGACGTCACTGACGGCCAGCGACCCCTTTCCAGGGCAGCTGCACTAACTGCCGGTAGTTTTAGGTGCAATTGGCAAATGAGAGCGCTAGAACTGGAGACAATAGCAGATAATAGCTCTCCGGCTGCGGACGCATAGGTCAATTGACTTGGTTCTCCGCCTTTGTAAATATTCGTTAATCGGTGTCATTGATTGAATTTTGGCCCATCTGAGTCAGAAGGAAGGAGCTGAAGCTGAAGCAGTAGCCAGCAGCATCAACCTCACCGGTTGCAAAATTTGTGAGTCTTGCGAATGTGATGAGATATATATTCAAACTCTATTCTAACTCTACAGAATTAATTCACAAAGACATGGACACTTCGATGAGTCTCTCGGATCCCTCGCAGGCGCTGGATCTCATGCGCATCCGCGAGCAGCTGATGTAAGTCAGGTCGACGACGAGGTTGACGATAGTTGGATGACATGAGATCGACGATACAGCTTGCGGGCATATACTCACAAAACAGCCGCCTCGAAGATACAATCACGTTCCACCTCATTGAGCGCGCCCAGTTCCCCCTCAACAAGAGCGTCTACGAGCCCGGCGCCGTGCAGATCCGCGATGGCTCGCTGCTGAACCTGCTCGGCCTCGGCCAGGCTCCAAAGTACTCGTTCATGGACTGGTACCTGCGCCAGCAAGAGGCGCTGCAGTCGCGCATCCGCCGCTTCGAGTCGCCCGACGAGAACCCCTTCTTCCCCGACGCCGTGCTGCCGCCCATCCTCAAGCCGCTCGACTACCCCGAGATCCTGCACCCCAACGACGTCGTCGTCAACGACCGCATCAAGGACTACTATGTCAACACGCTGCTGCCCGCCGTGTGCGCCGACTACGGCCACGGCGACCGCGGCGAGACGCAGGAAAACTACGGCTCGTCGGCGACGTGCGACATTGCCGTGCTGCAGGCGCTGTCGCGGCGCATCCACTTTGGCAAGTTTGTGGCCGAGTCCAAGTTCCGCTCCGAGACGGACAAGTTCACGGCGCTGATCCACGCGAGCGACCGCGACGGCCTGGGCGAGGCGATTGTGAACAAGAAGGTGGAGCTGATGATCCTGGAGCGCATGCGGCGCAAGGTCGAGACGTTTGGCCAGGAGGTGTCTGTGTCGGCGACCGCAGACAGCAAACCAACGGCGGTCAAGCTCAACGCCGACGCCGTCGTCAAGCTGTACGAGGACTTTGTGATCCCCGTGACCAAGGACGTCGAGGTCGAGTACCTGATGCAGCGGCTGGAGACGCCCGCGGCGGCGCCATGGTACGCCGGTCTGCGGAAATCCGTGGCGGCCGTGACGGCGGCGGACGTGCTCACATGGGGCCTGGCCATTGGCGGCGCGGCAGCTCTGCTTGCCTCGAACGCGCAGCGGTGGCGCAAGTAGATGTAATTGGGATGCGACGGCGACATACGACGATACGATAGAGCGAGCGACAAAAGGTTTATAGATGAATACGATTTATTATGTCATGTTGAGTGAAAGTTTTAAAATGTCATTACGCCGTCCTATCTATTGCTTTTGATTCTTTTGTTTTTCTCAAGACACACCTACTGCGAGGTGACGTACTCGGAAATGGCCTTGACGGCACCCGGCAGCTTGCCCGCCTCGACCAGCATCAGCAGGCCCTGCGACTGCACGCCCAGGTCCTGGAACGCGCGCTTGCTGTCGGCAATGCTCTCGTCGATCTTGGTGTACGGGAACGTGCCCGACGCCGCGGCGTGCTTGCGCATGACCTCGTCCTCGGGGTGGAAGTAGAAGAAGGTGTCTGCACTTGAAGCAGTAGTCTTGGCCTTTTTCTTCTTGCCCTCCTCCTCGACGACCATGTCCATCAGGTCCGACTGCACCTCGCGGTACGTCTTGGACAGGATCAGGTAGTGCGTGAACGCGTACGGCTCGCCGTCCTCGACGGCGGCCTCGACCTCGTCGATCAGCATCGAGTACAGCGGCGGCGCGATCTCGGCGGGCATGTTGATGAGGCGCTCGGACAGGATCAGGCCGATGTGGGCGTCGCCGGCGCCGGCCTGCTGCTGCTCGAGCAGGGGCACCAGGGCGGCGAGCTTGTCGCTGGTGGCGGCCTTGTCGGCGAGGTACTTGGTGAGGGTGGCGACGGCCGGGACGGCGCGCTGCTCGCGCAGGCTGAGGGCGGTCAGCAGGGCGTAGGCGTCGTTGGCCTTGCCGTCGACCTTGACGGTCGAGCCGATGGTGGACTGGCCGAGGATGGCTTCCGCGAGGCCGGACATGTCGAACAGGGTGTTGTCGATGTCGAGCAGCTGGCGCAGCAGGGTCTTTGTGCCGTGGAAGTCGATCTCGGGGTCAAAGTTGAACCACTCAAACTCGACGTTGACGACGTCAAAGTCCTGTTCTATTAGATTGTGCTCTCGTCACTTCATCTTCATCTTCATCTCATCCAAAAATCTCATCTCAAAGATCTTCTATCTCATCTTAAACATACCTCCTCATCCGACGAGTCCATGTTCTGGTCCTCGTGCGCCTCGGCCTTGGCCGCCTCTCTTGACCGTTTCTTTCCCATTGTGTGACTGTGTGTGTATTGACGTGAATATGAGTGTCAGTGTCGTCGTGATATCTCATCAGATGCAGAAGCAGAAATTTATGACGTCGCCGTGATTGGCCCACTTTTATTCGACTTTCTAGCGGGTAGGGGTACATCCAACTGCACCAAAGGCACACTAAGACAGAAGTACCTTTTATCCCACGTTATCACCATCGCTGGCGACTCGACGACGGTCCTTGTACTCGGTGACGGTACAAATTTCAAAAAAAACTTCATGGATATAGAAAATTGAATAGTTGGAATATCAAAGAAATTATGCACAGCTCCCGTAATTGCCAATCTTCACGAGTTGACACGCTCTTCAATACTGGCTGTGCTGACATAAGCAGTGCATGTCTGCTAATTTTCTAGTTATTTCTACTATTATTTTTAATCCTCCATGGTTCTCACTGCAACCACTTGGCAGCCCCTGTGTTAGAGGTGAGCCGCAGAGCACGCTGCAGCGCTCCCCGCTGTCCGAGCTGAGCGTCGCACTGTAGCTCCAGCTGTCTACTCACTACTCCTGCACTCACAGGTGAGACTGCTTGCGGTCTGCTCTTAGCGACAGCTTGTCCTCCCAAGTCACTTTTCCTTGGAACACAGTGGGGAAGGTACTTGCCGCACTTGTCTGTGGTATTACGTACCGGCCCACACGGGGCGCTGCTTGCGCTCTGTAGAGAGTACCCACCCGCCCTCAGCGAGCTCTTTCCCTTTCTCGCTGCCTGCTTTCGTTTCTGCATCCCTCAGCTCTCTTCTCAGTAATACCTCTCTCCTTCAAACCACGTACTCTATTTTGACCGCATCGCATCACCATCAGATCTCGACTTTCTCTTGTCCACCCTTTCGAATCCCTCTACAAAGCGCATCATCCAACCGCAGCAATGGATTTCTCCGACATCTTGTAAGCTTCCGCTCGAGCTCGAGCTTGCGCCGGCGACCTCTCCATCTCGCGATGCTTCATCTCCAGCTTCAAGCTTGGATCGCGTCGCGCAAGCTCTTCTCAACTGAGCTCCGGCTCAGTTTCTTCTATTCTCTGAACATCTGCTAACTCTACAGCCGCATCGTCAACCTGGGCGTTGGTGTTGTCATGGTCCTGGGTGGTATTTCCCAGTTCTTCCCCATCAGCTTGTATGTCCTCCTCCTTTGCGTTGCCGATACATTCAACTAACCTCTAGCCAATCCGTCGTCATCGGTTCATACGTCATTCTCTTTGGTCTCGGTATGTCTTCTTCCAACTCAACCTCATCACGATCTCCACTAACAAACAGCCACCGCCCTCCTCGAGTTCCAGATCCCGCCGCAGGTCGCGCGCTACGGCTCGTTCCTCTTCTCGCTCGTCGGCCGCGGCGTCTTCTACATCTTTGTCGGCTCCATCCTGCTGCACGACCACGTGCTGCGCATCATTGCGGGCTCCATTGTCGGCCTCGTCGGTGTCGGCTACGTTGTGCTCGAGTTTGTGCCGTCGATTGAGCCGCCTGCCAACATGCGCGAGGCCGATGCCGGCTGGGGTGCCGAGGAGGTCTAAATGCGGCTAGAGATCAAGAGCCGGGCAGTCTGCTTTGAATAGTGCCAGTGGTGCTCAGATAGACTGCAAGCTCAAGCTACGAAAGTGGCCAGCCAGACCTGAGGCTGGTCTTGTTTTGTTAGAAGGACACAAAGGGCTCAGCACAAGTGTATATTGCATATATAGCCATGGGATTGCATGGTTGCATGGTTGCATGGTTGCATGGTTGCATGGTTGCATGGGACGTCTAGACACCATGGACGTTCAGATGTTATGGATTATGGGAGATGACCCTCGAGGCATCCGTTTTGTTCACACAGCAGTGTGTTGTATCAGTGTCATCAGTCACTAGAAGAAATTGAGTTTTGGTTACTTGTATGTGTTTGCTCCGATGCCATGGTCGTGGTCCTGGCCTATATTATGCTTGTTATTATGATCTAATTCCAAGAATAAATAAGCTTATTTGTACTTGGAACATTTTGATTTAATAATTGAATTTATTCGGGATTTATTCGAATTTATTTCACATAAAACAAGAATTTTGATAGGTGCGATTATATCGCCAGTAAAAACAAGATGTCACATCATCACATCATTAACAAATTAGATATAATAATAGTATTGACAGTCATACTCGACTGGTCCGTCCAAACACTCCGGTTTTTCAGTTGTAAGCAAACACAAGGATAGATAAATAATCGCGTACTCCTTCAGCCTTTTCGTTGTCGCAGGTGACTGCATCATGGACATGAGAACATTGTAACATGAAAGAAACATGAAGAAAACATGAACGTATAAAAGAGAGAGGTATAAGTCCCGGGGGCGCCAAACAAGCCAATGTCCAACAGAGGCATACAAAACGAAAAAAAAGAAAGTCCAATAACCCCGTGCCCAAGTCGTCCATCATCAAGACAAAAAAGAAAGACAAAAAAGAAAGACAAAAAAGAAAGACAAAAAAGAAAGACAAAAAAAGACAAAACAAAAGGGGTCCGATAACTCCAGGCATGTGGGATCCAGCGATGTTGTATCGACTGAATGTGAGATATAATAAAAAAAGAAAAAGTCGTTTTGGTCATGGCTGAGCATTGGTTTCCTACTCAAACTCGGCCAGCTCGCGCTCCTTTTCGGCCAGCATCTGGCGCATGCGCTCGGCCTCGCGCTGCAGCGCGGCCCGCTTCTCCTGGCGCATGCCACTGCCTTCTGCGGCATTGGCAGTATTGCCAGGATTGCCAGGATTGCTAGGATTGCCGGTATTGCCCTGGGCTGGGCCACCGCCAATGCCAGGGTACGGACCGGCCATGCTGCCGAGGGAGTCGTCGTCGCCGTACGATGGCGCGTTGAGGAGTGACTTGATCGACGACATACGCTTGGCCATGCTCTCGTGGCTCATCGAGTTGGTGCTGGCGTTGGCAGTAGAGTTGGCATTGGCACTGGCATTCGTGTTCGCGTTCGTGTTGCCGGCACCGTTCGAGCTGCCATACATGGGCTTGTCGCCGTGCGCGCTGTGCGATGACTGCGGGGGCTGGCCGCTGTGGTCGTTTTCGCTCGACGAGAAGGATCTCTTGCGCGACGGCGAGAGGAACGACGCAGGCGACATTGACGTCCGGCGCTCCACGGAGGCATGGATGCTAGGCAGGGCCGCCAGAGGAGGCAGCCGGTTGTCGTCGCTGAACGAGTTGGACATGTCCATGCGCTGGTGCTGATGCTGGTGCTGGTGGTGTTGCTGGTGATGGTGCTGGTTCGACGAGTGCGAAGAGTGCGACTGGTGCGATTGGTGAGATTGATGCGACTGGTGCGATTGATGCGACTGGTGCGAAGTGTGGTACTGCGTCAGATCCGTAGCGCCCGCCATTCTGGGAGACACCTGCTGCTGCTGCTGGTTCTGGCGCAGCGCGGCTTCGGGAACAAGCGAAAGGGCGTGGTCTGCGCGTCTGCGAAGGCCCAGGTTGACCGATCCATCCGAGTTGACGGTGCCGCGCTCCATGTCCATGTCGACGTCCATGGGCTCGGGCGCCGACTGCGAGGACTGTTCTGCGAGTGTCGCTGGTGCTGCAGGCGGAGGCGACACCTGCTCGCCCGATGACGAGTAGTCGTCGCCCTGCGCGTCCTGGGCCGTCGGAATCACCCGCTTTCTGCGCTTGATGACCGACTTCTTCATGAATGTCGGCCGGTGCACGCCGTGCAGCTTATAGTACAGACCGCATGCGTTGCAGATGGTGCGGCCGTTTTCGTCCCTTCTCCACAGCGGCGTGATAGTCGTGCTGCAGTTCTGGCACGCGATAATCACGGTCGACACCTGGCTCTGCAGGTTCGTCATGTCGATGGGCGCGGCTGCGTCGTTGGCTGCCGACGCTTCTGTCGATGCCGAGGGCGATCCAGCCCGGGCTGCGGACGAGCCACAGCCCGTGTGCTCGTGCGGCACAGAGCCCTGAACGACGCTGATATTTGCCGTCTTGGACATCCGATTGTTGTAAGCGGGGCATCCACTGCAGCCCTCTGCACCGCCCGTGCCGTTGCAGTGGCCACCGCCGGGGCATGTGCCGGTCGTCGACTGGTCCGCGGCAACGTACGTGGCACCGGGTGTCGCCGACAGCAGTTGTGATGCGCTCTGAGGCGAGCTTGGGCCGGCGTCTGCATTCTTTCTAGAGCGTGCATTGGCGCTGCTGCCAGGCACAGTCGAAGTCGGAGGCCGTTTTAGGTAGCTCGGGCGGGCTGTATTCCGCGCTTTTTGGTAGAGGCCACAGGCGTTGCAGATGATGGCGCCTTGCGGTGACCGCCGCCAAAGTGGTGTCCGAGTAATACCGCAATTGCTGATAGTGTTAGTTTGAGTCAACCGAGTTATAGTCCAAGTCCGAAATTCAGTCCGAACACTCTGGACTATACCACAAGAAAAAAGACCGCAATAGTTACAAAACATACCTGCAGACTTGGCCACTCAGGCCTTGGACAACACTAGAGCCCGCATCGGACTGGGCATCCGTGTCTTGCTGAGACGACGTCGGCCGCGCAGACGATGCGATCTCGGCAGCCGCAGGTGCCGGGCTGAGCGATTGTGAGAGTGCGGCGGGGGATTTTGAGTTTCGTGGACGGGTGTTGCCGTTGCTGCTGGAAGTGGTGGCGAGAGTGCTCTCCTGAAAGGCACCGGGCGAGCGTGCGACAGACGAGCGGTTGCTGCCGCCGCTCTCTTCTGGTGGCGGGGATCGTGTGCGCATCTGCGACTGGGATTCATTTTTTGTGACCACTGGCCGGGTTGGGAGCGCGGAGCGCATGTCGTCGGAAGTGGGCGAGGCGGAGGAGGAAGACGAAGATGCCGAAGATGACGAAGAGGGAGAGAACGCAAAGTCGGCCGCGGTGGCGGTCGAGGACGACGCTGAGTGAGTTGCCGCTGCGGCTTTGGCTTTGGAGTGGCCGTTGGATTTGAATCCCTTGAGACCCTGGCGAAACGCTTCGAGGCCGTTGATGTCGGGCTGCTTCGCCTGCGTCTGTTTCCGCTGGTCGTGTTTGTGATTATATGCTGGATAGTCCTGGAGTCTATCGAGTTGTGCCACTGAGGATGTCTTCAAGACGTCGCCCAGGGCCATCGCCGAAAACCTAGGGTGCGGGATAGACGGAGAAGAGGTGTTGATCACGGTGAGCGGCTGATACCACGCTGTTGATAGACAGACTATATCGATGTGTCTGTGCGAGTTTGTGCAAGTCAAGGCAGCCAAGAATCTAGTCGAGTCGAAACCGGTACGGTGTGATGTGGTAGCGATTCGGAGGTGTGCGTGCGAGAAGAGAGTGGGAGATGCAGAAGAATATGGCAAAATCAGATTTCAGCATATACTTGTAGATGGGGGTCTAGAGCCAAGTGGGAGGGAAGAGTAGGGTCGCAGGAAGGCGTGGACACGGGCCAACTAGACGTCAGGTGCGTGAGTGGCGGAGTGTGTATAGTACCGAGTATAGTCGCCGGTGATGATTACTCAGGCACGAGTTCTGATGAGAGGCCAAAGATTGATAGTGGTTGATAGAGTGTTCGTGCCGAGACAAGACAGTAGAGTAGACTGATACAGCGAGATAGACCGTTATAGAGCCGTTATAGTCGACAGGGTTGTCGTGGGTGGTTCGATCTAGATTCGAGGCGCGGGGGTCGAGGGTGGACAGGCGTCGGATCAGAGTGCGACGGAGTGCAGTGCAGTGGTAGTAGCAGTAGCAGTGACAGATGTTGATGGCTGTGTGGTATGGCGTTTAGAGTTGTAGACGTCTGAGCAGAGAGTGTCTAAAGTGACGAACAATGAGACAAAGAGACGACGAGGCGAAGAGAGTAGACGACGAGAGTAGATGACGAGAGAAGCGACGAGAAGACCGACAGTCAGCAGACGATAGACTGCTGCAGGCACACTGGTGGCGTTGGTGCAGTGTAGGCCAGTTGTGTAGTCGTTGTTGTGTGTCGTCGCCGGGAGAAAAGAAGAGGAGGGGGTGAAGAGGTGGTAGGTGGTAGGTGGTAGGAGATGTGATGAGAGGTGGTAGAAAAAGGTGGAGGTCACCAGATGGTGTGGTGAGAATGACGGCGGTCGAGAAAGGCAAGAGGCAAGGCAAGGCAGGAGCGACAGAGACGGAGACGGAGAGATCCAGAAGCCAGACCAGACAGAGCCCAGAGGCATGGGTGGTTGACGTTTAGCGGTCGGTGGTGTATCTGCAGAAAGAGGAAAGAGGAAGGGGGCCCCACTGGGGAGACTCCTCTTTGCTTGTACAAGAACTAATTAGTGCAGCGTGCAGTGCAGTGAGATGATGTATCGTGCCTTGTTATTGTAAGCAGGACGTTTGTACTGGCTAGTCGGAGTTTGGTAGGGCTCCTCTTAAGAGGCTAGCCCAAGGGGGCACTGTAATTGGAAGGAACTGACCGAAGAGATGGGAATTACAAAGACTAGGAAAGAGCGATGGCGGTGATAGCATAGAGGCAGCAGACCGCCAAGAAGGAAGGCGCCAGCCAAGAACTACGGAACAGAGCCCTAGGACTCTGAGTTGTTACGGCAGGAGCGATGCAGGGGACGGAGGAAGCTGAACGCAACAGGAAGGGGGCCATGCGAAAAAGGAAAGAGCAGGCAAGGAGGCGTTGGTGATATTAGGGTTATCGGATAATAATACAGACTACTTGTACAGACAGAGTTTGAAGAAGGAACGCTGCAGAGAGTTATCTGATCAGGAGTGATCAGGTCGGATCAGGAAGGGCCGACTGTGCCTGATGGGGGGTGACTGCCTGTTTACGTTTAGACTCTAGGGATCGACGGTGTCGGCAGTCAAAGACAGCGCAGCAGCTGCAAAGTCGGTGCCTTGGCGGCCGGCTTTGTACTCTGTGTCTTCTGTATCTTATGCTCGTATTTGACGTATCTACAGAGTGTCGGAGCCTTCCCCTGTCCCCTCCATCAGGTGGTGGTTGCCATTATTGCCATTTTCTACTTTCTTGACAAGCGAACCAGCTGGCCGGCATCTGTTGAGATCTGGAGTCGGTCTTGCCTCTTGCCTATTTCTTGAGTTTTGCTCATTCTTCACCTTCGCTCCTGCCCTTTTCTTTCGCTGTCTCTGCGCTGATTACTCTGATTATCTAGCAATGAACCAATTCGCTCGTGCTCCGCAGTCGCCGGATCAGCCAATGAGAGTGCGTACAAATGTAATCGAATCTGCTAAAGATGCCAATGCTAGCGATGCTAAAGATGCTAAATGCGACGGCCCCGTTTACTTTTTCCCAGTGCACTGCCCGCTGTCTTTGTTGAGATGGGGCGCCTCGGCCCCTATTCTGCAAGTGCTGTACTGTACGAAGGAAGAAGGACGAAGCGGCATGGAGACTACAAAAAGATATGAAAGTACCTTTGTACCTTTACAAGTACCAGTACAGCGGTCCGTCGGAGATAGCACCCAATTGACTAGGCGCGCTTGCCATAAAGAGTACCTGTACACTCTCGCTATCTCCCGAAATCTGCGCATTCGATCTCACTATCTCATCAGTGCCCCTATTCCCGGATCTTTTGTACAGAGTACCGCTCTCGTTTTTCACGAGTTTTCGCAGGGATTATTACGACTGTTACATAACCACGCGGTGTGGTAGCTATTGCTATTGACTGCCGAGACCCGGATTTTGTAAGATACAGAGCTCGAGGCAGTACGCGGCGCTGCGCAATGTCAGTGGAATAACGAGTACTCTGTGAGATACTTCTTCATATTGAATATTCAGATACACGGTGAGTACATCTTCGTAAGGTACACTACACTAGCAAGCGAGAGTCGATAGCGTGCTTTACTCCGTAGTCTGCAGGGTGGTATCGCAGTGGTCTGCAATTATCGTATTGCTCCGTATTCCGTGCTATTGATTGCTTGTTTTAATAGTGCGAAAGATACGATGCTAGAACAGAGTACTGGGATACTTCATAGATGAAGCCGAGCCGAAAACGGCAAAGATTGAGCGACGTATTGATAGGATCGATGTCTCGAGGCGTAAAAAAGAGCACGGATCCGATGCTGACATTGCTGTGGACATGTATGAAGTAGACAATGGATAGATGCAAAGATAGTGGAATGGTACATGCTGGCGACGGAATACAGGCGACGGTATATGATCGGTGGGCGTCATCATACCTTTTTAAAAGAAGACGCCAAGCGTGCCAGGATATGATTCGCGTGATTCGCGGGGGCGGCTGGGAATGGCACGTCTTGTATCTTATGTAGGCAGACGACAGGATTGCCATTGGATGCTGATGGCTGCTATCTGATTGATAGTTGGGTGCGACAGTCCAGTGAGACACATCTAATCAGTAGTAGACAGTACAGAGTAGACAGACAGGCGTTGGATCAGGAGTCACCAGATAAAGTCAGAAGATCAGAACAGCTGACATCAGACATAGACATCAGCAGCATCAGACCGCATCAACATTAGCATCACCACCACCTATCGGATTGCCTCCACATGATGACAACGACAAGCCGTTGACTTCAGCTCGTCAACGACCGGCGGCAGATTCATCCGAGATCACCGAGCTCAACGGCGAGAGGCGAGGCCAACAGGCAACAGACGAGACAGACAAGGCAAAATACCAAGACTGTTGATACTGTCGTATATACGAGCAGGGCTAGAAGCGTGGAAGATGAGTAGAATATTCCACGTGTCCGTCGCTATGTGTCTCTACGAAGTATATTCCACATCACTCAATCTAATATCGCAGAAATATTGCAGAGAAAATATCGACAAATTAGGCTGCTTATGTAAAGATGTCTAGCTGCCGGAGTTAACGGTCTCGCATGTCAGGCACACTCGCTGTTAAGACTTCCTTCAGAGTCTGCATTATTCCACACTTTAAATCCCAATATATTCTAGTGCAGAATAGAAATCTACTTGAAAGACTGAGTAAATAGGTCGGCGGCCGGATTTTGTGTTCCGTCGGTGAGCTCGCTGTATCTCATTTCCGCACACAAAGACGTTGAAGGGAATGCCATCCAGATCTCTCGGTTTTCACCATGGCCAAAACGGGCAAGCGAGGCCCATACGATGTATCTTAGGTACTGAGTAGAAAGGAGAGAAATCGCACCCAATATGAAGCACCAAAGCCAAGACTAGCATACAGAGAACGACCCACTTATGCTGGGGTGGTTGTGGCAGCATTATAAGTGGAGCATGCAAAACCAAAGAACAGAGTACAACAGATGATACAGCAGCGTTTTCTCTTCTACTGATATTTCCATTCTACAAGTGACAAAAGAGAAAGAGAAAGAGTGGGAGCATACTCTGTACAAAGTAGAGACTGACAAAAGATAAATACAAAAAATAAACAAGAAGAGGGCTAATAACGTGAAACAGGCTCGCCTCGCCAAGAAGCACTTTGCGGACAAAGACGCCAAGCAATCCATGCAGTTTTGCTCACAGTGAGAGAAACTCTAATGTGAAAATGGCAGAAAGTAGCTAACGTGCTGTATTTGCCCCGTCTTGTGGCCAATGGGAATGCGTCCCTCGCTATGGCTGCCATGAACTGGTGCCAGATCACAGAGTCGGTAGCAAATATCTCCCAGTGCACGTTCCACCCTGCATAGAATTTATTCTGGAATATTTAGAATAATTTTGAATTATTTGAACATCATATTTGACCTCACGGAGCAGCTCGGTCTACGAGATCATGACAAGGTTGAGAGGTAGCTTTTGTGAGGGGATGCACCGAAAGAGTACTTGCTACCACACCGGTGGAAGCTCGTTGTAGAGGGGCAAAAATGGAAAATCAATAAAAAAGAAGAAAAAATGAATAAAAAAGAATAAAAAAAAGACAAATCTAAAACACACACAATCTACAGATGCAGAGATTATCGAATCCATCTTTTATCTCTTCATCTCGTCGTGCGCCGACCGGCCATTCACAGCCCGCCAATTGACAATCGACCGCCGTCTGAATGGCTCGCGATCGTGTCATGATCTTTGCCTCGCCATCTATTGGACAGCGAACAGGAGAACTATAAACTTAATCTTGTAATATAATATCATCGAAAATCGAAAATCGAAAACAAAACTCGCTCGTCGGCGTACATCTCGGCCGGTGTTTGCTGCCTCGGGACTTGATATTCAATACGGGGGCATCGTGAAGAGTTTTCATTCGGGCATTTGATTTTCGAATTTTCGAATTGCTGCAATTGAGGATCATGAAACGGACATTGCCCGACTCTGCGTGTCTGCGAACCGACGAGACGAGTCGATCATGTACGGTGTACGATGTACAGAAAGCTGGGCCAGATGGCGTCAGTTGATAAAGGCGACTTACTGGCTGGTCTAACGGCCAATCCGAAGCGAACGATTGTAATACGGCAGGATACAGTCTACATGACAGCAGACACAGACAAACGACAAATCAGGCCTGGACATGACAAATGGCGGAGAGCGCCGAAGACGGACAAAGAGCGACGCCAGAGAATGAGCTGGAAGAGATTTCGTAGGGAAGGCAGCAGGACAGGCAGGAGGTGCATGCTGGAGCGATAAAGCCGACGTCTGTCTGTGCCGCTGCGGCCAGCTCAAAGAGTCTGTCTGCATAATGTCTAGCAAAAGCCGGGCCTGGCCAGGCCTGTACGCTGCTGATCTTTGAAAATTTGACAGGCCCGACAGTCGTCTAGAGTCTGACAGTCTGAAGACAACTGACAGAGCACTGCATGCCGTCTGATTGCAGTGGCGAGGCTGCTGCCGGGCTATCCGTGCTACCTCGAGCATTGGCAGCTCAACTGTCATCAAGATGACTGCTATTGACGACTAGACAAAATAGAAGAAACCATGACTCCAAAGTCTGTCTGTATCGAGATTCCTGTGGTGAAGCACGTCGTCAAGACGAAACTGACTGTCAGCCTTGCGACATCCCATTGCCAAGACATATAGACACGTGATGGGTGCGAGAAGACGAGGCAGGCAGAGCAGAATCATGCCTCCTTTGCTGATATGAGTCGATTTTAATGAAGACAATGTGAAGACGACGCCGTTGGTATTTTGCTTGATTTTTGAATGAGACTCGATGTTGTGTAACTCTTCCGCCGCGATCTATCGTTGTATAAATTGGCACCCTCAAGACAACATGACATGCAGAAAAACAGCAAACCCGAAAAGAAAGAAGAATACAAGAAAAGACGAGATATGAAACAGAAATGCACACAGAAAATAACAAGCAAATGACAAACATGCGAATCCCGAAAACAACATGACACCAGTCAACCGCGCAGCGACGGCAGCAAGGTCAACGTTGCCGCATCATTGGTATCAACATCAAACAAAGCATCGCCTGCATCTTGGCTGTCTTTGACAATCTCGTCAACTTCTTGCACACCTTGCATTTCTGCCAAAAACTGGGGCTCCTCCAGATCTAGACACACGACTTTCGGCTTGCATACTGCAGCTCCCGTCGGCCGCAGCGGCATCACATGTGTCGCAATGTCTTTGCTCTTCTCCGCCGAGTGAAGCGCCGCCGTCGCCGCCTGCTGGGCTTCCCGCAGGTCCTCCTGGCTGAGAGACACCACATCGAGCGAACCCAGCAGAGACGGCTGGTCTTTTCTTCTTCTCTTGTCCTTGTCCCTCTCAGCCGAGATGAGCGTATTGTTGAACAGCGACGTGCTCTGGTTGCTGCCGCTGCCGCTGCTGTCGCTGGCATCGCGGCTGCGTCTAGTTCTTTTGTTTCCGACCGGCTTGGCTGCAGGCTTTGCCCTCGGCCGCGCGCGTCTCTGCCTCGCGCTCTGCCTCGTATTTGCCTTCTGCTGCGGCTGCGTCTCGTCGCCCGAAAAGCCGTCGCCCATGGGCACCACGGCACTTGAAACGTCGTGGTGGTACGTGGACCTGGTGTTGTGATTGTGGGCTTGCCGCTTGGGAACCTGCCGACGCCGGCTGTGCTGCAGGCGGCTGATGTGGCCCTCGGGCGGGAACAGAAGCTGGTTCATCGCGGCCGCGACCGTCATGTTCTCGTCGTTGTCATACACATCCGCATCACAGGGGGCCGCCCGGACTCTCTTGAGCCGCTTGTAGCCCGGCGGCGGCGAGACGTCATAGACGTCACGCTGCGACGAGCCGAGCTGCTCTTCACGGGCACAGTGCTGCGGCCTCATTTCCATGGAGTCGGGCTCTGGCGAAAAAGACGGAAACATGCGCGACTTGTTTGTACGCTTGACTACCATGTTACCGTCTTCGTAGTCGGACTCGCCAATGGACCTGCAGTCATCGTCACCGACCCGGCCTGCTCTGTAACTCTTGGTTCCCTGACCGAGGCGCAAGAAGAGCATGTCGTCCCGCTTGCAAAAGTCGTCAAAGTCGTTAATAGACGTTGCGCGGTACGTCTGGACTGCTGGCGCTGCTCTTTGCATATCATCTTTGAGCGACGGAAGTGTCAGGGTGCTGTACACCTCCGTGGCTGTATGAGAAGGCATCGTGACGTAGAGTAATGATAACACCACGGTGAAAATTAGCAATGATGGTGATGAGCACGAACTGAAAGTAAAAATGAAGATGGGATGCCATGCTGCCTGTTTTTGACACCTTGATGAGTCTTTTGCCATATCGTCGTCTATAGCGGAAAGAACGACTGGCGATGGTGATGGTAGATTGCCAGATTTGGAATATAGTCAACACCGATGTAGAAGGTGCATTCGACGCTTTGCAAGTCGAGAAGCGATCAGGAAGGAATTAAGAAGACGCATCGTGACTTCTTCTTCGGGAATATAGAACGTGCACACATATGAAGCTGACTGACGATAACTGCGATGTCACCATATGACATAAACAAGACTTCTACTTGACGGAAGACATCCAAAATTATATTGGCATTTAGCCTTATAGCTATTTTCCAGATCCCGCTGACGCCGATATGGTCCCAATCCCAGATATATAACGGGTTCAAAAACGATGAGAATATAACAAGAACAAAACATTGACAAGAAGAAACAAAACAAAACGACGAGACAAACTCAGAACAGACAAAAACAGAACTACTTCGACCCCTTGCCCTTGGCCTCGGTCTCGGACAGCTCGCGCACAATGATCTGCGTCTTGCCCGCGCCGCTGTAGTCCTCCTGGCCCGTCTCGAAGCCCGGTGCAACGCCCATCGCCAGGTACCGCCCGTTCTTGGAAAAGGCCAGCGCCCACACGCTGTTGGGGATCTTCTGGTACTGCTTCATTCGCCGCTTCGCCTCGGCGTCCCAGAGCGCCACCGTGCCGTCGCCGCCGCCCGACGCAAACGTGCCGTAGCGCGGGTGGAACGCCAGCGCGTTCACCGGGAACACAACATCGCCGCCGCCCTCCTCCTCCGGCGCCGCCTGCCGGTGGCACTTGAACGCGTACTTGCGCGCCTGCGACTCGGCGCTGTCCTCGAACCACTCCACGGCAACGCGGCCCTCGATGCTGCTGGTGGCATAGCCCGCGTCGTTGGGCATGCACGAGACGGCGCGCGTCAGGAACTTGAGCGACGACTCGCGCTGCTGCCACGGCTTGATGGCGGCGCTGTCGGTGGAGCCGGACGCAAAGTGCGCGGCGACCGAGGGCAGATCGTAGATGTGCACGAGGCGCGCGGTCATGGCGACGACGACCTTGGTCGGGCTCGTGGCCAGCGCGTGCACCTTGCCGGGCAGCTCGATAGACAGCACCTGGGGCGCGCCGGGCGCGGCGACGTTGTGGAAGTGGAGGGTGGAGTCCCAGGAGCCCGAGACGACGAGCTTGTAGTCGGCGCTGTACGCGACACAGCTGGCGCCCTGCGAGTGGCGGCTCAGCACCTGGATGTCGCCCGAGTCGAGGTCGATGCGCGACACGGTGTGGTCGAGGCCGGCCGAGAAGGCCTCGGAGTCGTCCTTGCCGAAGCACACGTCGAGCACGGGGCCGGCATGAGCATATGTCTTGAGCAGGTTGCCCTGTGCGCCGGCGTCGGTCTCGGCAATGTCGTAGAGGTAGACGTTCTTGTCCCAGCACGAGGCCAGCAGGCGCGACGAGTCGGTGGTGGGCGCAAAGTCCAAGGCGGAGATGGCGTCACCGGGCGGCGGCGCGACCTCGAAATGGGCAGCTAGGGGTGTCAGGGGGCGTTGTTGATTAGATAGATGAGAGCAGAGACAGGCCAGACTTACATGGCGCCATGTTGGATGTGGTGGAGTGTGTGGTTGGGGAGTGGTGAGGCGTCGTTGAAAGGCAGCTTGCGAGGTGAAGCTGTAAACAAGGAGGAAACCAGTACAGTAAATAGAGGATCAAAATGGCTAGTACAAAAGACCCGACAGGCACCTGGCGCTAGGCGATAAGATAAGACGTGGGGTGTAGTTACGCTGTAATATTTTGGGTGTGTGGGGCCGTATTACAGAGCAGAGCTTCCAGAATCATCACCAGATTTCGGCTTTACGACTGTTGACTTTATATACTCGACAACAGTGTACGCATATTGACGGAGAGACTGTAACTTATACTTCACACACACAGTCACACCAAACAATGCCGTTTGCGCAACTCATCCTCGGCAGCCCCGGCGCCGGCAAAAGCACATATTGCGATGGCAGTGAGTGACGGCATGATGATCGACGGCGATGACGGCATGGCAGACAGGACCGCAGACTAACAGTACAGTGCACCAGTTCATGGGCGCCATCGGCCGGCAGTGCTCGGTGGTCAACCTCGACCCCGCAAACGACCAGACAAACTACCCGTGTGCCCTCGACATCCGCAGCCTCGTGACGCTCGAGGAGATCATGGCTGACGACAACCTCGGGCCCAACGGCGGCGTGCTGTATGCCATTGAGGAGCTGGAGAACAACCTGGGCTGGCTTGAGGAAGGGCTCAAGGAGCTGGGCGACGACTACGTGCTGTTTGACTGTCCGGGGCAGGTCGAGCTGTACACGCACCACAACTCGCTGCGCAACATCTTTCTCCGTCTGCAAAAGATTGGCTACCGCGTACGTTTTATATTAAGTGCCTATGATATTTAAGAATGCTAACCGACAGCTCGTCGTGGTTCACCTCTCCGACAGCTTCTGCCTCACACAGCCCTCGCTCTACATCTCCAACATCCTGCTCGCCCTGCGCGCCATGATGCAGATGGACTTGCCGCACATTAATATACTGACAAAAATCGACAAGATCGCCTCCTACGACCCGCTGCCCTTTAACCTCGACTACTACACAGAGGTCCAGGACCTCGGCTACCTGCAGGGCGCCCTCGAGGAGGAGTCGCCCGCCCTGCGCAGCGAAAAGTGGGCGCGCCTCAACACCGCTGTCGCCGACATGATCGAGTCGTTTGGCCTCGTCAACTTTGAGGTGCTCGCCGTCGAGAACAAGCGCAGCATGATGCACGTGCTGCGCGTCATCGACCGCGCGGGCGGCTATGTGTTTGGCGGCGCCGAGGGCGCCAACGACACGGTGTGGCAGGTGGCGATGCGCAACGAGTCGTCGATGATGGAGGTGCAGGACATCCAGGAGCGCTGGATCGACAACAAGGACGCGTACGATGAGCTCGAGCGCAACGAGGAGGACCAGCAGCGGCAGCTGCGCGAGGCGCAAGAGGCCGCAGCGCGGGGGAACGAAGACTTTGCCGGTGGTTTCCCCGGCGGTCTGGGCGATCTCGGTCTTGGTGGCGTTGCAGGTGCAGGTGCTCAACCAGCACAGACACAAAACCCGGCACAGTCTGGCGTGCTGGGCGAGGTCAACGACGACGACATCTTTGACGACGACCTCCCGCGGCCGACCAAGACCGACAACGGCATCACTGTCGTGCGGCGCAAGAAGTGAGGTATACTTGAAAGGAACAAGAAGCCTCACTCCGCCTCAATACCGCCCTCGACATCATCAAGCGCCTCAAAGTCGCCCTCACTGTCATCACCATTTTCACCCTCGTCCTCGTCGTCCGACACTACGGCGTCCATAAAGCCCCTGCGGCCCTTGCCCTTGTTCTCGCGCGCGCGCGTCAGCATCTCAAACGCCGACGTCGTGTTGCCCGCCATGTACTCTTTGGTGGCCAGGATCAGCGCGCGCGCCTGCCGAATCGCCTCCTCCTCGACCTTGCGGATGGTGCCGCTGACGCGCGCGACGTGGAACACGCAGGGCGGGCCGCCGCGCACGGGGACGTTGTTCATGAACGTGAGGGCGGTCCAGACGTAGCGGAAGTGGTCGCGCGTGATGCGCAGGATGAATGTCGATGTCGCGCGGTTAAAGTATTTGACTGTCGGTTAGCTATGGTCACGAGAGAAGAACAGAGAAGAGAACCCACCACTTAGGGTCCGCTCGACGGCGCCGGCGCCGCAGTCGCCAAAGAGGGCGTGTGTTTCGGACTTGATTGCGCGCAGCAGAAGCTGGGGCGTGAGGTCGGCCTGGGTGGCATGGCGGATGGCGACAAAGTCGGGAATGTCCTTGCCGTCGCCGGCGTTCTTCTTGGGCGTGCCGTCGCGCGGGTACAGGATGTTGACCAGGAGGTAGCGCTCCTTGATGCGCACCATTGTGTTGTATTTAGCGAATGTAACGATTTGTGTTGTTTTTATTATAGACACTTTCGTGCTGGCCGTGTTGTCCGTATGCTGTGCTGTACTGCTTGCTGTGCTGTTGACATTGACGTCGTCGTGAAGATTTGGGCGGGTCAAATTTGGTGAGATTTTGGAGTTTTGGAGGTCATAATTAAAGTGGGGACATACTGGGGTAGCTTGTACTGGGGGGTCTATCGTCACTATCATTATCAGCACTACCAGCATTGACAGCTATCACGGGTCTATCACGACTCACCAACACTGTTTGCAACTCATTTAATACTGAATTTTGATTGGAGTTCAATATTATTTTAATGAACTCATAGAGCTACAAATACCTGAAAGAACCCACTGGTTGACAGCTATTCAGTGCTACGGCGCACCACATCAGAGCACAGGATCACGACATCACGGCAATAACGACATTCCTGTGCTTGGCTTACAATGTCGGCTCCCATTCTGCGGGCGGCCATTCTGGTCGTCTCGACGACGGCCTCAAAAGACCCGTCGACGGATGCATCCGGCCCGGCTCTGCAGACCGTCTTTGACTCCGACGGCGCCGGCCAGTGGACAGTCGCATCGACACAGATCGTCTCCGACGACGAGGAGCAGATCAAGAAGCAGATCTTGGAATGGACGGATGGCCCAGACCATAAAATAAATATGGTCGTCACAACAGGCGGCACCGGCTTCGCCGTCTCCGATATCACCCCGGAAGCCGTTGCCGCCCTCATCGAAAAGCCCGCGCCCGGCCTCGTGCACGGCATGCTCGCGGCATCGCTGCAGGTGACGCCGTTTGCCGTCATGTCGCGACCCGTGGCGGGCGTGCGCGGCCAAACTGTGATGGTGACGCTGCCGGGGTCGCCCAAGGGGGCCAAGGAGAACCTGCAGGCGATCATCAAGATGCTGCCGCATGCGTGTGTGCTGGCGGCGGGGATGGACTCACGGACGCTGCACGCTGGCGGCGTCAAGAAGTTGGAGAAGGAGGCGGGTGTCCAAGAGAGTCACAGCCACGGCCACAGCCATGGTCACAGCCATGGGTGTGGCCATTCTCACGGCCACGGCCACTCACATGGACACGGCCACGGGCACGGCTTGGTCCGCCATGCTGCACCCTCAACACCAGCAACGTCAGAAACCCAGCTGTCCAACGACCCCAGCCTCGGCCCGACTCGCCGCAACCGCGCCAGCCCGTACCCCATGATTTCCGTTGACGAGGCTCTGAAGCGTATTGAAGAGTTCACACCAGACGCCCGCACTATAACAAAGCCAGTCGACGAGCAGCTGGTCGGCTATATTCTGGCCGAGGACGTCTATGCGGCCGAAAATGTGCCGGCCTTCCGCGCCAGCATTGTCGACGGCTACGCCGTAGTAGTTCCTAAGCAGGATACTAAACAGGACGAGCCTACGGGCACCTTCTCCGGCATATTCCCTGTCGTGGCCGTGTCTCATGCCGAGCCCGGCGACGTAGATGCAAAAGCCCTAGCAGAGGGCGAGATCGCCCGCATCACCACAGGCGCGCCGCTGCCGCCAGGAGCCAACGCCGTCGTCATGGTCGAGAGCACCACGCTCGTGTCAAAAACAGAGGACGGCACAGAGGAAAAGGAGGTCGAGATCCGCGCCGCCAATGTGCACGACGGCGACAATGTGCGCGAGGTCGGCAGTGACGTGCGCATCGGCCAGGTTGTGATGCGCAAGGGCGACAAGATCACAGCCGTCGGCGGCGAGGTCGGTCTACTAATGTCGGCCGGCGTAAGCGTGGTTACCGTCTACCAGCGGCCTGTCGTGGGTGTGTTGTCCACAGGCAACGAGCTTGTCGACCACCGCACAGGAATCTCTAATAACCTTCGCCTGGGCCAGGTGCGCGATACGAACCGGCCGACGCTGCTGCTGGCGGCCCGTGAATGGGGCTTTGAGACGGTCGATCTTGGCGTCGCCGAGGACCAGCCGGGCGCGCTGGAGCAGCACCTGCGCGATGCGCTGCGGCGCGTAGATGTGGTAGTGACGACGGGCGGCGTGTCCATGGGCGAGCTGGACCTGCTGAAACCGACAATCGAGCGCGCGCTGGGCGGCAGCATCCACTTTGGCCGCGTGTCGATGAAGCCGGGCAAGCCGACGACGTTTGCCACGGTGGCTGTCAAGGAGCCCTCGGGCGATGCAACGGCGCGCAACGTCCGCCCCATCTTTGCCCTTCCCGGCAACCCGGCGTCGGCACTCGTGACGTTCCACCTGTTTGTCTTGCCGGCGCTGCACAAGATGGCCGGCGATGCTGCACACGGCCTGCCCAAGGTGCCCGTGGTGCTGTCGCACAACTATGTGCTCGACAAGGATCGGCCCGAGTACCACCGTGCGGTCGTGAGTGTTGGTGCCCAGGACGGCGTGCTGCGCGCGACGAGCACGGGCGGCCAGCGCAGCTCCAAGGTCGGCAGCATGCACACGGCGAATGCGCTGCTGTGCATGCCGGCGGGCGCTGCACCGCTCAAGGCCGGGGCCAAGGTTGATGCGCTCCTGATGGGCAGCATACGGAGTCTGTAGATGATATAGTTCAGCACGTTGCCCTCTGCACAAAAATATTGGTTATGATCATATTATACAGATCCTACAGCTCGGCTGCGGCGTTCTATTAACGGTGATATTGCACAACAAGCAGAAGCAGCAGATGACGAAAACAAACAAGATAAAACAGAAGATTATAAAACAAAACAGATAATAACGCCAGACAAATGCTCTGTCGGCCTGGTTTCTTTCCGGAGACCAAAAAGCAGAGTAACGAACAGACAAGATGAAATCCAGCTCGATAGTGTATAGAGATAGAGCGTGAATAAAAGAGATAGAGAGAGCATGAAATATAAGAAAGCTCAGCCACGCTATAGACGGGGGAGAGTGTCGAAACAGTTGTTCGGGTTGTCGCGATCCCTCCTACTTGTTCAAACCGACGTCAACACGCCGACATTTAGGTAGCCGTTGCGCCAAATAGGCTGGCCGTTGCTGTCGGTGATAGATGTGCTCGAGATATCGACGGATGAGGAGATGCGGTAATGGTAGACTATACGGCCAACACCTACTCTGCACCAAACTCGCGCGCCTTGCTGGACACCAGCAGACCAATAATCAGGCCAAACAGACCCAGCACAGAGCTGAAAATCTCAATGACCAGAATGCGCACAAACAGCGACGAGTCCGCCGCGTCGGCCAGCGCCGCGCCACTGCCGTTGATGCCGACAGCCACACCGCAGATCAGGTTGCACATGCCCACAGTCAGGCCGGCCCAGAACAGCGCAAAGCCCGTGTAGTACGACTCGCCGCTGTACAGGTCGGCGCCGGTGACGGCCTGGATCTTGGACGAGAAGATGATGGACATGATGACGCCGTAGATGGCGACGACCTCGCAGAAGATGATGGAGATGAGGTTCTTTGTGCGGATGCGGGGGGCCTTGACACCGCCGCCGAGGATGGACGAGCCTGTGATGAAAATGCCCCTGTTTGTTAGCGCTGGACAATGTGTTGGGGAAATGAGAGAGCCTACCATGCCGCGCCGACGACCGAGAGGCCGATGCAGAGCGAGATGCCGTAGGACGCCCAGGCGTAGGGCGAGATGGACTCGAGGAACGCGCCGACGTCAAAGGACGAGCCGCTGCCGGTGAAGAGCATGTCTGTTGGTTAGCTGGTGTTCTGATTCTGCGTCCTGCTTTCTAATGCCAACGCCATCGTCGTCATCGTCATCCTCCTCGTCATTGACGTACACGCTCCAACAATCAGCAGGGCGGAGCCCGTGCCGCCCAGTCCGTATGTCAGACTCATATCGTCGTGTGGTGTGTGGTGTGTAGTGTAGTGTTATAGAGGGTATGCTGCTTGCGCAGATTGCCGAGGATGTCGAGGCACGTCGAGCTGTCGTCGTCGTCGTCGTCGTCGTCAAGCTCTTATCTCGAGATCGTGGGATGCAGACACGCGTTGGCCAGCAGCAAGGTCGAGATTGCGCGTTTTAGTGTGTCTGGCGTCGTGTGCCGTCGTCAATTGGTCCCGGGGGGTATCGGGGTCTTCGGGGTCGTCAAATGAGGCGTGAGAGATAAAGGAGCGTGATGCCGGGATGGTGTTGTTTGGTTCGCTTTTGCGGCCTTTTTACCAGAAGTTGCTAGTCGAGGCAATGCAGGTGGTTGCCAGTGTAGACAGCAGTAGCAGTAGCAACTAGCTGCCTGCCAGGGGAGAACCTCGAAAAGGTGGATCCAAGGGAGCCAATTGCATGGCGCTAGCCGCATAGCTCCACACGTGGTCAGGCACGTGCATTCTGTATCTCGCTGACGTATTTGATGGACGACGGCTGTGATCAAGCTGTGATCACTTTGTTAATAAACTTCAATGCTTCGAGATAATGCTCTATAGTATGAATTTAGACATACGAGTCAAATTATGATCAAAGTCAAATGGAGCTTTAACTGTACATGCTACGTCGGAAGAGCAGCAGGCGATCTGAATACACCAACAAGCTATAAGGCCAGTCTGCTGAAAATATCTTCAAGCTCGTCCCTATACCAATGATCCCAAACACAGTATTAAGAGTAAGATAGCTTCCAAATAATTGAAGACTTCATACCTCTCATCTACAAAGTATGTACGTTGAAGCTGTTGACTTATATCAAAGTGGACCCTTCTACCACCCCACACGTGACATCAGGCCGAATTGGCCAATCACAGAGCACCATACCTCAGCCGACAAAATCGTCGCCGCCTTACCAAAAAAAGCTTCACTTTTGGCGAACGTCGACATCCCCTCTCTGTGTGAGCGTCCGGCATTCCAGCACTACACAACACCACACACACACAATGCCGCCGAGAATACCACAGACCATGGCTGCGGCCATTCCCAGCCGCTGCAGCGACTTTGCCGTCAACACCCTCACACAGCGCTTCGCCGCCGCCTCGCTGTCCACGACAGCCCGGCTCGCCGTCCGTATGTGAATCTTATTCTCTGATTCTCTAAAATCTCTGAAAACTCGAAATAAATACTAATGAATAGCCCGCTATCCGACCGGCTCGAGTGGCGCCTCAGTCCTCGGCCTCGACGGCCCCGCCCCCGCCTCCGACGCCCGCTCATTCCGCGCACCCCCATCACAATCTCCAGACCAGAACCAGCCCACCCCGCGCCGGGGAAACGCCAACAGCGCCGCCCTGTCGCGTGTCCTGTTCAACAGTGAGGTCCGCCACCGCATGGGTAACCACAAGGAGGAGAACATGCGCTCCGCCATTGAGCGCATGCGCGAGCGCAAGGTCAGCGACGACTACCTCAAGCAGATGACCCGGCGCTGGCGCGTCGGCGAGGTGTACGCGCCCAACGACCTGAGCGCGCACGAGGCCAACGCCTGGAAGCAGCCGCGGCTGATCAACGCCGACGTCGTGGACATTCTGGGCATCAACCCGATCGAGGAGTACCGCAACTTTAGCATGATCTCCGAGTACGTCACAATGATGGGCCAGATCCGGCACGGCCGCGAGACGGGCCTGCGGCCCAAGAACCAACGGCGCATGGCCAAGGCGATCCGGCGCGCGATCGGCATGGGCATCCACCCGAGTGTGCACAAGCACCCCGAGATTCTGGCGCAGGACATGGCGTCGACGTTGTGGGGCAGCGGCAGCGGCGGCAACGCCGGCAAGCCGCGGCGGTAGAGGGATTAAATATCAAAGATTAGGCTCGTGTTGAATAGCATTGAATTTATGGGCATGGCACGTCAGATGCCCTTGTATAGTATAGACGAATAAACAGCATATGTCATCTGTAGATTTGGATTATTTTTGATTTGATTTGATTTGAATGCTTGCCTTCTATCCTTGATGCCAGTATAAATACAAAATATGTACAGTGCTATCAAACAGTTCTTTTAGATATCTCTTTCTACCAGCCTACGCAGAGAGATCGCGCGTGATCTTGTACCGCCGCAGTCCCATGACCGTCGTGCCGCAGCCCCGGCGCTCGACCTGCTCCCACACCTCGGGATACTCGCGCGCAGACCACTCGGCAAACTCCTCCTGCAGGTCCTGGCCCGGCAGCGCATTGCACGTCAGGCCCAGAGTGTGAAGCGTCGGACCGTAGCCCATCGTGAGCTCCATGCCGCCCACCAGCTTCTTGACGTCCTCTAGCAGGCCCTGTCCCGCCAGCGCGCCCACGTACGCGTCAAACACATTCGGCGGCACGTCAATCTCCATGCGCTGCAGCTTCGCCCAGATCGACCGCGCAAACGCCTCCTTGTGGCCCAGCTTCTCGCATGCCCAAAACACAATCGCCAGACTCGCGTACGACGGGCCCTCGTGCGACGCGCTAATGTCGTGCCAAAAGTCCAGCGAGCGGTCCGGGTCGCCGCTCGCCGCGTACGCCAGCATCAGCGCGTTGTAGATGCGCGTGCTGACCTGCACCAGCGTGTCCATCTTGAGCATGTTGTGGATCATGCGCAGGCTCGTCATGTCCGGCGACTTGCCAATGCCCTCGAGGCACTGCACGTACATGTCTGCCGTCGGCCGCATGCGCTCGCTGTCCGACCCGCGCATGTGTCCAAAGATGTAGCACGCCATGTCCGGCCGCCGCCGCCGGAAGAACCCGTCCATCATCCGCAGCCGGCTCTCCGGCGGCGTCTCCACCACAAACTGCCGCAGCAGCGAGTACGCGTCCCACGCGCGCGCCGTGCTCGAGCGCTTGCGGTCGATAATGTACTCGACAAACGCATCGCGCACAATGCCGCGCTCCTCCACCGAGTACTGCAGGCCGTACACCGACAGCACGTCAATCACCTCGAACTGCTGGTCGCACTCCAGGAACGTCATGCACAGGTCCACAATCGTCGCCGTCTCGAGCGGCGTCTGGCGCTTCTCGGCAACGTCCAGCACGTCCAGGATGCGGCCCGTCGGGTTGGTGCGCGTTGGCGACACCGCCGTGCCGGCCTTGCTGCGCGCCGCATCGCACAGCGCACGCAGGTACTTGTTGATGACGGCGACGTCCTCCTCGTCGGAGCAGTCGACGTTCTGCAGGTTCATGTACGAGTCGTACGCACCGCTCAGGTCCTTGGCGTCGATGCGGTAGTCCAGCTGCAAGATAAACGTCTGCGCGTCGGGCACAATATCAAACGCATCGCTCGCGCCGAGCTGGATGAACCGCTCGGCCAGCAGCGCATCGCCGCGGGCCGCGGCCACCCGGATCAGGCCGTTGATGGTGGCCGCATCGGGCGCCATGTCGGGCCGGTTGCTGTTGTGCTTAAGCATAGTCTCGATCATGTGGCGGATGTCGTCGACGCCCTTGTCGAGCGAGATCACGGCCCACTGGAAAATGACGTCCCACTTGTCCTTGGTCGGGTTGGAGTCGCACAGCGCCTGGAACGTGTTCTGGATCCAGCGCCGCTTGCCCGCGAGCACGCCGGCCGCGCTGTCCTGGCTGTCCTTGGCCGTGTTCGCGCCCCCGTCCACAATCACGTTGCCCTTGGTCGGGCTGCCCGCCTTGGGTTTTGCGTCGGATTTTCTCGAAACAGAGCTGTCGATGCGCTGTGACAGGGCCAGAAGCTCGGCGTATGCCTGCGCCGTCGGCTGCTGGCGGTTGTGGATGGGCTTCTCGAACCACTGCTTGTATTTGTAAAAGTCGTTTTTGCGTGCAAAGAACGTCGTCATCAGCTCGTGGAAGAGCGGCATGTACTCGAGGCCGTCCGACTGCGCCTTGGCCGCCTCGGCCAGCAGCGCGTCCTCGTGACCCTCGTTGGCCAGGCCGCGCAAGATGATCATGTAAAGTTCCTTGTCGCGGCGGCTCAGGCCCTTTTCTTGTGCTTCTTCTGGTGATTGTGGTGTTTCTGATTTTTGTAATTCCGTCGTTTGGGTTTCTGATGATTTTGCTTGTGACCGCCGCGCCTCGCCCGTGAGCATGTGCTGGGCCACCTTTTCAGTGGCTTCGAGCGCCGCGCCGTGCAGACACAACAGCTCAATGTGCATCTTGAAATCGATCGGGTTCGCCACACGGCGCTTCTGCAGCTCGCTGTAGATATCTTTGGACAGCTGCAGGTGCTCCTGCGCAATCGCAACCGCTCCAGGACTGCCCACCGGCAGGCTGCTTGGCGGCTTCATCAGCGCCTCGCGCGCCACCCGCAGGTCCTCGACACTCAGAACCTCATCAGGTCCGGCTCCATTTCCGCTAGTCAAGTAATACAGCACCTGGCGAAACTGGTGCGCATGTGTCGAGTTGACGCGCTTGCTGTACTGGTATTTGTAGGAGAAGAACGCGCGGAACGAGGCGACGAGGTCTTTGCGCGCGGGCGGCCGGGTTTTTGTGACGATGCTGCCGCAAAAGTCATTGGCCGCCTCGACGCCGGGGTCGATATGCGGCTGCTTGATGCGCCGTGGCGGTGGTTTGCGCAGGCCGAGGAACGGGCGGCGGGCAGATGTCGAGAAGGGTCTTGATGCAAGTCGTGGTGCAGAGCAAGTCGAGAATGGCTGTGTCGACGGCTGTGTCGGCAGTTGTGTAGAGAGTGGGCTAGAGCATTGTCTCAGGTGGCTCGTCGGTGTAGCTTGGGAAAGGGTTCGTGTCGTCGTCCGTGTTGTCGTCGGCGCCGTGAGCAGGTGGCCGTCCGGGCCGTGGGCAAGACGCCGGACAGCACTCCGCGCCGCCAATTGCGAGCGCATACTGGTGTGTAGTCGAGGGTGGGTGTGTATAGAGTACTATGGCATTTACCAAGCTCGATTCAGCTCGTTACTGAAAAAGTCAAATCTGACTTCAGAGCTCGCGATGCAGTTGGCGGCCCTCAAAGCTGCTAGTCAAAGCTTGCTGTTGGTGATTAAAAGTGCCAATTGAACTGTCTATGCATCCCTCGAGACGTCTGCCAGCTTCAATTCTCCGTGGCAGCTGTTGTCGTTGTGGTCTTGGAGCAGGGAGCAGCAGCACGGCATCGCGGGGAGGGGCATCGAAGACAGCTGGAAGCGAATTGGCGATGTCGTCCACAGCGGTAGAGCCTGGTGTGGTGGTGGGCCCCGGCGGCCCGCTCTATTTTTCTGCACGCCCGCTGGCCAGTAGCAGCACCGCTAATAGGCAATTGTTTTGCGGGTCGCCATCACGTGTAGTTATTGATATAACTATTTGCACCGTCATTTTCTATGCCATGGTGAAAAGTATACTCTCTATTTCCGCATCGTTCTTAAAAATACAGTGAATTTAGGCTTCTAACCAGACTCTTACAAAAACAAGAAAGATATATTCAACAGACCAAACAAACCAAAGACCGGAAACCAAAATTATAATAAAAAAACATGTAATAATAATAACACCAATGGGCGCTTGCACTCCTGGTTCGAAAATTCATCTTTGCCCGAGTATATGCCTCGAACATGAGGACGACGGCCTGCCCCGTCTGAGCGGTGGCCGCAACTTCTTTCGCGCACCCAGCGGACGGGGCCGTCTCAGGCACTACGTACGGCTGTGCTTCCCCTTCGGCATGTCTGGTTTGGGCGTTATCCCCGAAGCTCCAGGTATGCCACTAGTACGGTCGCCAGGAACCTAAGCCATGGGGACGCTCGGCGGCACTGGCATCATGCCCATCTGCGGCGTGCGCTGCAACGGCGGGCTGCCCTGCTGGCCGGGGTAAGGACCGCCTTGCATCCCGCTCGGCATGCCCTGCATGCCTTGCATCTGCATCGGCTGCATGCCCTGCATGCCGGGCATGCCTCCCATGCCGGGCATCACGCCCATACCGGGCATTCCCGGCATCCCCGGCATCCCGCCCTGCATCCCGCCAGGACCAGGCATCTGGCCAGGCATGCCCTGCATTCCCGGCATTTGACCAGGCATCTGACCGGGCATACCAGGCATCTGACCCGGCATGCCGACAGTCGGTGTCGGGCCGCGGCTCGGCTGGCCTGGGTGCTGTCCTAGGTGCTGGCCAGGGTGCTGGCCGGGGTGCTGCGGGTGTTGGCTAGGTGGCTGGCCAGGCTGACCGGGGTGCTGGGGCTGACCGGGGTGCTGACCGGGCTGCGGCTGCGGCGGGCCCGCGCTAAAGGCCGGCTCCTTGGTCGGGTCGACGCCGGGGTAGAAGCTCTGCAGCTTGCTGTACAGCTCCTGGATCTGCTGGGTGCGCTCTTCGCGGTCGGCGTTCGGATCCTGCGCGGCGGCATCGGTGTGGTAGGCGGCGTCGGGTGGCGGCGGGCGCATGCGGATGGCCGTGTTGAGCGTGGGTGCGGCCAGGTAAGATGGACCTTTGGCCGCGTTGACAACGACCTTGCGGTCCGCAAGGCTCGCGAGGTACGACAGGTTCGCCTGTATCCGCTTCATGCACTGAACATAGTCGGCGCGCACGAGCTTTTCCTCCTCAGACACAGGCTCAGTAGACTCTGCGCTGGTCTGGGGCTCTTCCTCGACGCCGGTCTCGGCGGCGTGCTCCCGCTTTATGGTTAGTTGCGTGTTGCGCAGCTGCAGTGCCTCGATCAGAAGCTCCTGGTTGATGGAGAGCAGAGTAGAGAACAGCTCCTTTTCCCGCGTTTCGCTGCCCGGGCTGAGAGGCGGCGCAGGTGCGGCGGCGGCACCAGCGCCGGGACCGGCACCAGCACCAACACCATTAGGCATCGCTCCGCCGGCATTGTTAGGGCCGGGGAAGGTCGGTGTCTGTGGTGTTGGCTGGGCGGACAGGCCGGCGGACAGCGGCGGCTGCTGGGGCGGCTGGGGCGTGTTTGTGTTGACGCTTTGGGGCGGGCCGCGCGGGCTAGGCATGGCATTGAATGGGGGCTGCTGGCCCTGGCCTTGTGGCTGCGGTGGTCCCTGGCCTTGGCCCTGGCCCTGGGGCTGTGGAGTTTGCGATTGCTGGGGAGGCTGCTGTTGCTGCTGTGGGGGTTGCTGCTGCTGGTGCTGCTGCTGAGGGTTTTGCATCTGCTGTGGATGGGGAGACTGGTGCGGCGGCATCTGGGGCTGCTGCATCAGCTGGGGCGAAGGCTGGTGCTGCTGTGATGGCGTAGGTGGCTGCGGCGTAGACTGCTGCTGGACGTGCGGAGACTGTTGTGCGTGTTGCTGCTGCTGCTGCTGCTGCTGCTGTTGTTGCTGCTGCATCTGCATCTGTTGGTGCTGCATCTGCTGCTGCTGGGCCATGTTCATGCCAGCCATGGGGCTGCCCTGCTGCATGGGGTTGAACGGCCGCTGCGCGTTGGGCATGCCCTGCTGGCCCGGCTGCGGCGGCTGCATTCTCTGCTGCTGCTGCTGCTGCTGCATAAACGCCTGCTGTTGTTGCTGCTGCTGCTGGGGCGTCATCTGGAAGCCGGGCATCTGGCCGGGGACGCCCATCATGTTGAAGTTCGGGGGCATCTGCTGGCCGGCACTAGCCTGCATGCCGACACCGTATGGCGAGCCCGTAAAGGGTGCTTGGTATCCCACTGTCTGTTAGTTTTTCCGTCCAAAGTTGTCAAAAGCAATGAAAAGTGACATACTCTGCCCATTGGCAATGTGCGGCATGCCGGGGTTCTGCATCATGCCGGGACCGGGGCTGCCCATCATGTTGGGGTTGCCAGCGCCTGCCATGAACTGCGGCTGACCGCCGGGCATGCCGTACTGCTGGCCGTACATCATCTGCTGGGGCTGGCCGGGCATGGAGCCTGGGGGCAGCTGCTGCTGTTGCTGGCCCTGCGGGGACTGCTGCATCTGCTGTGACGGGTTGCTGTTGAAGGCGGGCTGGCCGCCCGGGTTCTGGAAGCCATAGGGTGCTGAATACATGTTGGCGATGTGAAGATGGTTGAGTGGATGAGGTAGAGGACGAGGCGAGGCCGCGACAGGGCCGGGATGGGTCGCAAGTCGAGCGTGGACGGCGTGGGAAAACGCAAACCAGGCTGCGCACAGGAGCCGCGTGTGGAGTGGACGAGTATCGTAGTGGTGCGGTCGCGGGTGATGATGACGGTGGTGGTTGTCACGCGTGGTAGAGAGATGGAGTTGATACAAGGTTAGGCGCGATGCCGGATAAGATGACAAAGAGATGACAAAGAAAGCGAAGAGGAGGAAACAAAAGAGGAAAGAGGAAGAGGAACGCGTCCCACAGTTTGGATGTGGAAAGAGCGCGTGTAGTCGAGGAAGGTGCGATGAGTAATCGAGCCAACGGCCACAGCTGCTCGTAGCAGAGTTGCAATGGAAGAGAATGAAGAATTCGAGGGAAATCGAATATATTTCGTTGTGTCTTTTGTCGTCGTCGTCGTCGTTTGTGCGCTGATAGAGAGGCGTGAAGCAGACGCTCAGCACGATCCGCCAGGCTGGCAGCGACCAGCTCCTGCCTCCTGGAGCGTATTTTCTGGTGGATTTGGGCGCCCCGCTTATTTGGAAGTGCTGACTCGCTAGAGTGTTGTCTCTGTAAAACTAGCGAATCAGAGGCGATGCGCAAGTGAGCGAGAGTAGTACATTACAGCCAATAGAAGGCGAGTATTTATGGGGCGCGACGTCTCATTCAGCTCAGCTCACAGCTCACATCAAGTGTTTGGTTTTACGAAGGCCAATTCATTTAATCAATTCATTTCAGTCCAAGTCAATTAATTTCTCTTCTATCATCTACTACGAATAAGTGGTGCCGTACTTGGACTCTCCGGCAACAACGTCCAGAAAATGCTCGGCAATGATGCTGTCCGTCTTGTTCGACGGGTGCAGCTCGTCATAGAAGAGGTAGTTGTCGAGCGTGCCCGGCGCCGTGCTGCAGTCGCTTGTGTTGACGGCGTCACAGTGGTAGTAGTACCCGGTCGCGTTGGCCGGCGCGGCGAGATAGCCCTCAGGCTTCTCATAGATGTCGGTCAGCAGCTGGTGCACGTCAAACAGCGACACCGCCGCGCCGCGCCAGCGTCGCTGGACGAGCAGCTGGAAGGGCGCGCCGTACCCAAACAGCGTGTTGATGCTCGTCGTGTACTGCAGCATCTTGTTGGCGTACTCGGTCTCGTTGTACAGCGTCTTGTTGGCCCAGTACATGTTGTCGCCGGCGCCGCCGTCGGCCTGCGGGCGGTAGGTGGGCGCGAGGTGCAGCGGCGCCTGGTTGAAGAGCACGAAGCGGCGCGCGCCGGCAGAGTAGAGCGCATCCAAGACACTCCAGACGCAGTCAATGTACGTCGAGAGAGTGGCGCCCGGGGCCTGCGAGTCGCCGAGGAAGCCGGGGAAGCTGAGGTCGTTTGTGCCGATCCAGAGGGCAAAGACGGTGTTGGCGGCGGTGCGGTTGCGGTAGAGGACGTGCGGGGCGGCGACGTCAGCGAGGAACGACGGGATCTCGTCGTCCATGACGGACGGGAACGGCTTGCCCATGGCGGCAAAGTAGCGGGACACGATCTCGTTGGAGCAGGTGGCGCCGCTGACGGCGTAGTCGAAAAAGCCGACGGCGGGCTTGGACTTTTGGACGTACTGTCCCCAGGTGAGGCCGCCGCTGGCCGTGCTGGTGACGGGGGTCTGCAGCGTGCCCGGGGGAGGTGCGGTGCCGTTGTGGTTGTAGTAGTAGGCAAGACGGCCGTTGTCGGAGTAGCTGTCGCCAAAGACCACGAGGTTGTCAAAGTCGTGGGCAGACTTGTGGTTGGTGGCGGCAGCAGCAGCAGTGGCGGCAGCACTTATGCCAGCTAGCAGCAGCGATCCCTTCATCGTGTCGTAGTCTAGATGTGATGTCTAGTGTATAGATGCCGTAGATGTGACAGGCCGACGATCGAGAACAACAAGAGCAAGGAGAGGAGATGAGTGATGGCATACGAGAGCCGGGAGTCGGATACTTATATGAATGGACTTATGACCAAAGCTGACCCGATCTTGATCAAATACAATCAAATAAGCTACAGAAACTAATGCAGTCCCGGCTGCCCGGTGTATTCAACCGACCACTCTACAAAGTACTCCTCTTCTTCGCACCCCAGTCTTCAGACCCAGCCCTGGATAAAGAAGCCCATGCAGCTGTTGCGCAAGTACAGAACCGCAGGCAAGAGTAAGACACCGAGCTGTGCTTATTCCTCTTATTTCCCATTCCCAGTGGCACACAAATCAGAGCTCGTGGTACTGAGCGGTGGACCTCGGAGTGAGGAGTTCTGCTGCCGTGCATCTGACAGAACAAGACTAGATCGGCATGTACTTGTGGCTGGTGTTACTGTTACTGTAGAGCACAGTACATACACATGCATTTCAAGCTTGATTTCTTCGTCTTCCTGCTTTCTTCATGAACCATATCATCATTCCGGATGGTGAAGATGGCAGCCATAGACGTCAGAGCACAAGCTAGCTGCGGTTATCGAACATCCACTATTTGGCGTGTCTGCTTGAATAAACGCAGTGAAAGTAGAAGCTAAAAGTAAATCAGACGGCCGTTGTTGTTGTCTTGCTCCCCATCGCCGGCCATCCACACACGATGATGGCTTCGATGGCCAAGCGAGCTCATACTTTTCTTTCATTTTACTCCAGCCATTGATATTTCCAGCTTCCTCTTCCATCTAGCGTATCCCCGCGTTACTCCTTCTTCTTATACTTCTACTCGCTTGCGATCTCCTCATCCCATCTCCTCACCGTGATATCAGCCTAAATAGAACTGCCATCGACAGGGTCACATCGTGGAGCCAAGCACATCAATCTGTATCTCTATCTTGGTGTCTCAATCAGAAACCCATCTCTGTAATAATCAAACAATAAGAATCTTATAAACTCCAGACTCATGGATGAAGCCGTGATGCGTCATACGTGTGGGATGGACGGATAGACCCGAGCTGACAGTGACTCAGTTGTTTGTTTTTAAAGGCCAAGACAAAAGAGGACATCCAACCGATCAATCAAGCCGTCAGTCATAACCAATAAATCTGTCAAACGACACAAGAGACCGACTCAAAGTCAATCCGCGATGACTCTTCAGCCAGTAGCAGACGGCCTTTAGCACCTGTCAGCTAGCGATAGCTTGCTATTTACGGGCCACGCCGCCCCTAGCAGAACAAAAACAGCAGCGATTAGATAAGGCCCCGCTATCGGCGGACTATGATAACTAGGCTTTGGTGAATGGCGTCGGCTTCAATTTTTCGGTGACTCAGTCTGTCAATTGAAGCATCGCGCAGAGGAAGTGAGTATATATTGTGTGAGAGAGCACAGGAACAAGTCAATTGATCGATCGCCAACAACCAGCATCCAAAAACACGCCGTACCGAGCCGCGTAGTCGCCATCAACCTCGACCCCCTCAACAACCCCCCCTCTACTACCACCACCACCACACACATCATGTCTCCGGCATTCAATCTCCAGACATGCGCGCGGCCAAACATCCTGGCACTCGAGCCGTACCGCTGCGCAAGAGAGTAAGCCTTCTTTCTCGCAAGTCTTCTGCCGGCCAATACTAACCCTCAGTGACTACAAAGATGACGGCACCAACGTCCTCCTCGACGCCAACGAAAACGCCTACGGCCCGCCTCTCACAGCATCCGCCGACCCATCACAAGCCGCTCTCGCCTCCGAGGCCCAGTCCGCCGGCTTCGACCTGCTCGGCCTCCATAGATACCCAGACCCCCACCAGGGCGACCTCAAGACCCAGCTCTGCGCCCTGCGCAACACCCACGCCCACACCACCAAGACCCTGACGCCCGCCAACCTGTTTGTCGGCGTCGGCAGCGACGAGGCCATCGACGCCCTGCTGCGCTGCTTCTGCGTGCCCGGCCGCGACAAGATCCTCGTGTGCCCGCCCACCTACGGCATGTACGGCGTGTCTGCCCAGGTCAACGACCTCGGCCTCGTCAAGGTGCCGCTGACCGCCGCGCCCGAGTTTGGCGTCGACGTGCCGGCGGTCCTGGCCGCTCTTGATGCGTCTGCCGCCTCCCCAGACTACGACATCAAGATCGTCTACCTGTGCTCGCCCGGCAACCCCACGGGCCGCTCGATCCCCAAGGAGGAGGTCGCCGCCGTGCTGGGCCACCCCACGTGGAACGGCATCGTCGTCGTCGACGAGGCGTACGTCGACTTTGTCGCCGACCAGCACTCGGCGTCGCTCGCCGAGTGGGTGCTCGAGTGGCCCAACCTCGTCGTCATGCAGACTCTCAGCAAAGCATTTGGCATGGCCGGCATCCGCCTCGGCTCCGCGTTTTGCGCGCCGCCCGTCGCCACCCTGCTCAACTCGCTCAAGGCGCCCTACAACATTGCGAGCCCGACGAGCGCGCTCGCCCGCAGCGTGCTCGCCCCCGCCGGCCTTGCCGTGATGCGCGCCAACCTGGCCAAGCTGGTGGCGCAGCGCGAGCGGCTCGTCGCCGAGCTGCCCAAGATTGCAGGCGTCGGACGGCTGCGCGGCGGCGTCGACAGCAACTTTCTGCTGTACGAGATGCTCAACGCGCAGGGCGAGCCGGACAATGCGGTGGCGCTGGCGGTGTACACAAAGCTAGCCGAGTCGCGCGGCGTCGTGGTGCGGTTCCGCGGCAAGGAGCACGGCTGCACGGGCTGTCTGCGCATCACGGTGGGCACGGAGGAGGAGGTCACGCGGTTCCTCGAGGCTATTGAGAAGACTCTGGCCGAGTGCAGAAATTAGATAAAATTACGAGATATTATGAAATAAAATAAAAATTAATAACTCTTCGGCAACCCTAAAGCCTTCTCGGCGACAAAGTTGCGGATCATCTCGCGCGACACCGGGGCCAGCCGCGGCACCATGCTCTCGCGCAGGTACCGCTCGACGTGGAACTGCCGCGCGTAGCCCATGCCGCCCATGGCCAGAACCGACCTCTCGCACGCCTGGAACGCCGCCTCCGCCGCCAGGTACTTGGCCATGTTGCACGCCACGCCCAGGTGCGCCGGTAGCTTTTCACTACCGCTTTGTGTAAACGCGTCGTACTGCTGCGCCGCGCTGTAGATGACCAGCTTCGCCGCCTCCAGGCTCATCCACGCCTCGGCCAGCGGGTGCGCGACGCCCTGGTACGCGCCCACCGGCTTGCCAAACACGACGCGCTCGCCCACGTACGCCACGGCGCGCCGCAGCGCCGCATACCCCAGGCCCAGCGCCTCGCCCGCAATCAGGCACCGCTCCGCGTTCAGGCCGTGCAGCACAATGCGGAACCCCTGGCCTTCGCGCCCGACCAGCGCGCCCGCGCCGTCGTCCACCTCGTAGCCGTCAAACCACACCTCGTTGGCGTCCACTGCGCGGCCGCCCATCTTGGGGATCTTTTGCATCGCCAGCCCGGGCCTCTGCTGGTCCAGCGGGATGCACAGCAGCGTCAGCTCTCCCTCCTTCTTGGTTTCGTCGCCAAAGGTCCGGCACAGCAGAACCATCCGGTCCGCCACTTGCGCCGACGAGATCCAGATCTTCTGCCCTGTGATTCGATAACCAAACGTGCCGTCCGCCCGCACGACCCGCTCCGCCCGCGTCCGCAGCTGCTTGGTGTCCAGCCCGGCGTCCGGCTCCGTCACGCCAAAACACGTCCGCCACTCACCCGAGATGATCCGCGGCAGCCACGCCGCCTTTTGTGCGTCGGTGCCGAACTTGGCCAGCGGCTGTGTGGCGTAGACGTTGGCGTGGATGGACTGGGCGCCGGCGAATCCCGCGCCGGACTCGGCGATCGTCTGCAGCATCGTGACGGCTTCCGACAGCCCGAGACCCGAACCGCCCAGCTCTTCCGGCAGTGCAATGCCGATAAAGCCGGCGTCGGCAATGGCCTTGTGAAAGTCGCGGGGATACTCTGCGGCGTCATCTCTGGCCATCCAGTAGTCGTCTGGAAAGTCTGCGCAGACGCGGAAGACGGCGTCGCGGACCTGGAGCTGTGTGTCTGAGAGGCACGAGGCGTCCATGAGGCTGAGGCGGGGATCTGAGCCGGCAGAGATGCCGCGGCGTAGTGGTAGACGGTATGCTGCCAAGGCCGGTCGAAAGACGGCCGGCCGGAAGACAGACCGGCCTATGGTATATGAGAATCTGAAAGTCATTGTTGTTGGAAATATTGAAATCAAATGCAAAGCAAATTGACCTAGATTTGAAGTTGCAATAGTTTAAAAAATATTAAATTATATCGAATCTATAAAACAAAGGTTGAAAAGCTACAAAATAATTTGGAGAAAAGACAAAGTACAATAAAAATCAACAATAAATACAGACCAAACAAATCCCATCTTATTCCCAGCTCGGTCGATGCAGACGGGTATGTTTAGTCGCATCACCAGATGCGGGGGCCTTTTTACACTGCGCTGTAAGTCGTTTGCGGGGAACGCCTCGGCACAGTTTTGTTTTCTTTCTTTTTTCTCTTCTTTTTTTTCTTACTTAGAACTCTATTATGATCCTATTTATCTATCCAACGCCGCTATGCAATAAAATCTAGAGAAAATTAAAAAAGAGAAAAAAAAACCCGGAAATCAATGACCGATACGCCAACTCCAGATATCGCTGACAGACATCACATCATCAAGCCATGCCGACAGCAAAGACAGCACACGCTATGCTAAGGACTGCCCACACATCCAGTGACGATTTGTGCGCGCCCGACTGCTGCGATGCCGTCGGTGACGGTGTTGGCGTTGTCGTCGCGCTCGGCTCGGGCGCAGGCACGTCATCCACAACACCGTCCAGCGTCAGCAGCCCGTGCACCGCCTCCAGCGCGCTCAGCTCCTGGCCCAGCCCGACATTCGCATCGAAGCCGCCGACGTACCACAGCTGGCCGCATGTGGTGCCGTTGCTGCCGTTGCTGCCATCAACACTGCCGGTACACGCGTTTCCAGCAGCAGCCGCCGTCGTCCGCATATAGTTCTTGACGACAGGCGCCAACGCCGGCTGCAGCTCGCTCGCCGCGTACATGAACCGCGCCAGGTACCCCTTGAACGACTTCATGTCCGTCGTGCACCGCCCGACGCCCTCGCACGCGTGCTCCCACATGACATTCTCGGCCGTCGCGTTGTCGGCGGGCGAGAAGAAGGCGCGCGACGCGTTCAGCAGACCGGCGGCGCGGCTGGACCAAACATCACTGCCGGTCAGGTTGGCCAGCGCTGCGGCGCCGTGCAGAAAGATGCCGTTCTGATACGAAAAACTCAGCGGGTTGACCTCGGTGCAGTTGGCGGCCGAGTCAGTGCCGTCAAAGACGTTGAAGTCGCGGTCGACGAGGCCGATGGCGGCGGTCCAGTCCCAGACCTTGTTGGCCCAGTCCACATATGTTGTATTTCCGGTCAGCAAAGCGAGGCGCGCACTGATGTGAAAGAAGCCGCCGTTGCTGGCCGAGTTCTTGTAGTTGAGCCCGTTGAAGTTTTCGGCAAAGATCTGCCACGACAGGCCGCCGTTGCAGGTGGAAGTGTTCCAGCGCGCGGCCATTGACTCCCACACATTGATCGAGATGGTCGTCCATGAGACATCGAGCGGCTGCTCAAAGCCGTGCTCGGCGGCAGATAGAGAAGCAAACGCCCAGAACGCCTGGTCGTCGTTGCCCTCATCTAGGCGGTGCTCGGGCACCATAAAGTCATAGGTCGGTCCGACGTTGGCGGCGAGGGCGGTGGCGAGGGCGTCGTCGTAGGTCGAGTCGTTTGTGTAGTAGGAGTAGTCGAGCATTGCGCCGAGCAGGGCGCCGCACTCCCACCAGTAGTAGGGTTTTGGGAGGTCGGCAAAGGCGGAGGCGTTGCCGGGGTAGTACGACATGACGCCGGCAGCCAGAGTTTTGGCGACACCGAGGATGGACACTGTGGGTTAGAACAACGGAAAGAAGAACAACGCATTTCGAAGAGCTTACATTTGCTGGTGACTTGGAGATCCTTGGGCGCGGCACTGGCGATGTCGTTGGTGGCCGTGACCACAGAGGCCAGCAAGGCCACCGTCGGCAGCAGCTTCATGTTGGTGTTTTGAAGAGCGTCTGCTGTTGTAAATTGTAAATTGTAGATGATGTCGTGGATGTCGTCGATTAGCGAGGGATGACGAGCAAGGGCGGTCGATCTGCGCGTCAAGTGCTGTTTGTTTTGTTGAAGATGCTAGAGTAGATGAAGAAAAGTAATTATTAAAAACAATGCAGTCTATAGTCTGATTGAAACTGACAGACGAACGTGCGATGCCGTCGAGTCGTGAAGACGCCTGGTCTTGAGGGAGTGAATGAAGCAACGAAGAATAAAAGCAGACGAGAGTGAAATGAGAGTAAGCAGACAAGCAAAGATAAAGAGAACGACAATGAAGAAACAAAACTACTGCCAAAAGAAAAGAAACACGACACGACTAATGTCACGACTAATGTCGTGGTTGTGATGGTGGTCCCAGGAATGAATACGAGAAAAACAGTGTTAAGTGGGTGCCATGGTACTTGCTGGGATGGAGGCATAGAACTTAGAGCTTAGAGCTATTAGAGTTATTGGAATATCAGAAATTTACGAGATAATGGTCATATTAAAAGACTGATGTCAGCACGGCTGGTGGCACTTTGACGTGACGCACAGAGACTGAGGACGTGCTGTTGACATGAGGAAGTGACAAGGCATGCTCGACTAATGAAGTCAGTAGGAATGCAAGTGACATCTCAAGCTTGTGACGGCGGCAAGGCTAGGAGCTGTCTGCTGAAGGCCCAAGGAGAAAAGATCGACAGTCGGGGACTCATTGGCCGTGCTTCGTTTGATTCTGTCTTTTGCGTTTACTCTGTATCTACTAGAGATGATACGAATGATAGATTAAACGAGACACAATGAACAAAACAGCTCTACGGCCTTGACAGAGACAGATTGTGAGTGATGCCACGACGTCAGACAGCAAGTTCAAGAAGACAGGCAACTTCCCTGCATGCCAGACAATACACATCACGATGGCCTATCGAGCCTATCCACAGACCCAGACGTATCTGTGCCACCTCAGTCTTGACACTACTGAGTACTACCAGATCTGATGTCTTAGCACGGTACTTCCATCGACCTGTCCCTGTCTTCTGTCTCCTGTCTCTTCTTTCTTTGTTGTACGGCCTGTTTGTCTGTCAACTAGCTATTAGCCCGCTTACTCCTGACTACTGCATTTAAAGACTATTAATTTTCATCAAATACGAAAGTAAACAATGCATCTCCTGGTTCGTTTCATCTCGTCTTTGCCCGCGGTTCGACATGGGATGACGGTTCGTGTCAGCCTATCAAGGCGGTGGCATCCGTGCCGTAGATGTTACTTGCACTGCAATTTTGTGGATAAAAAGGGTGTGTACAGAGGTGTAAATAGTATCTACAGCTCTCAGCGCTAATGCAACACACCATTGAAAAAGAGACTGCATAATCGTACCGAATCTTCAAGCCATACTGAGCAGCAATAATACAAGCAATAGCACTACTACAGAGGCGCACCATGCACGGAGTATCCGTTCCTGCCAAGATCACCGTGCTTTGCCGTCACCTCGTATTACCAGTGAGCAGTGAGAGTAATTTCGTCAGCAAAGGCGTTGTAGCTATGTGAGCTATTATTGTATAATAACAATGGAAGCAGATAAAACAGAGCACAGATGCTGTGCTCGCGCCGTGAACGTGCCGTGCTCAGATATGCAGCACGAGTGCAAGGACCGGCAGTTGAGCTGTTGATAATGGACAACGGACAAGTAGGTAGCGTGTTTCAGGCAGTGCTTGTGCTGGATATCAGACGTCATATGCCATGTTGTGGTACAGTGTCGATCATCGCGATACGCCGTTCAAAGCCGGTGTATTCAAAGCAAATCATAAACGAGAGGCAGAAACATTAATCATTGTCCGATCGGAGACATGAGCTGAACACTCGTTGACATGGTGTAAATGAAAGACAAACATAAATAAAGACAAGAAAGACAACAAAGACAACATGAAAACAAAAATCCAAACAAACTGGCTATGATAAATCGCTTCAGTCATGCAAAATGCAAAAGGCCGTAGCAGCGCGTAGACATTAGATGGTGATATCGGTATAAGAGATTACATGCCGGCATGGCGCTCTTCGCGGCCGTCCAGCCAGCTTGTGCAGTTAACACAACGGAGGGACTATCACTTTGTTAGCATTTATCAATATGACAGAAAAGACGGAATACATACCTTCTCGCTGATCCGCTTCTTGCAGTATTTGCACTTGACCGTGTGCTTGATGATGGGGTCGTGCGAAAAGTACTGGTACGTCGCCGCCAGCAGGTACAGCGACATGCCGACGCCCATAAAGTTCACAATCCGGTTCACAAAAATGCCGTACGCCATCACCACCGCGCCGTCGTCCTGCGCAAACTGCAGCGTGTTGTAGCCGTTCTCCTTGATGTAGTTGGGGCCCGGCTTGAGCACCGCAAACTTCTCGTCCAGGTTCTTGTTGAGCGGCAGCAGCACCGACAGCGGCGGCAGCAGAATGTCGGTGACAAACGAGTTGACAATGGCGGTAAAGGACGACGCGATGATCAGACCAAATGCGATCTCGAGAATGTTGCCCTGCAGCGCAAAGTCGAGGAAGCCCTGGTAGATGTGCTTGACGGCGCGCTCGCCGACCTCGAAGACGTTGTCGTCCTCGTGCAGGTCCTCCTCGTCGGCGAACGGGTTGCCGGCGGTGGGGTCGTCGTGGAAGCGCAGCAGGTCGGCCGAGATGCCGTTGGCGGGGGTTGGGCCGCCGGTATGGCCGCCGCCGAAAGTAGGGTCAGACATTGTGAGTGAGGAGAGGGGGGGAATAGAAGGCAGAACGCTACAATAAGAACAAGACACAGTAACGAAGAAGAACAAAAGAAGAGAGAAAGCAAGCAAGAAAAGAGAGGAGGCCGGATATTAAAAAGCAATCACAATGGGGGCCAGCTTTATCAAGAGATAAAGAGGCGGAGAAATGATACCTATTGATATACAGAGTGAGATGAGATCGAGGATACTGAAAGTGAGAGTGAGCAACTGACCCGCCGATCGTCACTAAAGCCAACCCAAAGCAACCAAAAGCAGGGTCTCGCGCAGGAAGGGTGCAGCTCCTAGCACGATTAGGTGCCAGCTACAGGAGGGGGTAAGCTAGCTGTGGATGGGGAAGGCTGCAGGGTGCGAAATGGAACAATCAATAAAGCTGGAGCAAAGTGTAGAAAGTTGGTGAGGAGAGTATTAAGAGGAGATGCGTGATGATGGAACGAAGACGTGTATTACATCGAACTAGAAAGAAAATAGAATCAAGCATACGAAGTATCAATATCAACATCAAAATCATCGTTCATGAGATCAGATGAGTTCGGAGGAGGCTGGTATCTTCTGTCACGTTGGAGCCAACAACGCAGTGCATCAATACGGCAAGTCGAAAAATGACGCCGATAGCAGACGGGGATAAGAATAGACTATTTCGTCGTAGTATCGTATCGTGTGGCTGGATCTGAGCTCTCCTCTTTTCTCTCTTCCTTTTCTTCGCGTCCACTTGTGACTTTCCAACGCTGCTTGCCAATAGCCAATGCACGCCTGGCAGACGGCTGAATATTGATAAAGTAGCCAATGGAAAATTAGCAATAGATACTCACGAGTCAATAGATGATAGATACAGATATATCAACTCTCAGATGACTCCACGACTCAGATATCGACGGGGCATACCGTAAGATTAGACCCGTAGCGCCATCACCGTCGGCAATGTCGTACTCGCAAGTGCTCCCCACCCCTTGCAGGGCAACAGGAATACTCAGTAGATCGTTAAAAATCAGGGATGATATTAAGCTTTCTGATGCAATAGTAACAATGAGATACGATTTACAATGTAGGCTATTCTGAAGAAGCAACATGTTATCGCCATGTTGCGATGCACACGTGATGACAGGAATAAATTCAAAATACAGCAGGAGCGGTCAAGAGTCGCCGAGCTTACTTTGACGGCGATAGTCTTCTTTGCTCCAAGAAAAGCCAAGATAGATTTACAATAGAGCGACACTATCATAAGAAGACCCTAAGAAGATAGATTGCAGGGAACAGGGCTTACAGATAGCGCTAGCAGCATGTCACATATCAAAGAAATCACGTATCAAGCGGCTGAAGCTGAGCAGATGGAACAGGGTGAAAGTATCTCGAGACTGTATTGAAAAAAGTTGACTATTAAAGAGGTGGGAAGAAGAGAAGAATAAAATCAATATAAATGCCGCAATGCAGTGCAGTTCAATAAGAATAACGCTCGAGGCTCGAGATAGTGAGACAGACGAGTGAGATGTCGTTCACGTGGCGGCTGATGACTCCCGTCTCTTTCCTCTTTCGCTCTTTCTTAATCAAGTGAGAGAAAAGTGAAAATCGGGCGGCTGGGGCGCTAGTGCATCGCTCTTTCCGTCTGATGTCCGTCTGTGTCCGTTCCTTCCGCTGTCGTGAAGCGGTGTGGTCGGTGTCGACACGAGATGCTGAATAATCTCGCATCGAAGCATGTTGGTGATGCTGAGGGTATCTATGTTTTGTCGGTTTCGGTTTGTCGGCTTTTTCCTTTTTTGTCGGTTTTGTTTTCTTAGATTACTCCGCCTCCTTCTTGGCCGGCGCCGGCTTGCTGTCGGCGTGCATCTCGTGCATCCAGTACAGCATGCACAGCGCCATCATCGCAAACGCCGCCCACGTCAGCGTCTGGAACTTGCCGCCCATGATCGCCTGCATGCCGATCGTCTCCTTGCCCAGCCGGTTGATGGACGACACCGTCGACTTGCACGCGACCGTCAGCACCAACGCGGCGATGAGAAGCGACAGCGACGCCACCGACGACACGCCCATGTTCGCCAGCACCGTCTCCTTGGCATACATGCTACGCGTTACCACTGACGCAAACGTGAGCAACAGCGACAAGCCGGCAAAGATGGCGCCGACAATGTAGAACACAGCCAGCACAACGCCAATCGTCGGGATACGGTTCATCACATTCTGCAGGCTCTGCGAACCGCCCAGCCGCGAAATGCTGCCGCCGTCCTCAAAGTTGTCATTGAGCTCGTTGTTGATCAGATCCGTCATGTTGAGCTGCTTGGCGCTGAGCTGCGTCGTGCACTCGCTGACGTTGTACCACGCGCCAATGGCCGTCGCGTTGGGCGCAAACGTGCCCTCGCAGACGTTCATAATGTGCAGCGAGTAGAACTGGCTGATGCCGAGCACGGCGGCCATGTCGTCGGCAGCGGCGTCGGCCGTCATGCCCGCGAGCACACCCTCGGCGGCAGCGAGCGTGAGCTTGCGCTTGAGCAGGCGCTTGTGCTCGTCGGACATGCTGGCGTCGTTTTCGGTTTCGTCGTCGAGGTCGATGTCGATCTGGACCTCTGTGCCGTTGGCGTGCTTGGCGCGGAACGTCACCTTGCCGGCACTACCAGCATCGGTGTTGGACAGCGTGACGTTGGCAAACTCGTCCGACAGCACGGTCACCTGCGACAGGCCGCGTTTTGTCGCCGCGCTCAATGCTGGTACATAATTTCGACCCAGAGCCGATGTGTTGAGCTGTTTATTAGCGATTGTGCTTGACTGTTTTCTTATCAAGTGTGACTCACGACTATTATTTGGTACTCCTCCATGAAGCCGGGAGTGTTGCCGGCGAAAACACCCAGGATGGTGAGCACGAAGCCGATGATCGAGCAGAACACCGGGACGTAGAAGAGGATGCCCATCTTGAGTGTTTGTGTTGTTGATGTTGATGTGTCGATTTAATGTCGGATTGTGAAATTTGCGAACAAAAGAAAAGTAATGAGCGGACCTATCCCACGAGATGTAAAGTATAGAAGAAAGTAAAGTAAAGTAGGTGTTGATATTGGTTAGCTACACCTGTCACCTATAACAAACCAAATTCTCGAATGTATGACAACGAGAAGAAAATAATAGAGAGAGAAGAACAGAAACTGAGATCGCGTCGATGTGAGTTGGCGATGGCGATATTAAATCGGGAGGTCGAACAGCCGGATCAAGGAGCAGACGGATGGGCGTGATGGGCAAGACAGTTGAGACAGTCGAGAAAGCTAGAGGCTAGGGTTAGTGACTGCAGGTTAGTAGCAGTTAGTAGTGTAGAGATGGACAGATCTACGGATCGAAGAGGGTCGAGCAGCCGGAGGTGTTGTGTCGAGGTGTCAGTCGAGGTGTCAGTCGAGGTCGGAGAGGGTGCCGGATAGTCGGGGTCGAGTCGAAAAGTGCGATGAAAATTGAAAAGATGGCCGGAATAGGAACAAATCTCGTCAAACCAGAGGGACGGCCAGCTTTTGAATAAATGGCGAGGCCGGGCTGCGTGCTCGCGGGTGGCAGGGTGACAGCAAGCGGTGCCCGTCTCGCCGGCTGGAATGTGCTCTGCAGCGACAGCATTCCGAACAGTCGATGCCTCTACTTTTGGTGGTGTTCGTGCTTTTAGTGAGACACCAAGTGCGTTTATTAGCAGGGCCTTAGCAAAAATCATAATCAAAAGACCAAAAGAAACCAAAAAATTCAATAGATTCGAGATCGTCGCTGAGACATTTGACAGACATTTGACAACCGGTCTCTTTCATGTGGGCGATGTGGTCGTCGTCCTGGTGGCTTCTCCACACTCCATCACCATTATCACCACTTCTACTATCATAAAATAAATCAACATCCTCGTTCCTCAACGATGACCCGTCTAATTTCACACTGAAGCCACAAATAGATTCTTTCCACTGCCAACTGTAAAGTCGTCCGTCGATCCCATTATCCCGGCCACGACTTGACCTGAATCAGCAACGGTCTGGCACCAGGCTGAGCAACAGCATTCCAAGACATCACCACATTTTCCATGGCGATCATCGATTTACTCTCTATGAGCAGGCGACCATGACCAGACCGGAAGACCCGGTGGATTGGATGGGCATTGCCAACAAAGTGAGCAAGGACGAACAATACGGAGTAATAAGACAAAGGTCTCGTATTCACGAAAGAAAAAAAGAACGGAAAGAAGCAGACAGAATGAAACACCAAAGAATGCAAAAAGATTGCCGGTATATTCGCTTTTGATTCGCTTTTTAGATCTATAATGCAGTCGTCATCATCACGCATAACTAATCACGCATCACTGCCTCCTCCGCTCGTACTCAACAGTGATAAACCGCCCTTGGCCCGCCCGCTGCTGCCGGATGTGCTGCTCGACCTGCTTGGCCGTGTCCGCCGCTTTGGTGCGTTCTTCCGGGTCGTCGCTCGCAACCGTGTCGTCGCCTCCGAGCACCAGCGTAGTTATCTTGCCCCAGTCGCCCGCCCAGTCCACCTGGTCGCTGCCGACTTTGGTAAAGAGCGCCGGGAACCACGATGCACACCCCGTCAAATCCAAATACTCCAGCCCGTACAGCGCCTTGCTGAGCTTTCGCATGAGCAGCACTGCCTCCGCCCAGTCGCTGTCGAGCGTATGACTATAAAAGCCGGTACCGCCGTACTGAAAGCGGCGGCCGTGCGATACGACGGTGGCCGACTTCGCATTCGGGGTGAGCGTGGGCTCGGGCCAGTAGGCGAGCCGTAGGTGCGTGAGCATGGGCAGGTGCGCTGCAAACGCGAGCAGCTGGCGCCACGAGCCTCGAGATGCCGACTCAGTGTCCAGAGCCAAGGATAGATGCGTCAGGTTCGGAAGCAGAGCCCGTGGTGGAGCGGCGGCACTTGGCAAGTCCCACGACTCGAGGACAGCAATGTCGTTTTCTTTTACTCTTAAAACCTTGGAAACCTTGGTCCTTGCAGCCCCGCCCGGGAAGAGCAGGTCAGACACCTCCTTGATGGACAGCGACTGGCCCACGGATCCAGACAGGTCGAGATACCGAAAGTCCTCGTTGAGGGTGCTCCCGCTCGCGTAGTCGTCCTTGTCTCTGTCCTCACCGCCATTGTCGTTTTCATTGTCGTTCGGAAGTACTGGCGGGACTAGCAGCGCTTTCAGATCACCGATCGACACTCCTTTACCGCCTTCGCCCTCCAAACTGATGACCCCCAGATAGGATACTAGGGCCGCTCGTAGTGGTCCCTGGAGCTGCATTAGATAGTATTGGTTGTAGTGCTTTTGTATCTGCCAGTCCATGGCCATCCGGCGCAGGGCCCTGTCCACGAGACTGCCTCGCGCAGGACGGGACACGCCGGGCATATCCAGGCCCAGGCTGGTTTTACTGGCTTCTAGAGAGCTGTTTGCATGTAAACTCTTTGAAAGTGGCCTTGGGGCATGCCTTGACTGCGCAAGCCATGAGGGGGGAGGCGCCGGCCCTGCTGGTCGCCGACCGCCAGCAGCTGCATTTGCATTTGCATTTCCATTTGCATTTCGGTTTTGGTTTGCATTATTTGCAGCAGGACCAATGGGGGTGGCTGGCACGCCTGGGAGCAGGATGTGCGCTATCTCTGGTGGAACACTGGGAGTAGGGTGCACGGCAGATATCGGCGACAGTCCTGGGCGTCTGAAAGGAGTGGAAGAAGTCCCTAGCGACGAGGCCGCAGAAGCAGCAGCTTGCGCCTGCGCCTGCGCCTGGGCTTGAGCAGCGTTGGCATGTGAAGCAAGAGCGGTTCTACGCAGGTTTGCCAGAATATCGTTTACACTGCGCGACTGTGGCTCTTCTGTTGCACAAAGTGTCAGTCAGAATTAGGATTTAGGATTATTGAGGATTGGGATCATGGTAATAAATCATCAGAATGATTAGAGGCATAAATGAGGTGAGACATCCTAGCTGGGGCTAGCTAAGGTGATCAGGATGATCACGGAAGAGGATCGGAGGAGAAGTGCATCGTAGGAAATCGATGAATCGAAGAGATGCAATACTTCCAATAGATACTTTTTCATAAACAAAAGAAACAGAGACAGAGGAAAGACATGAGTGGCAAAGCGGAGGAGGCGGAAGAATTGCAGGCGTACAAGGAAAAGCCGGCAGGAGGTCACAAGGAGGAGAAGGGGAGCAGAGAGGAGAGAGAGGATAGGAAGAAGGACGCGTGCAGCAGGGTGGGAGGACAAGACCAAAGGGGGTGCAGTTATGAGAAGAGAAGACTGAAGGGAAACATAAGACTGACCATGATGGATGTTGCTTTGACGGCCGGAGCTCTCCAAGGAGTGGGGCGCAGTTGACTGCGGTTTTGAATACTTTGCATAATGCCGTTTCTTGGGCATTGTGAGTGTAGAGTAGAGGATTGAAGGTATCGAGAGAGAAGAGAGGAGGGCGGGAGCGAATGAGGAGGATAGACTCCAGGGGGTGTTGTGAGACCCGAGGTAGAGTAAGGAAAGATGCTAATAAGTAGGGGGCAGTGATCCGAGACACGCAACCTAGACGATAGGATGATAAGAGAAGCGGATGTTTGTAGAAATATAAGATAATAAAAGAAGTGAGAGGCCAGAGAGGATGAGGGTGAGGATGAGGGGGACGAGGATGGGGGTAGGCGAGAGTCTGCAGACGCCAGATCAACAATCGACAGACGCAAAAGGCAAGGCAGAGGCCAGGCAGACCTAGCTGCCACCAGGAGCGTGGCCTGAGTTCAGAACGTAAAGGCTCTTTCCTTGGTAATGTCAGTATATTGTATCGTGATGGTTTCTTGGCCACTGATATGAGTCGACGCACGCACAGTTCACGACGCTCTGTGCATGCTCTACTTGTAACTAGCTGACAGACTTACCCGATCAAGATTCTAATGAATGATACTCAAATAGTTTATAGAAACACAATAGGTAAAGCAGGCAGTAATGAAGCCGATATTGTGCGTCTCCTGCGATGCTGACGATGACGATGACGACGAGGAGGGGTGAAGAGACGATGAAAATCAGAGCAGAAAAGCGTTGAGCTGTAGACGGCTCGGACGGGCTGTAATAGAGCCCCGGATACGCGAAGCTGCGGGTCTTGCGGGTGTGTGCGTATTCTGTTCGGGCGGAGTGCGCTGGCTGCCGATGCTGTCAGCGATCACAGGCGATGGTGATGCGATGTCGTCTTGTTGCCTCTTGGCGTATGGAAAGATTATGTCAGCATACAGTGTGTAAACTATTTACACTGTATACACACACTGTCTCGATGTCTGAGGCCATGACTTCGGTTTGTCTCATTTTGCTGATGTCGAACTACAGCTTGAATTCTATCATAAATAAGTCATATTCTGTCTTTATTAAACCGTTCATTTAAAATATCCGATTAAAAGACCTGTCGATCTCTGCAAGTCATACACAACGAAGAAGACGAGTCTCAGCTGGCTGGGCTGCCGGCACTGCAGACGAGATGTGACGAGATGAGCAGATTAGGATTGAATTGTTCGGAGTGTAAGTGAAGGAATAGGTAGAGTAGAGTCTTTTGTTAGGGCATTGGTGTCCCTGCTATGTGTATGGTTTGTATGGAGCATTGAGATGTTTTCGCGGCCAGGGTGATGCTTGATGGTGTGTTGACTTTACCTTTTGATCTTGTAATAAATTGTAATTATTTGATCATGGCTTCATTAATATAACCGTCGTGTACGCTCTGATCCGCATCGTCTTGTTATACAAAGAATAGAAACACGAACATGTGTCAGTTTGAGAAGTCCAAATAGACAAGACGCGCGCAAAACACAGGCAGAGAGACAGACAGACAGACAGACAGACAGACAGACAGAGTAGAGCCAGTGCATGACGAGCCGGGTGCAAGTCTACGTGCCAGGGTGACCGACGACAAAAGGGGAAGTCATACAATCAAGAATCAGCAATCAGTGTTTACAGTTGCTTGTTTGTTGGTAAACAACAACTCTACAGGACAGACCGGCACGGGTCCGCCACGACGACATCATCAGATCGAGGGCCAGACCGCCTTTGAACTCGGGATATCTTGACATGGCGAGAATAGAATTATACACTGCATATCTATTTTATGTGACTAATCCTGTGATGTCTATTTATACAATGTAGATGCAGAGAACAAGGCGTCAGATGGTGAGCATCCGAAAGTCAGCCATGTCAGCGGGTCACAAGCACGATTATGCATGTATAAATCTGTATTTAGCATAATTATGCCGGGCATTACAGAACGAGAATAAAAAGAGAGTCGGTACATGGAGACAGAATAACTACGGCTAATTCTCCGTCTGCCTGCTTTGCCTCATCCGCGAGGGTGCACAGCTGGACAAAGCTTGGACAAAGATAACAACACAGCAAGACATGCTTATGAAGAGAAATTAAAAATGAATAAACAAAATACACAAATAAACATTGAAACACCCAGCCTGCAAGAATAAATACGCAATATGCATAGATTGCTTCTTACTCAATCTAGAAGGCCGAGGCGAGCTGCAGGGGCCCATACGGAGGAGGGGGTGATGCTCTGTTTTGGATTATATTAACACTTTCGACGCTGTTTTCAATTTCAATATCGGTGCTTCTGATCGTTAGTCACGTCAACATCTCCATTTGTATCAGGATTTGAAAGTACTAGAATCCCTTGACTGTTGGTTGTTGGCCCCAACTGCTCAAAGGCTCACGCTTCTCCACACCCCTACGACAATGTAACGGTTTCCATCCGTACCGTAGGTCTTTACTCAATTCTAGCCTCACATTGTATTTGCCGAATATTGAGTGGGGGCTGCCTCGTATTGGTTTTAATGTAGTTGTTTCAATTTTGTTCATATTTATTATTGTCAAAGATATGCTCGCGGACACTCTCGGGCACATGCAGTTGAGTGCGTAGTTATACAGGGTCACTTGATCCAAGCATTGCTGATATTGATAATCACCTCATGATCGCCTTTGCAGCGTGTCTGCCTAGCATCGTGACGTTTGGAGCTCCTACATTGGCCGTTTTCTGTCTCTGCTGTCTTTGTCTCTTGTCTCGAGAACTTTCCGACCGCGATGCTGTACATGCTGTCTTCTACCATCTGATCATGATGGCCTCCAAAATTATGTCTACGTCCATGTAACCATCTCGTGCACCAGTCGTTGACTGGCATGTCTTTGCACACGCGTTCTTGTGATGCCGTGCACAAAATGTACGAAATAAAGTCCGCTCTCCCTGGCAGACAGGAGGGTTGATGTGAGATGTTGTCAACAGGATGCAGGATGCTGACCAGGCCAGAAACGGAAGCACGTAAAACGTACCTTGTAGATTTAGGATTCGGCCTTTTCCACACACAAATATGACTATCAACTTTTGGCAATATGACAACTCGTTTCAAGGTGACAGACGTTTGCCACCATGAACCGATGCAAGTTCCAACACTTGCACGGCGGGCCTGGTGAGAACGGTAGGGCTTGTGTGTATTCGCAACACAATCTACTTTGAAATGATCAAATCAGCGAGTTCACCAGACCAGAACAGGAAGGTTTGACACTGTGCTTCCTTGTTGTGTCTCCTGGCCGCCTGTCTCTGGAGTCATCACCTTACCCTTTTGGTCTCGTGAATTTGTCATATACTTCGAATACTTCATTCACGTCTACTCTCAACAGCACCTACAGCACGGACCATGAGAGTGGATAGACGTGGAAACAATAAAGGATGAGACATGGCATGGAGACAAGGCAGTAATACGCCATCATCCTCAACGAAAACGGCTTTCGCACGTAAGGCTCGACTATAATTCATCAATTTATGTCTGCACAATTAATGTAAATGCTCTGTGGAAACAAACGAAAACAATCTATTTTCCGAAAACTTCAATCGCAAGACTTGATGCACAATACAAAGACAACGTTGCATGAAGTTTGACACAAGGACGTTGCCTTTACTTTGACTATTTTCACTTGTAAACAAGATACATTCTACATAGAATCGCCTCCTCTCGAGCAGAACATCGTCTCGATTGGGAAAAGGTTAGCGAAAGGGTTCGGGAGCCATGTCTCGGTCAACAGGCTGGCCATAGATTGCCTGAGTTCTATTGTTCATTGTATTGTCGATTGTGTTGATCGAATTCATTGCTAGAGTACATACAAACGATAGCAGCAAAATGCGGCCTCGAGCCATCCGGGAAGCAGGTTTCGGAACCGTCTGTAGTGAAGATGCACATGAAATACCATCTTGGAGGGTTTTTCATGATATCATGAAGATGAGCGTCAAGATGCCAGTTTTAGATACGCCCGTCACAGAGTCTTCCCGAAAGACTGTCCAACACCCAGCCTCCAGCTAAACACCACGATGACCTGAAAATGACATCCAAATGACACCACGGCCAGTATCAACTGTTGTGACCATTCCCAAAGGAGTGGTTCAGAGTCGTCCGGCCTCCTGCTGTCTGTCCTCCTGTCCTCTTCTCCTCTTGTATGTCTCCGCGTCGTGTAAGTGTTTCTGTACGAATTTCCTGTTTCGTGCCTTCAGAGTAGACATATTGGAATACAAAGCACGACGCATGCAAGCGCGCCATGTTGGTGATATGTTACGGTGAGTCCCATACGGTCTGTTGGTTCTTTTGATATTTGCCCGCTCTAGACTATGGAGCCTTGTTGACTGACCAATACTGCCGTGCTCTCGTCAGCCTTTCCCTTTTTCTCCTTTTTGTCCTCTTTCTCCTTTTTGTCGTCTTGTCCTTCTTTGTTGTAACAACACGAGACATTCAACTTGAGTTTGTCCGTCTTCTTTTGCTCACTTTTACACTCAATCGGGAATGTCAGAACTAGAATGCCGCTGTTCGCCGTTGCATCCGTTCATAATGCTGTGGTATATTGACGCAAGTAACCAGAGAACCAGTGATAACCGATCGGACTCTACAAAGAACAGGAGCACTGCCAGACTGCGCAAAGCCATGACCTCTCTTTGCCATGTCTGTATCTTGCTATCGCCCATTCGAAGCTGTGATGAGACACGGTGAGGCCAATGATCAGTGGCGCCTATTAGTTAGCAAAGCCGCCAGTAAACCGTAAAACAATTAGTACCTGGTCGTTGTCGTTGTATTTTACTTTCTACTTTCAAATACTTATTCTCATATCCGACAAACACTAGACATCTACACAACACTGCATGGAAAATCGAATCGGCATTTCCATCACAGGCAGTCGCACAGACAGGCCCACCATGCTATATCGAGATGTGATATACGGACCACCGCGCAGATCAGCATGGAAAGGAGAACGCCACTTTGTGAATGCTTAATGCAAAGTAGCCAATGATGTCGATGGAATGAGAGACGGAAGATGATGAGCTGGGGCTCTACATCTGGGGTCTCAGCAGTCTGAGCATCTGTGGGCATCTGTGGGCATCTGGGGGCATCTATTGCTACCCAAGCCTTCCTTAAAGATCACGTCTGAGAACACACCCCCTGGCTACTTGCTGGTACGGAGCGAAACATTGCGCGATCAGGTGTACTTTGCACAGACGACAAGCCGCTGTGTTTGCATTTCGTCTTGTAGTCTTCTTTTCTTGTAGTCTCCCGGGTATCATCTATCGTCATTCGATACTGGCTTGTATCATAGGACGCCCTGTTCTTGATGCATGCAGCTCTCCACGATGCTTTCCCGTCTGCAAAGCACTTGCATCGACTTGGGCACCAGGGCAAAGGCAAAGGCAAAGGATGGACCTACCAGTTTTGAACTTTCTTGACAAGACCGGATATAAGTCGAGACAAGAAGATAGCTAGTCCGGGCTTATGTCTCATGCGTCTAGTCTATTTTGCGGCAGTGATCAGCGGTAAATAGCTCACGGCTTTCCCTTTATTTTTTAAACTTTGACTTTCGTCGACAAGAGTATCTGCCGTAGTTGGGCCTGAACGGGGTATGGATAGCAAGAGGGTGTGCCGCTGCTACGACGTTGGCTTTTCTTCACTACTGCATCGACTGTGACTTGTCACTTATCATTTCCCAGCAGACCGCACACGTTGGACTCCCTGCCACCAGGGCATGCTGCATACCATCATGATGAGGTGCACTACCCGATGGATGCCAAATGAGAACTAGCGTTCGGAAGCGGTCCTGTGGTAATATAAAATATAATTGTAGTCAGGTCTGCATGCCTTGCTGTCTTGCATACATTACAAACACATGACTCTGCATTGATTTTGTCCTAATAAACTCAAGAAAATATGGTTCGGACTGCGTGGATGTCAGCTCGTATGATACAACAAGTGCCTATACGGGACTTTCAGATCATGCACAGGGAGATCCCGATCACTATACTGGGATCTCGTCTGCGTTGTTTTCTTTTCTCATTCTTCCCACAAGGCAATCTGCAATGTCTGCATAAAACTTTATACAAGGACAAGGTGCGGCTGCATATGGTGTGTATAGCACTATATTGCAGACAACGATTAATAAATACAGTAAGCAGCGGTCTTCTCCTAGACACGCGGCATCTAATATGCCCTATTTATCTTTGATCCTCATCGATAGGCTCGCTTTGCAGGCTCCTACAGAACAGTCGGACAAGATTGACGCCCGCATGAGGTGGCTTCGGCCTTCTGCAGCTGCTCAATACTTGTTGAAATTAATGCAGTTGACGCAGATAGCGTAATATATCGTATGCTGGTGCACGCTGTATTTTGTCCTTGTCACTTGTTCGAGAAGGTTGTTAATAAGATTGAGATATACTGGACATTTGCGGACAAAGACCAAGCATCGAATAATACCAAAATACCAACAATAGCAAACTGGACAATAACCGAGAAGGATCGGCACAGCTGTTCTTTCGTTGGATCCACGCAAGCAGCATGAGTGAGACAAACATCCAAGATTGCATGCTATGCCTGGGCCGTAGTTGAGTCTCGGGCGAATGCTAGATAAATTCGAATTTATAGATTTGGAAATATATTTCAAGTGAGAAAGAGAAGAGAAGGCGGGTGGCTGCGTGGAATACGACACTCCTGAATTTGCGCCCAAGCTTTTTTCTTCTTTTCTTTTTTTGAATCTCCATAGCATCTGGTAAAAGTCTATCCACCTTCAATGAGTTCTTGTCATATATCTCTTTTGTTTAAACTTCCGTTGAGCGTTCGACACACCTGTTGCAGAACCGTGCACAAGACAATAGACAATAGAGGACAGACAGAGGATAGGACAGACAAAAGACAAGAGGACAACGGGGCCAATGCAACACGCGGACGGGACACAAGTTGACAGTTGAAGAGATGAAGAGTAGATGGAGCAGATGGAGCCAGCAAAAGACGGCAAAAAGGAGCAAAAGCACAAGCAAATGCGATAGCACAACACAGAAGACACAGAACAAATACTCTGTACACAAACATTTGACAGCTGGTGCCTTTGCCCCTCTCTGCTCTCTGTGTTTTCATTTTCTTCTTCTCTAGATATGCCCGCGACCTGTCACATTGTACAAGATCTAGAGGGAATCCATTCCATAACGTCTACAATCTTGCTTTCTTTTGGTAATCTTTGTTTTGCTTCTTTCGTCTTTCGTCTTTTGTTTTTTTTCTTGTTCTGCATTGTTTTTCGATTTAAATTTCCTTGACAGGACCTACTCAAGGGGTTGGGTAGCAATGAATGCAGTCAGGCCAACAAAAGTACGCACATTGACAACTACACGAAAAAGAAGACAAAAAGTAGACAAAAGATACATCCTCCAAAACACACACTACAAGAGGGTGGCGTTACAATATCAAAGCCCGGCACTCATGGAGGCAAAAGTCCTGCAGGGGCAGGTGGTCCGACGCCAGCAACTTTTATTATTTTTATGTTTATTTATATGAAAAGCTCTGTCTTGGCTGGAATGCTTTGTTGGTCTGCACAGACTTGTCCTCCCCAAACTGCAGGCAATGCAGGGATGGAGGAGTCTAAACTGCAGCTGAAATATACGATGGCGAGGCCTGCGGATCGATGCAAAGCATAATGGAGTTGTTGTCTCGTTATTTTGTCGTTTTGAGTGATTCTTTCTTTTTTCTTCTTTCAAGTATTGTCTAATCCCAGCCTTGGCCGCCCCGTTGATCATTTCATTCTTCATCAATGGAATTAGACTGCGGGCCGGACCGAGCTAAGTCAACCATTTTATGAAAGCAGCCCGCCTAAAAAGTGGACAAAGCGGTTTGATATTGTTATGGAAGTCTTATTGATATGGAATCCAGATATTGCTTGATATTGGGGTACTGATATAGATTGCATAGAGGAGAAAAGGAAATACCGGGAATGGTGATCATTCGACATCCGAAGAGCCAGCCGCCAATAGGAGGCGAGGAGGCAGTATGCAGCCAAATGGCCGGACTTCGTATAAGTCTAATATACAGACTATAAATATCGTGAACAGAGTTTTGAGCAGCCGTATCAAGTCACTGTCCGCATAGCCTTTGTGTGCAGGATGTCGTTCTATTATTATTCTCTGATGCAGTCCGTCCAGATGCACAGTCAGCGAGCAAATCCATATTAATGATACGAGCCTTGGGCTTCGATAAGCTTTTGTCAGTGCGAACTAAATAGTTAAATAGAAAACAAAACAGAATAACACTCCAGTACATAATGAAAAGATAAAAATATAGAGAAAGTAACAGCGAGGCTAGCCAGTCTCGGGTATGGGTATCTCTCATTGGCCCGGGTGCTGAGCTCGAGCTGCCGGTCTGTAGAAAGGCTCTCCTCTCTCTTCTTTCCCTTATATTAATCTAGTTCACATGCCTAAACGGGCTGAAGAAAGATAAAAGCAACATAATTGTCGACGGCATGGCTGTTCATATAATCGGCGTCCAGGTATCCTTGCCTGCTCTTTACTTTCTGTCCTTACAATGTTGGCAAAGATTGGCACATTCAAAGATTAATCAATACGTACAAAGCACATGGAGGCAGGGAAGTTTTCTTGTTGGTGGCATCGTGTTGTGTTTGAAGTCGATAGATTAGACGCATTGAAACTCCCGGGGTCCTGCAGTCGTGTGTAGAGAAATGAGAGGTAAAAGAGCGTGTAATGACTACCCAGAGGGAGTATCAGGTAGATCGACCAGTAACTCCCACTCCAAGTGATACAGACTCTTTCTTGTGATTATTGCGGCCGTTGAATTTGTGTGCGTGTCTCTCCTTCGACACTGCAGTCTATCACATTTCATATTTCTGTTGCTGTCTGGGACGTTGACTAAGAACGGGTATACAAGAATCAGACAATGCATCCTACGAGTATCAAGAGATTTGAGAGTATCAGAGTATCAAGTATTCGAGAGTATAAAGCAACAAATATTGCAGAGTAGATACTAGCATCTACAAGTAGTCAAGATGCGGAGACTACGCCGTCAGATCAAAAAGGAAACTCGTAAACAATCCCAGACAGGCGTGGATAAGTAGTCGCCAGAGAATAAACGAGATTTACAACGAGAAGAGGTGAAGAGGAGAAGAGAAGACAGAGCCAGAAAGTACCTCTTCACTCCATCTATTTTCGACTTCCCATCATCCTTATTACTGTCCAGCTCCATGATATCCCGGCGAGCACTCGTTGTCTCTGGCCAAAGACATGTCGGGGCGCCGTCGACTTGGCATGGACGATGTAGTTGAAGCAAGTAGGGATGGCCATGGCAGTTTTGTTCTTGTTTGATTTATGATTATTAAAAAAAGTATTTTATCTACAAAAACGGGGGCCAGAGCTCGTGTCACGGAGAATCCTCAGCTCTGACCTGCCAGGAAAAGGTCTAAATAATTTTCAAAGATAGACACCCTGGTCTTGTTCCTTCGTTCCATCTTTTGGTTTTATCTCTTGTTCTCTAGCGTCGATGCGCCGCCCAATCCTGTTGCATGTGCTGCTTCTCGCGTTGCTCCCCTGCCTTTTCAAGTGCCGTTTCATGTCTATTTTCTGTACTTTTGTTCTTCTGTTCCTTTTTGTCCTTGTCCTAATCTACTTTGCACGTATTACTCTATTCCCTTGCTCTCTTCCCTGTCGGTCACGGAATTCTCCAGAAAGATCGACACAGCCCCTGTCTGTTGGTTTCGCTAGACCAGACCAGGCTGAAGTATTGTTCTCGTTTATTGGAGACGAATCCTACGTTGTGAAGTTGTAATTTGACTTGATTGTTATTGACTTGATGTCACTGGTCTTGTCATGCTTATAGCTTCTACTGTTGATCTATGGAAACAAGTCGACTGGAGGCTGTTCTGTTCGCTCCATGTGCTTTGCTTGTGTAATGACACCGGCTTCCGGGAGTTGCTTGCCGGACTTGGTCAATGGGAATGGACAAATAGGGCAGATGAGGCAGACAACAGAGTAGCAGTAAACAAATCAAAAAGAATAAAAAAAGAACGGACAGAGCACATACAGTGAGATTGGTGTGGTGGGGGCTGACAATCTTGAATGTTAAATGCTAGCTACAAGAAGACACACTCTCACAATACGGGCTGCGATCGGTGGCGAATCGCTCAACGACCCCGGCACTTTGTCTGTATGTACATTGTATTGATCTAGCTGGACTACTGTTAAACTAGAGACAAATAATTACAGAAACATACGAAACTGCATGCTGCCTCGTTCTAATTTTGTTCCATGCAGCCTCCCGAGAATGGCTCGTCTACGTCGTCATCCTCTGCAGTGCAGACCAAGATGAGCGCCACAGGAATAAAGGGGTTGAAATTATTCAGTGTCGTCGATGCATGGTGGTTTCGATAATGGTGGTTTGGAAAGACGAGGTAGGGGGGGGAAATTTGGTCGCGATCTGTTTAATGAAAGGTCTGTCGACATCGCGACCCGGCCAGTGATGATGCGTTGCTACCAATCGCCATCACCAGCTGTATCGCTATGGCATTGTTATTTCAGCGACATATTAACAATCTTGATCATACAACTCTACGCCCATGATGTGCATGCTTTCCGCCCCGAAAGTGTATTGCTGTCTCATATACAACTATCACGGCCTTCTCCGCGTACCACAAGCTTTGCAAAAGGACGGAGGGTCAAGAAAAAAGACAATGAGACACCTTGAAAAGCGCCGAGGAACGTATTCACCTGGACTGAAGCCGGGATGTTGGTTTTCTGTCCAGTCTGCCGGGGGTCGTCGATATTCTACGAGCAGTCGATAGTTAAGAGGTCCATCGAGATGAGAATCTGAGATGAATCGCAATTATGTCCAGCGAATCACTCGAGTGAATTCGCACAGATTATATTTCTAAATATCTGGTGAAAACGTTAGAGCCGTGTAATTAAAATAAAAATTGCATCAAATAAAATAAAACAGTACGAATTATCAAAACGATAAGTTGGACTTAGTTGCTCGATCTTTAGAAGAGTTTTGTTTTGACTACATTCTGTGATCATATCATGCCGGGCAAATCAACTCTCCATCCACATAGCCGTTCAATCTGCCGCTCGTCTTCTTCTCGATCATAACCATACTCAACCGTTCTCCCCTCCCCTCCTCCCTGTACATTGTCTTTTCTTCCTCTTCCGACTGCTCTCTTCCTGCTCCTGCAAAGGAGACTCCGCTTCTCACTCTAACATATGTCTCAGTTCTCTCGTCTTGCACGACCTGAGCATGGCTTCAATGGAAAACAGGAGCATCAAAGCATTGTTTATTTATTTTAATATATCATTGAACAGTGAGGAAGCCTGGAGTCCTCTCGCAGATGTCTTTGTCTCATCGCCTTCTTTACCCTCCCGTGACTGTTCTAATTTATTCGGACGTGTTTTTTTTGTTATTGTTCTTCTTTCTTTTATTCTTACTTCGGCACTTCTCATCTCGTATTATCCAACAAGTGCAATTTCGAGCACATCATATGGCAGACGGCTTCCAAAATACACATGATCACATAAATTCATAAACATCAACAGCCCAGAGCCTGCAAAGGCCTCACTTTGTTGTTGAGGCTCGTCGTTGTGTCCTCCCATGATCATCGCTGCTCCTCTGCCACCCATCTTGCCACCTCCCTCCTCCCTCCTCGCCCTGCTGCCTTTGCCTTGTTGTCTTTGCTCTGCTCAAAGTCTCACTTGTGCAGCCACCATGGCCGATATTGGCTGAAGACATTGTTTTCTCAGTCTCGTCCTGTCCTGTCCTGTCCTGTCCTGTCTTCTTGTTCAGTCCCTAGACTCCACTGTCCACTGTTTTATTTGCATTATATTGATTTATGTCTTCTCTCCTTGTATTCTTTTGTCCATTGTTTTTTGAATTGATTCTATTGTTGCCATTTTACGTCTCTGCGGTCTGTCCATCTCATTCTACCTTAAACACACTCCATCTACACGCCCCCCGTCTGCTGCTGATTGGTCTCATTCTCCTCTACTTCTACTTCTTGTTCATTTGCATTTGCTGCTTGCTCGCCTTTCTACTTTATGCCACCCCACTGCTATGCTTAGATGCTCCATGCACTCAACTGCTCATCACCTCAGCCGGCCCTGCCTAGCCTCTCTGCTCTCTTTGGTCTCTCTTGTCTCTATGGCCCTGCTCTGCTCTGCTCTGTTCCGTCTGATGCAAAGTGCCATCCTGACTAAATAAAGAAAAGTCCCAAGCCACTCTTGTCTTGGTCACCCAAGACTTTTTGCTATATAGACTCTCCCCGGCCAGCATCACTTGAGGTTTTTCTTCTTGAGTCCATTCTCTTTTGTTTCTTATTGCCTCTTCCTTGTCGTTGATGCTGTCGTCCATCATCACCATCTCTGCCACCACATAAGACCACCAGCACACCCAATATCATACACCATATCACCACAGCCATCATCTCCTGGTTTTATTTACAGGACAAGTTTTCATAGCACAACTTCATCTGCCAAGCTGGTCGCACCTGCCACTGCAAGAACCACAGCTTGACCGCACCTGCCTTCTCTTACCAAAACGTTTATCAGACCACCCCATAGAAACCGTCCGAAACAGACTACGACTCTGCAAATTCAAGGATACAAATCATATTCGGAAAGAGCTCTCTGCGCCATCTCATCCCTTGCTTCCAAATACCATATAAGGAAGGAACGTGTAAGTCCAATTTGTGCAGAGTGGCAAGAGACAGTCGTTCCTTCCCTCTCTGTGAAGCTCAAACCGCGCGCCTTCCATTCAAAGATTCAAGTCGTCCTGGCTCATTTCCCTTTTTGTTTATTAGCAAATCACGAGCACTTTCCCATATATTCCCCATCCCCCCAGAGTTAAACCTTGTTTCTCAAAAGATCACGTCTCCTTCTCTCACTTCTCACCTACCACAACATCGCAACCCCTTCACACACATCCTCACCACCTGCTTCTCACTGTCTACCCACTGCCGCCTTGACTTTACCGCCAGTTCAAGCACTTCCACTCTCCAGGTAAGAAGACTCTGTTATTTCTACACGAGGATCATGTCTCGTCGCCGGCCACTCTTTTGAGCAGCCTCTCTGTATTTCTGTCCCTCGGCCTCTCCGCCTTGCTTCACATCGTCAGCACCTCCCCGGGCGCCTTCTGGAGTCAAATGCTGCTCAGCGGCAGGCCGCCCATGCTTAAAGCAGCTGCACAGAGCCGCGTTGGGCCCGGCTGCGCCAGCCACGGAAAGTGACCGCCCTGCTGGCCTCAGAAGAGCTGCGCTCTCTAATACCCACAGACGCAAAGATGCAAAGAAGCACTTTCCAAGATGCAAAGATGGACCAAACACCAGTCGACGAATCTCTTCACTCTTTCAGTGTGCACATGAGCATATCTGCCCAATGGCAGTCTCCTACAGTCAGCCTTGTTTGCAGTGCTCGACTCAACTGCATCTCGTGGTCCAGACTGGCTCTTGAGAATCGTGTTGCACCGCCTCCGTACTCCCATCACGACTACCAAGGCAGCCTTGTTGATTGGTCTGGGCTGTTTTCTTGCTGTATTGCTTGGATGCCCTGCTGTTCCTTGCTCTGCTGCTGCGGCCTGGCCGGCTGGACTCGCACCCAAAGAAAGTTCTTGCCTGCTTGCATCTTCTACACCGCTGGATAACAAACATGCAGAAGCAGTTGCCACTGTGCCCTGCAATGACGCGCTGGCTGTTTTGTGCTTTTCGTCTCTTTCCTTCTGTTTTGGCTATTCTCGTGCCCTGAGCGAACGCGGCCTCCGTCATGCGGCCGTCGGATGGCGGGCTGCAAGCAAAATAACAATAGAGATCATCCGCTGACACACACAGAGTGGGGGAATTTGAACAGACCACGAGTCTTGACGCTCAGCTGCGTAGAAAATCCATCGAAAATATTGGTAAGTGGTTGTGGCTTCCTCTCAGAAGACGTGCTTGCTAAGAAAGAAGACAAATCAAGAAAAACAAGCCAACAAATCAACACGGTCCAGTTCAAACAGTCTGGCATCAACAAATCTGCATGCTATCACCTGCACGAAATCGTCTGCGCTTCCGGTACACGAACTGATTGTCCCACAACTTTGACTGCTTGTCCCACTGGACCAGAGCATCCCTGCTGGTCAGACGGCAGGATCAGGACAGTCAACTCGCCATCCGACTTGGACCCAATTCAAACAGCTTTGAATTTTTCAAAGGCACGTTATTTCTTTGTCATCAATAGTCCCGGAGGTGGCCACTTCAATAACAAGGATGCTTCTATTCTCTGTTTTCTTTCTCATTTTCTTTTACAGTTCTATCTTAAATGACACCCATAGCAGACATACTAACACCCATAGACAACACACACACCTTTCCCAAACAGGAACCCAGAGTTACGTCGGTCGACGTTCAAACAAAGTCAGCCCAACGAAGTGGCCACCAAATCACGGCCAAGCACAGCTATTGCTCGCACCAAGTCTGTCACATCTCACGGCCCCAGTGTGTACGGTAACACGGCTATATTGAAAAACAACGTCAAATCGACAAGATGAACCAAACGCTACCCAAGGTATGTCATACACCACTTTCCAGTATCCCGTTATTTCCTGTGCTTCCTATGTGGAACATTGTACACTCTTTCCAGCTACACACAGAGGATTCAGATCATACATAATATTCTCCATCATCCATCTACACACGGCACCGCACTGGCACCATCCCCCGGGGCCATTGTGCCAACCGTGCATTTCAACCTTTCACTCAGCCTTTCACCAGATCTCCAGCTTCCTAGCCAAATTCAACCCCAGCCCACCATCTTCACAACCTTGTATCCTTGTATCCTTTTCCTGTATTCTATTTCTGTATCTACGATCGCCACTCCATTCTAGCCTTGTCAAGCCCATTTGCACTTTGGACGGTCCGTCTCGGCACGGCAATTTGCAATGTCGATACGGCCCATTGTTTCGTTTTCTCGGGTTTCCTGTCTCGGCATACTCGGATTCCGCCAGTCCTTCCGAAAACATCATCTCGACTTTCGACTTTTTACAACACCCACAGCACGCCACAAGACGGCTGTCCTCCTCGCACAGTCTACACCCACAAACACAACAAACTCAGACACAAGCACGAAATTCATGTGGCACGTCACGACTTTCTCTGCCCGTGAACAGAGTCTCTCAATCACACGGTGATGACTCTGTCGCCAGATGATTCTCTGCCTCATTGCCTTCAAGATTCTAGCTGCGAACGGTCTACTTCCAATCGGTAAGTCTATTCTTTATTTTGTGGTGTTTTCCTTCTGCTCGTGCTTTGCTTCTTCTGTTACATTTTCTTCTCTTCTGTTTCTTCTCATTTGTTTTTTCTCATTTGTTTTTTCTCATTTGTTTTGTTTTCCACAATCCCACCTTCAAGTGGCGTTCAAGAGCGTGGGTATGAGCCGACCCGACAATCTCACAGAAGAGGGGTGTTTACTTTGTTTTCGCCTCAAAGATTACACACGGCCGGCTTCCTGCTTGCCTGCCTGAGGCTCTTCCCGCCCAATAGTCACATTCAATCGCCTTTTATCGATTTGCCTTTTCCTTTTTCTTTTCTAGTTTATTTTTGTATTCCGCACCTTTCTTCCTAGCCTCTTGTCTGTTTCTACGTCATGTGCTTCGGGCTTCAGCCTCGCATATCTGCATCTTTCCACAGCTCTTCACTGGTTTTTGTCCAATTGCTCCGTTTTCGTCGGCTCTCCAACAAACAGCCTCGCGGAAACAATCACCCCAGCAGACACCCGCTGAGAGGCAGGGGATTCAGAGGAAATACAGATGGCTGCTGTTGATGCACAGCACCTCTCACCCGCAGTGCAGAACTGCAGTATCACTCCCATGCACACCCTCACGCCTCCAGGGCGCCTCAGTTTCAAGGTACCACGCATGCTGGCTTGGGTACATTCCCTCCGCAAGCTGGTAGCTCCTTGTACCTTTTCAAACACGCTGATAGCCTTGACAACACACGCCCCCTCTCTTCTTCATCTCCCCAGCCAAGTCCGTCTTCTCACCCCTCCTCTTCTCATATCAAGAATCAGCTTACAATTCTGTCTTCTGGTGCTTGCTTCTCAGGCAGATCACAGTATCTTTGCCCTGGGTTTTCATATCATCGTTTTCTCTTTAACACCCCCCTCCTCCGCAGCCGGATTTTTGAAGCGAATATCTCTCCTTTGTTGTCATTTCTTTTCCCTTCATTTATATCAGCTGTTTTGTTTGGCTGTTTCCTTGCCGTCTTCCACTGCCTTTGCCTTATGTTTTTCTTATTTATTTGTTTATTGTTTTTGGCCTTTTATCTATCGTGTTTGATATTATGTCTACCTCTTATATTTGCTTTTCGTCCTCGCTCCCACTCTCGTTGATTTTATATAAGAATAGTCCTCCCACTGGCCGCGTCGCATTCCGTTACCTGCTTTCAACTTTTCCTCAAGTTCTAACATGGCTCTCACTTACAGATCTAAGTACATCAACCTTGTCGCCTCCATACTGTCGCTCACATCGCCAACACCAGGGTCTATATAGCACCGTTTCACGATACCGCACATCTGACAGGAAATCTCGAAGAAACAGCATTTCTTTCGGCTCATCATTTATACCTTTTATCATTCTCTTCTTTTATTTACTTTGTTCTCGAGTCAGGATCGAGAAAACACCTCTGCCACCCACTTTGCCCATCATTTCACCACATCAGAATTCAGACTGCACTCGAGATCTGAAAACTGGACCTGCCTGAGCAATTACTAACTACATAAACAGCAAGACTTTGACCAGTCCTCACCATCCTGCGCCGAGCTGGACTATATCAACATTCCAGCTCCCACCAGTGACATCCGGTAAGCCATGAACTCTCTGCTGCTTTCTTTTCTTATCTTTTTATCACATTTCGAGGGATGTTGCTTGTATCACGCGACTCCTGGAGTTCCATCTGCCGGCTGATATGGCAGTGCGTCCCATCGCACACTTCTGTCTCACTGTTTCCAATACAGAGCCCAACGATAGACACAGGAGTTGGCGAGTTCGTGAGCAGCATTTCTTTTCCCCATACTTTATTGTTACCCATTGTTATCGCAGTTTATTGTTCCACAGGTTTGTGCTTGTGACAGAAACGACAGCAACAACACGATTGCCTCGCTGAGGTAGCATTTGTCTCCTGTTCGTTGAACAAGTGCTACTTGGGTCTGTCCTTGTGCATTGTGCATCGACGGATTTCCTGCCAGTTTCCTGCGAGTTCCCTGCAAGTTGACTGTTGTGCACCAGCAGCCTTTGAAAGCAGCGGCTCAGTTGATGCACCATTCCCACCGGTTGCGTGTCACGGCTGTCCGTTGTCTGTCTAACAAGAACGCTGGTTACACTCGAGCACTTTGATACGAGTCTGGACATGTACTCGACCACTTGACGGTTTCTTACTGACAGGAATTACTCTACCAGGTACCAAGAGTCCAACACGTCGCCTCTGAACCTGGAGACGTCGACCCCTTCGTCGTCGGTTATCGGCCTTTATCCCCAGGCGCCTGTCTTCAGCCAGCAAGGAACGTACCACCCGGAAGGTAACAGCACCTTCTATCCCCCGTCAGCGCCGACACACAACATCTTCCCACAAGTGGACGTCCGGCCTAGACTGGGCGCAACGTAAGTTTGGTCTTTGATTTAATAGTCTGAACTCCGTCTAACACCAATTACCAGAAGCAACCCTTCGCCAAGTGGTATGGCAACACATGCCCATCGTGCACCACTGCCACACCCATCCAATCCCATCTCCACGCGCGACTACTACTCGTCTGCCACGCCATCGTTCCGGAGAGCGTCCGAGCATAACAACCGGTCGCCCTCATACCCGATCATCCGCAATCACCCACTGTCGCCTACACCCAGCCCCAACCAGAGCTTCACGCCGACGTACAAGATGGACTCCAACTTTGGCAGCGGCAAACCTCAGATCCCGCCTCTGCTTGAGACAACAACGTTTGGCACGCTTCAGTACGCCGACGGTCCCAATGTCGGCCAGAGCATTAAGCTTGATATCAACGGCACTATCGACAAGGGCTTCTTCCAAGCCGACAAGGAGTGGACATGCTACCGGCGCAACTACTTCTCGTGCATCTGCTCCTTCACACTGACACCGCATTCGCCGACAGCCGGCATCGCCTACACGCAGAACAATGCCACGAGAAGCACCACTATCAACGGATTCGCCATGTCCATCTCGGCCGTTGTCTCGGACAGCGACAGCCACGTCATCGAGCTCGTGCAGCACACGCCCAAGCGTGACAAGGGCCCAACCGCGCGCCCCGAGAAGGTCCGCCTCGTGGCCAAGGCCCCTCAGTCGCCACACCACGGCATGGGCATGTACGGTGACGGCATGTCGGTCGGCAGCCGGTACGATCACAACTATGGCCCGCCCCCGCCCGGGTACCCGAGCGAGCACACATTTGAGCGGATCCAGTTCAAGCAGGCAACGGCCAACAACGGCAAACGCCGGGCTGCACAGCAGTACTACCACCTGCTCGTCGAGCTTTGGGCCAATGTTTCGACCAACGGCGGCGAGCACTTTGTCAAGGTCGCTCACCGCAAGTCTGCCAAGATGATTGTCCGCGGGCGGTCGCCAGGCCACTACCAGTCAGAACGCCGCGGTAGCGCCAGCAGCGGCCCTGGTGGTTCGTCGGGCAGCCTCGGCTACGGTGCATCCGGTCTTGGCTCTGACTTTGGTGCCGGCTCGGCACTTCTCCCGGCCGCTTACGGCGGCGCATACGATCATCGCCAAACCGGCCATTACGGAGGTGCATCTCGGCACCATCAGCAGACGCACTCACACCACCAGCACCAACCGCACGAGATGATCGACCATCCGGTGATGACTACGGACGATGTCAAGGCGATTCAGGAACAGAAGGAGTACCAGTACTACCCGACTCCCGTCTGCGACAACTCCCAGGACCCGCGCCAACCAGTCGACATGTTCTCGCACGCGACATACCGCGAGCTGCCGCAGCTCAACAGCAGCAATGAGCCGCCTGCACGTGCCAAGCACGAGGACAGCCTGCCGCCGCCGCCTCACTACCCAGGCAGCTACTTCACCAACCGCTGCGGCCGCTATGAGGGCAAGGGCAGCTCGACTGGTTACTACCCATCGATAGTCGGTCCCACGTCTGGCATAAGCATGTCGTAGTCTCTTTTGTCGCCTCACTTTGCGCTTTTCTCCATTTCTTCGCACTATGAGGTTTTACGCTCGGATGATTGGAACTTTCGAAAAAGCACGAACAAAAACCACAAAAGCAAAACAAAAAAAGAATATCATTGAAGCGCGCATTCGAAAACGGCTGCACTTGGACTGCTTGGATCGGGCAACGACATGGACTTGGACGCAATATGGTTAGAAGGCATGGCATGGAGATGTTGAAATACCCGACTGTTGGTTTGTTTCTTTGGATTTTTGTTATTTAGGTTGTCATCTGATTTGATTTGGTTTGCTTGTTTGTTTGGTTGCTATGATTTTCTCCCCTGTTGGACCATCATTATCACTATTTCCCCCTCCTTTGGTTTATTTATTTCCTATGAGTTTCTCTTTTATTCCCAACTTTTTTGTTTGTTTTTCTTGCTCTTGCTTTTATCATTTTTATATGAAGGACACAACGGTGGAGGAAGAAGAGGGAAGGAGGAGAGGGAAAGAGATGGAGGGAGCTGTCGGAATTGCTCGCCTGGTTTGCGAGTGTCTTCCGGAAGTGCTCACAATGACGACAACGATTTACTCAAAGGAATACGAAACATGTACGGGAAGTAAGGAGACAAGATCTTGCGATGGATCTCACAATGGAATCTCATTATGAGATCTACTTATAGTTTATTTGACGAGTCTGTTCGTCTTGCTTGTTGGATGGCTTGTCTATGTCGCCGGAGTACTCATTATTTGAGGAAGAGCGACTGGCTTTGAGGACTTGCCGGTCACTGCCGGATGCCATGTGTTCTTTGACAGGCGGGCACTTTGTGCCATATCTGACAGCAGCCAGCAAGAGTCATTGGAGAGGAGGGTGTGTATGCAGGCCGGCAACGGTCTTGGGCTGCATCTTCTGATGAATCTTTGACCAATACTTTGCTGGTTACTATGCAGCTCACAACAAATAACTATCACACTTTTGGTAATCTCTTGTTATTATGCACTTGTGACATGCAATGCCTAATGATTCTCTTGTAGTCCGCCTTTTTTTGGTTGACTGCTTGCCATCGCAGACTCGAGGTCACTCGGGGTTTGAACGATAACGCATACACTTGTCAATCAGAAACTGTTCAAATATTTTGTTCTATCACAGTCAGCTTCTCGGTGATGCAACCGCTGTGTGTGATTGATAAACAGAGAGACAAAACTAAAAGAAACAACGTTGTCAAACATGTTCTGACAGCTCGTCTTACGTCGTGTCTTGCAGTCAGAAACATGCCGATGACATGAGGCTCAAATGATGTGTCTGACAGTGACGTCTTGTCTCTGTCATGATACTTGTACTTGAAATTATCATCGTGGGATAGTAAAAAAGAACTATAATCAATTGTCAAGGATAGCGACAAAAAATAAAGCAACGAAATTCAAAGCAGTTCGCAAAAAGTGAAATGCAGCAAAAAAAGAAGAATTTAAGGTCTTACCCGGAATCGAACCGGGGCTACTGGAATCAGAATCCAGTGTCCTAACCGCTAGACTATAAGACCGTATGAGCTCGTAAGCTGTTGTTGTTGAAATGGCATTCAGTGATAGGCTATATATAGGGTATCTGTGCTAGCATTTTTTCTTGTCAATGACGTTCTTGTGGTTTCTTTGATCTATTATCTCACAGGAGGGGACTCAGTGTTGAAGTTAGCAATAGTCAGTAAACAATCTAAAAGCAAATAAAAATTAATCCCTGCCTACTCCTCCCATCCTTCTCTTCTTCTCTCCTTTTCTTCTGTCGCACCAACAAACACCCGCCTCGTATACGCTTATTCGGCACTGATCAGTCTTTTTGTTTCTTTGTTTGTTTTGACTGTAGATAATAGATATCGGCCTGCATGTGTACTGTTTCGAAACTGTGCGACGGCAATATATGCATGACATGTGGTTCCAACAGGAATCCAACAACAGGCAATCAAAGAAGAAGCAAACTCAGCGCGTAGGACAGGCAGGACAGTCTGGAAAGACAGGCCAACGGCAGCCGTCCGTTGCATGCAGTGTACGGTCTCGAGAGTATATTAGTATTAGATTAGGGACTACAGATTTGACTCGGCTATGGTGTTGCACGCGCATGCAGGCTTGCCTCGTATCTGTTGCAGGTTTGCAGGTTGTTTATCTGTGCAAGGTGCTTGGACGGGCATGTCATGTGTTATACGGAGACTCTGGGCACGACAGACTCGAGACCTTGTGATCAAGTAAATCAGATTGCAGTAACAAAACTAGAAGAATAGCAAATAGCAAACAGCAAAGAGCAAATATCCGTACAGATTATCCCACCCAGACCGGTTCTCCTCCATACCCGAGAACAAAGCAGAAAACAGTAAACAGAACTAGACACCGGCATCGCAGTAAATGACAAACGTAAAACACATAGAAATGCAAACAACATCAAATCTAAACAACTCTAGAAGTCCATGCCAAACTCGTCGCTCTCGTCCTTGACATCGTCATCGTCGTCCTCGACGTACGACTTCTTCTTGGTCGCAGACGCGCGCGCGGCACGCTTGGGGGCGGCCTTGGGGGCGGCCTTGGCTGCGGCTTTGGGAGCAGCCTTGGCAGCAGGCTTTGCAGCCGCTTTGGCCGCTGGCTTCTTCGCCACGACCTCCTTGACATCCTCGTCATCGTCGTTGTCGTCGTCGCTGTCGAAGAGGGCGGCTCTCGCCTTGGCTTTACGCGCGTCGGCCAGAGCCTTGGCGACAGGTGACGCCTGCGAAGACGCCGACTTCTCGGCCGCCTTGGGCTTTGCCTTGGCCGCAACAGGCCGGCCGCGGCCCTTCTTGGCGAGCGTCGATCCCGCACTCAGAGACGAAGACTTGCCGACTGACGGTCTGGAGTCGTCGTCCTCGTCAGACAGCGCGTCCTCGTCCTCGTCACCCTTGACCGACTTGCGCGGCGAAGAGAAGGCAAGCGCCTCGTAGTTGGTGTCGTCGTGGCTGTCAAAGTCAAACGTCTTGCTGGAAGTCGCGGCCTTCTTGGGCATCCGCGGCAGTGTAGAGCTATTGCCACTGCTATCGCCGTTGCTCGTCTCCGGCCGCGACATTGAGAACAAGCTCAGCCGGCCATTAGCCGACGCAGCCGTGCCGCTCTCCTTGGCCTCGGCACCAGAGCCAATGCCCTTGACCATGGCGCCGACATCGCCGAGCATCTCCTCGTCGTCGTCCTCCATCTCAGAGTCAGAGTCAATCGTCCACTTCTTGGCCTTGCTCGCCGCAGCCCGCTTTGTGCGTTGGCTCGAAATTGTCTCGACAGGCTCGTCCATCTCCTCGTCGCTGAGCTCCACAATCCGCTTCTCGGCAGGCGCCGCCGCTGCCTTGCCCTTGCGGGGCTTGGCCAGCGCAGCAAAGTCGTCGTCCGAAAAGTCGTCATTGCCGCCATCGACAGGCGCCGCCGCCTTCTTGGCTGCAGCCGCGCTGGCAGCAGCGGGCTTCGCCTTGGGCTTAGCAGAGAACATCTCGGCAAATCTGTCAGATGTCTTCTCCACTGGCTTTGCCGCAGCGGCCGCCTTCATCGCTGCAGACATCTTGGGCGCACGCGCAGGCTTCTTCTCCGTGTACTCGTCCTCGTCCTTGACCTTGCGGCCACGGCCAGCACCAATCTTCTTCGACGTACGGCGGCCCAGGCGGCGAATCGAAGTCTGGATGTCGGCGTCCATCAGGAGCTGGTTCTCCCACTCCTTGGAGAACTCGTCCAGATCCGCACACCACAGGTCCTTCTCGCTCTTTGAGTCGAGCTCGTCGTACTGGTCCTTCTTGGCCTCGATCTGCTTCTTCAGGCGGTCAAGACGCTCCTGCGTGAAAGACCAGATGGGCATCGACAAGAGGTAGTCAAAGTCGCGGTCCGAGCTCTCGTCCTCATCCTCATCCTCCTCCATCTCGTCGTCGTTGTTCTTCTTCCTCTTCTGGTCCGCCGTCTCGCGCGGGAAGGGCTCGTATCTGTTCTCACGCAGCTCCTTCACCACAATTGCCTTCTTCTTCTTCGACACAACGAGCTTGCCCTCCATGATCTCCAGCACAAACCGGTACTGGTTCTTCAGGCGGCGGTACTCGAGATCGTACAGGCCCAGCCAGTGCGCCTTGCGCATCGTGTACATGTCGTAGCGGTAGATGTAAAAGTCCTCCATGATATCCTCGACCTTCTCGTACCGGCGGATCTGGCCGTTGGCGTCGAAAGCCACCAGGTTGGTCGTACCGATCGTCTTGGACAGCTTGAACCGCTCAATCAGGCCCTCATCCAGAGCGGCCTTCATGTGCTTCTCATCCATCTGAATCTGGAAGTGCACGTTCTGGTGGTCGTTGAACTCCTTGTAATCCTTGATCCAGGACGGCGACTTCTCGGCGCGGATTACCTCCTCGAGACGCGACTTGAAGTCATCTGTCCACACACGCACCGGAAGCTCAGTCACAATCGCCTCGTTGGGCTTCTTGTCATCCTGGAACACGATACCGTTGAAGCGGAACTTGCCCGGCTGGTTGGGCTCGGGCTCAGGAGTGCCCTTCCAGCCACGGAACCAGGGGATCATGGGCTCAAACGGAGCCTCTTCTTGCACGCCATCACCAATACGGCCCATGCGGCGCTTCAGATTGTTGACAATGTCGATAGGGTTGTAGTTAGGAATCTGTGTGCTCCAACCGGTACCGATACCGTCGGCACCGTTGATCAGAACCATGGGCACAACAGGCGCGTAGTTCTTGGGCTCGATTGTCTTGCCTTCTTCCTCGTTGCTCTGGAGCACGGGCTCGTCGAGCGGGTTGAACACACGGCGCGCAAAGGGCGAAAGACGCGTGAAAATGTAACGAGCGCTGGCTGCATCGGAACCACCGGACAGACGAGAACCGAAGTTACCACTGGGCTCGAGACAGTTGACATTGTTGGAGCCGACAAACGTCTGCGCCAGACCGATAATGGTCTGGTGCAGCGACTGGTCACCGTGATGGTACGAGGCTGTCTTGGACACGGTACCAGCAAGCTCAAACACCTTCTGATCCTTGACGTAGTTGTGCTTCAGACACGTGTAGATGACTTTGCGCTGACCGGGCTTGAGACCGTCCAGAACGGAGGGAATGGAACGCATGTTGTCAGCCATGCTGAAGAGGATCAGCTCCTTGTTCACAAAGTCAGAGTAGGTGATGCTCTTGGTCGACTGGTCCAAAAAGGTACCGGGCACAAAGTTGCCAAGCCACTCTTTACGCGCATCCGCCTTCTTCTTGGAAAAGGCAAGATCAAAGAGCTGCGCTTCGTCGGTCTCCATGGTCTCAAACTCCTTCAAGTGGGCGTCCAGGTTGGTAAAGTAGACCTGGGCATCTTCGTTGGAGGACGAACCCAGACCCTTGAGGTACTTGTAGTCCCATTTGCGGACTTCGGCCTGGTGCGCCTCTCTCCACTCGTCGTACTCGGGGATCGTGTAGAAGGCCTTCTGCTTGGTCGGCTTCTTGGGGTTGGAGCCCTGCCAGATCTTGACGACGGGCGTGATGAATTCCTGGAAGAACTCGGGGATCTGCAGCAGCGAGGGGAACTGGACCTGCAAGAAGTTGATGAGGAGACCCTTGATGTGACTACCGTCGTGATCCTGATCGGCCATGATCATCAGATGACCGTAACGGAGACCCTTGGTGTCGGTGTAGACCTGCTTGTGCTTCAGGCCAAGGAACTGCTTGATGTTCTGAATTTCCTTGTTCTTGGTGATCTGGTCGATTGACGCATCACGCACGTTGAGCATCTTACCACGGAGTGGGAAGACACCGATGCGGTCAGGATCCAGGATGGCACGACCAGCAATGGCCAACGCACGGGCAGAGTCACCCTCTGTGAGAATGAGGGTGCACTCGTGGCCGTGTCTGGTACCAGCCAAGTTGGCATCGACCAGCTTGTCGTTGCTGATACGGGAGCGCTTGTTGCCGTCGCTCTTGGACATCATCTTGTCGGCCTTTTTCTCGGCAAAGTGGATAATGTTATTGATGGCGTCGGTTTGCTTGATCTTCTTCAGGAAGCCGTCGGTGAGGACACACTTGCTGCCAAAGGCGCTGACCTTGGTGGTCATCTGCTCCTTGGTCTGCGAGGAGAAGGCCGGGTTGTCGATGAAACAGTTGACAAAGATGAAGATGTGGTTGCGGATGTGGTTCAGCTTGAGCGAGTGGCCCTTCTTCTTCTTGTTCAGGTCCGTCAGCAAAAAGTTGCAGATCTGGTCGGCAATGTAGTTGACGTGTGTGCCGCCCGAAGTGGTGGCGATCGAGTTGACAAAAGACACCTGCTGGAAGGAGCCGTCGGACACGGTGAAACCAATCTGCCAGCGGCGGTGCGCCTTGGGGTCCTCGAACTGGACGGTGGCGGTGGACGGAAGCTCCTCGCCAGCCATGACCTCCTCGTCGCGCTCCTTGGCGATGGCCTTGGCGTAGAGGTCGCAGTACTTCTTGAAGCCGACCTTGAGCAGCTCGCCGTTCAGGTAGACCTTGACACCGTCGACGACACCGGCCATATCGTAGATACGGCGCAGCATGAGGGCCTCGAGGTCGTCGTCAATACCGTTGGGCATGTTGAAGCGCTTGTAGTCGGGGGTGAATGTGACGCGCACAAAGTCGGCGGACTTGTTGGAGGTGATCTTGGCCTTGTCCATGACGGACATGTTCTTGTGCCATGACTGCTTGTAGCGCTTGCCGCTGCTAGAGTCTTGACACTCGACTGTGAACTCTGTGGAGAAGACGTTACACAGCTTTGCACCGTAACCGTTTCTACCACCGACCGTCTTCTTCTCGTTGTCGTCGTAGTTGGAACCTGTCAGCAGGTGGCCGAACAGCAGCTCGGGGATGTAGACGCCTTCTTTCTGGTGCATCTCGACGGCAATACCCTTGCCGTTGTTCTCAACGCTGATCTCGCCCGTCTCGCGGTCAATGGTGACCTTGAGAGCCGACATGCTGGCGTCGCGCTGCTTGTTGTCGGCGGCGTTGACGAGAATCTCGTCAAAGATTTTGTAGAGACCGGGGACAAAGGAGACGTTGCGCTTCTCCATCTGGCCAGTGGCCTTGCTGAACACCCACATGGCCTGCTCGAGATGCTCAACGGAGCCAATGTATGTGTCGGGACGCTTGATGATGTGCTCAAGCTGGGTGAGTTTCTGGTACATCTCGGAGGCGGTCTTGCCGTTGCCGGCCTTTGCCTGTGATGCGGATGGCTCGTCGTCATTGTCGGAGACGCCGTCGAACTGGGCGACGGATTCATTAGAGATCTCGGCGAGTGGCTTGCCGGCGGCCTTTGGCTTCTTGACGGGGGCCTTCTTCTGCTTCTTTGCGCTGGGCGGGGTGGCAGAGAGGTTGCCGATGCTGCCGTCGAGGTCGTCGTCGTCCATAACGTTGTCCTCGTCGTCAGAGGTCGGCTTGGCGCGCTTCTTTGCGGCGGGCTTTGCAGTGATCTTGGTCTGGACGAGCTTCTTCTTGGGCGCCGCCTTGGGAGCGGCAGCCTTCTTGGGTGCGGCCTTGGCCTTGACTTTCTGGGCAGGTGTTAATTGTTTGGTGTGAGAGGCAGAAAGCAGGATGCAGCTTGACTTACCGGCGCCGGCTCGTATCCCTCAGAGTCGTTGTCCACCTCGAAGGCCGAGTCACTAAGATCGGAATCCATCTTGGGCAACAAGAGGGGGGATGTGTGTCGTGGAAAAGAGAGAGAAGAAAAGGTGGAAAGAGGGACGCTGCGAACAGGGAAATACGCTCCGAATCCGACTCGCGAGACTGCAGTGATCGGAGTAGCAGCGAAAGGAATAGAGCTGAAGAGGGTAGATGCGCGCGGGGAGAAGAAAGCGCGACCGAGACGAAAGAACGGAATGGTGTCGACGGTGTGGTTGGAAATGAATGTAGGTCGAACAACTACAGCAGTCAAGGATCCAGTCCTCTGTACTGGTATATGCTGCTGTTGTCGTGGTCGGGTGTCGTGGTGTCGAGTTGTCGAGTGTCGTAGTGTCGCCGAGTCGCCGTTGACGAAGATGTCGCGATAAGATGGAGGACGTGAACGACGCGGCGTGAACGTGAACGGCAAGAGCGATGGGGTCGGTCAATAAAAAAGAGGGGCTCACACGCCGAGTCAGTGCAGAGTACTCAGTATGGCCGGTGGGTGTTCTTTTTCTCGGCCTGTTTTGTGTTTATTGTTTTGATACCTAATCGGGAAGGAAGGGACTGCAATGTAAACAGTTACGACAAGGCCGTTCTGCTGCAGCCACGAAGCGGAGCCTGAGACCCTGGCGGGGACCCGACGCGCAACGCGTCTTGAGGCAAACTTAGTCAGCTGGCACGTGTGGGGTCACGCATTGGAATGCAGCTAATGTAGGAATAGGCGTGTTCACGGGCGATCAGCCTCTTGCTTGCAACGCTAGCCCTACACTAGTCCCTATTCGGACTACAACATCAACAACGCCCGACGTCAAGCAGCGAACAGCATCTCTCGATACTTTGACTAACGAGGGGGTGAATAGGTCAATACATTACATGAAGAGGAAGCAGAGATCAGAAAGCGTTTATCGTAGCGGCGCACAACAGGGGTACGGTGAAGATGGACAAGCTGTCTCCTCGCACAGCATGAGTACAGTCACAAGCACAAGCATCTTTTCAAAGGGGGCCGGGTGTCATCCCAAGCGCAGTCAGAGGAGGGGGCAGCCGGGCGGAAGGGGACGTAGACGAGTGTAGAGTCTGCTGGTTTGGATGTGTTGTGTAGTGTCGGCAGTGGTGTGGCGATGCTTGATTTCTGAAAACATTTATCTGGTTTTTAGAATTTTATCTGATTTTATTTTGAATTTATTTTTGTTTGAATTTCGTTGTGCTTTAAAAATCTATTTAATTTCATTTTCCTCTCAAATAATTTAAATACACTCTAAAGACCAGACTCGGTGTGCTAAATTGCTATTTAGATGTAAACAAACAAAATAATCACAGCCAAAGCCGTGAGCTGCTGCATGAAAACTGCTCAGCTGGACTGACTCTTGAATGTTAACGAGAGACCGCCTTGTTCACCACGAAACTGCATGCAAATACCGCGAATCACATTGGCAATTGTCGTTTCTACACTGCCTCTACACTTACTGCGCTCTGTGCCCCGAGTTATTCGCTTATCGAGTGTTGTACAGACAGCACCACCACTTGCATTGCCACCTCAGTCCGTCTTCGGAGCGTAGCCGGCTTGTAGTATGTATCGATTGCATTGTATTGTAGTATTTGAACTGTACTTGCCGTATTCATCGTTGCATTTCATCCAACCGTTATGACTACTCTCATCAGACAAGACCCCTCATTGTGCGCCGTTGCAGTCCATGACGAGGTGATGACATGCCATCTGATGCATGATGTTTGGTTTATTGAGATTTCTTTTAACTCTTGACTTTAATACATGACTTCAACTATTCATTCTACATCGTTCACCTTGCTTACACATGACAGGTCTGAGTGGCTCATCACCGTGAGGGTGGAGGGTTGTACTGAGTCACAGCATGAGCGTGATACAGCCTTGGTCGATCCGGCAGACCATCGCATCTTGCCTGCTGTCTAGAGTTAGGCAGTTTCTGGGGCTTCTTCGGAAACCATCCGAGATATAGATCTAACAATTAAATTTATTCAGATGTTTTCAGATGAATGGCGTTGTTAGATCCTGGCCTCAATGATGACTAATCAATCATATTTACTTGTTTTTGTCGACAGTTTTGTTTGATTTTCATGTCTTGAATACTTTGTTTTCTGGCATATAATGCACTCCCCATAGTAATGCAAACGACAGTTTACCCCCAGTCAGAAGTTCCAAAGGCCAGGCCCTACAAAGGCAACGTTTCGTCCATGTGCCATCTCGCTTGGTATGCAGAGCTTTGTCTGCTTGTGCAAGCTTTCGAGATCCGGGACCCGAGAGACCATCTCTGGTATTGTCAGCCTCGGCCTGGTAGTAATAGCCTTCATTCAATTTTCATCCTATGTATAAGATTCAAAGATCACCAGCTCGTCAGTTGTCGTGCTACGCGAGTCTGTCGTTTCGTCTACCACTTTGACCCCTGTGCCACCAACAGCCATCCTGGTCTGTTCTCTCTCTCTTCTCTTTCCTCTCTATTATACATTATACTACTAGAAGATTGTCGTTGTACCACACCAACGACAAAAAAATTCAACTGAAACAGGCGCCTCGTAAAGATGCAAGGTTGCGGCTTGCGGTTGTTGCAAGGTTGAAACGGCTTTTCATTTTTTCCCATTCAACACCAGCCACCTTCTACTGTGTCTTGTGTATCTGACTCAGGCCTACAGACTGTTAAACATGCCAGGCAGTGACAGCAGTGTCTAAAATTTGGCGTTTAAGCTAGTTTATTTTCCGGTCTTGGTGCCATGCAGTGCCACAGACTGACTGAGGTGAGTTGACTATATTGAGATGAGATGAAAGATGAACAAGTGCAAAAACTGCAGAAAAACCCAACAGCTACGGAATGTTTACAGCACATCAGTGAATCTACAGATAGCAAATATAATAAATTGAGGCCACGGACCACAGAGACCGAACAAATTCTACAAGTCATAATTCGAAGCGGACAGCGGGCAACGCAGAGAGACAGGCGAAGGGCAAGGCTCATATTGTCATCTTGTCTCATGCCCGCCCGCCCGCCGCTGTACATGTATGGAGACGAGGGATCTGTACAACAGACACAGGCGGTTCTGTTTGTTTGTTGAGTCTCTTTGTCCTTCAGAGTCTGATCGTATTGTAGGCAGTTGTTTGTAGGTATATACGTTGCTTTCCTCAGACTGTCGTGGTCAAGTATCGAATCTGCAAACAAACACAAAGCACTGCAAGACAGACCAGCCATCGACAGCACTGACCAAAACCAAAGTTTGGTTCGCGAATATCCCTTGCAGCTCATATACTCTGCAGAATATGACATCTTGATATTAATCCGTCTTTCCACTGTCTAATGTCGGCCGCGTGCACACCGACTTCTCAAGGAGAACCCAGAGACATCCAACGCGTTTAGTACTGTAATGTAGCGGTGTTTGAGAGTGTCTCTCTTTCGTCTTCCGTCTTTCTCTGTGATTAGGCTTGTCTTGTTGTTGATTCTTCTGTCTGCCTCTTTGATGCAGCTTTTATTAACGAGTAGCTGCAGATGCCACGTGTGTCGAGTCAAGCGAAAGTAGAGGCGATGATACTGAATTTATCAGGCAAATAAATGAAGGGAAAGAATGGTTCTACATAGCGTTGGCCACGGATGGGCGGCAGGCGGGTGGCAGAGGGAGTCTGGCGAGGTTGGCGAGCACAGGATAGATTAATTGTCAAGTCAACCAGATGGAGTGCAGAAGACTCAAGATATCTAATAAATAAAATATTAAACAGACTGAGACAGCAATATCAGATACGGTTAATGCCAGTTCATGATGCGTCGGTGCTGCAAGCTTCCGCTGGATTTTGTCCGCTTCCAGGGCGATGCAGATGAGAGAGTAGATGACTGCAGATAGGAGATAGAAGATGTATAGAAGATGCAGATAATTCAGACAGGCAGACAGACCAGAAACATGCGTCGGCCTGTTTGTTGGGCGGACATTTGCCTCTCCTCGATGGATCCGAGAATATCCGTCGACCGTTGTCTTGTCACTCGATTCGTCTGTTTCTCTCTCATCTGTTCTTTCTCTTTCATCACTCATCCCCTCTCTTGTCTGAATACCCTCGGTCAGGCCGCCATTTCTCCTCTGAAATCAAATAGTGCTGGCGGCAACACCGCAAGTTCAAACTAGTAGTTGTAAACTAACACGTAGAATATCACATTCTCTTATCTCGCCGCCATTGCTGGTCTCACGGGAACTCCGACTCTTTCTCTTCAGAACAGTGGCAACAGTACAGACAACAGACCTCCCAACACTGCCAACCTCTGCATCTGGTCTGTATTCTGGTTCAGTCGGAAACCGACATGCACGTGTAGGCCAATATATAATAGATTATATGTACAAGTCCTGGCCACCGCCTGCTGGCCCTGTGTTCAGCGTGCAGAGGGAGGGATGAGAGATGAAAGACGAGAAACGAGAGAAACATGGTAGCGAGCAGATGGATCGTGTCTGCCTCCTACCTCTCATTTTCCTCGCCTTCTTCCTCGCCTTCTCTCCTCTATTCCGTCTCTTCCCCAACCGTTCTTGTAGTCGACCTTGATATCATCTCGGCAGTTCCAGCCCGTCTTCATCCTTGTGTTTTGGTTCTCTTGTCTCGTTTTGCTTGTCCGCTTTCTTCTCGTGTCTTCGTGTCTTCGTGTCTCTGCTCGCCGCCTGATTCTGTCAGATTTGTCCTGTCTTTTCTGATACCTTGCTATATATACAAAATCTGACAGAGTAGCCCTCGCTTCTTCTTACGCTGCCTGTAAATATTGTAAATTATAACCACAATCCAGTCATCTGACACAGACTCATAACCACCCGTAGATTATTCGTAGACCATCTCTACTCATCTATCATAATATGGCTGCTCCTTCACTCGAGCTACCAAGACGTGCGTCTCCGACAATTTCGGCGGTGACCACTCTCACCTTGGTATCAAGTCTATTTGATTCTTTCTCTCTTTCTTTCTTCGACTCTAATCTTGGTCCAAGTCAGGTTTCCAGAATGCTAAAAAGGAGGGCCGACTCTAGGGCGGCATAGAACTGTCGACTTTTGCTTGAAGACAAGTGAGAACAAAAAACAGAAAACAGAAAACTGACAGACTGGCGAGACAAAGAAACATGCAGTCTGTCTGCCAGAGTCTGTCAAGTGGTAGACTCCACTGCCTGCCCAGCTTGCCGACCTGGCAGTCCAAGCATTTTCGAGCATTGTATAGTCGTGTAGACAAGATGCAGATGATGCAGACACGTCCAGACAACCAGACTGCAGACAGGTGCAGACTGCATAAGGCGAGATGTGGGCTCTTGTACACCGACAGACCATAGGCGCGGATGGCACAAGACGATGCTATTTGCAGGCAAATCTGTCGATAAAAGAAGGTGAGAAGGTGAGTTTTAATTATGAAGAATAAACAATAAATGACAATAAATAAAGGTAGCTCAAGGTGGACCTTGGGCACAGACGTCTGAACTATAAGCACCCCTTCCAGATGCGAGGGGTGTGCTAGGTGAGAGATAGAGAGAAGAGAGAAATCAAAGAAAAGCCTGAGAGAATAATAAAAAAATAAAAATAAAGAGATCACACCGTCGGTACGGCGAGCCCGCCGCTGGTGCGAGCATGTATCATGTCGTCTGGGTCTGCCTCTGTTGTCTGTTCTCTGTTCCATCTGCCTCTGTGTCTGCCGCAAACCACCCGCCCTGGCATCTGCCTCTGCTTTCTGTCTGTCTCTGACCTCTCACTTTGCCTCATCAAGCCTTTGTTAATCGACTCCTCTATGGCAAAGTGTGACCATATAAGCTGTTGCTCCCTCTTCTGTCGATGCTCCCATCATATTTTGTCTCTATCTCTCTTCGTCTATTCTTCTATTCTAGTCTTTCATCATCTGGTCCTCCCCTATCTCCCTCGTCCCTCGCCTCTTGGCCTCTCACCAGTTTCTATTATACTTTTATAAAACTTACCGACAGGACTGCGAGGTAATCAAAGAAGCATAGAAATCAACGAACAGAAATCAAAAGAAAGAGAATCAAATCAAAGCCGCCCAACCAGCCAGAATCAAGTCTGTCACTGCCCATCACACTTTATCACATACCCCATTACTCATATATGACCCGGGCTGGCTCCCACTGCCTGTCTCCTGTCTGTCTCTCCTGACTGTCTTGTATTTCCGTGTCTATCCTCTCTCCATCTCTTCTGTCATATTTTCTGCTCTCTACCGGCACGTCTCACAAGACCACACACTGCCCTGGTGGCCACAGACGGCTCTTGTTCACTCGTTTGATTCTACGCCGTCATCTATTGTCTTTTTCTTTTGTCTCTTTGCTCTATCACCACCTTCTGCATCTACACTACATCTACATCTACTACACGACTATGTCCCAGTCCGCCGTCCATCGCTACCCCGAGGGACCATCGCAAGGCACCTTGACCACTCCTCACTACTCTGACCACAAGAGGTCCTACACTTCAACTTCCCTCACTTCCCTGAATTCATTGACCTCCTCCTCGCCTTCGCCCGTCTTTGCCTCGTGCTCATCCACCCCGACTGCGGCCATGGCTGCGTCGCCCGTCACCGTCTACAGCGACCGTCTCTACCAAGTGCCGCTGGCACCGTCCGCCGAAGCATCGGCCAGACGACCCGCCCCGATGCCTGTCGAGTTCGTCCGCGCCCACGCCAAGGGCTGTGTGCGCTTCCCGCCGTTCGAGGCCGGCCTCGACGCCGCCGCTGTGCGCGCCATTGTTGACGACTTCCAGATCTACCCTTTTGGCGACATTGCCGAGTACTGCCGGCACATTCCGTATGCGAGCGGCAAGAAGGACTTTTACGAGAAGACGGGCCGCGAGAGCTTCGAGGTATTTCAATACATGTTCCGGGTGGCCGACGACGGCAAAGAAAAAGAGTACCACGTCATGTGGGACTACAATGTCGGCCTGGTGCGCATGACGCCCTTTTTCAAGTGCTGCAAGTACAGCAAGACGACGCCAGCCAAGATGCTGGGCCTGAATCCGGGGCTGCGGGAGATCACCCACAGCATCACCGGCGGGTCCATCATGGCGCAAGGTATGTATTTCCCTTTTTCAAATCGATTCTTATAAGTGGAGGCTAATGACAGGCTACTGGATGCCGTATGAATGCGCCAGGGCCGTTTGCGCGACGTTTTGCTACCGCATTGCCGGCGCGCTGGTGCCCATCTTTGGCCCCGACTTTCCTGCAGCGTGCGTACCGCCGCAGTCGCCCGACTTTGGGCGCATGGTGATTGACAAGGCGCTGGTGCAGGCGGCGACGCGCGACACGGAGCGGATGCGGCAGACGACGCTCAAGGACGCCAAGGCGGCGAGCAAGCCGCCGTTTCAGATGCCGATGCAGTTGCAGTTGCAGATGCAGATGCAGTTGCAGCAGACACGCCACCAGAGCCTGGAGCTGGACCTGAACCTAGACTACCAGTACGAGCATGAGCGGTACAATCAGTATGAGTATGAGCGGTACGAGCGGTATGATCAGTACCAGTACGAGTATGCGCCGTACGAGTACCGGGACAAGATGCAGCCGCAGAGACATCGCGATATGGACCGGTCGTATCACGACAATCACTCTCAGACTGCCACGCAGAGCACTGGCTACCCCGAGCGAGGCCCCGAGCTGGCCCCCCTCCGCCTGTTCACCTCGCACCGCGGCTCGCTGCTGCCGTCGCCGATCGAGCATGAAAAGCTGCCACCGTTTTCGCACATTCTCTCTCTCTCAGACAGACGACGTCCCGAGAGCGAGAGAGAAAGACAAACAGGCACGACGCTGCCGCCTCTGATTGTGCGCGAGGGCTTTCAATATCCCAACACGAGCCATCACGATAATATGGAAGTGGAAGTGGATGCCGGCCACGGGTACGATGATTACACCCGCGCGGCCCACGTCGCCGAGGCAAACACTGCGAGACAGAGTCGCACGGAACACGACAGCGAGAGACAAACGCGCTGGCCCGAGGACCGGTTTGCGCCGTCGTGCTATCCATCACCGCCGCGGGTGTTCTCTCGAGAAAAAGAAGACGAAAAAGAAAGAGGCCACCGCAAGTCAGTGTCAATGTCGTCTGCGCCGCGGCCGCGGCGGCGACACCGGTTTGTCGGGAGACGGCGGGCACTGAAGAGCGAGACGTGGAATGCCCGGGACAGGGACGCAGACGCGGCGGAGTTGCTGGTGCACCTGCGCGACGACGGCCACGACGAGTTGGAGAGTGAAGAGTACGGCTACGAGTACGATGACTATGCACGCGTGCAGGAGAGCATCCAAGTGCGGACGAGTCCGCCGCAGCAGGCGCTTCCTCTGCTGCCGGCTCCTCAGACGCAGACGCATACTCATACTCAGCCTGAGCGCTTCGCCGCCTGCATATCCTCGCTGCTGTGCGACGACAGTGTGCTGCGCACGAAGCGCCGGGGTGTTTGATTATGGAACAGAGACGGGATATGGGATGTGATAGAATGGATGCATAAGAGGATATCTCGCGATAGGACTGATGGTGTTTGTTTGTTTTGTTTCAATAGTTGGATATCGTTGATTATTTTATTTTTATTCTTAATTTCTTAGACAACTACGTGCCCTTTTCCGCCGCCTTCTTGGCCTTGAACTCCTGCACCCAGCCCGCCGCCTGGTCCCGCGGCACCACAAAGATGCGCACCACCTCGTCGACAACCTCGACATTGGCTTGCGCCAGGATGCGGCCCAGCACCATCTTCTTGCCCACCTTGACGAGGCCGCCCGGGATGGTCTCCATGTAGCACTCCACCGCGGCCGGGCTCGCATAGTCTTTGCCGGTCTCGTCCCACGGTGTCGGCAGCAGGTACTCGAGATGGTCGCCGATGCTGTCGGCCTCGCGGAACGCCTTGACAAAGTCAGACTGCAGCTGCTGCGGGTACAAGAACACGGTCGGGTACGCCAGCACGCTCTTGCTGACGTCGAGGTTCCACGAGCCGTCGTCGGCGGGCTCCAGGTGGATGGCGGCGTCTTCCATCTCGGGAGGCTGCTCGGTGGTGCGGGTGCGCACGCCGCGCGCGTGCAGGACGGCGCGCAGGCGCTGGGCCTTGCGCTTCTCGCGGTCGAGGCGGTCCTGCTCGCGGCGCTGGAGGGCGGCGACGGTCGCGGCGCGAGTCTCCACGTCCTTGGCCAGTTTTTTCAGGGGCGCGTTGTTCGGGTCCACGGCGAGACCACCGGCGCACGCCTCGGCCGCCTCGGCCGTCTTGTCGAGCGACAGCATGGCGCGCGCAGAGCGGAACCAGGCCTTGGCATTAGCCGAGTTGATGCGCAGCGACGCGCCGCAGTCGAGTGTGCAGGAGCGGTAGTTGCGCAGCTCGAGCTGGCAGGCGGCGCGGTTGGCATACAAGGAAGCGAGGACGGCGTTGGCGGCGGCGATCTGGTCGGGGGTGTCTGGGTCGGGGTGGGGGTTGCCGTCAATGTCGGTGTCGATCTTGGGGGGTTCGCCACGCGCGCGGCGGCGGTCTTCACCGACGAGAATGGCGATGCCCTTGCCGTAGAACTCGCGGGCGTCGGCCCAGCCCTTTTCGCGGAAGCACTCGTTGCCGCGCTCCTTGAAGTCGCTGGCGTTCTCGAACGGCGATCCCTCGTAGGCGAGGGCCTGAAGGGCGGCGACGTCGTCGTTGTCTTCGAGGTCTGTCATGAAGAGGGGCGACTTGTTGAGCTCGGCGAGGATGTCCTCTGCGGTCTTGCCGCTGGTCATGGCGAGGGACGGGGGCAGCTCAGCGCCGGCCACGGACGGGCCAGCCGGTGGTGGTGCCGGACTTGGCGATGCTGCTGTCTGTTCTGGCTCTGGTTGTGGTGGTGATGCCGCTGCCGGCGCTGTCTGTGTCTTGTCATCGGCATTGCCGCTCAGGCTGAGCTTGGCCGCGTCGTCGGTGATCTCTTGTAATTGGACCATTGTGTGTTGTGTTTGATTGAAGAAACAGAAGAAAATGAAAAGAAAATAAGAATCAGAAGCTAAAGCAACTTACACCACTGATCGTATCTTATCGAATCGTCTAGATTTTTTGATAGTGGGATTTTCACTAAAGTAGCCCACCTATGACCTCACTGCGCAAATGACTAAGCGGGGTAGGTGTAGACAGCTTCGTCTTCAAGACAATAACAAAAAACAAAAGCAATAAAGTTTGAATTATTTTGTTTATATTTATTAAGATCTATCACCAACTTTTGAATTATTAAACCAATTTGACCAAACTCGAACCAGTGTAAAACAAACCAACGGCAGACAAGCTCGCCGGGACCAGCCGATGACTCAACGGCGGGATGCGAGTATAAGACAAAGAGAAGAAGAAGAGAGAAATAGAAAGAAATACCTTTTGTGATTAAACCAAATAAACCGATCATAATATGCTAACCAACCATAACACCATCCATGCAGTCGTAGACAACGCAAATATCAAACCAAACGCCGCTCGCTTAGACAAAGAACAATCAAGAAGAAACAAGAAGAAACAAGAAGAAAAAGAACTATACAGCCTCCTCATCGTCGGCCCGCGGCCGCTGCACGGAGAAACACTGCACAGCACCCACCAGCGCGACAAACGCTCCGCCGTACCACGCCAGCGCCGTGCAGTCCATGCCGCTGCCAACGGTGTACAGGTAGCCCGCAATGGGCGGCGCGACCATGCGGCACGCAGCACCGGCACTCGCGGCCATGCCGTTGACGCGGCCGAGCACGGACGGCGACGGCGTGGCCTCCTTGATGAGGATGAGCAGCAGGGGGTACACGAGGATAGCAAACAGGTTGCGCAGCGACAGACAGGCGTAGATGGCGGTGTACAAGAACGACGACGGCACGTAGAGGAGGACGGGCAGCACGAGGTAGGCCACCGGATGAAGCAGAGTGACGACCAGAAACAGCTTATAAACACCAAAGTAGGCTGCCGCCAGAGGAAACACGACGGCCTGGACAAACAGCGCAATGGCGCCGTTGACGGCCATGATCATGCCGACGGCGCGCAGCGACAGGCCGAGGCCGCCCGGCGCGTAGAGCGGGTTGTAGCCGTCGAGCAGAGATGTCGGATAAGGAAGGACGCGGTCGTCCTCGAAGAAGATGGGCAGCGTGGAGTCGTAGACCATGCTGTGGTAGGAGAAGATGGCGAGCGCGAGGACGACGGAGACGATGCGCGGCGAGAAAATGTTGATCTTCTCGGCGGGCGCGGTAGAGGCCGTGTCGACACACTCAGTATCGACCACCGAGGTCACCGTGCCGGAGCGCGCGCGGAACGTGCCGTAGGTCTCGGCGCGCAGGTCGACGGCCGGCCGCTTCAGAGCGTCCGACGTTTCCAAGAGCGGCGTCTCATCCGACACGTAGCTGTCCGTCTGGACCTGCGCCTGCATGTCGGGGTGCGTCTCCTCCAGCAAAAAGTAGCCGAGCACGATGCTCACGAGCAGCAGCAGCGCGCACAGCAGGTTGGGCAGCAGGTAGGGGAAGCGGTCAAAGAGGCCGTCTTTGGCAAAGTAGCCAGGGAACGACGCCCGCGGGTCGGAAAAGGTGCCGCCAATGGCCGGGCCGATGATGGTACCGATGCTCCAGACAAAGGGCATGATGGCGTAGGCGCGCGGCTCGTGGGCGGGGTTCTTGACGAGCTCGCCGACCATGGTCTGGATGACGCCGATGTTGCCGTTGAGCAGGCCGCCGAGGACTCTTCCCAGCAGGGCGACGTAGATGTTGGGGGCGAGGCCGACGACGAGCATGCTGAGCATGGTGCCGATGCAGCCGACGAGCAAAACGGGCTTGCGGCCGATGCGGTCGGAGAGGGCGCCCCAGTACATGCCCATGAGGGCCTCTGCCAAACTAAAGGCGGAGATGAGGATGCCGGCGTAGAAGGAGGCGTCGGCCTCGCTGCCGAAGCGGTAGTGTTTGACGAGGGCCCAGGCATATGGGAAGATGGAGGTGAGGGCGATTGGTTCAGCGAGGCGAACGATGGCTGTTTGTTAGTTTTGTCATTCTTTCTGTATATATGATATATCTAGTCTTACCCAGGAAGAACAGCTGAAAGGCCGGAAAGGCATCGGGGTCGCGGCATGATTGCACGGCAGAGCCCATATTGAGTACGGCTACGGTCACGTTTAGGGTAGGATGAGAATAGAGATATGATTGATGAGAATGAACAAGTGCCGAGACAAGAAACTACACGGATTAGACAGGACAAGAAGAGAAAAGACAAGAGAAGACGAGAGAAAACAGACAAGACGAGAAAAAATACGGCAGAAGTAAACAAGAGACGGGAAGGATATAAATAAGCAACAGGAAAGCCAAATATTGCCACAAGTAGTGTGAATAGATAAATAAAAGATATAAAAGGAAGATAGACTAGTCAAGGTTAATGATAGCAGGCCAGGGACGAAAAAGAAGAGGAAGCTGTGTTTCTCTTCTTTTTCTTTTGTTTTATCTTTTATCTTTTATCTTTTACTATTGTTATCTTTCAGCGGAATTGCGTTCCGTGACTGTAACTACGCTGCTGTTTGCAGGTAAATACAACAAATATAAATCAGGAGAAGCAGGAGAAACAAGGATAAACATGAGCCAGAAGAAAAAGACATAAATGAGACAAATGGAAAAGACCAGACTGGACTACTTTCTGTAGAAACTAACAAACTAGACGCCGAACCGGAGGTGGGTCAGGCACTGCAACAGCAGCATCAGCAGCAGAAGACACTAACAAGACGGGCTAAACTAGAGCAGAAGCGAGCGGGCCAGGATCTCGGAGGGCATCCGGATGATTTGGAACTGTGTGATTCGTTATCGTTGATGTTATGCGACTGGCTGCTTCGAGTGAATACTGATAAGAGGTTCGTGTACTATTGACAGCATGCACGGCATCTGCAGGGTTATCTTTAGATACGATGCTATCTGTGCATATGCAGTCTTTGTTTGTCTTTGTTTCACCTGTTTCTGTTTCTGTAGATCGACTGATTTGTCTGGTATATGTCTGTGATATATGTCTGATTATGATTGTCTACGATGTGATGTTGACGATTTCCTTCTGAGATCAAGAATGACAGCACAAAGAATCACACAAAGACGAGGAGTCTTGAGGAATCTGAGAGGAATACTTGCAGTCGATACGAGGAAGACAATCGAGATACACAAACGAAAAGAAAAGAAAAGAAAGAAAGCTAGCTACCGGAATGGAAACAAAAGCCGTTGGGGGCAAATTTCGCGTGCTGAGAAATATACAAGCCGTTGTTGATAGTGTTGATAGTGGGAGTAGAGGGAAATGAAGAGGAAATAAGCTAGGGAAATAGGAATAAATTGACAAGCGGAATGAGAGAAAGAGAGAAAAGAAAGAAGGACAGACAAAAACTGGTGGCCCGCTGCGACGGAGTTACCACTCGTAATTATTACACAGAGATATTGCTGTCATACAAAGTAACGAGGATCGGGTCTCGATGCAGCGGGGCGTAGAAATTTCGAGAGATTTTGAGAGGAAGAAAAGGTGGGAGACGAGAAGAAAAAACGAACCAAAAAGAAAGAAAAAAGAAAACCGACAAATGACAGACGGGCAAAGCCGAGCTGGGTTGGGTAGACAGCAGACATGAAGAACTGAGTCATACACCTAGATAGACAGGTCACGGCCTGAATTAAATCTCAAATTATCTACAGGATTGACAGACGCCGTCTTGAATGAAAATCAAAAGAAGAGGATGGCAGGATGCTTGTGATTTGCTGGCCTAAATCCACTATACAAAATACGACTAAATACGACAAATTCCACCTAAACTCACGGTCTGGATCTGGCCGCGGAGCATCGCCTCCTAGACGCCGTCTTGTTTTCTATGAGCGGGCAAGGCTCAGGAAATTACGCAGAAGAGAATAAAAGGATCGAGTGAGGAATCGAGTCTTTTACGTCACAGAAATATCAGACTGGCTCGTCCCTCGTCTACTCTTCTCTCTTCCACAGCTCGGTTGTTTCTCGTAGTTTCTCCAGCCGCTTTCTTTTTTCTTCTTCTTTTTTCTTTAAACATTAGAACCAAGTACCCTGCACAGTCCCTACATATCACCCTGACGTCGCATTCGACCCTATTCGCCACAGCCGCAGACCCAGTCTGCCCGAGATGCAGGCCGACTCCAGTCTGTCTAGTCTGTACTCTGTTGTAGTATGTACTCAAGGTGGCCAGTCATGTTTGTGTGGTTAATATTATTTGTCTTCGGACTATCTACAACTAAAATCTACTAAACCCGGGCACCAGGGCCCAGCCGAGAACGGAGGATGTCTTTCTTGTGTCTTTCATGTGTCTATCTTTGTCTTGACTTTTGAATACTCAGTATGTCTTACACAACTCGAAAACTCCTTTTATCCTATCTTCTGCAGTCTGCATAATCCAGTGGAATAACCCAGCAGAGCAGAGCACAGGCAAAGCACAGGCAAGCAGGCCCCATGGGGAAGTAGAATTTGTTCAGTGAACATCACTTTGCATAGTACTGTATCTTACTTCGTAGATAATGATGCAGAGTAGATATTAGGGGGGGAAACAATCAAAAGAATCAAAGACATCAACACAATCTTATCACGTCTGTCAGTTTCTCTTTGTCATGGCCGCTACGCCTCGACCGTATTGGCTGCTGTATCTTTCGTTGTATCATCTATCGGTGAGACTGCTATTCCGTGTTTCTGTCTATCTTCTCCCAACTCCATCTGCTTGCTGCTCTCTACAGACTACTCTATCTTATCTGCATCCACTTTTGCATGCAGCTGCATTGCATGTGCATGCATGTGCAGCAGCTTGCAGAGTCTAGCTGGCAGCTCATGCTTTTCTTATTGCTGCTTATTGCTGTTTCATACGACCCTGTGTTATCAATTGATAGTCTTCTACCTTAACCTACGGCACTTAATCGGTACCACTCTACCGTCGGGCCGTGTTATTTTCTTAGCGATGAAAGTAATTGATTTTTTTTAGAGATGGCGTGCCAGCATTGCATCGCATCATGCTCGGCTTGTGAATATGCAGGAGACACTTAATGCAGTTGTGAGCTGTAGCTGTCACGGCATGAATAGCTCAACAAGACCCTAAGAAAGGTGTTTCTTTTTGTTGAGACTGACGTGATGTATGCAGAAGGATGACGATGATGTGACAGATGCACATTGGGAGCAATGAAACCAATGCTTGAAAGAAGAAAACTCCAGGAAATCCAATGATAACAAGCCTGTGTGGAATTATTTAAATGTTTGGTAGCATGCAGATTCCATTATTACAGATTTACAATTCAATGCGGTAAATTGCTGTCTGTGATACAATCTTGCTTACAAGACTACGTTGTATGATGGACCTGATTCAAGATATATCTCTATTCTCGTAAACAGAAGTCTTAACTTGAGGAAGAGTGTTTTTCTTCTTCTTTTGATTATGATACCATAACGAGACTCACTGTCATGTCACTCAATTTCTGTCACAGCCAGTCTCGTCTACTATTATCATCACGGCATGTATCAATGACATCACTCAGTTCAACACACCTTTTCTAATATCTAGTGCTTGTACTCCATCACGCCGCCCTCGCCGATAACCCCCCAGAACTCCTCCACAAGCTCGCGCCCGCCGCTCGGCGCGCCACGCACCGCAAGGTACACCCGGCTGTCCAGCGCAGGGTCCCACTCGCCCGGGTTGCCGCTCGCCACAAACCCGCCCGCCTCCGACAGAATGCACCATCCCGCGCACACGTCCCACGCATAGCACCCGCCCTCCCAGTAGCAGTCCACCTGCCCCGCCGCCACCGCGCATAGGTTCAGCGCCGCCGAGCCCAGCGACCGCAGGCTGTGCACCATGGCGTTGGAGGTCCCCGTGGCTTTGGCGGCCGCGAGCCGTGTGAACACGCCCACCTTGAGATCGTAGTTGCCGCCCTCGCGGTCAGAGCCCCACTCGATGGCGACGAGGGACGAGCCGAGGCCGGTCAGAGCGGGTGCCTCGGAGACGTCGCCGCGTCCGGCCAGGGGCAGCTTCTGCCTAAGGCCTTGACCGCCGCGGTTCAGCAGCGCATTGCGCTCCATGAACGCGCCCTTGCCCTGGATGGCCGTGTACAGCGTGTCCAAGAACGGATTGTAGACGACGCCGACAACAGGCTTGCGGCCGACGGCAAAGCCCAGACTGATGCACGCGTGCGGGAAGCCGTGCACAAAGTTGGTGGTGCCGTCGATGGGGTCGACGATGAACGTCGGCGCGTCGGTGACCTTGGTCTCGCCGGCGACGTACGTCTCTTCGCCGACAAACAGGCAGTCGGGGAAGGCCTCACCCAACCGCGCATAGACCATTTTCTCGACGGCCTGGTCGGCCTCGGTGACGAGGTCGACCGAGTTCTTCTTGGTGCCCTGGGGGATGTTGTTGGGGTCGGCGGCGAGGATCATGCGGCCGGCCTCGTAGGCGACGTCGACGAGGGTGTCGTGCACCGTTTGCAAGTCGATTTCAGGCATTTTTGTGGTTTGATATATAGAAATCAAGAAAACTAAATCAAGAGAAGGAGACGAGCTTATAAACATCAAGCCAAATAAACGTGGCCGAGCTATAGGAGCTCCAGCTGTCGCTATAGTGGGGTTGCGGGGGAGGGGTTGCCCACTAAAACCACTAAACGGCCTCTAAAGCTGCAAGGGTAGCGCCAAGCGTGATGTCACAGGTGTCGAGTGTGTCGAGTAAAGGTATATTTCAAAGAAATCAAAGGAAGAAAACAAGAGAAGAAGAACAAGAACAAGAGAACAAGAGAACAAGAGAACAAGAGATCCAGAGCAACCAAAGACCAGAATACAATGCCGTGCGCCTTTGCGCCTTTTCTGCGCCCAACGCCGTCCCCACGGCCAAAGAAACAAAACACACAAAAAAACAACTACACATTCTCCCGGAACATTGACTTGCGCTCCGTCGGACTGTCCGCCTTGTGCGCGTCGTGTGTGGCCGACGGACCAGCATCGGTGATCGGCCGTGGACTCACGCCCCGCAGGCTCATGTTGCTCGGATCCGCGTCGTCGTCGAATGGGTTGAGCCCGCCCGCGGTGGTATTAGTATTGTGGCTGCGGTCGCGCGACCGTCCGCGCGGCTCGTCGTGCGCCTCGGCCGGCACGTTCATGTCGTACGACGAGCCGTTGTAGCCGTGGTACGAGGTGTTGGCGTTGACATTGAGGCGGCTGTTTTGGTTCTGGGGATTCAAGCCGAGCTCCTGCTCTTCATTGTAGTAGAAAGCATCCGCCTCGGCGCCGACGCGCGAGTCCCAGGCCTCGTCGGGGTCCAGCGGGCCGAAGCCGCGGCGGCCGCGCGGGGCAGCACCGCCGCCCTCGTAGGCACCCGCGGCCGTGCGGTTGTTGCGGTTCTTAAAACCTTGCAGACGGTCGCTGAACCAGGCGCCGATGCCGCCCGGGGCGGGCTGGACGCCAAACGAAGAGGACGAGCCCTCGCGGAAGGGGATGAACGAGGACCACGCCGGTGGCGGGAGCTGTTTGTCAGTACTAAATCAAATGAAGAGACCTCTACAGAGTACTTACGCCGAGTCGCTGGGCGCGCAGACGGGCAAAGAGGACCCAGCCTGCAGCGGCCGCGAGCAGCAGCAGGACGATGACGAGAATAACGACGCCGCCTGTTTTCATGGTGATGGTGTTTGAATTGAAATGGGAGAGGTTGAGTCGAGAGTCGAGTGTCGAGGTCGAAAGTCGAAAGGCGCGATTGAGGGATGCGCGATCTTAGTCAGGCGAGTAGTCAGGCTCGAGACTGTAGAACACTAGAGACTAGCCAAAAGCTAAAACTAGGCAGTGATGAAAGCGGAGAGCTGCAGTGGTCGCAGTCGCAAGTCGCTGCAAGGGGCAGTGCTGTTGATCTTTGTCTCTGTTGCGGTTGCAGGCACTTGAGTCTAGTTGAGTCGCAGTTGCTGTCGCAATGTCGCAAAGGGAATGATGACAAACAATCAAATGAGATGGCCAGAGAAGGAAAGAACGCAGAGAGTAAGATTACCTCGAAATCAGAAAGAAGGAGCAAGGCTCGTCTGCCGATAAGCAGTGCGTCACTCGTACCGGTACCTGCTTCGGCGCATTCCAGGCGTACTTTTGCAGGTACCAATGTACCCTCAATGTATCTCTACATAATCTTACCACTTATCTACCTGCTCAGTACGGTCGCAGCAGATGCGCCTTCCCGATCCATCCGCCATTCCAGCACATACAAATTGGGCAGCACTTTGCGTCTGTAGACAAGGCTGCCGTCATCTTGGTGAGTACTGTAACGCTTACTGCTGACTGCACTTTGTTCTATTTTCGTAAATTTATGGAATCTTTACTGCAGTGCGGCTGACATGTGCATCGTCAAGTGCAGGATCTATGACAGTTTGATGATATTGTAGCTAGTAATGAAATATAACATGATAAATGCAATAACTCGTGGGTGTGGAAGAAGACAACAGAAGACAGAAGAGACGACAGTAACAGAGAAGCAGAGCAGAGAAGCAGAAACAGAACAGAATAAAATGAAATGGCAAATATGAGACAAGGCAATAAAAGAACGCACAGGAAGCACAACGCAGGCAGTGCTGGTGCCAGGCAGACAACATCACAGCCGATCAACAACACCAAAGCAGACCGATACCCTCATTAGTGGTCTGCTTGACTCTGACTGCTTAGCATGAACCCCAGGCTTAGCATGCACACCCGTCCTTGGCGGCCGCATCCCGCGCCTGCAAGTTCACCCGGTTGCCGTCGCCAGCACCCGCACGCCCGCCCGCAGAGGCGCCCGCACCCGCCGCACCGCCCCGCGCCGTCTTCAGCGACGTCTCCGGGATCGCATTCGCAATCGCGTTGAACACCTCGCTCACGTTCGTGCCCGTCTTGGCACTCGTCTCAAAGAACAGCAGGCTCTCCTCGTCGGCGTACGTCTTGGCCTCCTCGGTCGACACCTTGCGCGCGTCGTCCTCGCTCTCCGATTCCGAGGCGAGATCCAGCTTGTTACCAACAAGGGCAATCACAATGCCCGGCGACGCCTGGCGCTGCAGCTCGGCGACCCAGTGCTTGGCCTTGACGAGGGACGTCGGCTTGGTGAGGTCGTAGACGACGAGGGCGGCCTGGGCGTTGCGGTAGTACATGGGGGCGAGCGAGGCGAAGCGCTCCTGGCCGGCCGTGTCCCAGATTTCAAACTTGATCGTGCGCGTCGGCAGGTTGCACTTTTGCGTGAGGAACGCGGCTGTCCGTTAGTCTTGTCTTTGTAAGAGTATTATCAACGGGACTTACCTCCGATGGTCGGCTCCTTGTTCTCCTGAAAGTCGTTGTTGACAAAGCGCAGCACGAGGGAAGACTGGTCGTTAGCTGTGCACTCGAATATCTATATCTTGACGAGACCTACCTTTCCGACGGCCGCCTCGCCTAGAAGCACCAGCTTGACGCTGCTGCTCGGCTTCGGTGCGCCCGTATCAGCCATCTTGGTGTGTTGTGATAGTCGTGTGTTGTTGTTATAAAAGAGAGACGTAGTCCCGGTATCACCAGATACAGTCGGTCGAGTTATCAGATCGGAAGATGCGCAATGAGGCCGGCCTCTTCCGCTGTCGTCGGTCGTCGAGGGTTGTCGACGGGATGTATTTGTGAGATGGAACAAGTCAAAGTACTTGTGGCGACAAGTCGAACAGTGTGGGTATAAAAAGGACGTTGATAGTGTGACGATGGTCGTGAAGAAGGACGCAGAAAGATGGCGATTGACGATTGACGATTGAAGATTCAAGATTGAGGGCAGCCTGGCGGTGCTGTTGCGGCGAGTGATTACGAGCGATTAGTGGCGGGCTGTCTGCACTGTACCGACTGAGTACAAGTCACAAGCACAAGCAACGTAATCGGGAGGTGTGGAAGCTAGCTTGCTTGTGGACTAGCGCCATGTACTGCTTCCAGATTGGCAGCCTTGGGTCGGACTTTTATCATGCCGGTCCGGAGGTAGCAAGTACCTTGTACTGTTCCAGTCTCTGTAGAGTAGGTGGTGAACACCATCAATGGAATGGACGAAAGCGGTGAAGGTAGAGTGGTTCTATTCATTACAAGTGGATCCACCTTCCTGCTTATCGCTTATCGCCCTGCAGGACTGAAAAAAGTTGGGGTCCACTTTAAAAAGTTTCCCGCGAACTTTCATCACGGCCTTTCAGGTGACAGCCAACCAAGACCAACCGAAACCAACAACTAGACACATACCGACAACATACCTGAGGAGAGTTCCAGTCAACCTCCCTCAACACATACAGACCCTCACTGCTCTACATGTCTGGATTCATCGGCAAGGTTCTGGGTGCGTTCTCGCGGAAGACGGAGCCAGAGGTTGCTCAGACGGAAACGGCCGGCGCAATGGATGTCGACGCGCCCACAAACGCAAAGAAGCGTCTTTTTGACGACGATGCCGACTCCGACGACGAGGCCCCGGCCTCAATAGCCAAGGAGTCCTTTGGCATCAACAAGGAGTTTGCCGAGCGCTACGAGCACAACAAGAAGCGCGAGGAGAAGCAGAAGCGTGAGTCTTGTTTTGTCATTTTTATCGTGAGTAAGACTAACAGAACAGTGGAAGAGAAATACGACTCCGACTCAGAGTCGTCCTCCGACGACGGCACCGAAGACGAAGACGGATACCTCCTCACCGAAGACCTCGATGCCCGCATGTCCGAAGCCCTCCAGGCCATCAAGAGCAAGGACCCCCGTGTCTACAAGACAGACGCAAAGTTTTTCGACGCCGCCGAGGCCGAGAAGGCTGCTGAGGCCGCAAAGGCTGCCGGCAAGGCCGCCAAGGACACAAAGGACAAGCCCGTCTACCTGCGCGACTACCACCGCGAGCGCCTGCTGCGCGGCGACATTGGCGCCGACGACGACAATGACAGCGACAACGAGGGCGGCGCCGCCCTCGACCAGCCCAAGACATACCAGCAGGAGCAGGATGACCTCAAGCAGGCCCTGATCGACGAGATGAACGCCGCCGACGACGCCAGCAAGGCCGGTTCCGGCTCCGACGACGACTCCGACGACGACGTCTTCATCAAGCCCAAGGCGTCATCCAAGGCCAGCAAGGCCGTCGCCGCCTCCACCGGCGTCCACCCCTCGCGCGCCGCCCGCATCCAGATCAGCAAGAACGACGTCGAGTCCGCCGACAAGAACCCAGAGCTCTTCCTCTCCAACTTTATGGCCTCGCGCGCCTGGGTCCCCGAGGACGGCGCCTCCGGGCCGGGCTGGGAGGCCTTTGACTCCGAGGACGACGACGAGGAAACCGGCGTCGAGCGCGCCGAGGAGTTCGAGTCCGCCTACAACATGCGCTTCGAGGACCCCACCAAGAGCAACGAGGTGCTCAAGTCGTACTCGCGTACCGTCGTCGCCGAGCGCTCCGTGCGCCGCAGCGAAAAGTCCGCGCGCCAGCGCCAGCGCGACGCCGACAAGGAGCGCCAGGAGGCCGAGAAGCAGGCGCGCCGCGAGGAGCGCGCACGCCTGCGCAAGATCAAGGTCGACCAGGCCCACGACAAGCTGGCCAAGATCAAAAAGGCCGCGGGCATTGCCGGCCGCAAGCTGACCGACGAGGAGTGGATGTCCATGCTGGACGACGCGTGGGACAACGACGCGTGGGAGGACCGCATGCAGAAGCAGTTTGGCGACGAGTACTATGCCGAGAAGGACGCCGAGATGGCCGGCAAGGGCGACGACAGTGCTGACGAGGAGGAGGACGAGGAGGAGACTTCTAAAGGCAAAAAGGACAAGAAGCCCAAGAAGCCAAAGTGGGACGACGACATTGACATCAAGGACATTATCCCTGATTTCGAGGACGGCGAGGCCAAGGCTTCGGTTGAGGACGATGCCGAGGCCAGCGGCGACGACAACGAGGAGGAGCAAGAAGACGGCGACCAGCCGTCAAAGCGCCGCAAGACCGGCAAGGAGCACAAAAAGGACCGCGCCGAGGCAAAGCGCGACGCCCGCCGCGAGCGCGCTCGCATCGAGGCCCTCGTCGACCGCCAGATGGCTCTGGATGATCCCACCATTGCCGCCCCGGCCGGCCCCTCGTCTGGTGTGAACTTGGAAGGCCTGGACGGCCTCGTCGGCTCCGGCTTCCGCTACCGCGAGACGAGCCCGCAGGCGTTTGGCCTCACGCCGCGCGACATCCTGCTGGCGCCCTCGGACACGGCGCTCAATGAGTTTGCGGGCCTGAAGAAGCTGGCGACGTTCCGCGACGAGGAGCGCAAGCGCAAGGACCGCAAGAAGCTGGGCAAGAAGGCACGGCTCCGGCAGTGGCGCCGCGACACGTTTGGCGCGGACTACATGGAGACGGGCCCGACGTACGGCTTTGAGAAGTTTATCGACGAGGAGGCGGCGCCTGCGCCGAGCTACCCCAAGAAGAACAAGGACAAGAAGGAAAAGAAGGACCAGGACAAGAAGGCCGACGCCGACGCTGCCGGCAAGAAGAAGCGCAAGCGGTCTGGCCGCGGCAAGGCCAAGGAGGCCGAGGCCGAGTAATCTTGTTCCTAGCGGTTGTCTTTGTAACTGTTCTGTTTGTTTATCTGTTATATCTGCTGTACCTATTTTGTCATATTTCTATAACCCGGGAGGCGTATCGGCTGGTTTGGCAAAACCATAAATAAAAGTTGGCTGTTCCATCGCATTGTCACTGTTTCTTGAATGTTGACCAGGATATTGATTCCAAAACTAATAAATAAATAAAATACCAAGACCACCAATAAATAGTAGAGAAGAGACGTGCAGTGAGCGGGAGGATCCCATCTCAGGTGATATCGTGCAAAAATCAAACATAGACCAGAATAAGTAACCACCAAACCCAAAAACCAAATAAAAAGAAAGGAAAGAAAATAAAAGACAATGATATAAAATAATCCAAAAGACATTAGTGAATATTTCCAAGACCGCCACCACCTTGGCCAGGCCCGATCCCGTTGTTGTTCCCGAAAATGTTGGCAAACTGGTCCAGCCCGTTCATCGACGACAGGTCCTGCGTGATCTCCGGCGGATCCATGTTGAACGGCATAAACCACGCCGACGACTGGCCCTGGGCATACGCGTGCATCGCCTCGGCGGCCGCGGCCACGCCGGCACGGTGGTCCATGGCCGCACTCACACTGACGCCGCTGACGCTGACGCTGACACTGGCGCGGTGGTTCTGGGACGGCGCGTCCCACGACATGGCCGTGTCGAGCGATGCGTGGTCGGCATTGACGCCGCTGACACCGCCGACGCCAGTGACGCCAGAAACGCCGCCACTAGTACTCGCTCCATCGATGCTTCCGCCGTATGCGCCAAACACGAGCTGGCGGTCCAGCTCCGGCAGCATAGCACCCTGCTGCGACAGCGACATCATGTCCTGCTGGAAGAACTGGGTTGGCTGTTGGTGCTGGTGCGCGTGGTGATGCGGGTGCGGCTGGTGGTGGGGATGCTGGGGCAGCTGCTGATGTTGAGGATGCGCTGCATGTTGAGGATGCGCTGCATGCTGGGGATGTTGAGGATGTTGCTGCTGCGGGTGCTGGTGGTGGTGCATATTGAACGGCACAATACCCGCAGGGCTGATCGGCGTCATGGACGCTTCAAACGAGGCCGCCGCCACAGCCGACGCCGTCACCTGCGAGTGCGCCAGCGACATGCCGTTGAAGTTGTGCGGCCCGCTGGACTCGCCGCTGATGGAAAAGTGGCGGCGGTGCTGGTCGTGCTGTCCGAGCTGTGGTTGTGACTGCAATGGAGCACGTTGCTGCTGCTGCTGCTGCTGCTGCTGCTGCTGTTGGAGCTGGATCTGCTGCTGCGCATGCAGGGCGACTGCATTGGACCCCGTCAGATCAGTCACGAGCGGGTCCATCGGCATCGGCTCGGCAGCGCGCGACGACGCGGCACTGGCACTCGCGGTTTGCGGCTTCTTGGCGACAGACTTTCTGCGCGCGTTGGCAATGGCCCGGGGCGCGCCGTCTCTCGCCGTGCCGGTAGTACTACCAGCCTTTGCTGTATCTGCATCGCCGCCAACAAAGAACTCGCCGACGGTCTTGAGCTCGGCTTTCTGCTCGAGCACGGCGTCGTCGCCCTTCTCCTTCTTCTTGGGCGCAACCTGCTCGCCAAACTCGTCGTCGGCGACGCCGTGCGGGTAGCGGTCGAACCAGTCGCCGTACTGGAAGATGGGCGACGACACCGACGCGGAGTCGCTGCCGGGGGTGCCCTGCTGGGCGGCGTCGGCGCACGAGCGGTACTGGTCGCGCAGGTTCTCGGACATGAAGTGGAACATGCCCCAGTAGCGCTTCATCTTGGCGAGGAAGCGGACGGTAATCCCCAGATTCTGCTTGGCCGTGTCGGCCATGGCGGGATTGCCGGAAAAGATGCCGAAAATGTGCACTGTACTCGATAAAAATGCACAGTAGCCGACAAAGGGCGCCGACAGGATCATCGAGTCCGAGTCTTTGAGCAAAAAGGAAATCCGGTTGGCGGCCGCAAAGGCCTTGGCGCCGGCCTTGGTGACGAAGCCCGTGGGAATGGCGGAGCCCTGCGGGGTGTTCTCTTTGGGCGACGACACGGCGAAGCGGTTCATGAACAGAATGTTCTGCTGGATGGCAATGTGCAGGAACAGAAACTGGTTGGCCGTGCCCTCGTTGCGGTGGGTGTTCCAGTTGTCGGGGGTGAAGGCGAGCGTGGAGGGCAGCTTGGACAGCAGCTCGTCGACCTGCTTGGACAGGATGGCGTAGCCCGACTCGGGGTGCCACATGGGGTACGGGTCGAGCTCCTTGCCGCCCTGGTTGAGGTAGTTGATGACGCGGCCCCAGACGGCAATGGCGCGCACCATGTACGCGGCGACGCCCATGTTTTCGCTTGCGGATGCGGGCGATGGCGGGTTGCTGGCGGCAGCAGTAGCGTCTGTCGGGTCGGCGTTGGAGTCGGCAGCTTTGGTGTCGGCATCATCGGCCACATCGCCGCTCAGATTCTCCGTTGACCCCGCCGTGTCCAGCTGGAACAGGCTCTCCTTGATGGGCAGCTGAATCTTGATGGTCTCCTCCTTGATAAAGGTCGGGCGGTCGGTGCCGGACGAGTTGAAGCGGTCCATGAGGAAGCAGGCCCACATGGTGCGGCGGCGGATCTCGCGGTCGATGAAGCTCAGCGTCGGCCCCTGGGGCGACTCGCGGTCGAGGTCCTTGTGCAGCTGGAGGGCAAAAGCCATGCGGATGGCCTGGCCGCCGAGGGCCCAGCTGCGGCCGCCGTGGCAGGTGCCGAACTCGTGCAGGCCCAGGATCAGGAGGCACGTAAGGATGGTGATGTTGGGCCACTCATAGCGGCGCGTCACAATGTCGCGGGCCTCGGCTGCCCATTCTTCGCCGCGCAGAAAGTTGAGCGTATTGCCGAAACTCGGGTCGTTCGAGAAGCGTGCCGAGACTGCGCAAACAGATAAAATTAAGACGGGCGGCAACGTGCCGGCGCGCAGCTTGCGCATGTAGCTCGGGCGGTGGAGAAGATGGTAGGCCTGGCCGTAGATGTTCTCGAAAAAGACTGTCGACAGGTGGACCTGCATCTCTTTTGACGGCAGCGCGTCTTCGCCCTCCTGGAACAGCTTGTTGTCTTCGGTCTCTTGCTTGATGAGCATGTTGAGGGGGGGTGCGACGCTGCCGGGCCGGTTCTTGGAGCCGCGGGCCCAGTTGTCGAGCTCGGGCCCAAACGCGTCTTCGGCTGCACGCTTGCGGGCTGCCGCCGCCTTTGACCCTGATGCAGAGCCTGATGCCGATGCGCCGTCGGCGCCGCCGGTGCCTGGAATGGCCGCTTTGACGACAGCCCGGCTGACGGATGTGGTGGCGGCGTTGGCCTCTTCGGACTTGGGCACAATCTTGATGATGCGGTCCTCCATGCGCTTGATGCGCCTGTCGAGCATGGCCATGTAGTCGGTGCGCGGGGTTGCTTTGCGGGTGGTGGCCTTGTAGACGCAGGGGGTGCGCGACTTGATGCAGTGCTTGCACGCGGGCTTCTCGCCGGAGCACCGAATCTTCTTGCGTCGACATGCTATGCAGGCGAGCGGCAGGCGTTTGCGCTCTTTTCCGGCTTTCGTCTTGAGCTCGCTCCACGCGGGCGTTGCGTCGGTGCCGGCCTTGTCGTCTTTTCCGTGTACCGATGGGCGGTGGCCGGCACTACCACCGGCGCCGCGGATCTCGATTGCGGCCACCGGGTCGCTTGCTGCAAGGCCGAAATCAAAGGGTAGCGGGTCGTCTAGTAGTGAAGTGCCCGGACGGTCGTTGGCATCGTCTTGGCTGTCGTCGTCGGATACTGCGGTTTCATTCTTAGTTTCGTGATCTGGAGCTGTAGTGTTTGCATTTGCATTATTTGCATTTGCGTTTGCATCGGCGGGCATATCTGTTGTGGGTGTATCTTCGGCTGGTGTCGGGCCGTGCGTTTCGTTTTTGACATGGTCGCTCGGAGGCATGAAGCCGTCGAGAGTTGCGGTGGCATCTGTTATTGAGTGCGGCGCGGATATTGGGGGCGTTGCCGATGCCGGGTCGAATGCGGCGGCAAGGGCGTTGTTTACGTCGTGGTCAAAGTCGTCGTAGGGTGCAAACTGGTAGTCAAAGTCTGCGGGGGTTGTCCCGGTCATATCCCCTGCATGTAGGGCGTTGAGTGTATTGAGTGGATGTGAGTCGTGTGCGCCACTGGCATCGCCATCTGCGACCTGGTTCTCCATGGCCCCGACGTTGCTACTGTTGTCTTACAGCAGCACTCAGACGGTCTCAGCATCCGAAACAATCCAACGAGGCTCGAGGTCGCGGATATAAGTAGTGTAGTCTTTGATGTCAGCTTGAATAAACAAAACACAATATGCAAGATTCTTCTGGGTCCTTTTCCGAGATAATATCGTACTTTATGGTTGCACGTTGGCTGTAAAGCTGTAGAGCTGTAAGCTGTTAAAACAGTAAGAAGATCGTCTTGATCTCCGTGCTGAGATCTGCTTGATCTTCGTAATTCGAGATTTGTTCCAGGGACAGAATGATTATAAAGGCTTCGAGTGTGCGACGACGATACGGATCATTGCGCCAAATCGGGGTTCTATGCAGGATTTGTGCCAAGTTGTGCTGCTGGTGGTAGCTGAGAGTGATGGTGAAGAGGAAAAGGACCGGTGGAGTCGGCGATGAAAGACGCCACAGGATGGTAGAGAATAATTCGGGATGCGACTCGGGATAGAAGAACGTGAGAAGTATGACTTTTGGTCGGGCGTAGGAGGACAAATGCTATAAACGAAACAATTGCACAAAGGCTCGAGGCGCAATATCCAAAGTGCGTCTGTGTTTCGTTTGCAGGCCGCTGATTTGCTAGTTGGTGTCGGCGGTTTAAACTTTGGTCGTGTCTAGTCAGATTCCAAGTTGAAGACTGCCGATGAGGCCGGCGGTCACTGCAACGTCGGCGTCGCAAAGCGCAAGCGTGAGGTGTTGGAACAGGAGGCTGGGAGAAGGATGGCAATGACGTTGTAGTGGTGTGCGCAAGTGCAGCGGCGGTGCGGTCTGTAAGGGTGCGCACGAGACACTGGTTGCGATCGTAGGCGGCTGAAGCAGAAAGGCAGAAAGCAGAACAGAGAAGTGCAAAGTAGAGCAAAGAAGCAAAAGAGTCAAGTCGATTGGAAGGTCGGAGTAATATGCAGGTAGGCGGTGGTAGACAGCGAACCCATGCGACCAGTAAAGGTACTGAGTAAAGAGTAAAGGCGGCCGGGATTGGGGGGTAGTGGAGGACGAACAGGCAAAAGGCGAGCAGTGGAAAAAGGCTTGGTCAATGTCAAAGGCCCAGGTCAAAGAGTGAAGCAAAGAGAGAGCAAAGAAGACGACCCAGAGCAGTCCCAAATGGAGAAAGGGTGTGGAGCTCTTAGATCGTCAAAACCGGGGTTAGTGGGTCCCAAGGCCAGGCCTAGCACGGCGGCGGAGCCAGTGGTAATATGCTAGTATTGGAGGCTAAAGTGTAGTGAGAGGGGAGAGAGACTGATGATTGAGAGATGGGAGACCAAAGAGAGAGAAATAGAATAAGATGACGGGTGAAGATGGATGGCCGAGCACAGCGCACAACGCACAACGCACAGGCACGGCGAATGTAGGGTCGGGAGGGCGGAACTGGCAGACAGTCGGGCGGTATGCGGAAGCGGGTAGAGAGGAGTGATAGAACGAGAGGAGAGATAGAGTGAGAGTAGAGGAGAGGAGAGTCAAAGTGAGAAGTGAGAAGAGAAGAGAAGACCAGGCAGAGACGCTGATTTGTCGTTGATGGAGAGGCGAGAGCGGTTGGAGAGGCAGAGGGTGGGAGGACAAGGGCGATGACGGAGCGAGACGGGATGCAGTCGTAGCGTAGAGCGTGGTGTAGAGTGTAGTGTAGAGTGTAGTTTGTAGAGGTAGAGTTGTAGTCTGTCGAGAGATGCTGTCGATGGAAGACGAGTTTGACTGATCTGAAGACGTGATGATTCGACGACGCGACAACGATGACCCTGCCAATGTCAAACACACCCAAATTAATTGGAGATGGTGGCAGCCGCCAACGCAAAAAGGCAAAAGGGACGAAGATTGGGGTGTTTACTCTGTGGAGGGGGTGAGGAGAGGAGAAGATGATACGAGACGAGAAGAGACGAGGTCAAAATGAGGCACAAGAGAGAAGAGAAATGGGGAAATGGGCGGGGGCTAGGCAGAGAGTCGGTTAGTCATGTCTCTACCATGCAGGCACGATAGAATACTCAATCTAGAAGGAGCAAAGACGACAAGGTACGATGCTAGACAGGCACAATCGAAACGGAAGGTGCGTTCCTCGTGAGCTACGATGCATATGAGATCTTGTGATACTGGCTTGGCGACTACGGTATCAAGATGTAGCTGTATTCACACGTGAAGCCAAGTTGTAAATGTAGGTGTAAATCCATAACTAACTCTAAATAAATACAAATCAAAACAGATCAGTAGTCCGCAACAGCCGGTACTTTTGGGCGGCTAGACGAGGGCAAATAGCAACGGTCGGGCATGGCAGTGTATGAGACTGCTTGGCTGGTGATTGAGCGATTAGGAGATGAATAGAATCACGATTAGATGATGACTAGATTCACTGTATTATAAATGCGAGTCGCTGTAGCAAGCAGACGTGTGTCCGTTGTCAAGGGTGGCAGAAGACAAGGTAAAGATCACCGTTGGAGAACATCCTACAAAGTAACGGCGACGATAAATCAGTAAGGCACGAGCTGCTACAAAGAGAAGGAGACAAAGAAACGAAACGAAGAAAGGCTAGGCATCCGCCGGGAGGACAGCATAGGCTGTGGCCGGTTTGGTGACAGCTGAGGCCGAGGACGCAGCTTGAGACAGTAGCCAGTAGAAAGCACTGCATTGGAATCTTGGGCTAGCATACAAGTAGGAAGGAATAGGAATATTAGGGAACAAGAAGGAAGAATAAGAATGACGGAAAGGATCAGTGGACTCGGGTCAATGGTTCATATTGGCTCATATTGGCTACCCCATGTTTTGCTTTGCTTGCTTTTGGCTGCTTCTCCACAGTGCGCTACGCCGTATATGGCCGTCATGCTCTTTTTAGAGTGACCTGTCTCAGAGTCTCTTTCTGTAGACATTCTGACACTCTACACTCTACACTCTATCAACACAACGACTGACGTGCATATGGCCGCAACAGCCATGCTCGACGTTGATGTCTCGCCTTGCTGGTGTCTCGCTGCTGTATTACTCCAAGTTGACCTGGGCTACTCTGCATCAGTCCTCTTCTTTTGACTGTCGACTGTCATGAGCTTATGCTTCCAATAAATCGTAGTATTACTCAGTACACACCAGGCTGCTGACAAACCTTGCCAATATTAGAGTGACGCGCCTTCCTCGTGAAAGTAAAAGTGACTCCCCGCAAAGCTCAACTCCGAGTTACAACCGACGATATTGGACTGTGTGTGTACAGTGCTAGTACTGTATCCATTTGGTTGTTAACTGCCAAGACATCGACATCAGTCAACGTCTATCAACAGCCATCACCACTTACACAATTATAGAGCGTCTTGGGCTGTTTCATATATTGCCATTTCTTCGAATACACATACTAGAATTTATGATATAGACCTTTATGACTACTAAATACAGTCACAACGCATATCTTACCCCCACTGACAGAGACCATGTTTATTCTATCAGCTGCTTCAGATATGATTTTGGCAGTCAACTATAAACAACCAAGATAGCATATATCAAGTACCCCAGATAACAGTATATTGCAGCGGGAGTTAAAACGGGACGCGGCAGAGACGGCAGACAAACAACGGACACAGACAGCCCGACGTCCATCGACCTTGCTCGCGAATCACCAGCCTCTATCAAACGGCACCCAAAATAGAATGTCAACAGTCTGGGGCCGTCTGCAGGACATATGACATATTTTAACTTTTGACTTATCTTCCGATCCCGCTGGTGCAGTACTCTATTTGGACTCACTTGACGTCGAATGGTGGGAGAGTGGCGGGATGTCGTGCAGTTGCTCTCTATACTCGAGCCTGTAGTATGTAGTATCGCACCTTTGCATCAAAGATTGAGCAGTAATATTTCAACGATATTCAATGCTCTAATCTTTTACTTTTTGCTTTCTTCTTTACTTGTCGTAACTGGTATCCATCTTGCATCTCGCATGTCGGCGTGTAGTCTATGGCATCCGCTTAAGATTGTCGATGCGGGTATCGGTCGTTTTCTTTCTTCTTCCTTTCTTGCTTCGGTGCTTCGTTCTTCTTTCGCTCTTCTTTTTTTCTTTTTCTTCTTTCTTACTTTCTTTTTATTCTTCCTCCCTTTCCATCCTACTCAAACTAAACAACTGATTCATGTCACCACTAGATTACGCCACTTGCTGGCTCCATCCGGTGTCCATAGTTTATTGTCGCGGATCCAGCCTAATCTCGTCGTGCTGCAGAGATCGTCTTCTCGGAAGTTATTTACGCAACTGGAAGAAGTAGGCGGTAGTAGACGTGAGAGACTTTTGAATACAAGCCTCGATGAATGTACGATGTAGAAGAAACCCTATCTGTGACGTTCTGACGGTAGATCCGTGAATACCCGTATGCCGAGCAAGAACAAGAACGAACAGCGAGAAGAATGAAACGAAACGAAATCAAAGACCAAGCACCCAGCACATGGCAATCTACCAGGGTAAATCAAATAGATGGCTCTTGTCTCACTTGTACTCCATTCCAGCTAATACCATGTGCTTCTAATCAATTCTCCTTCCGAGCCGCAGTCATCTACTCTATCTACTCTCTTTACTTTACTCTACACTCGTTGAAGTTGCCCATGGGTGTCTGGGATAGATGATTGCTTCTACTAAATAGGGGTCTCTGATGTCTTTTCGAGGTTCTACACACAGATACAAAGACAGGATATTTCCACATAATCCTTCCATCTGATAATCGACATGCTCTCCTTTGTTCCATTGTTCCAATGTTCGATAAACTTCTACTTGAATCCACTTTCGGATACTTTTTCTCTTCCATCTGTCTCCATCAGAAAGATGCCTGCCGCCATACTTTGTAGTCTCACGGTGCAGCACATCATCTCGTCCGCTTCTATTCCATTTGCCATGACCAATCCTGCGATGATCTCAATATCCAGATATTCCATGTGTGTTCTATGTTCCATATTCTACTTTGAACGTTATCTTTCACTCCGCGGAAATCTCTACTCTTGTCGCTTCCCACTCTATCAAGGATAGCTGGCCAAAGCTCAACGAGACAGACAAGGATCAACTCATACGAATGCTATGCAAATACAAATACTCTATATAAATGAAATACAACCCTGCAAATGCAAATACAAATATAAACACAAATTCTACTTTAGATTCCATATCGCCATATTCATATGCTAAGCTTTGTGCACATCGGGGTTTTCCTCATTTGACTTTAGTCGGGTGCACATGTATATTTACATTTCCTGCGCCGGCAGCGATCTCACAGGCGTTGTAGAAAGCTGAAACGTCTCTGTAGTGGTCTCTTATTCATACTAGAATGGGAGACGTCGGACAGTGCTTCCGCTCAGGGTTCAGCTTCGGTGCGGACAGACGAATGCCTGCGAGGCCGAGCAACAGTCTAGCCAAGCCAATACTCCGCACGACAGTATTGCAATGTAATTTGGTCTATTACAGAGTAGAATAACACTTCTTAAGCCACGCTCTGCTGAGTCGGCTGAATACAGTGTACTCTGTAGTAATGCTGACTAGCTGAAGCCGAGGCTCCTGATGTCGAGATGCAGAGGTAGAGAAGCTGGACCCTGAGCTTGACGTCGTCCATTTTGACAGCAGACTAATGCGGTGTACAGTAATGGAATTCATTTGTACTCCCTCGATCTATATCGTCAAACAACTGCTGGCGACATGACAACGTTTGAAATGTCGTGGCCAAAAGGCGGTGCATATAGCCCCATATCTATATTCATTTGCTATTCACACTGCAAGACAATCGATAACCGATAAGTTCACCCCACCACAGCTCCATGACATAATCCTCACTTCCCAGCCTCGTTTGCAACAGCCTCATTGCAACAGCTGCTCTCGCAAACGACGTCTAGCATTTGCTGCTGCAATTATTGGCAGACTTCAAAGACAACAGCTACATCAGCCAACGGACACTCGACAACCAGCAACTGCAAACCCTGCGCTACCCCTCCTCGACAGCTCCATCTCGCACACAACAAGTCCCTCGCGATGACGTCCGCACCGCCGTCTGCAATGCCGACGGCGCCGCCGCTCGAGACCTACCCCAATGGCGCCGACGACCAGGCTACCCGCACCCACATCCAGGGAAACTGGCACATCTCGTCCCGCAAACTCCCCATCTCGCGCGCCGCCGCCATCGACGCAATGGCCGACCGCATCGGCATCCCCATTCCCGAGATGATCTTTGGCGACAACCAGGTCGCCCTCAAGCACGCGCCGTCGGGGTATACCTTGGTTTTTGACGCCGCCGACGCGCTCGATCTGGTGGACAAGACGGGCGCCAGCCTGCAGGTCGCGTACGCGCGCGACTGGGCCAGCAGCCGCGAGATGTCGTCGGTCGAGGGCATTACGGATGTGCGGCCGTACGATTGGAGTTATTCCACGTCATATCAGGGGACGGAGGCCGTGAACGAAGTGAACGGCGAGAAGGAGGCCGTGGAAGTGAACGGCGAGAAAAAAGAGCTCCGGCTCTCACAGACCACCCAGCACACCCTCCCCCTCGACCTGCTGCGCCGCCGCGACCCCATCGTCTTCAACGACGACGTCATCCTCTACGAAAGCGAGCTCGACGACAATGGCATTTCCATCCTGCGCGTCAAGATTCGCGTCATGCCGCAGCGCCTTCTTTTGCTCAGCCGCTTCTACCTACGAGTGGACGACGTCGTGGTGCGCGTGCGCGACACGCGCGTGTACGTGGACTTTGCGACGGACGAGGTGCTGCGCGAGTACACGGCGCGCGAGGACTCGTTTGCGGCTGTAAAAGAAAAGCTGGCGGCGCGCGGGCTGCGGGCGGACGGTGTCATGGTGGCGATGCGGGACGCCAATGTTGTCGCGGAGCTGCTGCCGGTTGTCGAGGCCAAGATGGAGCGGCTGGCCCTGGGCGACGGGTCGTCCACAACGGTCTCAACTTCTACTCCTTCTACACACACACCCATGCCGGCGCCACAGCCAGTCACGTCCATGCCCGCGCCAGGACGGCCATCGCCCACAGCGAGACCACCAACAGGCATGCCCGCACCGTCCATCATCCCGCGGCGGTAATATTATTTAGAAAATAGTACGAGTTTGATTCATAGTAAAGTCTCTAAGACAAACAAGCCGATAGAGGCCAATAAATAGACATACAGACGTGATATAAGCAGCTAAGATACATAAACAAAGAAAATAATAATGATAATAAAAGAGAGAGAAAAACTACCGCGCATCAACGGGCGACGACGACCGCACGACGCTCTCGTACTCGAGCGACCACTTGTCCACCTCCTTGAACTTGAGCGCCGCCTTTTCCAGCTCGTCGCCAAACGACCGCGCCGGCCGCGACGGCAGCGTGTCATCGTCCGCCAGCGTATCGCCCGGCGTAAACGTGCTGTCGTCCACCGCCTCGGCCTCCGCCTCGACGCTGTCCTGGTGGTCGTCGTTCTCCTTGTCAGAAACGCGGCCATACGTGCGTCTGCGCTTTTTGTTCTTGTTTTTGTCGTTGTGCGCCTGCGATGACGCACGAAGACCACTCACACTGCGCCCGCGCCGCAGACTGGCCCGCGCGTGGTGTGCCAGCTCGTCGTCGTCCTCGCTCAGCAGCGCCGACCGCTCAAACTCGTTTTCCTCGTTGTTGTCGGCATCGTGAGACGCCGCCCGGTTGGGTCGGGCGCGCCGGTGCCGCTGCGGCAGAAGAGCGGCCAGTGCGGCCGTCGTCAGCGGTGCAACGTCTTTCTCTTTCTGACCGCGAACAGGGGCCGTACGTCCGCGCGCCTTCTTCGCAGGCGCTGCCCGGAAATTGGGCGAGTGCGTCAGCGACGGCGGCGACGAAATGTCAGACGCAATGTCGTCGTCCACCAGGTCGGGCGTCTGGCGCGACAGTGTCGGCACAGCGGCCGTCTTGCCGCGCCGCACACCCTTGGTCAGGCCCTTGAGTGTCGGCCACGCCGCCGGGGTCTCGGACTCCGAGTCACTACTCATCGGAGGTGCCATGATCTCGTCGTTGGGGCCGCCAGGGGTCGTGTACCGCCGGCGCAGCTCGGCTGCAGACAGACGCACCGACGCAGAGGATGATGCGGGCGACGATAGCGGCGACGATAGCGCCACGACGTCTTCTGGAGCCTCCACCGATGGCACAATGCTAATGTCGCTCATCGGCTCGGCAGCAGCAGTCTCAACTTGCATCTCGGGCTCTGCCTCATCTGCCTCTACTGCCGCCTCCGCCTCATCTGCCACCTCTTCTGCCTCGGCCTCAACCTCCATCTCAACACCTCTCGACCGCCGCTTCGGCAGCTCGTCCTCGCGCTGGCCATCTTGAGACTTGCGCTTTCTAGACGTAGTCGTAGTGGCTGGCTTGGCCTTGGGCTCCGCCGCAGCGCGCGTCCTTGTCCGGCCCATCAGCAGCATGCTTGTCGTGTTGGCACTCGACGCCACCGACACGTCGGCGGCAACATTGGCTGCACGCGACCGTGTGCTTCTGGCAGCGCGGCGGGTGTTTAGCAGCGCATTCGACAGAGACGACTCTGCGTCCGAGTTGTACTGCGGTGCCGTCACGGCCGTGGTGTCGAGCTCGCTCTCGCTGTCGGCGCCGCGATCGCGGCTGGTGTGGCGCGAGTGCATGCGCGAGGGCTCGCGCGACGCATCACGCGACGGGCCCCGAGATGTGCCCCGCGACGCGCGCGACTCGTCCCGCGTGCGCCGGTGCCGGCCGAGGATGCTGGGCTCGCGCGCGCGCCGCTTAAAGGTGCCCAGGCTAAACGACGAGCCAGGCGTGGCGGCAGACGAGTTGGCGCCGCGGCTGCTGGGGCGGATGGGCGCGTCGTCGCGGCTGTGGACGCTGGACTGGCGCGGGCGGCCGCGGCGGAAGAGGCCGACGTTGAAGGACGACGTGGAGGCGGCCGTGGTGTCGGCAGTGGCGGCGGCGGCGGGCGAGAGGCCGGCGTCAATGTCTTCGAGGTCTTCAAAGTTTTCGAGGTTCTCGAGGTCGCTGAGGTCGCCGAGGGTATGGTCGCCAAAGTTGGTGTCGATATCAGCAAAGGTGTCGTCCATAATGTCGAGGCCCGAAGCGTCAGGGCCGCGCGCCAGCCGGGGCGTTGGTGCTTTTGATGTCGGCTTGGCCTTTGTCTTTGACTTTGCGGAAGATGCTGCCGAGGCGACTGCGGCATGGCGGGCCGACGTGCGGCGGCTGCCTGTGATGGGGGTCTGTGATGCGGATGCCGATGCGGATGCGGACGCGGCATCGCTGCGGCGCGACCGGCGAGGAGCTGGTGGTGATGTGTTTGTGGCTTCTGTCTCTGTTTCCTCTGTGTTGTCTGTCGCTGTCTCTACGACAGCCATGCCAGGCGTTGCCTTGACCTCGACAACCTCGACGGCCTCGGCTTCGGGCTCCTTGGTGCGCACGACGGCGCGTGTACGCCGTGCTGGGCGAGGCATCTTGTGTGTGTGTGTGTTGTTGATTGATTGTAGAAATAAATATGCGTGCTTCGTGGAGTGTTGACAGTGTCGTCGTCACGGTGAATCTCAAGGCTGGGTAACGAGAAAATATTCGACTAATAGAATTTGTAAATACAAAATACAGGAAAGAGCGTGTCTTGGTGGGCATGACACCCTTGGGCTCGGGCTAGACGTTGCGTCGCGTTAGAGTAGCTCGACGCGACGCGTTAACTAGTCGCAATAATACAGCACGGTGCGTTAGCAGTGCGGCACGGTATATTATACTGTCTGACTGACTCCACCTCCACCTCGGCTCATCCCAACAAGAGCTATCCCTCGTGTCCTCCAGCTCAGCTCTCGGCTTCCACGAGCTTAAATCAGTAGAAATGATTTGCTATTGGCTTTTAGCATAGGTCAACTGTGAGGCTTTTCAATGGATTGTACGATGCAAACTTAAGCTCTCCTGAAGCCCACGCCCTCGCCAATCGCACTGCGCACAGGCGAGCAAAGGGATGCATCTGGCCTAGAAAGAAGCACAGCTGGCCGATTGACCCCAACATCTGTCCTCAGCCAGCTTCCATGCAGCTGCCACATCTTCAAATCGTGAACACTTTTTAGTTCCCGAGATATTATGAATCCCATCTTCAATTCCGATGCCAATGCCAATGCCAATTTGATATCCATTACGCTTCTCAATCTGGAAAGAACTCTCCTCAAAACAGCTCCTCTTTATGACGTCAGCAAGCTAGTGCAGTCAACAAAACACGGCGTTCTTTCCGTTTGTTTCACGGTCCATTCTTTGCTTTTATTGCATTGATTATTAATAATAATAATAAGAGTAAATACGGCTCTCCCTGCGTCGGCTTCTCCTCTCTCTTCTACACATCACCAACACACACAACACACAACCACGACACAATGAACTCCCTGACAGCATCAATGCTCAGCCGGCCGCTCGCCGCATCGGCTCGTCTGGGTCTCCGCCAGCCCATGGCCCAGCCCATCCTCCGCCAGTCGCTCTTCCGCCCGCAGCCTCTCTCCAAGCTGCAGTCCCCAGCCTCGACGACACGCAGCTTCCACCTGTCGGCACCCCCCAAGTTCAGATACAACGGCCACAACGGCTCGTCATCGTCAAAGTCGTCCTTCTCGCCGTGGTACGTGGCTGCTGCCATCCCCATGGTCGTCGTGCCCGGCGATGCACCCACCTACGAAAAGGCTCCGCCGCGCCGGCCCGTCTCGTCCTACAGCCGCTACGATCTCCCTCTGAACCCCGAATTCGCCGCCGAAATCTCGAAAGGAAGCGTCATCGGTATGTCTCCTACTTTTTCGTTGCTGTACAAAACTAACCTACAGGATTCGTCATCGGCCTGCTGGTCAGCACATTCTCAAAGTCGCTTGTTCTCGTGCTCGGTCTCGCCATCACCGTCCAGAGCATGGCTTCGCGCGCCGGCATCGACCTGGCGCACCACCTCAAGCTCAAGGAGCGCTTCAGCTCGTCGCGCGTCCTGACCGCCCTGTCTGAGCACACCGCCTTCAAGCTCGCCTTTGGCATCTGCTTCATGCTGTCGTCTGTCATGCACTTTTAGTCGTGCGTTGGTTTCAGCAATCACAAGAGTAGCCAATTAATAGTAAATAGAGCCATAATTCATGCCTGCTATGCAATGCGTAGCCAAAAGTAACCAATCATAAAGAGAGACAGAGACAAAAGACTAAAGAAACAGGATAAAATAATAATAAAAGGGCAAACCATCACTCTCAGTATGGCTGCGTCTCCTTCTCCAGCCAGGCCAGAGCCACATCGTCGTCACCGAGGAGGTGCTTCGTCTTGGCCACAATCTCGTCGTGGTAGTCGTTGAGCCACTTGATCTCACGGGGCGACAGCAGCGACTCGTCAATCAGAGCCCGGCAGTAGGGCACCATCGTGACGTGCTCAAAGCCCAGGTACGGCTTATCGCCAAACGAGTGAGTAGTCTTGACCTCGCCCACAATCACCATGTTCTCGATCCGGATACCGTACGAGCCGTCCTCGTAGTAGCCAGGCTCAATGGAGGTAACATTGCCGGTGGCCAGTGACACCTCGGCGTACTGCTTTCTAGTGCCAATGCCGATGGGGCCCTCGTGCACGTTCAGGAACGATCCAACGCCGTGGCCTGTGCCGTGCCGGTAGTCGAGTCCCTCGGACCACAGGAACTGCCGTGCAAACGAATCAAGTGCGAAGCCAGTCGTGCCCTTAGGGAAGACGGCGACATCGAGGGCGATGTTGCCCTTGAGAACAAGCGTGTATGCCTTGCGCTCGGCGTCTGTCGGTGTGCCAAAGTGGACTGTGCGCGTGGTGTCGGTGGTGCCGTCGTAGTATTGCGCACCCGAGTCGCAGAGGTAGATCTCATTGACGTCGAGGGGCGAGCAGCTGCCGCGCTCGGGCTGGTAGTGAATAACAGCCGCGCTAAAGGTTAGCATGAGTAGTAGCTAGTAGAAAATGGTAAAAGAAAACTTACTTGGCTCCTGTGGACGAAATTGTAGGGAACGAGAGACCGACGTAGTGTTCCTGGACCGACCGCAGCGCCTCCAGCTTATCGGCTGCCTCTACCTCGTCCAGAGCAACACCGGTTGTGAGCTGCTTCTCGAGCCATGACAGGTACCTGATCAGCGCAACACCATCACGGATGTGGCACAGCCGCATGCCCTCCAGCTCAACATCGTTCTTGACCGCCTTGGAATCCCCAATCGGGCTGCGCACTTCCTCGACAAAGCTATCGCCGCCCAATGCCAGAACCAGTGCCCACGATGTGCGGTTAGACAGCAGGAACTTCTTGGCAATCGTCGTCGCCGGCTTGCCAGCCTCACCCTCGGCCGCCTTGTCAATGGCCTCCTTTTGCTCTTGAAGCCCGGTTCCGTAGACCTTGGAGTCTGCAAAGATGGCATCATACGGTCTGATGGTGACATTGTTTTCCGCCAGAGACGCCTTGCACTTGGCATCAAGTTTTGTGCTGTCCACGTACAGGAAAGCGTGCTGGGGTGTGACGATGGCGTACGAGAAGAAGACGGGGTTGTAGGGAATGTCGTTGCCGCGCAGGTTAAACAGCCATGCCACCTCGTCCAGCAGCGACACTATGAAGCCGACGACGTTCTTCTTCTCCATATCGGCCCGCAGCTCGGCGAGCTTGGTCTTGGTGTCCTTGCCGGCAAACTTTGTCGAATCCAGCAGAATAATAGGCTCCGTAGGGTGCGGTGGGCGCTCGGCACCCCACACGGCGTCGACCAGGTTGGTGGTCACTGGACGTAGCTCTTTTCCGCCGCTTCTCTTGATCTTATCGGCGAGCTTACGGGCCGTTGAGCTAGACAGAAGCGTGGGGTCAACACCGACCACCTTGCCGCCCGCTGCCTCAATCGCCGTCCATTCCTCCCATGTAGGCACATCCTGGATGCCCTGCTTCAAAAGGGTCCAGTTGTTGTCGAGCTGTTTCGAGGCTTGGTTGAAGTAGCGTCCGTCGGTGGCCAGCACGGCCTTGTCGTACGAGACCACAGCGCAGCCAGCGGAGCCGCTGAAGCCACTGATGAACTCACGGCGACCGTCGCATGGTGCAATATACTCTGACGAATGTGCGTCCTCGGAGGGGATGACTAGAGGTTAGCAAGTGCTTGTCAAAGAGGGGGGCGATAGAAGATACTGTAGATGTCGATTTTGTTCTCGACCATGAGCTGGCGAAGCTTCTCGAGGCGCTCGCCGGTGGCAATGGTCTCCATTTCGGGGACGGGAGGGCTGCTTCTCTTTGGTCGTGAGGTAGCTTGGGTGTGGGCGCAACGGCGGGGTTTGGGGTTTGGGGAACGCTGATAAGAGCTGATACGGCGCTGGTTGCACAGAGTAAGAGGTGTCGAGAGTGTGGCAGACGTCCGAGATGTTAAGGATGTCGAGGATGTCGAAAACGGTCTCGGGGGAGTGACAGCTCGGGGATTTGCGAGCTTGGCGATCGCTCGATTTGTCGACTTTGGGATCGATTGCGTATGCGTACCAACAAGGCGTGGGAGGGCACGAGACACAGCGCTCGAGGATGGAAAGGACATGGGTTTAGGGAAGAGAGAGAGTCCGAAATATAGGGGTCCCAGATGTCTAGAATGTTGACAATTGGCAGGGAGATGTAAATAGAGTGGCAGATAAGAGAAGAGGAAAGAAGAGGGGGCAGAGGGAGGGCAGAAGAGTGCTGGGTTGGGACGCAAATGGATGGATTGATACTGGATTTTACCTGTTTGGGAAGGCACGCGGGTGGACAGCAACGTCAGTGGATGGCGCCTTCCTCCGCTTTCTCTCTCGCTTGTTCTGTCCCCTCTTTGGGTGTATGGGCCCTGTACCTCTTTCCTATTTCCTCTTTCTTCTCTCCTCTGCTCTTTCCTCTTTGACCACTATTCTGACACTATTCTGGCCTCCAGCGGGACTGTGCAAGCAGCGCCGGTTCGCTGGACACGGGACCCACTGTTCTAGGTGCTGTGAGCTATTGGTCTGCGCTCAATAGTGAAAGACAGCTTCCAGAAGAGGGAGGTGGGGTGCCGGCCGGGATATGGTCTTATTGAGAGCTTCCAAAACGGAAGGAGCGTCCATGGCGATACGGAGCAAGGCCGGCCAGCTTCGGCTTTGATTATGTAATTATGATTGAGATGTATGAACAGATGTACGGTGTATACGATTCTTCAGTAATGCAAGATGATAAGATGACATTGCAGAAAATGGCTGTTTGAATGAAGTGGATTATGCCAGGTGGGCAAACAGCATGGCAGCTGCTGGTGTATGTCGTTCTCGTTTTCTTTTATGTCTGTCATTCTCAAATTGACAATTTTTGGCAGATATATTGTCATCTTTTATTTTTGGACAGTCTCTATTTTGTTTAGTATTTTATTTATGATTTATTTATGATATAGCTGTTGCCAAAATTAACTTAGATAATGTTTTCTTTGGAATTAATTTTCTGTATTTTATTCCATTCTCTTGTCACATATTCTTGTGTCAGAAATTATACGATATTCCTCACACCACGCCAAAGAGACTGGTCATTTTCCATCTCATAAACAAACTCACCCAAACGAAAACCCTTATCTTCCATCTGCGGGATTGTTGAAACAACGGCAGCCTTGTTGTGCCGTTGCAGGTCGCACAGCATGACCGTTTGGCTGCTGTGATTTGCCAATTAAACTTGCAATTAATTTAAAACACACGTGACCCGCTTGACGTCGACTGACACTACGCCCGGAAAGTGTCTCACTGCAGCAGCCTGTGGGCTTGGTGGGGCAGCGGCCTAACAAAATTCACAACACGAAAACAGCACAGCACGACGACGACGATGCCAGACGCTCTGTACGAGGCGGATGCACAACGGCGCACATAGATCCCACACACGTCTCTGCACATTTCCCATTCGTACATTGTACTTAATAATTAATAAAGTGCAGCAAAGCAGACCGTCTTGCCTTCAGAGTGTTGGGCCTCCAGGCGACAGAGATCACGGCACTGGAAAGGGGAAAGCCGCCTCTTTTTTTTTTTTGTGATTTTTCTTAATTTATGTCAAGCATCTCTAGAGAAACAGCGAGCTATAAACCGCTGATATTCATGTTCATATTGCTGTCTGCCATCGCGTTCTAGACGGTGTAATTTCGTTGATTTTCTTACACTTTGATTAGAGGGGCGCCGTGCCTCGCTCCTTCCGTTTTGGACCAGCTCACAACCGCGACCTACCTCGACCTCGACTCACGCTGCGGCCCCATTCATAGCCTTGTAGCTTCACACTTCACAGCCGCGCACGCCGTATCTTGCGTACAGCTCGCAGAACCTCATAGAACATCTTTGTCCGCCTCGTCACTTCGCCCTGCGACTTATAGAGGACGTCATTGGGCCTTGACCACACCCGCCACGGTCTGCACCACCCCGTCGTCGCCAGCAACCTCGTCTCCTCCTCCTCGCCTCCTCCTCGTCTTCTTCGCGCACAGCATATAGACACAACTTCGCCGACTAGACATATCAGATACTGCACCGGCCGTCGCAGTGCGCCAGCCTGAGCACCGCAGCATCGGCACGCCATCTACACGTCACCTCACTTGGCATCTACCTGCAGTTTAAATCTCATCTTCACACATCGGCCTTTCTTATACGCCACCTCAACATGGACAACCAGGCCCCATTACCGACATCTCTAGCCGAGGTCGAGTCTGTGAGTCTATAGCAAAGTCCAGCAACGGGTAGCTTCATACTAACACCGCCAGCTGATCCTCGCGCTCTACAGCCCCAACACCCTTCACACCAACATTGGCTCCATACAGGACACTCTTCAGCGTCTTCAGCGCTCACCCGAGGGATGGCGGCTGGCCCAGACCTTTCTTGACCGGCCCGTACAGAGCACCGCCGACGACCAGATTAAGTTCTTTGGCGCCCTGACCATTATCGTCAAGCTCAATACAGAAAGGTAGAGTATTCCGTCTCTCTTCTACCTGCGCCATACTAACAGTGCAGCTCCGCTCTATCACCAGAAGATGCAGGCGAACTGCTTCAGAACCTGCTCCGCTGGCTCGCATCCTCGGCCCGCGAAGAGGCCGGCTTTTTGTCGACCCAGAAGCTGTGCCAGGCTCTGGTGACCTTTTTCATTCACTTCCCGTCTCTGTGGCTCAAGTGCGCCAAGAGTCTGCTCATCTCCCTCCACACAGGCACCGGTGTTGTCGGCGAGGATATCGACCGTGCACCGAGCGTGTCTGAGATTGTCGCCGGCCTCGACTGGCGGCTGCTGCGCACCGCCCTCATCTTTGCTAATAGCCTTGTGTCCGACGTCGCCAAGACCGATATGCGCCTCCCCAAGTTTGCCGCCGTCCATTCGCAGCTTCTTCAGAATGCAGCAGAGGTTTCCGAGCTGATCCATGTCGGGCTTGCATCTCCCATTTCAGACCCGGCCAAGACGGTCACTATCCGTCGCGAGAGCATCAAGTGTCTCCAGGTAAGATGATGTACAACATGCACAACGTTTTATTAAACTAACATCTCTAGTCATGGATTCTGTACGCCCAACGGCTGCCTATGAGCAGCAGCGAGGCCCTCATAGGCCCCCTGCGCTCTCTCATCATCCCTGTTGTCAATTGTCTGCAGGATGAAGAGCTGTACGATGCTGCGATCGAGCTTCTCAGTGACATCCTCTCCAACTACTCCAACTTTTTCACAGCAGAACACTATGATGCAATCGCGTCCATCTTTGAGAGCCAATGGGGCGCAAAGCACATGGAGGCATTGCTTGGTGGCGACTTTGATTTTGAGCCGCTGCAGTACGGCCTGCTGCTGTTGGCATACGGCGACGCCCGCGTCGAATTGCTCATGACAACGCCATCTTCGGTCGACGGAGGCCGGTCACAAAACATTCTGGCCTCGCTCGCAAGGCTACTCACAACGCAAGGCCATCCTGTCGCAGAAGACTTTATCTTTGTGCCCGCGCTCGAGTTCTGGGGCACGTATATCGAGACGATGCTGGACTCCATGTACTCGGACTCGGACGATGGCAGCGGTGGCAAGTACGCGCCCTGGGTCGAGTCGGCGCTTGTCCTTGTCAAAGAGGTCGTCGGCCACTGCTGGCAAAAGATCCAGTACCCACCCATCAAGGAGTTTATGAGCTGGGACTCGTCCGACCGGGCTGGTTTCGGAGACGCACGTAAGGACGTTGGCGATCTCTTGCAAACCGTGTTCTCGGTCGCCGGCCGCGACCTGCTCACCATCTTCACCGACCTCCTGCTGCGGTCCATCAATGATAAGGCATGGCCACAGATCGAGGCGACCGCGTTCTGCTTGGCCGCTCTCTCAGACTGCGTGTCCGACGACAACAGCTACGACAATGTGCTTGAGAGCATCTTTTCGTCGCCACTCTTCAGCCTGCTGGCACTGGGCGAGTCGGAGCTTCCCGTGCGCCTGCGCCAGACTGCCCTGTCGCTTATCGAGCGGTACTCGGAGTACTTTGAGCGCAAGCCGGCGCACCTGCCGGCTGCACTCAACCTTCTCTTCGAGGCCGTGGCAACCCCCCCACTTGCCATGCAGGCGTCCAAGGCCATCTCAACGCTGTGCTCATCGTGCCGCGCGCTGCTGACGCCCCAGGCCAGCGCGTTTCTCCAGCAGTACCAGCTCCTGCACGACAGCCCGCAGCTTGACTCGCTGGCCGAGGAGCGTATTGTGACTGCCATCGCCGCCATCATCCAGGCTACGTCCGATGAAGAAACACGGCTCCAGCTGTGCCAGCAGCTGCTGTCGTTTATTGTGCGCGACGTCGAGATCTGCCTGACGCTCAACAACGAGGGTGCAGGCGCCAACCCGGACACAAACTCACCTCTCATCGCCAAGGCTGTGAGACAGTGCCAGCAGCAGCAGCAAAACCTGCAGCCAGGCCAAGATCTCGCTGCGCCGTCGGTCAACGAGGTCCTCCTGCAAGCCGTGCTGATTCCACTGCGCTGTCTTTTGAGCATGGCACGCGGCCTGCAGTCGACAACCGAAGCCGCTATTGAGCTAGACTCGGACGACGATGCCCATAACAACGGCGGTGCTCCCGCCAGCAACCCGCAGCTGCACAGCCTGCAGTCGACCGTTATGTCCATGATCTTGGCCATCCAGTCTGCCTTCCCTCGGAGCAGCGAGGTGATTGACGTCATATGCAACATTTTCAAGGCCGGCTTCTCCGAGACCGAGCCGGGCCCGCTCGTGTTCCCGCCCGAGATGGTCACGGACATGCTGGTGCGCCAGTCGGGCACCGCCGGCGATGGCTCCAAGACGGTGACACCGTACATTGGGTCGATTGTGAACACGGCACAGTCCTTTGTCAGCTCACTCGCCAACAACAAGAACACGACAAGTGAAGCCGCCGCGCGGAGTCTGGGCACTCTGGTGCCGTGGATCTTTAGCCTTCTCCAGCAGCTGCCGGAGCCCGAGGCCGACACCGAGCTGACGCAGCGAGGCATCGAGTTTGTGGATTCTGTGATGCAGAAGAACGCGGCGGCCCTGCTTCGGGCTGAGCCGTCGTCGCAGCTCGAGTTCTTTTTTATGTTTACGCTCAAGGTGCTGGACGGCAACGAGCCGCTGCCCAAAGCCGCAGCAGCCGAGTTCTGGTCCACATTTATCACACTCCGGCCCGAGGAAGACTTGAAGGCGGCCGTGAGCAACGCCATGGAACACCTCGGCCCGCTGCTGTCGCGCTCGCTGATCAACAACTTTGGCGGCAACGCCTCGCGCAGTGAGCTGGACAAGCTCGCCGACCCTCTCAAGAAGATGGTTGTGCAGCATGTCCGGGCACAGAGCTGGCTAGAGCAGGCGCTGACGGCGCCGTCGTTCCCGAGCGACCGCGTCACGGCCAGCGAGAAGGCCGTCTTTTTGAAGAAGATTATGAAGTAAGTCTCTCATCTATTTTTATTTTTTGGTTCAGCTCAATACTAATAAATAGCCTCCGGGGAGCCCGACAGACAAACACGGTTGTGCGGGATTTCTGGACGGCGTGTCGCGGGTCCAACTTTGCATATGCTTCGTAGGGAGATGCAGAGACTGTGCGGTCCCCGTCGACATCGTCGGCACCATCGACACCATCGACACCGTCTACAACAGATACTTGGGAGGATGATTTGCATAGAAAACTGGCAAAGCTAGCACGGCGGCACGGCGCGCGGGGTGCGCAGGCACAAGTGGATGGGAGTTGGGGACGTGGCTGGAAACGATGTGTGTGACGAGATTGATGATAATATACATGGCCTTTTTGACTCTTCTTTTTGACTTCTTGACCTTTCGACCTTTTGCCTATTCTATCTTGATCTATTGAAATTTTGACCTTGGATTCCTTTTTACAACCCGATGGCTGTCCGCACGGCGTGCATCGTCTCTGCCGTGTTGGCCCGCGCCTGCTTTGCGCCGTGCTCGGCCACGCGGTCCAGGTATGCGCCGTCGTCGCGCGCCAGCACCTCAAAGAAGCGCTCGCGGATGCCGCCCAGATGGCCAATGACGGCATCGGCTGTCCGCTCCTTGAGTTCCTTGAGCGGCTTGCCCTCGAGCTCGGCCGCCAGCTTCGCCGTTGCGTCCTCAATAGACCCCGCCAGGCCGGCGCTGCCGTTCTCCATCAGCACCAGCATCTCCAGCAGGTTCGCCACGGCCGGCCGCGCCTGGCGGTCGTAGCTCACCGTCGACACCGAGTCGGTGCGCGCGCCCATGATCTTCTTGCGGATCGTGGCGTCGTCGTCGGTCAGCAGGATGCGCGACCGTGCGTCGGGTGCCGATTTCGACATCTTTTGTGCCGCATTCTGCAGCGACATCACACGTCGCGCGGGGGCTGTCTGTTAGTTTGTACTTGCTTTATCAAATTAAATAAAAAAAAAACTCACAAAGAAGAGTCGTGGGCGCCACGAGCAGGGGCTGGCCGTGGGTGTGGTTAAAGTTGGTAGCGCACTCGCGCGCAAACTCAAGGTGCTGGCGCTGGTCTTCGCCGACGGGCACGTGCGTTGCGCGGTGCACGAGGATGTCCGACGCCATGAGTACGGGGTAGGAGAACAGGCCGAGCTTCAGCTTCTTGAGCTTCTTCACTTCCGACCGCGCAGCGTCGGTAATGGTCGCGCCCTCGTCCTGGATGTCGAGCTTGCTCTTCCACTGCGTCATGCGCGACAGGTAGCCGACAGACGCCGTGCAGCTCAGCAGCCACATGAGTTCCGAGTGTGCGGGCACGGCAGACTGGTAGAAGAGCACACAGCGGTCCGGGTCGAGGCCGACAGCGAGGAGTGCGGCCAGTGTCTCGCGGCGGTGCTGCAGCAGGCTCGAGGGCGTGCTGGCAGTGACGGACGTCAGGGCGTGCAGGTCGACGACGGAGTAGTAGAGCTTGGTAGTTGGGTCGCTGGCTGACTCGTTCTGCAGCTGGACCCAGCGCTGCATGGCGCCGAGGTAGTTTCCGAGGTGCGGCACGCCGGTGGGCTGGATGCCGGAGAAGACGACGGCGCCTTTTGGTGCGGCGTATGGATTGGCCAGTTGGCTGTCTGAGTCGGCTGTACTTGGTTCATTCCGCCTCCGGGATGTGTGTGAAAAGGAGCGGCATGGTAGAGACTGTCTGGACAAGGCTGTTCTTGTTGAAGCCCGTGAGGCTGTGAGACTGGGCCGACCGGCGGCGCGGGCTGCCAACGACAGCGGTTGTAGATTTCTCATTCTGATGAGATGCGACTCTCAGTTTTCATGAGATATATACAAAATATGTAATTAATTTGTGGTGTTGCCGATTCTTTTGTAAGAATGAAAAACAGCATCGATATCACGATTTAGTCAAAGTCGGCGTGATGTGGATGGCGAGATTAGTCATCATTATACCTGTAGGACATCTGCGACTCAGCTCACGCCATCACGTTCTACAGTACGAGTTACCATCTGCAATTGGTTTCTATCCATGTACAATAATGTCGTTATGATTCTTTTATATGTGAAACTTTAATTTATACAAATACAGAGGCTCCCATGCCGGCCTCTCTTGGGCCAACCATGACATTTTCAACCGCAACGTAACATGACGCAAACATGATAGTCCACCAGTCTAGCACCAGCAATCCAGTGATCCAATAATCCAGAAATCAATAGCAGCCAAGTGACGCTTACAGACCGCCGGACATGGCCTGCCGGTCCTTGGCCAGCTGGGCCTTGGCCTCGCGCAGCGCCTCCTGGAACTCGGGGCTGCCCGCCAGGATCTCCTCGGCCTTCTCGGCCGTCGCGCGCGTCTTGCCCTCGCCCAGGTGCGCCCACTTGGCGTCCAGCTGGCTGCTCAGGCCCTCCACCGTCGTGTCCATGGTCTTGCCGACGTCGAGGCCGTCAAACTCGAAAATGTTGGCCTTCATACCGAGGCCGGGGTACGCGTGCTTCTGCAGGTACGCGAGCCACAGCTGGACGGTCTCGGGGTGGCCGTCGCGGATCTGGATGAGGCGGCGCAGGGTGATGCGCTCGTAGTTCTCCTGTGATTTCTTGAAGATGAAGTGGGAGCGCGGCACGGTCCAGCGCTCGATGATGCGTGGCAGGGGCACGGGGCCGTAGGCGGGCAGGCCGAGGTAGTAGGCGGCGCGCAGGGCAAAGTCGGAGAAGAACTGGAGGTTGGGCAGGGTGTAGGAGCGCAGCTGCAGGTCGCACGAGGGCACGCCGTACTCGCACTCGCGGCGCAGCGGCTGCATGTAGAGGGCCTGGACGGAGCGGGGGAGGCGTTCGGTCTTGTCCTCTGTCTCGGGGGTGGGGGTAGACCTGGGTGTTAGATTTTTGACTGAGAAGGATTCGTACAAAGAACATACTGTTTCGCCTTTGTTGATGGCTGTGAGGATCTAGAGATTGTTAGACTGCTGTCGGTCGCATAAGGTGGTGTCGTGGGTACGTACAATGACCGGGCGGCAATCTGTGTAGGGCGGGCTGCCATGGACTGCTTCCATGCGCATCTTGCTGTCGGCTAGAGAGGAGGTCAGCATTTGTCTTTGTTGTCTCAGTTGTCTCTGTCATCGTCGTCGTCGTCGGCCGGCCGGCTTCCGTGGGGTTCCGGCGGTGACCAGGCCACGGCCGTCTCGTTTTTCGGGTCTGTAAGAAAAACTTACCATCTGGCTGGTAAAGCCTTGCCGGAGCGACCGTATTAATGGTGGTGCGTTCATCGTTGCTGATTTGACGTTGATATCGAGCTCGTGATCCCGTGAACCGCCACCAAAAGTCGAGTTTGATGCTCTGCAGATTTTTGGCGCGAGCCGAGCCAGCCAATCGACCCACAGTAATCGATAAGGCTCGCACTGTGTCTGCACTGTATGCGCATCGCCAAATGTACCTTTTTTAGAGCTTGACAAATACAACAGCTTTACAGATTTCATTTGTCTAATATTTTCACATGCATATTCAGATATTGAGGATGAGTGGCTTGAAGCCTGATTGTATTATATTAGATTGGGCACGAGTGCGCAGTGGGATCATCCCTGCGTCTACCAAGTAACCCTGCCATTCTCTCGCGAGCATCATGCCATGTATTCTACACGATGACATTGGGCTCGACGAGAGTGAGGCGACCCGAATGATCGGGACGTGTGCTGCATCACTTTCCGATGTGGTGTGAGCCAACGGCTGCAATGGCAGTTGCAATATTTGCCAAATGTGCAGAACACTGTACAAAGTGTATGTGCATCTTCAAAGTGCAGCAGAATCGGCGCGTCTCGGCCCTGGGCATACCTGCATCAGCTGTCCCGAAGATAGGCAGACGTGCAGTGTGCAGCGTGCAGCATGGGGGCGGCCCGGCTGGGCGTAGGGCGCGAGCATGGCATGGGCGTTTGTGCCCGACGCCTTGCGGCTCGATTCCGAGTGGTGTTTTGTTTTCTGGTGTTTGTTTCTGGTGTCGATCAAGAAACAGTCCAATCGACAAACAAGCCATCAGCTTACGTACGCTTGCGACGGCCAGCGACCAACTTGTTGTAGAAGCCCTTCTTGCCGCTCTGCTTCTTCTCCTGGATCTTGAGCGAGCGCTTCTTGAGGACCTTGTTGCCGGCCTGCGAGGCCAGCACCTCCTCGGCAATGGTGCGCTTGCGCTGCTTGCGCGTCAGGCGGTCCTTCTCGCCCTCGGCGGTGCCCTCGACAATGGTGCCAAAGACGGAGAACTTGGGGACCATGTCCTTGCGGGTGTCTTTACGGAAGTGCTGCTTGGTGTCGAGGACACCGCGCATGCGCAGGATCTGGAAGTCGCGCTTTGCCTCGGCGGTGAGGTTGGTCTTTTGCAGGCCGAACCAGTCGGGGCCGGCGTTGTCTGGGTTTTTCTGGGATGTTAGTGTTGTTCAAAAAACACAAACAATAATAAAAAGAATACATCGAAGGACATCGAAGGATCATCAGAGTAACTATGATAAATAAAAATCATGTGGTTGCAAGGGCGACACCCATAACGGGGACGCCGTATGCCTCAATAAGGTAATGGGATATTTTCATCTCTTGATCGGGTAGAATGCAGGTTGCAAGGTGCAAGGTGCAAGATGCAGAAAGAAAAGAAAAACGATGCAAGCAAGATGCTGCACAGACGAGAGAGCTTACCTTGTCCTTGGCTTGTGCCAGCGACGCGATGCGCAGCGTGATGCCGTCCGTCTTCTTCGCAGCCTTGGGATCGGCCTTGATGGGCGCAGCAGCCTCGGCGGCCGCAACCTCCTTCTTGGACGCCTTTGCGACGGCCTGCTCAAACGGCTTCGAGGCCACGACGACCTGCGTGTTCTTTGCCGCAAGACGCTCCTCGGCCTCCCGCAGGAGGAGGTCAATCTGACTCTCGGTCAGATCAGCAACCGGCGCCATGGTTACTTGTGTGGTGGTTGAGGAAGGGTGTGTGTGGAAGTGAAGGAGAGAGGAGAGGAGAGGAGAAGAAGAGAGAAGTTCAGGGACGAAAAGTGAAAGTAATTTGAAGGTTTTTTTTCTGGAGCTGTGAAAATTAAAGCGGAGTCGCGATAAGATAAGAGCTTAGTCATTAGTGCACGGGCCATCTAACAGCTCTTTGCATTTTTGGAAAGAGACAACACAGCCAATGGCTGCCTGGGAAAGGAGGCACCAAAAGGTGCATTAGCGTGTCTTGTTTGCACAACTGCACTATGCAAGTCGGCCGTCAGCGTGTGAGTTGGCAGACACCCATACAAGATTTAAGTATTTAAAGTTGCTGCTACTTTTAAATATAATAATCATCGCAAACACATCTCGGGAAACCCGCCATAGCCACCACCCACACTGCACAACGCATCAGACGAGGTAAATATACATCAATAAACTCATCATGGTCGAGTGCAGCATGGAGTGACAAAATCGAAATAGCATCGCAGGCTCTACGATGTACGTGCTGGCAGGGTGTGGCACGCCCAACCCCATGCAAAAGCAGGAATTTATATATTAAATTTCAATTTAATTTAAATCGCCTCTCAGTTCCGCTGCATCATGCTCGATGCCCAACCACTCATCTTGACCGCTCTTATTATGACGACGGGATGCCAGAGAGGCCTGCGAAACGAGGCGGTTCCTGCTTTACGGGCATACTTAGGATCTTTTAGCTTTTGCTGTGTGGTCTTACTTGCTGCCTTGCCGTCATTTTGCGGTTTTGGTGTGTTATTTTTGCTTTTTATTGGATTTTATTGCTTGCAAAGGAATTGTTCGGTGGAATAAGTATCGGTTTTCTTGCAAAATGCTAAATTAATACTACATATATGCTGTATTCCCTCTGCGGTCTGCTGCATCATCTCTTTCTTCCTCCTCCATCATTGCGCCAACGAAACGCAGCAATAGGTTCGTGCTCATTTCTTTGTCCATGATTTGTTTTGATTTGTTTGTTTTTTGGTTGTGTTCTGCTTTGCTCCTCGTCTTCGAATCATATCCATTCACCAGCTACACCTCGTTCGCTCGTCGAATGGACTTTTCTCGCGTTCTACTGGCTCGCTTGCCGGGTAGCTTGCCCATTTCTGTAATATGAGACTGGCTAGAAATAGCAAAATAGCAGCAGCGTCCATCCAGGCAAATAGCAGAGCATGAAATAGGAAAGAGCGAAACTGGCCATTGGCGAGTAAGATCAAAGAGTAGAGCCCAGTGGCTCCTGGAGTGGACTCTCACTTATTCTTTATCTGGATGGTAGACGAGAGGACGAGACAGACGGAGACAAAGACAGAAAGGAAAGATCACCAGGCCCTGTCCAACCAGACATCGCCATCCTGTTTACACTCCCATTGCCATCTTGCCCGCTCCCCGACCCCACTGTCGCTCATCCAATCCTCTTCGTCCATGAGCTTTGCGTCCTCAACTTTGCGACGGGCGTTGAACGGCCAGCCAATCAACACGGCAAGCCGCCAGTTCGCGACGCAGAGCCGTTGATTATCGATAGAGCTATCGAGCTATCGAGAGAATGGGCAAATCAGATGTTGTAGGGAAGAGGGTCCCTTTCTTCTGGTCTTGCTCTTCTACTTCTGCTCTTGGCCGTGTCTCTACTTTAGCTTGAAGACGGGACGGGACTATCAAACGGCTATCGAGTTGGATTGAAGTTGAAGAAGTGTATGAGACCGTTGCACCACGAACAACTCGGCGCGAGGCGGCTCTCCAGCTGCCGTGATTTGCTATCAGAGTACGCCCGGCGTGCTTATGTCAGATGCAGCAGCATGATCGCAAAGTAAACAAACAGGAAGGAGCGGCAAGGCTACCCCTCGTGTCGTCTTTTTTGTCATCTGTTCTTGCCTTTTGCTTTCACTTTCATCCGTCGCGCCTTCCCTTTCCATGCTGTCGCCCCCGCCCTGCACGTTTCTCCCAGCCTCCCCATTCTCAAGTCTATCACACTCTCTACAGTATGCGAGACCGTTAGACATTGACATTATCACAAAGCCTCCGTCATCTTTCATCACTTGTTTCATGTTAGAGTCTAGCATCTGATTCGTCTTTTTCTTGCACTTTCCTTTTTCACTAAATCTGCATATTTACATCACGTCCTTGCACCAGCGCGCGCAAATACCACCACGAGCCATCGCATTCAAATCGCGTGCTTTTGCATTGTTTTCTTCTTCCGTTCGTCTTCTCCTGCTCCTCTGCTCCTCTTCTCCTCTTTTCTTCTCAGCCGAGTTGTCTTGCTTTGCTTTATCACACATGATTCTTTGTCATCCATCATTCATCTCGCACTTTCCTAGTCTACACCGTAATACCGTGCTGCCCATCGCTCCTTCCCAACTCGATTGACCGATCAACTGATCACCGGTCGCGCCTGCCATTCCAGCTCCTAGCAGCCATTACTAGTCCACCAACAGTGAATAAAAAGACCTAAACCCCGCTAACCGTTACCAGCCCAGCACTCTGCACCTGCCTTTCCATTCTTCAGAACCCAAGTCCTTCCTCCCCGCGACCACCGAAAATCGGCCCGTCCAGCTTCCAGCTTCACTCTCCGCCAACCACTAAAAACGAGCCACCCATTTCGTCGCGTCTTCTGTTTCGCGCATCCCGTCGAGCTTATTCGCATCGCCAATCCCATAGCTCTACGCCCACTGCCCGACATATCAATTGCGCGTCCATTAATATACACCATCACACCATGGATCCTCACAACCAGCCACAGCCGCCCAACCAGGCGCCTCCTCGTCCTGAGCCCATCTACGACACCACCCACGTCGGCCATTACGGTGAGTTAAGCCCGGCGCATCGCGCGATGCTTTGTTGCAGCTGCTGTCGATTGCGTGCCGATTGCCTGGATCATGCGACCGATTGCTAACCTTTGTTCTGAATGTAGGCGCCAGTGCAGCGGTAAATACCACTCCCCCCTCGATTTTGCTGGCCAGCGCGCCCGCAGACCACTGAAAACAAACGACGCGAATGCGGCGCGCATGGCCTCAACACATGATTCAAGTCGATAATCATTAAATCGCAAACTTACTGACCGCCGCAGTTGTCGCAGCAAGGCTACGCTCCATCGGAGCTTTACACCGGCCCTTGGGCCAATGTACGTCACTCCTGCACCTCGACCTATCATCGCTTGAGCGCAATCCGCGACGCAGAGCTAACCGCATTCTTCCACCACAGGTTCACCAGGGTCTGACCGGCCCATACAAGGACATCCTGACCACATATTGGCAGCAGACCATTGTCCACCTCGAATCAGACACCCACGACTACAAGCTGCACCAGCTGCCCCTGGCCCGCATCAAGAAGGTCATGAAGGCCGACCCCGAAGTCAAGATGATCTCTGCCGAGGCGCCCATCCTGTTCGCCAAGGGCTGCGACATCTTCATCACCGAGCTCACCATGCGCGCCTGGATCCATGCGGAGGAAAACAAGCGCCGCACCCTCCAGCGCTCCGACATTGCGTCCGCTCTGGCCAAGTCCGACATGTTTGACTTCCTCATCGATATCGTGCCGCGTGAGGAGGCAACCAGCCACGCCAAGCGCGGCCCCGCTGGCGGCAGCGCGAGCGGTGCTGCTCCTCCAGGCGCCCCCACTAATGCGGCCGCTGCGGCCAACGCTGCTGCTGCTGCTGCCGCTGCCGCTGCTGCCGCCGCCGCCGCAACCCAGGGCGTGCAGCCCGGTGCCCCGAACCACCTGGCCGACTACGCTGCTATGGGCACGCACCAGCTGGGTGGCGAGGCCGACTACCGGCAAACGCCCAACATGTACCCTGGCCAGCCCGGCGCGGCGGGCTACGGCCAGCCGCCAGCGCAGATGTACGGCGACATGGACCCGAGCATGTACGGCACGTACATGCCGCCCCAGCAGGGCGGTGCTTGATGCGGTTTGTCGTGTTAACGGCATCTCTGGATATCTGTATATTATTACCGAAGCAGCACATGCATCTGCATACAGGTTTATGGGTATGGATAGAAGGGTTCGGACTTTTTTTTGTTTTTGTTTTGTTACTGCTTGCTGATTTGACGATGGCACAAGTGTCGTCGGTTTGGGTTTGACGAGGCTGGCCTCCTACGAGCTGCGAAAGACATACCCCCCTCAAGGCTCTCTCTGCTCGCGCGTGTGGAGGCCATGAAGATACCTGTGGTTCGAGGCGCTTCTTTTTGTTCATCTTTTATTTTATTTTTGTTTTGTATTGTTCTAGTTTGTATTTTGTATGTTGTATTGTTCATGTCTAATGTCATCTGTTGGAAGACAGCACCGTTGCTGGATATTGGCCAGTCTCGGCTGCTCTCTTTTACATTTTGGTTCTGCATTTGTGTTGCTTCACGTTACCCGTCGGCTATTCTTATTGTTGATGACTGGATCAACTATAATATAATTTGCTGAAGTTTTCAAGTCATAAAGGTGTATTGGTATGAGATGCAAATGACAACGGCTACTAAATAACAGAAAATCAACCCAAACGCCGTCATATATACATATCGTATAGTCGTCATCTTTCTGCCTACCGCAGACCAAAGCGCGACGAAAAGTTGGCCAGGCCTTGGGCCGCCCGCGCTGTGCTGCTGCTGCTCGCGCTCGCCTCCACAGAGTGCGTCAGCTTCTCCAGCAGGATTGCGCCGTTCTGTGCGTTCACGCGCCCGTACTTTTTGTTGCGCGTCGTAATGTCGTAGAATTCGTCGGCGTTCTCCGTCTGCATCAGCGCCACCGACTGCTGCAGCTCGTCCAGGTTCTGCTCCAGCATAAACGCATTGTCCAGGCTGCCGACAAACTCGGTCAGGTACTGCACGTCGCGCGCGAGGTCCGCGACTCCGTTGGGGTTGATGTGCTTGACGTCGGGCGACAGCGGCAGCAGCAGGATGCGGTCCGCCGCGTGGTTGAGCGCGTCGTAGTAGATGAGCTCCTTGATCTCGCGCGGCAGGCTCAGCAGCGTGCTGCTCATAATGTTGGACAGGTAGCGCGTCAGCGTCTGGATGTAGCTGCTGGGCTCCGTCTGCTCGGCAGGCGCCGTCCACTCGTACTCGGCCGTGTCCACAAGGTCGTCAATCTTGGAGTTGACGAGCTCGAAAATGCGCTTCTCGGCCGTCTTCTTGTTGCTGCGGAACTCCTCGGTCGCCGTCAGACTAACAGGACCGCCGGCCGACGTCGACGAGCGCGCGCGGATCAGCAGCTGCTCCAGTTCCTGGCACGCCGTCTCAAAGTGCTCGAGGTTGATCAGGATCTGCACGATCTGGCCCAGGTACTGCGAGCTGAGCCGCTCGACGAGCGACTGGCAGATCTTGGCGTTCAGCAGCTCGTCCAGCGACTTGCGCAGCGTCTCGTCAATGACGGTGGCGTGCTGGAAGTGGTCATCAGAGAAAAAGTAGAACTGGTTTAAAAAGTTGCGGATGTCGATGCAGCACAGCGGGTACATTTGCGAAAACGGCAGCACGTGCGGGAACGTGAGCTCGGCCAGCGGCTTCTCCTGTGCGAACCAGCTCACGTTGACGACCTTTTCGTACTCCTCTGGCGTATTTATCGTCATCGGCATGTAGTCGTCGGTCGACACAATCTCCTGGAAGTCCTCGCTGAACCGCCGCTTGAGCAGCTCGGCGTACTTGTCAAACAGTCGCAGCAAGAAGTTGTCCAGCATCGTCACCGAATAGCCCCAGCCCTCCATGGTCTGGATAAACAGCGAAATGACACCCTTGACCTTGAGAAGGACCTCGGCATTGCTAATGTCGCGCAGCGCCTTGGTGATAAGGCTGATGACCTTTTGGCACAGCGAGTCCCACAGCTCGTCGACGTCGACCGACGTGCGCAGCTGTGGCACCTTGCGCATCGTCGCCTTTTCGATTATAGAGAAGCCCGCGACACCCTCGAGTAAGCTGCTGAGCGACGCCTCGTCGTCGTCGCTCTCGAGGTTCACCGACGTCGGCAGCAGCAAGTCCTTTTGCTGACGGCGTGTCGCTGCATAGTCGGCGCGGAAGCGGTCGTTCTGGCCAAGAGCCTCGTGGATGTGCAGCGCCTCGAACAGCGGCGTAAAGTCGACGCTGACCTCATCGTTGTCGAGCACGTCAAACTCGTCGTTCTCGTCAAAGACAAGCTCAATGGCCGAGTTGAGGCGGAAGTGCTTGAGGAAGCCGTTCTGCTCGACGCGCTCCTTCATGCGCGTGCGGCGAATGTCTGTGTGGTAAAAGGCCACCTCGCCGAGGAACTGTGACGTCTCACGCACTCGATACAGCCACGTGTTAAGGTCTGTCATGACGGCTTCGGAAATGGTCTTTTGCGAGGCCGGGATGGAGCGCTGGATCAGGTCGGCGAGCTGGTGCTGGGTGGCATACTTGTTCTGGATGATGGGCACGAGGTGCTCGTTTTGCAGATCCTCGAGCGACTTGAGCGCGGCATAGTACTTCTTCTTGCGAATCAGCTCGTGCGCGTTGTTGACGGCGTGCAGGATCTTGAGCGACTCGCGCAGCGCGTCGGCGGCGTCCGAGATGTTCTGGCGCACGGCGCGCGTGTCGACGAGGTTGCGCTTCTGCTCGGCGAGCTTCTCGGTACTAGCCTGGATGGACTGGTTGAGCTCGAGGATCTCGGCAGTCAGCGTGACGGTACCCTCGCGGACGACCTGCAGCTGGTTGACGGACCCCAAGAACTCCTCGTGCTTGGTCAGGCCAATGGTCTCGATCTCATTTTCGCGGTCCTCGACATATTGGGCCAGACTCTGGGTCAGGTTGTTGGGGCGGCCGTCGATGGTAGCATCGCGCAGGACGGGGATAAGTTGGTCGATGAAGTCGGTATCTGAAGACGACAGGATGATCTGATGGAGGGGTTACAGAGTTAACGAGCTGCCAGAAATGATAGGTACACCGAGATACAAGGACAACTCAAAGACTCACATCCTGGACGGCTAGGCCATAGTCGTCATATGCTTGTGGTCGTCGAGGCATGGCGGAGATATCGTTATCGGGGAGGTGTGTGGTGGTGGTATCAAGGTGTGTCGATGGATGCTGCCTTGCCCGTCAAGGGGCTTGACGTGCTCGAGGTGCGTGAGTGCGCGAGAGCTGCGATGTTGATTTGTAATGCGAAATCGAGCTGCAAGGGGTGGTGATGGTAGGGTGGTAAGGCCGTCGGTGATAGTAACCCAGGCAAGGCGCGGTCGAATTAAGGTTGAGTATCATGCACAGCTTTAGGAAGGTGCTGTTAGCTGTCGAGATTCCTGATCTAGAAGGCGCATCCCACGCAATCTAAAACAGCTCTGGAGCTATCGATATGACGATTACGAGCACGTGACCAGACACGAGACCCACCAGCAGTACTGATCGCTACTAAAAAAGGAATGTGGTAAGCACGATAGCTGCCAAAGCACAGGCAAAAAAGAAAGATATCAAAGTGTACATTGCATCCAGATGGTATCTGCATCCAAAACAAAAAGATGACCCAGACCCGAATTGAACGGATAATCTTCTGGAAGCTCCAATTGTTACACTGGAATCAGACGCGTTACCATTACGCCACTGGGCCGCTGTAATTAGATGAGGGCGGAGGCCGGCCGCGGCGTTTAAGTAGTAGCCGTTTGGGGCAGGTGCCGATGAGTCAGCTGCACAACTATATTTCAACGTTCGCGATGCACAAAGTTTGTATATCTGATGTCGATTCTGTTTACTATGTCTGTTACATTTCTGTTTACATTTCTGTTGATAATACTACAATCGATGACATAGCTGGCAGATAGGCCGTTCTGATCGCCGTTACCCCTCACGGCACATATCCTTGTCTCTCCACGATGATCGTGCCTCGCTGTCCTCTTCGGCACGACTTTTCTGCCTCTGCCTCTGTGCCTCTGCATGCATTTCTCCATGCCAGCCAAGGCGGCATTCGAGTGAGGCCTACCCCGGACGGCTCGTGATGCGTTGGAGGCAAATTCCCCGTAAATCTGCAGAAATCTCCAGAAATATCCTCAAAATCTCCTCAAATGACAGAAATCTCCCGAAATCACCAAATCGCGAAACCATGAATACCGAGATGAAGCAGCCGTTCTCCAGGATAGTTGGAAGAAAGGAACACCAAAGCCACCGCAATAAACCCGAGCCGAGGGAGTATCGCCGAAAATAGAAAATAAGGCCAGAACAAGCCACTTGGACAGCCATCGCCTTGGTTTGGCAGTTGATTTCGTCTCATTTCGTCTTTTGTTGTGTCAGCCTACCAGTCACAAGACATTGGCAATGTCACCAATAAGACTGATGACAATTCGTTTACACTTCGTTACGCTGGCGAGGCAAATGCATGTGCCAAGCCGTGCCTATCACCACCTGCATCGAGCTGCTTGTCCGAAGTCTTCAGGTACTTGCTCAGGTACTTGCTCAGGCACTTGCTGAGATTCTTGCTGAAGATTCGTTTGAATACTTTAAAGCGGGATACATTACATTCCAAGATCATGCAGCTAGATCAAGACATGCGCATCCCACACGTGCGGCCTAGGACTTTGGAAGTGATAAGCGGTGGGCATGAGGACGTGGGATGTGCACCTGCAGCCGTGTAGCCATGACGTGACAAGAAACACTTTACAATTATTGATTTCGGGCAGACTCCGACTGAGACTGCCAGACTCTGGCTGTGCAACCAGACCATCGACCATACGATGAGCCTCATGACTGATGGCTGACTGGCGGCACTGACGCCTGACGCTCACGATGGCCGGTCTCTCTCGGGGGCACTGGCGGGACGGCCTAGTGTTGACCGACGCGGCGCCGAACGAGTGAGGACAGAGTAGTTTTGCTACTTGGTGGTCCTGCTGAGATTTGTGAGGAGGCAGTCCGACAGTCGACGGAGATGCTGACATCCACAGGCGTACGAGTCGTGTACGTACGATGCATTCTATAGAAAACTGAGGACCATTAAACTATCTACATCAGGAAACATTTCATAATAGTCTGCAATAGTTTCAATAGTCAATACGCAAAGCTTGTCGCCCACTAATACGGAGTATCTGCAGTAGAGTACAAGTCTATTTATTGGCATGCTGCAGATTCTCCGTTTTATACTCGGTAGTCTTGTTTTACTGATCCCTTTACTGATCCCTATGGCATGATTGGCCCCCTGTGCCGAGTGTCTGCACAAAAAGACAAAGTGTAAATATACAAAAGATAATTCGAAAAGATAAATACGGGATAAAAGCAAGTACCGTTTCATTTCTCGTATGGGTCCATACGATAAAACCTAATAACTTAAAATTGTTAACTCCGGCGAGGTTCTTTTTGTCTCGAGTTTGTCTTTTCTTTTGTCTTTCAGTCCGAGCTGGTGGTTGCAATAGATATGATGCAATCAAGCACATGCATGTCTTTCAACATCATGTCAATAGGGGAGAAGACGAAAGCGAGATAGAGATGAGGAAAAGAAAAACAAAACGAAGGACACCTTCTTTTTTCGACGCATGAATCGTATCCGTATCCTGCAGGCCGTGCCCGCGAAATAGAGTTTTCTTGGCCTGGCTAATGCTGCAAAAATACCTGCACATCCCTGGATACCAGACTGGATCCTGGATACCAGACCTGTCACCGAAATCAGATAAGCCGGCTGCCAACGCCTGCTAACGACGCCTAACGCTGCTAAATTTGCATGCGCCCCATCTCGCGACGGCAAATACCCCGTTGTCTATCAGATGATCTTAACTGATGTGATTGTGCTCAGCATTATTTCCAGACAGCACTGGCATCGAGATTATCTTGGCCATTCCCTATCCCCTATCTGATCCGTCATGCAATACTCGTACTTCGTACTCAGGTCATAATTGTTTATCCCCAGCCGTTCGGAATCAATATTTTCACCCTCTCCTCTTTTTCTTGACTTTTTCTTGGACCAAAAGCTTCGTCTTCGCGACGGACTACGCTAACAGCGAGAAGACACTCCATAGTAGTGTAGTGGGGGCTGGCATGCGGCATTTGATGCTTGTATCTTCTTGTTCGCAATCTTTACAGAGTAAAGATTCTACAAAGTACAACGTCTTGTGTATGGAGCTGGCGGAGATGTACGGAGTACAGGATCCTTTAAGCTCCGCTGCGCTCCGACGAGGTAGATGTACATTGTCACAATCAAAGTACATGTCAAAGTTTAGATAAAGATAATCAAGTACATTGTACATTGTCGCGAGTAAGAGCGAGACAAATACTCAGTAAACACACAAACACACAACAAATACGAGCTGCATAACGTCGTAGACGAGGAACTGAAGGAGCCCCCACTCGAACCGAGATACAAGATACTTGCGGCTACTGAGTAAATCAGATAGCAGATAATAGAGATCAAGCACAGAAAACAAAGAACACAGAAAACAGATCAGAAAGGCAGGTCGCGTGTGGCAGTGAACGCACAGGCCAGCTCGGCCTTAAGTGGCTGGAATATAGTCGACAACAGGCATGTGTCAGGAGGAAGAATAAGATTTGGTGGCGACCCCTGAGATGAGATTGACTGTGCCCTGAAATTGAATGAAGAATCTGACTGCAGTATTGCATGCTCGGGCTTATGAGATCGGAGATGACCATTATGGTATCCCGAGTTGAAACGAACTTTATTTCTCTTTTTCGGTCTCTCTTCTCTCACATCCATGCATCCATGCATCAGGTATTTCAAATAAATTCCTTATCAATATTGGCACCCAACCTCGGAGGCCAGTGCCCCATCGGAGACATACCGACTGCCTCAACAGTTATTCCCATCTCAAGTCTGTCCGCCTTCTTACTCAGTAAAGACAAGTTCTGCAAGTAGTATCGTATTTTGCCTGGATGGTGGGCCACGGCACTTTGCGTACAGAGTATGAATAAGGTGCGAGCATTGCCCCGTCTGCTAGCTACTTCAGTGATGGCTGCGTGTTAGTTTTCGTCTAGACAAGCTTCGTCGGAGCAGGCTGGGTCTAGTCGACAAAGGCCGCGACAAATGCCGGTGTTATGACCGGGAGCAAAACGTTAAATCAAACAGACAACAAACATAAATGAACAAGGTTTGAATGGCTGCAGACTGGCTCCGAACAGGGTTAGGCAGGTCATGTAACAGCTAGTGGTATCGCTACCACAAAGTAGCATTATGGTGACAGTTTTGTAGAGGATAAAGTCGATTAGAGTCTATTAGAGTCGGATTAGGGTCTTGGTAGAGTCTGATTCGGGCACTTTAAATGCTTCAAAGGCACTTGCAAAGCTTGGCATGTCTTGTTTATCGGGAGAGCAGATGCCCAGCCGCACAAAAGCTTTTCTGTCTTTGTAGCTCTTTATTTGATGCAGGTTGATGCAGGCGGAAGCAGCGGAGGTCAACGTGTGAGACAGCAGCCAAGATTCAAAGAGATGCAAAGAAGATTCAAAGAAGAACCAAAACGATCAAGATCAAGTCAAACCAAAAGAAACGAGAAAAGCCTCATGTGGACTGCGGAAGCGAGGTGGAGATAGAGGACGCGAAAATGGCAGAGACAAGTTCAGCGTACGGAGCACCAAGAACATGAGAAGACAGAACATCAGAGAACAGAATAAATCAGAATAAAACAAAAACATTCCACGACACCCACACACCCACACACACACGACTAGGCTGCTGCTAACTCATGCTAGTCTCTTCCAGCTGCATGTATATCTTTCGTTTCTGCCTGCTTTGACTTTGCCTTGGCCTTTGCTCTTCGCTTTCGGACGCCTAGCGAGAAGGATCCGGCTTAGGAGAGGATGAGGATGAGGATTATCTGATTGATAGGTAGATTTAGATTTGATTTTAGATATGATTTTATAGATATGATTGATGAGATTGAGATAATACGAGACTATCGCAGACTATATTTTAGCTTTTCATCTAGAGTTAGACTGACAAGTCGGCTTCTGGCCAACGAGTTTGTCCGTCTCTGGGCACGCGAGATGCGGTGATCCTACCCGATATAGGAGAAGGAAAAGATACCTTGAACAAGAAACACTGACACAAAATACAAAATACAAAGAAAGAAGAAAGAAGAAAGAAAACTCAAACCCGTCGTAAGTACTCGGGCCCCATCATCTAATCTAATCAGATGAAACAATGGAACTGGCCCGCAGAAGAAACTAACGTCAGTTTTTTCTTTTGTCTCTTCTGTTCTTTACTGAGTATGAAGTGCATTGCTTCATGTCTGTGTACGTGCACTCATGCGTGCAGGTTCTGCACATGAACGCTCCTATTCTGTAGCCAAACCCCAACGTCAGTCAGTACAAACTACAAAGAAGCCACTTAATCAAGCGTCCCGAGTGAGACCCCTGCTGATAATAGAGTAAGTCAGTAGCAATAAGAACTTGACTACAGTCTTGGCAACAAAAGAACCAGTCCATTACTCATTATCCATTATTCCTGACGGCGGATCGGCAGTGAGTACTCGCGACGGGAGATGGGAGCTTGCATTGCCAAGAGCAGAAACTCCAGGGAAAACTCCAGGGAACTCGAAAATAGAAGAATACCAACGAAGCACGAAGTAGAGGATTAGCAAGTAGAAAGTATATTTGGCCCGGCAGACAGCCCACGCTCCCTGCTACGGATGCCGCCGTATTTGCGTATTCTTTTTTTTTCTCTTTTTCTTTTCTTTTTTACTCCTCTTCTCTTCTTCATATTATTCCTCTTCCACTTAATACTTCTTCTTCTTCTCGGCCCAACCTTGAAGATTGGGTCGAATACGACGGATTATATATTATACCGACTGTTGTGGACGCATTCTGTATTGGTGCCGCATGGTCCAGCCCCGGGTCCAAGCTGAGCTCCGAAATCATGAGCCACAGCACAGGGCGGCGGAGGAGCTGCATAAGGAAGGCCAAATGCATAGTAATGTATTAAGACACAGGCCTTGGAAAGATAATGCTTCGCTTGACATTCTAGAATGGCTCCTACCATAACGGCACATCGGTGGCCAACCTTATTTCGAGACATGACTGATCGGCAACGGGACAACATCAACGGCAACACAGCACCAACCAAGATGACGACAGATAAGAGTAGAGAAGGTGGTAGCCGTCACGTAGCATGATGCATCGTGATTATCGTTGTAGATAGGTAGATAAATCAAGAAAAAATGTAAGAAAAAAAAAGAGAAAAAAGAAAGAAAACCAGACAAGACAACCAGGTAGACTACCCACACTGCCACTACTCAAGTACTTGTACATACTCCGTACTCCCCAGCCATTAACCTCTACATGATACATCTTTGTAAGCAGAGCTCGACGTCGTCTTGGCCAGACGCCTTGGCCAGACGCCAACTCTATATGGCAGCTCCATAAGGTGTGCCGATCGGAAAGTCAAAACGGAATGTTGTATTCAGGCGTCCGTGATAGGACTGGCCATGTTTATAAAGAAAAATATATATAAAAAGATAAAACCGAGCAGCTCGTACTTCGTAGACCGCAGTGCTCTGTATAGACCCATTACTCTAAGCGAACTGCAGTCGAGCCATGATATAGTCCTCGTGGGAATGTAGATTATCTCTTTTTTCTTTTTTTCTTTTTTCTTTCTCTTTTTAAGTCAAACGAAACTTCTCCAATATTAGCTGTCATTGTCATTACCGTTGCCGTGACTGGGGTCTTCTTTTTCTTTTACCTTTCTTTTACCGTTTCTTTTTAACCCGACCAACCTGTGATCGGCGAATCTTCAGTCGCTCTTATTTATAGTCGGGCCGTCCTACCCCATGCCTCGACAGATCCAAGATCCCGCAGCGACAATCACTCTTCATCTGCCTTGCTGTTCTAGAAGTCTGGGATCGTCAGAGTTTGTCTTATAAGTTTCTTTCAAGTTTCTTATAAGAGTTGACATCTGTTGTCGTGATCTTGGCATCCTCTTTTGTCTTTTCTCTTTATACCCTTATACCCATCACAGACAAAGATGCTCTCCAAGTTCTTTCTCCTGCCGCTGGCCTTGAGCCTATGGCCCGAGGCCGTGTCCGCCGCAAAGGCTGCCCCGGACTACGATGACTACTGCATGGTCACCATCCTCAAGACCTTCCAGTCCTTTACATTCAACGCCTCGGCCGCCACCACAGCAGCAGCAGCCACCGGCGCCGAAGTCAGCCGGAGGCTGTCGCGGCGTGCGGCCAGCACGGCCCTCGCGGCCACGATGTGCACCAACAAGGATGAGGTGCTCGGCATCTACAGCTCCGTCGTCAAGTACTGCAACGAGGTCGAGACCGAAAAGGGCATCCCGTACTGGAAGAAGCAGTGCAAGGCGGCCAAGTCGACGCTGATGAGCCTCGACGAGATCAAGGCCGAGGCGACGCCCGAGTACATTGCCTCGCTGCCGTGGATCAGCCCCAACGTCAACAGCACCAAGAAGGCGCTGACCAAGACCGCCATTGTCCAGGAGGAGTACTACAAGCTCGCCTACCACAGTTATGTGAGTTTTCTTTTTCTTTTTTTTGGTCTCTTCTCTCTTCTAAAAAGAGAAATGCTGACAGACAGTACTCAAACGACTACGCGCGTGATATTGACAACTACTACTCGTGGGGCATCATGGGCTACTGGGCCGGCATCCTCGTGCTCGCCATGGCGCACAAGCTGTGGACCGTCGCCCTGGAGACGATTGAGGCGCGCAAGCTGCACAAGGACCTCGAGGGTGGCATCACGCGCAGCTCGGCCGTGTTCAACACGTCGCGCTTCGGCGCCGTCGGCCGCGCGTGGCACACGCTGCGCACGTGGATTGTCATTCCTGCCGGCCTCGCGCCGTTCTACAACAGCCACCAGCGCCTCGTCGGCGGCATGGGCATCATGCCGCGCCGCCTGGACCTGCTGATCGTGGTTGGCTACTGGATCGTGACCATTGTGCTGTGCAGCGTCAGCTACGACACGTTTGAGGGCAACGTCAAGTTCCCCACCCTGGAGGAGAACAACCTCGACTTTATCGGCAACCGCACGGGCTACATGGCGGAGATGGCGCTCGTGTTCATCTGGGTGTTTGCCGGCCGCAACAACATTTTCCTGTGGGCGACCAACTTTTCGTTCCGCTCGTTCAACATTTTCCACCGGCAGACGGCCATTGCCGCGACGGTCATGATCGTCGTGCACACCGGCACCTATGTCAAGTTTGAAGTCAAGTACAGTAAGTTAGACCACCCCCCGGTATTATAGACAGATCTAACAACTCAGAGGAGAAGATGGCCGAGCTCATCACCGAGACGTACATTTACATGGGCGTGATTGCCGCGCTGGCCATGTTCATCATGTGCCTGACCGCCCACCCGTGGGTGCGCCGCAAGTCGTACGAGTTCTTTTTGCTCACGCACATTGCCATGGGCATTCTCGTCATCTACGGCGTGTGGTAGTAAGTTGGACTTCCTCCCCCTAGAAAAGAAAACAACTAACAGACAGCCACGTCGAGAAGCCTGACCTGCAGAAGCGCATCTTCCCGCTGGTGGCCATCTGGGGCCTGGAGCGCACGCTGCGCCTCGTGCGCCTCGTCTACTGCAACCTGCACGTCCGCTTCGGCAAGCACATTGTGCGCAACGAGACCACGGTCGAGTACATTGCCGACTCCAACCTGCTGCGCATCGAGATGACCCCTGGTGCCGCCGGCGCCAAGTTCCCCTTCCGCACCGGCCCCGGCCAGTACTACTACCTCTACCAGCCGGCGGCGCTGTGCGGCTGGGAGTCGCACCCCTTCACGCTCGGCTCGTTTGCGTCGGACGCGGAGCACAACGGCGAGCGCATCGTGTTCTACGTGCGCCCCTACGACGGCTGGACCAAGCGCCTGCAGAGCCAGTGCGAAAAGGCCAAGGCGGCCGGCGTCAACGGCGGCATCATCCAGCCGCGCATGCTGCTCGAGGGCCCCTACGGCAAGGCGGCCGCGCTGCACCACTTTGACACTGTCCTCCTCTTTGTCGGCGGCACCGGTATCTCGGCCGCGCTGCCGTACATGCAGGACTACCTGCGCCGCAAGGCCGACAACGCGACGCGCACGACCAAGGTGCAGCTGATCTGGTCGAACCGCACGCGCGACATGTTTGACCACGTGTTCGACAAGGACCTCGCCGACGCGCTCGAGCGCCCCGACGTGCAGCTGTCGTGCCACCTCACGCAGTCTCAGCTCGGCGCACTGCAACGTACAACGACGCTCGAGGAGGAGGCCGACGACCAGGACCGCGCGATCGAGGCGCAGCGCCGCGCCGGCCTGCTGAGCGCGTCCGAGACCGAGGTCGCAATTTCGTCCGAGAAGGAGAAGAAGATTGAGAGTAGCAGCGGCAGCAGCAGCGACGAGAAGAACGCTGCCAAGGTTGACGACGAGACCCGTACCAGCCGGCCGTACACGCTGGCGAGCGGCCGTCCGGACGTCGAGGCGGTGACAGCTGCGGCGGTGGCGGAGGCGCGCGTGGCCAACTCGTCGGTGGCAGTGCTGGTGTGCGGTCCCGGACACATGGCGGACAAGGCACGCAAGTCGGTGTTCACGGCGATGCGGTCGGGCTTCCACGAGATTGAGTACTTTGAGGAGGCGTTTGGCTGGTAGAGAGAGAATGAGGGGTAGTGACTCATTTCAGCGAGCAAACGAGCGATGATAGACGGCCGGTTTGGCCGCACATGATAGAGACGAGCATGATTTTGTTTCTTGTTCATATTTCCTATTTCTTTTCTCATAATATATAATTGGTTTATTCACTGCATAACAACATGGCTCCTGCCCAATCACAGGCGCCGACTTATACGGACTGATGTTTGTGTACTACTGCAATAAAGGTACAAAATACAAAGAAATTTGTTACACGCCAGAGCTCCCATGGATGTCAAACGACAAACATCAGACATGGCCAATCATGACGTCGAGCGTTTGACGTCGTGAGTGACCTGGCAGACTATTCACACCGGCGATTTTCACATTGGGTGAGCAAACATGGCTAGATGCAAACAGTTTGGGATATATAGTGTAAATATATTGAGACTGTATTGTTCCACTTAATATAGTCTTTATCACCAATATTCGCAGCTGTAAAGTTAACTACACTGTTTTTCACAGCTATCGAGCTAAACACACTGCATGCAAAATGACCAAGCATGCATAGAAATCACATCAAGCTGGCCAAGACCGATTTGTCTTGTTCGATTCTAGTTGTTTTCTTTCTTACATCAATCTTCTATGACTTTGACAACTATCATCCATCTCGTCCATATCGACCTACATCGAATCTCCTTGATTATCCGGTCTACACCACGCATCTCGACAGATCCGACTGAACATATTACCAAAGACGGAAAACGATATTATGACTAAAGTATGAGCGAGAGAGAGGAAGGAAGCAGCCGTTGGCTCACATTGCTCTCACTTACTCACTCACTCTCATACACTCCGTTGGCGTCCGAACTTTTCCCTCTCAAAGCCCTCGACATCTTCTTCCATACTAGGTTCCGAACCACGACGGCACAACTATATACAATCTACAAAACATGGTGGACAGTCAGAGGATAGACTCTCGGCTGCTTCTACTTCCCAAAGACTTGTGTGAGACTTGTTCGCTCTTAGATGCGATCTGATTTGTCCTGAACAAGTCTCTTTGCCACGCTCTTGATATCTCTTTTGAAATCTCGATCCAGAATATACGAAACTCTTTCACTCACAAGAGTAATAAACTGGCCTGGCTTGTAGTATAGATTGGAGGATGGCAAACTTGATCCCTCAGTTCTGTCACGATGTGTAGCGTCTTCTCACGATGTGTAGAGACGCGCGCGAGGCCGCAAGCCGCGTCTATCTTCTCGTCTGCAGTCACTCTGTCACCCTGTCTGTTTTGGTATTTGCCCTCTCTTCTTATTCTTCTTCCTTCATCAGTCTCGGCTGCATCTCAGCTGCACTTATAAACTTATCTCACTTGTTTTCTCCATCGGGGGTCTCCCTGACGCTTTCGGTCTAAAGCTCACGACGTTTTATCGCCATTTGGTTGCCAAAGTCCTCTCTTTACAGAGTCTCCAGATGATCAGACGATTTTTTCCTCCGGGCATGTATGCTACCGTCTTTTAAGGCTAGGTCTCAGCTACAAGTATCATCAATCAGACACCCTCTGGCACTTCTACTCAAGAATCTACATTACTTCCTAGAAGTGCACATCTGCAGCGTGCTCAGCCATCTCACTCCACGTCCTCATCTTCACCCATCCACGACCTTAAAGTCCGACAAGCTCCTCTCCGGCTTCTTCACGACCATCCTCGACATCTATTCAGATTTCAACGACAGCCATCATCTACAAAATATGTTGTTCGTAGAACTTTGCTCACATAGCGGTAACACACTCTGTCTTGGACATCCTAGGCGATGCGTCTGTGGAAAACCTACGCACCTTTTCATCTTCTTCGCACACCATGTCCTTAAGATCAAGACACTCCTCATCAATTTGATGAGAGTTTTACGCGCTCTCCAGAGATTCGACTCTAGCAAACACCATCGATGCCGCAGAACTCCGAGGTAGCTTGGACCTAAGCTGCTCACGTAATTCAGTCACAAGATGAGCACGCATTTCGCATGATTCCTGATTGAGAAAGGGCCCACGAGAATGCCCTCTTGAACAAATTCTTCGAGCATGCAGCCCGCTCTTTCCTGATTCTATTTCGTGCACTTCTGCCAAAATTCTCAAAAGAGAATGAGTCCACGCTTGCAGCTCGTTCTTTCCTGATTCTATGAAATAGCTTCCATTGTTCATGTCCATCTGGAAGGAACCCCGAGCATAGAGCTCGTTGTTTCCTGTTTCTACTACCGAGTCTGGCACGGCATTTTTTAAATGGAAAGAGCCCACAGGCTGCAACTTTGTTCTTTCCTGATTGTATCAATCAAGTTCTTCTCTACACGTGAAAGGAGATATTATTCTGGCCGTCTGATGAACACGCATCTCTGCTCTTTCCTATTCCTATTGTTGAGCTTCATTCTGAAAATCCAGCAGTATTCAATAATTAACGAGATACTCATTCCACACAACGGCCAGCTTGCTGGGTCAATCACATATCTAGATGTGTTCTAAGAGACATAAGTAGCTCGTAAAGACTATTGGGAGAATGCTCAAGCTTGGATGCATGTTGCTAATGCAATTATTGTCTTACTAAACGCAGAGCCGTAGCTAGCCAGAATGCCTCTGATGCCTGTGACCAGCCCTCGCTTCACTTGCTCTCTCAGAAACGTAATCAAACAGCTGGAGTATTCTGAATTGTCCTTAATAGTCTCCCGGAGAGTCTTCTATAGCTTACTTGAGTCTCTGGACAGAGATATTCCTTGTCTTCAGTTTTACGCTGACTTTAGGGTACGCATCTTATAGAACGGCTTGCAGCTCTCAGAACAGCTCGCAGCTGACCTCCTCTCGGTCTGCTCCTTCCCTCAACCATGTATCGTTGACCAGACCTCGAGGTTTGATGCCGGTCGCTCCTTCCCGGTCTATTGATGCATTGCGAGCACGTTATCTATCTCGTTCCACTCGTTTCCAGGATGTAAGCCAACGCAGCCAGAATCAAGCCAGAATGTATGCCGGATAACAAGCTGTGATGCCGGCTAGGGCTTCATGGTCCATCGCTCCTTCCTCGAATCTTATCTTGCCTTCCTGAACAACGATTCAAAGCTCGCATGCACCTCGTTTCCTTCCTGTTTTGGAAAGAGACGCTCTTTCCTTGATGTTTTTTGCCATTGCCCAGCAATATTTGACCTCCTCTACATTTCATCCTTCTTCTTATACTCTCCTTCCCTTCTCTTTCCCTTCCTCTTTCTTCTTCTCTTCTTCTCTCCTCACCCCCTCTCTAACCTTCTCACCCTCACCCTCACCCACTCACTCATTTTGACCTTCACGTCTTGATCCTTTATATTTTGTCGGTCACGATAGACTTACATCTTTCGTGATCGTTGCATCTTTCTTCGCCGCGTTTGGTATCTCTCTTACCACTCTCATCGTTTTGATATTGCGCCATTGTCCTTTTCTGGCTCACAGACAACCATCCATTAACAGGCAAGTCATCTTCTCAAAACATCCCACCCATTCTTATCACTAACACTCGTAGCATCATGTCTCAGTACCGCGAGCACCAGTTCCCCCAGGCCTCGCCTGCTGCCTCGTACCCCGGCTCCGGCGGCGCCGACCTTGGCAACCCTGGCGGCACTCCCGGCTCTCGACTGCTCGCATTTTCCCCCTCGGCTGGCCCCATGTCCGCCTCCAAGATCAACCACACTCCTGACCGTATGGAGGGCGACAACAAGGGTATTCCCATGTTCTCCCCGGCCCATGCCAGCGGTGGTGGTTACCGCCAGGCTCCTGGTCAGGCTCCTGACACCGACCCTTTTGTCTCCAACTCGGCGGCCACCCAGAACCTCGCCCAGCAGCTTGCTGCTATTGCTACTGCTACCAGCGAGGATCCTTACCGCCCCTTCTACGAAGGTGTTCCTCCTAACGAGTCGGGTGTTGCTGCTCAGACCAAGACGCAGCCCCGTGAGGCCCATGATGCTCGTGACCGCATCGACAACTTTGACCCGAACCACTTCGCCGCCCGTCGTGACTTTGTCTGCACTTTACTCAGCAATGATGTCAATATGAGTCGCTGCGTGGAGATCAATGGCCCTCAGGGTGCGTCCATGGTCGAGTTCGATGCGTACCTCAATGTAAGTTTCTCCCCACCCTTCACTCTTGATTCTTCATCAAGCAAACAATCATTCACTGACACAAACAAACAGAAACTCATCTCCCTTGGATCCTCCTGCGTGGGCCCAAAGCAGCTGTTCCCCATGAACAACAAGATCTACGCTCGCTTCACAAACATCCGTGATGCTACTCTCATTCACCGCAACATTCATATGTGCGCCGTTGGCTGGTCTGCCAAGTTCCTCAAGCCACGGGAGTTTCTTCAGGTATGCTTCCGTCTCGACATCGATTCCCCCTTGTACTAACAAATTATAGATTGTGAACCCCAGCGAGGCCCCTGTATCGGATCACGAGGGCCAGCTCGACCTGCTTGCAGTCCTTCTCCACAACGCTCCCATCGATGTGTCCCAAGTCGAGCCTCTTCTGTTCAAGGTGCTCAAGGCTGAGGGTGACCTCTTTGGCTTCGTCAAGAATCCTCGCTCCGATGAAGGTACCGTCAAGGCCACCTTGGAGTATGCCGACATCAACCTGGCTGTGAACATTGCTCACAAGCTGAACGGCATGATGGTCGATGTAAGTTTTCTCAATACAACCATATTTACCACTTACAGATGGCTAACACTTCACAGGGCCTGCACATCCGCCTTGGGGTCTACCAGCCCGACCTCAAGCCCCCTCCTGGCCGGGCCACCCCTCGCAACGAGAGCATTGTCACCCCGCTGCCTACCCCGGGTCGGTTTGCCGGCCCCCAGGATCATACCGCTGCTAGCTGGCGTGCGCCTACGAGTGCCCCCTTCACTCGGCCCACGCCGCCTCCTGGATCCGATGCCATGGTCCCCGTTAGAGCTCAGCCGACGCCCCCGACCTCAGGTGCCGGGGCCCCGCCTCCGGTTGCTATCCTGCCCATGATGGTTCGTAACCCCTACACCCCAGGTGCCCAGATCATCTATGATCCCTTCAGTCCTCATGGCCAGGCAATGGCTGCCATGGGTGGCGCACCCTTCATGTACCCCCCGGCCGGCCCCATGCCGCAGATGCTCGGTCCTCAGGCCTACGAGAACGCCTCGCGCTCCATGTCTCTTGTCAACCGTTTCGGTGGTCGTCGCGGTTTGCATGGCGATAGAAGCTCGCAGTATGGCAACAACAACCACAACCAGGTTGATGTCAACCGTATCCGTGAGGGTGTCGACGTGCGCACTACGGTAAGTTCAAGTCCATCCACTAATGTCAAAGAATATCACTAACAACCTCAGATCATGCTGCGCAACATCCCGAACAAGGTCGACCAGCGAATGCTCAAAGCCATCGTCGATGAGTCTAGCTGGGGCAAGTACGATTTCATGTACCTGCGTATTGACTTTGCCAACGATTGCAAGTAAGTGCTCACTAATTTTGTCAACATGCTTTGGACTTGTCTTGCTCAGCTTTTCTGGATACTAACAATTTGGTAGCGTCGGCTATGCGTTCATCAACTTCTCGGATGTAAGTTCCCTCCAGTGTCTTCTCTCCAAGTTCAATCACTAACAGTCTCTAGCCGCTCGATGTCATTGACGTATGTATTGTTCATGAGTAATCCAATGTGTGGCACTGACATCTAACCTCTTACAGTTCGCCAATGCCCGCGACAACCAGCGCTGGTAAGTCTTCCCAATCCCATACTATGACTGTTTCTTGATTACTCAACTAACAGGGATAGGAACTGCTTCCGCAGTGACAAGGTCGCCGAGATCTCCTACGCCAGTAAGTACCATATTGTTTCTTGTTCAAACATTTTATCAGGTCGGTTTTCTGACATGCCACAGCCATCCAGGGTCGGGACTGCCTCGTGCAGAAGTTCCGCAACAGCTCGGTCATGCTTGAGGCGCCTCACTACCGCCCCAAGGTAAGCAATCTCATCAATACAAGACTCCTTGAAAAGTAATCATGTGCTAACACGTCTGTCCACCAAAGCTCTACTACACTAGTAACAGCTCAAACCCTGATCTGGCTGGTCATGAGGAGGAGTTTCCTTCTCCGGACAACCCGTCCAAGATGAAGCGCAGCTGCGAGAACGCTGAGCATGTCGGTAGGTATAAAAGAGCTTTTCCTCGCAGATGAGGAGATTCAACTAACAGGTCAGGCCTCTTCACTCCTCACCTCGGACAGTACCTCCGTGATGACCACCGCCGCCGCCGCTCTACCTTTGATCGTGGTACCCGCATGGCGGCTCTCGAGGAGTTTGACTATGATACGACCCTGCAGCGCATCTACATGCCTCCTCAGCAGCCTCCCCAGAACTGATCACTGATGTGTGTGTTTCTGTGGCCTCCATGGGATCAATGCGATCATGTCATGGCTTGGACCCCATTGCTGTTAACTTGGACCCAAAGAAACCTTGGTTTTGCTGGACGGGTGCAGCAGCCGATTTGCCTGCTTGCTTCGATTTACTTTGATTTTCACTTTGATTTTTTTGACTTTTCCCCACCTCCAACACAGCTGATTGATCTCTTCACATCTTGTCTTCTCAGTCAATATTCCTTACCCTCATTACATTTACCCGTGTCAGGCCTGTCTTGTCATGGGGGTCTGCCAAGAGAGGATGCAAGTCCTTGTCGAGTGCCTTGTCACGTTGCTGGTTGGTGTCTGATTTTCCCTCGTTGCTGATTTTATTCTGATTTCTCTGCTTTTCTTTGCAATTTCCTACAAAAGATATAAAACAGATAAAAAAGTTGACGAGGGCTCTTGGGGGTCTTGCATACCCTGAGCCTGAACATGCACTTTATGGTATTCTTACTCATACGGGGCTTGGACAGGAGGAGAGTGTTGCGTTTGGGTGTCCAAAAAGGTGGAATCTGTGGTGGAAGGGATTCACAATATGTTATGTTTGTTTCAGTTTGCAATGTTTTACTCGTTTCCAGATTCAGATTCGGTCAGATCTCAGTCTCACTGGTTTCTCCGACTTCCGACTTCTCTTTTCTATTCGAGGCTCTATGGTTTAAACCGTGTCCTCTACATTAATGCCTTCAGTGGCCACACCGCATTATTATAGCTCAAGCATGTCAGGCAAATTAGGCGAGTATTCAGAACTCGATTTACATTATGGAACCAGTTATGCAAATAATTGGAACTGTAATAGCAATAGATTGAGGAAGAATCTAAACAATAAAACTTATAAAAACAAAACAACGCTGGCTATCGTGATTCATGTTGAACAGACTTTGTAGTCTGGCACAGAATGAGTAGAAGACATTCAAGAAGCAGAAAGTACAAAAGTGCAATAGTAATGAGATGGGGCCAGATAAACACCCATTTAGATGGTGTTGACAGAGGCAAGTGGGAGGGTGTCTTCAGTCACAGAAGAGTTGGTCGGGATGGTCTCCAGGTCGGGCATCTGAGGCGAGGCTTCTTCGGACTGGCGCGACCGGCTCACACTGCGTGCACGCGTAGGCGTCGACCCAGATGTCGGCGTGTACACGCCGTTGTCGTCGTCGCTGCCGCCGCTGCCATTGCCGCCGCTGTTAGCAGTCGTCATCGCCTCGGCCTCGGCTTCTGCCTTGGCCTCTTCGCCCGGCGCAGCTTCTTCAATGTCGCTCAGCGACAGAGACTCGGGCGGTGACAGCTGCCCAGACTGTGCCAGCGGTGTGGCATCGTCGTCGTCGGCATTGTCGTCGCAGGTATCCTCGCCACCTTGCTGGCCATTCTCGACAGTGTCGTCGGCCTCGTCGTGCTCGACGGTATCGAGCACGACTTCGGGCTCGCGCAGTGGCGGCTCGGGCGTGGCCGGGGCGTCTGGTGACATGGGCGTCCGGGGCGTCATGGGCGTCAAAGGCAGGACCTTGTCTCTATTCGGCGGCGGAATCCGGAGGCCGCTGACGCCTTCTTTCGGGTGGAGAACAGGGGCCGCCTGCAGTCCGCCCTGGGGGTGCAGGTGCTGGTTCTGCTGCTGGCCTTGGCCTTGATTGGGCGGTGGCGGCGACCCAGCAGACATCCCATTGAAACCATTGGAATAGTAGGGGTTCCGCAGGCCATTGCGGAACGACCGCACTGTCGACCCCAGGCTTGGCGGCGGCGACGGCGAGTTGCCGCCAGGGCCGGGCGACATCGGGTACTGCTGGTAGTGCTGCTGCTGGTACTGGATGTTCTGGATGTTCTGCTGGTCGGCCGAGAAGAGCGCGCGCGAGAAGATAACGAGCGCCAGGCAGCACAGCAGCAGCACCGACTGCAGGATCGCCATGCGCTTCTGGAACACGACCTCGTCGGCCAGCACGTTGAGGCGGTCGCTGAGCGCGACGGACTCGCGCTGGTTCTGCTCGCGCTGCGTCTCGAGCGCGATGACGGTCGACTGCCAGATCTGGTCGTACTGCTGGCGCATGCTGCGCAGCTCCGAGAAGACGGTCTGGTTGAGCGTGTCCAGGAACGAGTCGACGCGCGAGACCTGCTTGCGCTCCATCTTGCGCAGCGCGTCCTGCAGGAAGCGCGACTGGTCCTCAATGTACTGGAGCGACAGCGACGTGTTTGATTCGAGCAGCTGGAGGCGTTTTGTGACTGTTTTGAAAAAGGACTCTTGGACGGTCGGCGGCGGCGGAGGCGGTGGAGGAGGAGGATGCGAGTGTGCCGAGTGGGAATGGCCGCTGGAGTGGGTGTTGGTCGGGCCGTCCTTGTTGCTGCCGCTGCCACCACCAGAGCCAGAACCAGAACCAGAACCGGGTCCAGAATTCGACGACGCTCTATTCTTACTAGAGTGCGGTGTTTGGACAGTGGTCGGCGGCGGCGATGACAAGGGCGATGACGAGGAAGATGCCGCGCTAGCTGGTGAAGAGGTTCTGCTCTGTGCAGAGTCCTGGTCGGCAGACGGTGCAGTGCCAGACGCATTTGCAGTCGGTGACGATGCACTCTGTGCATGAGATGATGTTGGTGAAGAGTATGTAGAGGACGTAGTAGGTGTGCTGGTGGGAGAAGCAGATGCAGAGTTGGATGGAACAGTAGAAACAGAAGGGGTATCAGAAGATGAAGCAGACGCAGAAGAAGCATTGGCGTTGGAAGATGCGGCAGATGAGGGGGTAGTGGCCGGGACGGTGGAGGAGACATTGGACGGGGCTGCAGTCTGCTGGGCGGACTGGTTGCCGCTGGCCGCTGCTTCTGTCTCGGCTGGAGGGGGCGACGAGGCGTGATGAGCTTCGCCTGCATTGTGCAGATGGGCCGCACGACTGGAGTCCGGCAGCATGCACGAGGTACTTTCGAGGAACAGCTTGGAGTAGAGCTGGATAGGATCCCACTTTGAGAAGCCGGGCGGTGCAGCGTCTGCTTGCTGCTGGGCTTGGGCGTCTGCCTGGGCTTGGGCATCGCGGGCATGCTGCTCTTGCTGCTCGTAGCGCTCCTGTTCTTGCTGTTGCTGCTGGTGGTACTCGTACTCTTGCTGCTGCTGCTGCTGCTGCTGTTGCTGTTGCTGGTATTCATACTGCTGCGCCTCGATCGTCTGCCGCTCGTGCCGGGCCTCCTCATACTCGTCCTCAAAGTCCTCGTCGCGCCCGTTCTCGCTCTCCTTCCACGAGTCCAGCATCCGCGTGCCGTGCACCCGCAGCAGCGAGATCGGGCAGTAGTACTCGCTGCCGTAGTGCGACAGGAAATCGATGCGGATGTACTTGGCCCAGATCTGCGGGTGCTCAATCAGAAAGGGCTGGATGTCGCGCGAGTTACGCGCCTCGTACTCGCCCAGCACCTTCCAGCCGTCCGCCTTGCCCGTCTTGCCCGTCTTGCGCACCGGGTAGCGGTCGCTGACGCTGACGCGGAAGCGCCGCACCATGCTGCTGAAGAACTCAAAGTTGGCGAGCACGACGGTGTCCACGAGGATGTCGTCGCTGAGCTCGACAATGACGTGCTTGTCGCGCGTGCCGCACTCGAGCAGCATGTACGAGTCCTTGTTCTCCGCCAAAATAGCCTTGGCGTTCTTGACGCCCTTGTTGGTCTTGAGCACCGTGGCGCCGGCGTCAAAGGACGCAAACGAGAAGCGCTCTTTGCTCGTCTTGCCGGCGTCCTTGCTGCGGTAGGACTGCGCCGCGGCGCCGCCGTCGCCCGAGTAGACAATGGCGTCCTCGGTCGTTGCGGGCGGTACATCCTCTTTGCTGTTTTTGTTGTTGTTGGTGCCACTCTCCTCATTGTCGTAGCCGTAGTTGTAGTTGTAGCCCGGCGCCTTGGCCGATGCGGCGCCGGCGATCTCCGAGACCTTTTCGTTGAGCACGTCAAAGTCGAGCGCAATCTCGCCGTCGTCGCCGATGCTGTCAATGTTATTCATGTCGCCGCCTGCACCATGCTGGCGGCCATGGTTCTGGTAGTGTTGTTGCTGCTGCTGTTGCTGCTGCTGCCGCCGGCGCTGGATGTCGGCCGGGTCTTGGCCGGCCTTTTTGAGCTGTAGGACCTTCCACTCTTCAAACGACATGAATGAGCTTGTCGCTAGATCCTCGCGCTCTTCCTCCTCTTCCTTTTCGCGCTTCTTATCTTCTTCGAGCTTCTTTTCTCTTTCCCGTTCTCGTTCTCTCTCGCGCTCCAATTCTTGGCGCTCCTTTTCGGCCTCTGCTGCTGGTGCCGTCTCAGCCGCCTCGCCGTCGGTCGTTATTGTCGCTGTTGCATTGGCACTGGACCAGCTCGTTCGTAAGCACTGCTGCGGCAGTGTATGTGTGATGTAGTTGATTGTCTTGGACTGGCATGTCTCGGTGTCGTAGAATATTGAGGAGGGTGTCGAATTTGAGGATGGCGTCATCGTGACGGATATGGAGATGGACGAGGATGAAGGGGTGACTACCGAGGACGCATTCTCTGCAACCGAGACATTAGCAACTACTGTCGCCGTCGGTATTATTGTCGATATGGACGAGGCTGTGTCTGTCGATATCACCGTCGTCGTCTCGGCTGCCCCTCGGCTGCTCCCCGCCCCTGAGGAGGCATCTGCTGCGGCGGCCGGGCCCAGCTGCCCGAGGGCGAGCATGCCCATGGCCGTCGACAGAAAAGGCATGAAGCCTTGCGGCATCGTGTCTAGTGTGTCGGGCTGCTGTAATCCAGCTGTGGTGTGGTTGTATTAGTTGGTGTAGATCTGTGTCGAGTTATGGCATCGATGTCGGTCTATCCATGGCTTTCGGTAGCCAGACAATGTCGCATGGTGGTCGAGTTCGTTTTATATGGAGAGAGTGGTAGTCTACAAAAGTAGAATCTCTGAAAGGCAAAGATAAATTTTAATGAAATGGAAAAGACAAAAGACAAAAGGACCGGAGCTCGAGGCTGATCGCTCGTCGAGAAGGCTCGCGCGGTTCAACGATCCCTGGAGCCTGCAGTGGGCTACAGCGGGCTACAGCGAGGTAGGCTGCAAATGCAAATGGGCCAGGCTGGCCAGGCCAGGCTAGCCTGAGACACGGGTCTTCTGATGTGATTGGCTAGTGTCGTTATACTTATTCGATTTGAATGATTATGTAATCGTGCTTATATAATTTTGGATATCGCTAGACTGTGGAGAAGACGGGGAAGCAGTGGGGAGACAGCGTGCCGAGGCTGCGTGTTAGGGGCAAGAGGAGAGCTGAGGAGCTGGAGATGCACCTTCCTTCTGCGAACGAGCGTATTAGCGAATTTAATTTATTGCAAATAAAATACGAAAATTGGCACCACCATTACGTCGTCTGGTATTGCGTTGAGACACCTTGCTCGCTGACGACACATTTCATCTCACTTCATTTCATCCTGTGTCATCCATCTCGTCTCCGATTGTCTTTATCAGTCGTCATCAGCTCATCAACATGTCGATTCAGGCGCACAAGTTTGTGAGCCCCGTGTGGCGCGAGGGCATTCTCAGTGAGTGATGTTGGCGAGACTGATGAGAAGCATGCGACATGCCGAAGGAAGACAAGAAATACCGAGACTAACAGACAGATGGACGGGTTGCATTTGTGACGGGCGGCGCGGGCGACATCTGCAGTGCCCAGACAAAGGCGCTGGTGTACCTGGGCGCGAATGCATGCATCATTGGCCGCAATGCTGAGAAGACGGAGCGGGTGGCTCGCGAGATTGCGCAGGTGCGCAAGGGCGCCAAGGTCATTGGTATTGGCAACGTGGACGTGCGGAAAGTAAGTTTAACTCGAATACTCAAGAACAACAGCGCAAGGCTAACCGGTAGTTTGACGACCTGAAATCGGCGGCCGACCGGTGTGCTGCCGAGCTCGGCGGCATCGACTATGTCATGTAAGTGAGCATATCTACAGATACAAAAGAAGAAAGACTGACAATCAGCGCCGGTGCTGCGGGCAACTTTGTCGCGCCCATTGCCGGCCTCTCGTCCAACGCCTTCAAGACCGTCATGGACATTGACACCCTCGGCACCTTCAACACCGTCAAGGCGACCATCGACTACCTCGTCGAGTCGGCCACAAAATACCCCGGCGCCAGTGCCGCCGACGCCGACCCCAACGCTATCTCCGGCGGCAAGTTCATTGCCGTCTCCGCTACCTTCCACTACACCGGCCTGCCCATGCAGGCACACGTCGCTGCCGCCAAGGCCGCCGTCGACAGCATCGTCGCGTCGATTGCGCTCGAGTACGGCCCGCGCGGTGTCATGGCCAATGTGATTGCGCCCGGTCCCATTGAGGGCACCGAGGGCATGAGCCGGCTGGCAAGTGCCGACCACATTGCCGACCAGGCCGAGAAGTCGGCGCGTCAGCCCGGCACGCGTGGTGGCTCGCCGAGCATTCCCAGCGGCCGGTGGGGATCGGTGCGCGACATTGCCGATGCGACCGTGTATCTGTTCAGCGCGACGGGCGACAACGTCAACGGCCACGTGCTGGTGGTGGACGGCGGCGCGTGGCGGCGGCAGGGCATTGCGGTCGGCGTCGGCCTGGACCCCGGCATGGAGTATCCCAACTTTCTGCTGGCGGGCGAGATGTCGAGCAAGCTCAAGGGCGGCAAGAGCAAGCTGTAGATATGTTATCTGGATTGGCTTTTTACTTTTTTCTTTGCATATCCGTCTATCTTTCGTGTAATTGTTTTCAATCTACTAGATTCTATCATCATCGTTGTCATTGCCGTTGTGATTAGTCATCCTCGGTATTCTGAGTGAAGCCATCTTGAGCATAGTGATGATTTTGAACAAAGCAAAAAACAAATCATAAAAATTCATGAATAGGATATAAAATTCATGGTAATTGTACAACAATAAACACTCATGCATCAAATCATCAAATCATCAAATACTAATCTACTTCATGATATGCATGCAGCCGCTGATCACAACGGCTAACGACCGACAGCCGCATGCCAAGCTGCAGGCCGGCCTCCTTCTTAATTGGGAAGCCGACTCTGAGTGCCAGCCACATGCGCCACATCTGGATGTCTGATGATATCTGGAACGGCTATATCGGAAGAGAATAGAACGACTCAAGTATGTACAAAACAAATAGTTAGAACGAAGAAAGTTTCCTGATGTGGAAAGTGTGCCGGGCCGTGAGCAAGAGGTGGTATTGCTCGTACATACAGATGGCCGGTAATATGTAACGGTGCGGAGGGGCGGAGGGGTCGGGCGGTCCGATGGACGCTGTAAGTTGAGTGGTAGAGGTCTATTGCTGGCTGTGAGACTACTAAACTAGTGGTCTGTCATCTACTGAGTACTGTGTGGTGTGGTCTGTTGTAGCCGCTGTAATGGCTGGAGGCCCGCTGTGGCCCGTTGAGACCCGCTAGAATGCGGTCGGGTGGTCCGATCGGCACGAGCTCAACAGATGACTCGAGCTGTTGACGATGAGGGTTTTAATACAGACGAATAATGTCAGAAGATAGAGAAGAAGACGGATATAATACTGTAGAAAATCCAGGGTGATCAGATAAAAAAGAGAGGCAGGATAATCAAATGAGGCCGTGCTGACGTGCATCCGGCTGCATCTTCATGACTTGTATCTTAGCACTACCCGGCTCTGTGCTACACCAGCAACGTCGTATCACAGCTAAGCTTAAACTAGCAAAGACAAAGAGCCGTGCGGAGCGGATGAGTGCTGGAAGCCGTCCGGACAGAATCACTCGTTCTCTCAAAGAACCGCTGATCAGGAACCAAAGCCAGAATCAAAAATCGAAAATCAAACTCGAGAACCCCCAGCCGTTGAATGCAAGCCATTGTATTCTAATCACTGAGTCAACTCTAAATCATCTGCAGAAACTTAACGGTGGGGGAGGGGAGCTTGATAGCAAAGTAGATACCACTAGAGACGGACTAACACAAAGTTACATGCATCTCGAAGTGTAAAAGAAAAGTGTAAAAGTGCCGGAGCCGGCTCGTCGGCGGGAGCTATCGCATTCCACTCGCAGTCTAGAATAAGTGCGGTGTTTGTTCTTATCTTGATTGAGTTCCCTCTTTTGATTCTTACTTCTTTTCATCTTGTGTTTTCATCTTGGGTTTTCATCTTCATCTTCATCTTCATCAACCTCTCCCGCCGAGGCACTAGCAAAGCTTATTCAAGCTTATTGAGCTTAAGCTTATCGCACCTTTAGCATCAAAGGAAGACTACTCAAGAATCCCAACTATCACAACACAAAATGAAGTCTACCGTCCTGCTGTCCATGGCCGCTGCTGCGGCCGCCGAAGAATCCGTTCTCGGCATCTACGTCTTCCACCGCCACGGTGACCGCACCACAAAGTCCTGGCCCCCAACCGCCCTCACGCCCCTCGGCGCCGACCAGGTCTACGCCTCCGGCACCTACTTCCGCGACCGCTATGTCGCCACCAACGCAACCTCGCGCATCGCTGCCCTGTCGTCTGACCTCGCCGTCCTCTCGCAGATCAGCATCACCGCCCCCGTCGACAACGTGCTCCAGAACTCGGCCAACGTCTTCACCCAGGGCCTCTACCCGCCCGCCGGCACCGCCGCCCAGCAGACCCTGGCCAACGGCACCGTCACCGAGGCGCCCCTCGGCGGCTACCAGTACATCCCCATCAACATCGTGTCCAGCGCCGCCAGCACATCGGGCAGCGAGAGCTCCGGCTGGCTGCAGGGCAGCTCCGGCTGCAACAACGCCATTGTGTCGAGCAACCAGTACTTTAGCAGCGCCGAGTACCTCGAGACGCTCAACAGCACGGCCGAGTTCTACCAGAGCCTGCTGCCGGTGATCAACACGACCTTTACGTCGGCCCAGGACTCGTTCAAGAATGCCTACACCAGTATGTTTGTCTCCTCGCTGCTCTCGATTCTTTTTATTTCCTTGCTCGCTCGTGCTAACCTACAGTCTGGGACTACATCCACGTCTCTACCATCCACAACGCGTCCATTCCCTCGGACAGCCTGCTCACCAACGAGACCCTCTTCCAGCTGCAGACCCGCGCCGACCAGCACGAGTGGGGCCTCGCCTACAACGAGTCCGAGCCCGTCCGCGCCATTGCCGGCGCCGTCCTCGCCGGCCAGATCCTCCAGAGCCTCAACACCACCGTGCTCGCCGCCCCCGCCAAGAAGTCTGCTTCGCGCCTCAACTTCCAGTTTGGCGCCTACGGCTCGTTCATGTCCTTCTTTGGACTGGCCAACCTGCAGGCCGCGTCCACCGACTTTATGGGCGTCGTCGACTACGCGTCGTCCATTGTGTTTGAGCTCGTCACCAACTCGACCGTCACCGACACCGCGCTCGACGCCAGCGACATTGCCGTGCGCTTCCGCTTTGCCAACGGCTCGGCGGGCCTGGACGGCGGCCTCAAGGAGTTCCCGCTGTTTGGGCAGTCGGTGACGCCGCTGCCGTGGACGACATTCACGGAGGAGATGCTCAAGTTTACGATCGACGACACGATCTCGTGGTGCAGCGCGTGCGGCAACACGACGGGCGTGTGCTCGCCGAGCAACCTGGGCACGGCTAACGCCACTGCTTCTTCGACGTCGAGCGACGACTCGTCGAGCGGCATCTCGCGCCCGGTGGCGGGTGTGATTGGCGCGCTGGTGACGCTGGCGGTGATCCTGGGTCTGGAGTCGCTGATTCTGCTGGTGGGCGGCCTGCGCGTTGTCAAGAAGGGCGTTGCCGCTGCTGGCAAGGCTGCCAGCAGCAGCGCTTAAGCGCCTTAGGGGTCAAGTGTCAATGAATATAATCAATTTATCAGTATATAAGTAATATAAAGGGGATATCATAACTCCAGTATTAAGGCTATAGCCGCAAGTGACATAAAACGATAGGAAAGGAAAGTAAAGTAAGGATCGATAGATCATCTCAGCCAGCACATCTTCAGAATGTCGTTGCGGTAGAAGAAGCTGCGGTTCCGCTTGCCAAAGACATACATGGGTACGGCCAGCAGACAGATGACCAGCTGCACGCTGCCGAGCGCGTTGAACACGGGCGTCGCCTTGGTGCCGTTGGCCACGAGCCAGTCGTACGCCTTGTACGTCAGGCCGTAGCTGAAAAAGTTCTTGAAGATGAGCAGGCACGTGAAGCCCTCGATGGCGAGGTCGCGGTACGCGTCGACAATGTACAGACTGCTGGCGACGGCGCCAATGACCATGCCGCACACCTCAAACATGAAGAAGACGAGGGGCACCGACCAGTGGTACTGCGTCTTGAGCATGCCGTCAATGGTAATACCAAAACCGTAGAGGCCCATCACGCCAAAGACGAGCTGCGGCAGGATCAGCACGAGGCGGAACTCGGGCTCGTAGATGCCCTTGTTCATGCGCGTCAGCTTCTTGGCGCTCCAGTCGGCGAGCAGGCCGGCAATCAGGAAGCCCAGGATAGCGCCGACAAAGGCGCCCGTGTACGCGTAGCCCGTCTTGACCTCGTCCCACCACAGCGGGAAGCCGAGGAAAAACTCGGCCATGATGACACCGATAAAGACAGTCCAGCCGATCATGGTGCCCTGGGTCAGGGCGGCCCACAGGAAGGCGGGCTGGAAGAAGAGCGGGAAGGGGCGCAGCAGCAGCTTGAAAAAGTTCTCGTCGGTCTTGCGGCCGTTGAACAGCGCGAGGCTCTGCCAGTAGGACACCTTGGCGGGGATAGCGGTAGAAGCAGCAGCAGCAGGCGCGGCCTCGGCGTCGTCGCCCGAGTGCTCGGCCTTGGTCTGCGCGGGCTGGCCGTCCGAGTCGAGCATGTCCAGGTTGAGCGTCGTGTCGCGCACAAAGGCGGTCTCGGGGCACAGGAAGATAATGGCCGGCAGGCACGCGGCGCAGAAGATGGCGACAAGATAGAAAGTCCACCACCACTTGATCGTGTGCGTGATCTTGCCGACGATGATGGGCGTGAAGAAGGAACCGCCAAAGACGGCCAGGTTCGTAAACGCCATGCGCTTGCCGCGCTGGTGCACAAAGTACAGGTCGCCGACGGCGGCGTTGACGAGCGCCTCAAACGGCGCGCAGCCGACGCCCTGCACGATGCGCGCCCACAGCATGCTCTTGTAGTTGCGGCCGGTGGCGCCGCCCCAGGCGCTGCTGGCGATGAGCAGACAGGTGCCAAACACAAAGGCGTGGCGCTTGCCCCAGATGCGGCTGGAGGGCACGAAAAAGGTGCCGGCAAAGCCGACGCCAAGCAGGAAGTAGCCGGTGAGCAGGGCGACTTGGGTAAAGTCGCGGCGGAACCAGAGCGAGAGGGTGATTGTGTTGGCGGCGAGGATGGGCCCGAGGGCGGTGGCAAAGATGGCAGTGACCGACAACACAAAACAAATGAGGTCGCGCTTCCACAGGGGCCAGTTGAGGGGGTCGTTTGGGTCGTCGGAGGGCTGGGGCACGAGGATGATGGGCACCGGCCCGGAGGTGTCGCACTTGAGGCCGCTGTGCGTTCTGTGGGTGGAGAGGTTGATGTCGCCGTCCTGGACGGCTTCAGGCCGTTCGGGGTCGTCAAAGTAGCGGGTGGTGCCCGGGACATGCTCCATGGCCCGGTCCTCGAGGATTCCAAGCCCCATGATGACGGTGGTGTTGGTCGGCTTGAGCTTGAGGTTGGATGTGGTGATGTGTGGCTGAAGTTGGAGGAAGGATTGTTTAAAGCACCAGCCAGAAAGGAATAGACTGGAGAAGAGAGCTGAGCTGAGTGGTATTTCACAGTCTGTGCAAACGGAGTCACAGAAGGACAAGACAGGAATGAATATTGAAACGGAGAATAACGGTCATAAAATTACAGACGCCAAGAGAGAAATAACAGTCGACGCTGGGCGATACGATGAAGAGGAAAAAGAAGCAGAGAAGAAGGATGCGGGGGTCTGGTTCTTGGGTGTGACTGAGTCTACTGAGTACAGGCTTCACTCGCTTTCTCTTTCTCTTTCTTGGGACGGAGTAATTACAGTTGTTTGTTTCATTATTATATTTACAGTTGCGTTGCAGTGGCAGTGACAGTCTAATGTCGATCGAGAGGTCGGCGAACGGACTATCGCGTTGTTTGTATTCTCCGTTCTGGTTTTGTTTCTGTTGGTGTTATGTTCTTCTATTGTTCAGGGTGATCTGAGAATAATCAGAATAGAGCAGAGACAAAGCTGCCCAGGGCTGAAGAGAGGGAGAGTGAGACGAGACGGAGATATGCCGAGAGAAACAAAAGAACAAGCAATAAGACGCCGGGAGGAACGAGAGCGAAGGAAGGGTGGATCAAGCCCTACAGACAGAGGAGCATCAATACGCTGATACGTGGATACGCAGAGACCGCTGGCAAGGGAGCAGCCTGTATTCAAGCTCAACAGACGGTGATCAGTGGATGGCATTCGTTGGATACAAAGTGCACATTGGTAAGATGGAATGCAGTGTCAGATCGGGATATGCCGTCGGGGTGTCTGCTTGGAAGATACTCTGTATTCAAAGAATAAAAGTAACAAAGAACTGCCAAGGAGATACCCAACGGCATGGGAGAGTGACACATTGGCAATCAATCTGAAAAGTACTTGAAAGGACGGAGTACTCAAGAGAGTGGTGGTGTGGTAATGTTGCCAATAGTCGGGGTTTTCAGTATTCTCCTCTATTCTGTATTTCTACTTGCGCCCAGTGGATATGATCAATACTTTCAGAGCAGATGGCATGTTTATTCCATTTTACAGGCTTTAATCCAAGTAAAGTTTAACCTTGCCATGAAGTAGAACAAGTGTAGAGTCGTGTCAGGCAGCTGTTTCTTGGGTCGTTCCAGGGTTGATTTTGGTTTGATTTTGATTTCTTGGGGTATGCTTTGATTCTTTGATCTTTGATTTTCCTACTTTCATTTCACCACTTCATTCTCATCTGATTCCAATCATGGCTGGGCAGAGATACGAGCTCGGTCTCGAGATACTCTACTTGATCTCTTCATGCGTCAGAATCGCATTCATACTATGTACAGAATGTCTCCGTCGGATACTTCTGCGGCATCCACGGATATTTCAGACACGCGGCGTCTTACTACTCCCCGAGATTGGTGTAATAAAGTCAGCATAGAGGAAATAAAGGAGAACACTGAGCAAACAGACGGAGTCTAGGGCAGATAAGAAAACTCACTTTAAGTGTGCTGGCGTCGTGGTTGTTTCTAATCATCATCTCTGCAGCAGCTCTACTGTTTATTGTCGGATAGGGCTGATCCGTCAAGAATCCTCACTGACCCACGGTAAGCAATAAAACAATAAACAGTGAGATCAGTCCGAGCTACTGGTTATTCGCATCTTATATCCCATAGCGTGGTGCGTAGTGCTGCATGGTCAGGACGCCACAAACGAGCTGAGAAGACGGGGCCCATCAGTTGTTATTCAGAGACGATGCCCATCCAAAACGGTGCTCTATGATCGGCCCTTTGATCTTCACGGCATATGGTCACAATCCTCTGTCTCCTCGTCTCCTCGTCTACTCCTCGATCTCCTCTTCAGAGTAGCATCTCGTCCCCTTCTTGGCAACCTACCAGTCGTCTTCTCTAATATCCATCGTACTTGAACAAAATCTACTACCCCTGTCCGATCCACAAGCTAGACCAACGTGCAAGGAACACAACAGAAATCAGACTATTCCAGAGCTAATTTGCTGTTTTTCCAGCAAAACAGCCAATACACTTTAAGCTTGGCCATCTCCCGGGTCGCATTACGGAGCTCTCCGTTTTGTCGAAGTAACGATGGGCAATGGCATGGGGTGGCTATTCTGTACTTAGAGTAGAGTCAGTCCTGGGGTGACCGTTTCCAAGGGAGAGTTGTCGTAGCCGCTGTCGTAGTGATTCTGCTTTCTTTTTCTAAATTTCTAAACCCTCTTCTTATTTTTATTCTCCCTCTTCTCTTCTCTCCAGACCAACATCTTCATCCACGTTGTCATCCACCTCAACTCACTCACAATGAAGTCTGCCGTCCTCCTCTTTGCTGGCCTTGCTGCCGCCCAGTTCTCCCAGCTGCCCACTTGCGCTGTACGTCTGCATTAACCCATGACTCGAGACACAACACGCTAACAATACTCTGTACAGCAATCCTGCGCAAACACCTACCTCCAGAAGGGCATCGGCAACTGCGGCGTCGATGTCAAGTGTATCTGCTCCGACAGCGAGTTCATCGCCGGCATCGCCTGCTGTCTCGCCCAGCCCGGCGGCTGCGACACTGCCGACCAGTCCTCCGCCGTCGTCTTTGCCTCGCAGCTGTGCGCCGCCCAGGGTGTGACTGTCCCCTCGGCTGTCAGCTGCACGGCCACGTCTGCGGCCAGCGGTGCCTCGGCTGCTGCCACGACCACTTCGGGTGCTACTGCGACCGCCACCGACGCGACGCCCGCGAGCACTGCTGTCGCCACCACCGCCACCGGTACGGCTGCCGTGACTAGCGACTCGACTGCTGCCACCACCGCTGCTGCCACCACCACTGCGTCGGTCAACTTTGCCGGCCGCGAGTCTGTTGCCGGTGCCGGCATTGTCGGCGGTCTGGTTGCTGCCCTGGCCATGCTGTAGATGATTTAGTCTCCAGCTGTTGAATCGGAGAGGTGTTGTCTGAAAGTACATACAAGCGTCTGCTATTAATTAATAATCTTATTACTGCAATCTATCTAATTACAACTACCAAACAAGAGGATGTCGTCGAAAGTGCAATTCAGAGTTACACCAGGATGACGGATGATTGACAGCTCAGACCCATGTTGTGCAGAATTGAAATGAGTCGAGTTTACCAGTAATCTCCTAAATCTATCCATAGCATATAGTGAAATACGATGAAGAAAACTCGAACTTGAGATTGAAGAATAGAAGTCAAAGTAGAAGCAAACACAAACTCGATGAAGCATCGACAGCTCGAGCTATGCGACAGCTCGCCAACCAATAATAGCGCGAATATGCTCAATTCGACCCACTTTACGCAGACTTTCGTCATACAGCATCGTAGAGCGCAGTCTCATAAATCTCATAAATCCCACAACACGCCCATGCGGCTCACAACAATGCACTAGCCAGTCACTTTGCAATTGAAAAATAAACAGAAATGCCTCCGAGGGCATCGGCACGCAGTGCGAGGGGGAGAGGAAGAGGGGCGGCGAGGGGCAGAGGCAGATCACGGCGGATTGTCGACGACGACGACGATGTCGATGTCGATGTCAGTGCTGAGGGCAGCGATGGCAACGACGAGGCCGGAGACACTGCCATGAAAGACGGGCAGGACAGCGACGGCAGCGACTATGCGTCCAGTGTGGACGAGGACGAGGACAACGTCAGCGACAGCGATGCCAGTGTCGTGAGCGACAGCGACGCCAGCGATGCGCCCAGGTCCAAGCAGTCCAAGCAGACCAAGCAGAAACAAAAGACAAAGTCTATCCAGTACGAGAACGCCGACGCCGTCGACCACCGCATCCCAACGTACACCGAGGCCGCGCGCGTCGTCCGCACCACCACCGGCCCCTACAAGCGCGGCGACCCCCCGCGCCACATTGCCCGCACCATCTACGGCCCCGGCGCCGCGCTCTTTAGCGACATGTGCGAGCGCTGGTCGGGCCTGCTGCCGTCGGCTTCAGAGGGCGACGCGGACGGCGGCGTCCTCGCCAGTCCCTGGCTGCCAGAGCACTTTGAAGACGAGCAGGTCGATGCGCTGCGGCGCTGGTACGGCGGCCGCCCGTCCGCTCCAGCCGAGCGCCTGTCCGTGCCGGCAAACAACGACTACTTTCCATTCGATGGCACGGCATACATTCTGCCGGCGGGCAGCGACGACACGCGCGTGCTCAAGCCGGGCGGGTGCATCGGGCTGCCGGCCGAGGGCGATGCTGCCGTCAAGCAGATGGTGGCCGATTTAGGGGGCGAAGCTGTCAATGACGACAACAATACGGCCGACTCATTCCTACTCCATGCAGGCGGTGAGATCCAGGTGCTGGCATGGGCGCCGGTGGGCTCATCTCAACCGCAGCTGCTGGCCATTGCTGCTGCACCGCACGCAAAACACGATGCCGAGACCGAGACCGAGGATGTCGAGGACCCCGAAGCCTTCGGCGTGCTCGACCCGCAGCTGCAACTTTCAGAAGACTTGACTATGAACATGGGCATGGGACAGCCTAGCCCAGGCAGTATTCAGCTGTGGTCCATGCCGCTGAACGACGATGGCACCCTGCCGCGGCTCGAGTCTGTCGTCTGCTTCGACTGGGGCTGGCCGAAGCGCATGGCATGGTGCCCCGTGCCGCTGGTCTACGATGCAGACGAGCTGTCTGCCACCAGCCACGCCTACGGCATGCTAGCCGTGCTGACCGACGACGGCATTGTGCGCGTCATTGACGTCAAGACCGAGTCTTCTTCACAAACACAGCCAGCATTCGTCCACACGCCTCCCATCGCGACTCTCCAGATCCAAGAAGAACCCGGCGCCGCGGCCACGTGTCTGTCGTGGGTTGGCATCGGCGAGATTGTTGTCGGCCACGCCGACGGCTCGCTTACGCTGTGGGACATTGGGTCACAGCCATCCAAGATGCTGCTGCGCCTGCCCGTGCACGACGACTGCGTTCTTGATATTTGCTCGGCCTACCCATCCCATCCGTACCTCGTCGCCTCCCGGCCCGTCCAGGGCGTGCCCCGCCTCGTCGACCTGCGCCGCCCCGCCGTCGAGCACACCTACCACCCCAACCCCTCCGTCGGCTTCCAGCCCGCCCTGCTCGCCTGGTCCGACCACCTGCAGGGCTTCGCCTCCACCGCCGCGACGAACAACCCCGTCAACGGCCGCCTCGACTTCTTTCCCGCCACCCACTTCCCGCTGCCGCTCTTCCTCGTGCCGCACACCAACGCGTCGCTGCCCACGTGCTTGGGCACCGCCACGGCGCACCCGTACCTCGCCGTCGGCCGCTCCGACGGCAGCGTTGTCGTCATCAACATGCTCGAGAGCATGTTCCGGTCGGCGCGCAAGAACAAGATCAAGGCGGTGCTGCACTATGTTTTTAATAGTGAGTGGCGGTCTGTGGCCAAGAACTCGCCTAGTGTCGGGTCGCTGGCGGTGCGTACGCTGAACACGACGGCGTACGAGGGCGTAGTGCTGGGGACGCTGGGTCTGGCCAAGCATGCCGCGCAGGCAGCAGGCGATGACACTCTGGACGACGACGACGCCGAAGGTGATGGCGACGCCGAGGGCGAAGAAGGTGCCGAGCTCGAGGCGGACATGGCCGGGGCAACCGGACCGTCGGCGACATACCCGTTCCGGGGGCCTAGCCTGATGCGCATCCACGACCCGCAGACGCGCGTGGTGTCTGTCGCGTGGAACCCCAACCTGGAGTATGGCACATGGTGTGCGATTGGGCTTGCATCTGGGATGGTGTCCATCAAAAAGCTTGCTCCCAAGCCTGTGTAATTGTCTTGTGGTGTTCTTCTCTTATTATCTGTATTCAGCATTGCACGGCGTTGGTTGATAATGTAAATTAGTCTATTTAAACACGAGTACTCATATATACTCTTGCTTCCTACTTCCTACTTCCAGTCCTCCGAACTCTACTCTACATATTCCGGCCGCCAGTGACCATCAGCAGCTGGCCCGTGACATAGTCGAAGAGCGGGCTGGCCACCGCCAGGACGGCGCTCGCAGCCTCCGTCGGCGAACCCGCACGCTGCAGGGGAATCGCCGCCATCGCCGCCGCCTCGGCTGCCGCACCCGCCGCGTTGTTCGCCTTGGGAATGCCTAGCGCAATCTTCTCGCCGTCGGGGCCAACGACAAACGCGCCCTTGTCCTTGGCCTGCGTCAACCGCGTCTGGATGTGGCCAAAGGCCACCGTGTTGCAGCGCACGCCAAACTTGGGACCCCATTCCTTGGCAATCGTCTTGCTCAGGCCGACCACGCCCGCCTTGGCCAGCGAGTAGTTGGCCTGTCCCGCATTGCCGTGCACACCCGACGTCGACGAGATGTTGACAATGTTGCGGCGGTCGCCGTCGGTGACGCGGAAGTACGGCGCGGCCGCGCGGATCAGGCGGAACGGCGCCTTGGCGTGCAGGTCCAGGATGTTGTCCCACTGCTTGTCGCTCATCTTGTGTACGACGCCGTCCCACGTGTAGCCGGCGTTGTTGATAATGATGTGGATCTTGCCGTTGCCGAAGGCGGCGGCCTTGGCGACGAGCTCGTCAATGTACTCCTGCTTGAGCAGGTCGCCGGGCACAGCCAGAGCCTTGCCGCCGGACTTGTTGATGGCCTCGGCGACGGCCTGCGACTTGGGGGCGTCGATGTCGGAGATGACGACCTGGGCGCCCTCGGCAGCAAACAGGCGGGCGCACTCGGCGCCGATGCCCTGGGCGGCGCCGGTGATGATGGCGACCTGGCCCTGGAGCAGGCTGCCGCTCTTGAGGTGGCCTGCGATCTGAGAAAGACGGTCGGCCATTGTGAGTTGTGATGAGGGTAGATGAGTTAGATAGTCGTGATGTAAGTCGTCGCTGGATGTCGTGATGTTGACGATGAGATGGCGAGTGGTCGAGGTGAGAAGAAGAAGTCAAAAATACCAATAAATACAGAATAAATCGTATCAAGGCTACGGCCGAGGATATGTCAAATCCAGCGTTGAGTAATTCCAGTCGTCTGATTCAATCCCGCGAGCTCTTCTCCGCGTTTCCTCCTCACTGCGTCTGCCAGCCAGTTCCGTTTCAGGCACTCCAGCAGTGGGAATTGTGGAAAATCTGCCGAGGTACGACGCGCTTCCCCAGGTAGCAGTAAATCCACTGTAGCTGCGCCGTTATGCACCACGGGTACCCCCGCATTCTGCTAGCTGCTGCTAAGCTCACTGACACGGCTCCACCGTCGCAACGAGGTCGCAATATCGCCGCTTATTCACTATTCGCACTACACAGCCCGGGTCCCATACTCCGGAAGTTCAGGTGGCTACGGGTAGGCTATGCCTCGTAGTTGCGCCATGGTGATGCAGATTATGTCATCACGAGTGTAAGTGGGAGTGTGCGACTGCCTTTTTGATATCTTTCTTGTATTTCTTATGTAAGCCAGCATCGTCAGCTGCATCGGCATCGACGTCGTGATCTATCTCCAAACTGTATCTATGCTTTGTTGTCTTTATGTTCCGCGAACTATGATGTACTTGTCGTCATACCCACGCATTAGACATCAGCAACAAGTGTCACTCAACACCATCTCACCTTGCTCTCACCATGGCCTCACTTCCAGCTCATCAGCATCATCATGGGTCACCATGCATCACCAGTCTGCAAGTGTAGACGTTGCTTGTAAAACGTAGATAAATTGTAATGTGCGCTCAAGTGAGTCTACTCGAGCATCAGCTCATCCTACCCAAACCATCTCGCGCGATGCCGTCCTACGACTCCTTCGACAAGGCCACCTCGTCGACAGCGTCGGCCATTGTCATTGTCAGGACCTTCAAGACCCTCCGCAAAATGCTCACCATAGCCGCCAAGGCATCCATGATTTGCCTCGAGCTCATCGGCCACAACCACATCGCCTACAACAGTGACCACCGCGTACGCCTCGCACATAAGGGCAAGTACCGTGGCTGGGAGTCCCGCGGCCCGCTGGCCCTCGTCGTGTTGCGCGCATTCCCCCACCCCGACGTTTTTGTCGTCGACATGGACGAACTCGGCGGCTACAATGCCATGACATGCCGCACGCTGGCCCAGCGCAACAACTCGCTCGAGGCCCTTTTCGAGAACCCGCGCATCCCCAAGGTCGTGTGGGACATTTTCGATCCCGTCGACATGCTGTGGGCGCAGTACGGCATCCGGCTGCAGAACGGGCTGGACCTGCAGCTCGTCGAGAACGCCGCGCGCAAGACCAGCAAGCTCTACTTGAAGTCGGGCATTGAAGCGGCGCTCAAGGCCGACCTGCGCCTGTCCAAAGTCGAGCTCGACTACAACGTCAAGTGCCGGCGCTCGCTGGAGGAGCGGTTTCTAACCGCAGACGAGCTGGAGCCGCTCAACCAGGACGGCGTGCTGCTGCAGTACTGTGCCAACTGCGTGCGGTACATGCCGCGGCTGTTCTTCAAGTACATGGACAAGACCGAGGGCGAGTGGCTGACCAAGGCGCGCGCAGAGTCGGCGCGCCGAATCGTGGTGGCTCTCAACCGGGGCTGCGACTTGCGGTCACCAACCAAAGCAATGGGGCCATGGGGGTCAGGCGAGGCGTTTAAATACAAGAATTATCGGTGATATGCGCGGGTATATATCTATATAAAAAGTATAGGAACAAACAACAAAATAAAGCAAGCAAAACAAACAAAACTTCTATCTGGTATCATGAAAGGAAAGACAATTTTAGGGAATCTCGAGACAAGGAAATGAGAAATGAATATACCAAAAAGAACATCAAACAAAATCAAGTATTAGATAGCAGGGCATGTCTGCCCTAGGACGTGATACTGCTGGTGGTGGTGCATGTACGCCTGCAGCACGCCGCGCAGATGGGCCGCCGCCGCCGCAACCACAAACACGTGGAAGATCTGGTGCGAGCTGCCCCAAATGTCAAACTTGCCGGGCCACTGCCGCTCCGGCCACCGCGCGCCATACAGGAAAGCGCCCGCAATATACAGCGCACCCTGCAGCAGCACCCACTCCAGCCCAATCTTGGCATTGATGCTCGCATACCGCGCGCCCAGTGTCGCGCCCGGCTCCAGGAACAGCAGGCTGTGCACAATTGGCACGACGCCCGATGCGCCGAGACCGACAAACAGCATCGCGCGGTACGGCCGCCACGCGGGCGTGCGGAAATGCTCGAGCCACGACACGACGAGGCACGCCGTGCCCAGGATGCCGATGCTGTACAGGTACACGGTCATCCACCACTTGTGGCAGAAGAAGCCGTAGTACAGCGTGGGCACGTAGCTGCCGACGATCAGAAAGACAATGCCCGTGTAGTCGAGCTTGTTGCCCCAGCGCGCGACGGCCGGGCTGTGGTTGCTGAGCGCGTGGTAGGTGGCGCTCATGCCGAGGCAGGCGATGGCGCCGCCGGCAAAGCACGACAGCACGAGGGTGGCCGACGGGTCGCCTGCGGCCGTGGAGGAAGCCACCAGAGGCTGGACGAGGTCGTCGAGGCCGGTGGCTGTGAGGGCTGTTGCGGTAGTCGCAGCCAGCCACGAGGCCACGGTCGGCAGCGTGTGGTTGAGCGACGCCCAGTAGGCTGCAATGGCCGACGACTCAATGTACAGGGTCAGGCCCAGCAGGGCAGCGACGATGGCGCCGCCGAGGTGTGTCCAGATGTTGACGGACTCGTTGTGGATGGCGAGGACGCTGGCAAACGAGGCAATGTAGCTGTGCGATGTCGGCCGGTAGCCCGTCTGGACGTAGACGTTGTCACGGCGCCAGGCGGGCAGGTCGTCCCAGGACAGCAGCGCATAAGCGACGCGCTTCTGGCGAGTCTTGCGGGGGGTCATCGGGGGGGATGTCGGGGATGCGCTGCCGGTGGGACTGCCCTCGGACGGCGAGTCGCTCTTGTCGCTCTTGTCGTCGCGCATGGCCGTCTTCTTGGGCCGACCCCGGCCGGGCCTATGCTTGGGCGGCATGTCTGCAAGGTGAGAGGTGAGAGGTCGGAGGTGAGATGAGGTGAAGTGAGGTGAGTGAAGATGATGTAAGCGATGTCGGCGGTGTGTAAGTCGGGGAAGGAGCGAGATGTAAGCAGCCTGTCTGAGTCGAAGACAGTATATATTCACAGAAAACACAATCTAGGCTTCCGAATAAGTCATGCTACGTTATGCAAGAGAGTCTCTCCGTTACAGGAATCCGAGGAGGAAAAAAAGTAGAAAAATACAAGCCCAACAATTACAACAATTAAGCTTCTTTCGTCGCAACAGTCATTGCCGTCCATCTAGCACGCCTAGAGCGTGGTACTTAACGGGCTTAACAGCCTAGAGCTAGAGCCTGGCAGCGGATCTTCTGGGGCAACCGGCACTGCTGGGTCTGGTTTTGTTGGGACCAGACAAGTGGGTTAGCACTACAGCGCCTGTGCCATAGCGTGTTTTGCGCTGCTAGCGGCCTCGGTAGGTACCGAGTGGCAGTGCTCCGCCTCTGAGCGAGGGTCTAGCCTGTCTGAAATTAGAACTATTAACATGTGAAGTTTTAGATTGCGTGGTGTGTTTATTCGGGTCTTCGTATGTTTGGTATTATATGCGCATTCTGGCATGTTTATTCGTATGTCGTTGAGGTCGTTGAGGCCATTTGACGACCAACTATCATGGGTGATTAGTCATCCGGACATCTCCAATACGGAAAGTGCTGCATAATTCGGTTCCTTGCGTGGCTGCGATGCCAAGAGCGCCGACAAGTTGACAGTAGCAATAAGAACAATCATACGCGAGAGCGATGACCGACGATGACCGAGTACGTGAATACGAGTACTAGAACGGCATGTCGGATCCGAGTTTATCAGTACATGGTGCACAGAATACAGACGTCATCGACTGACTCGAATCGAAACGGGCCGACGACGACGATCGTGACAACAAATGTTCTTCTTATTATATTGTGTATTGAATTTCCTGCGCCGACTCATGTCGTTCCCGTGACCAAAACTAAATGCAAACAAGAAAGAAAACAAGGAAGCGCATCAACGCAAAACGCTCATGACGCAGGGGAAGGGATGGGTAAGGCATCCTACTGGCAACGAGCAGCGGGCAGTGGGTAAGGGCTCGGCATCTTGACGCAAGTGTCATAAGCTTTTCATGGTCTCATGTCTCCATGTGTGCATGTTTCCATAAGCCCTCATGAATAACTCGCCGACGCAATGCAACGACGGCCCGGGATCGACACCGTCCACACCCCGGACTCGACTGCCGATCCACGCTTCCCCTCTTTGCTCTCTGCTCCTCTGCTAGGCCCATGTCGGCCAACTCAGTATGTCGCGCAAACCCAACCCACCGCCGCGCCCGATATAACGCCGGATCTGCTGCTGACTGTGCATTCCTCACTTCTTGCCGCTCTTCTTGATGCCCTGGTTGCCCGTGTTGAGGGGGCCCTTGCCCTTGGCCTTGTCAGCCAGGTCCTTGCGAGCCTTCTCCTCTGTTGTTGTTAGTACTGAGTAGATGTAGTATGACAGCAAAGACAGTACTAACCAGCGCGCTTCTTCTCAAGGAAAGCCTTGTCGTCGTCGTCGAGGTCCTTCTTGTCCTTCTTGGCGGCCTTGAGAGGCTTGACCTTGCCACCTGCGAGTGTTAGCCGTGAATCATGTCCATGGCCGCCGGAACAAAGCCGTACCTTCGCGGTTCTGACCACCCATTTTGTCGGTTTGTGATGTAGAAAAGGTGTGTGGGAGTGGTGATGGTTCGACGTAGACGTCTGTCGTGCTTGAGGAAGAGAAGAGAAAAAGGAAGGAACGAGAGAAGGCTGTGACAGAAAAAATCCCCGCTATCGCCAGACTAGGTTGTCCACGCACTGCGGCCAAACACAGTAGGAGCGAGTGGTCAATTTTGCCCCGCTTGCCATAAATTTTGCTGACTCATCTATCGCGCTGGATAAACTACGGCCAATCACAGTGCGCCTTTCCCAGGCTGGTCCATAATTTTCGAGGCCAGCCTTCCAGGCTGATTAGGCTCAGGCAGCGTCACCACCGTCTGCCGCTCTCCTGTCGCGCTTCGACTTTTGACTTCATCCACCACTGCGCAATCCATCACCAACAAACACCGACACCACGACACGACAGACATAAGCACGCCGACGCTATTACGTCTGCATTTGTTTCACATTACCTTCCCCTCTTCGCTCACAAGGTCATGCTCGAGTGATCGCCTTGGTGCATCCAGAGGATTTGATTCCGGTCCGCCTACTTTCTCTCTTCTTCGCTTGTGTCCTCGCTTCGTCGAATCCCTGACATTCGGCCCTTTGAGTATTCTGCAAAGCTTATTCTGAGATTCATTCGAGAATCTGCAAGGTCCTTTTGGCGCGGTTTCGACCTCCAGGCATAAGCATACAATCTCGCTCTTTAAAATCAAGGAACTGTAACTTGGCTGACACTTGGGGCGCGCGCATCTTTTCCCCATTCTCTGCAGCTTTCGCGGATCTTCCTACTGTGAAGGCCGAGCAAACCACCGACATCCACTCAAGATACTTGTACTTGGTACTTGATACTCTATCATCACCATCTAGAACAGAAAGAGAGGGATCACGAAACGTCAAGATATTCAAGATATAAAATGGCCTCTCCTGGATCGAGCGCCGACGAAGGCGAGATTGTCGAGGGTCGCGAGACCTACAAGGCAAAGACTTCTTTTACTGGTGCAGCCGCCTCCACTTCCACTTCTGCCTTTGCCTCTACTCATTCCGCCTCTGACCAGAACCGCCTTGCCGGTGATGATTCTGGCGCCATGGAAATTCAAAGTGTTGACCGTCGCAACAGACTCCATCCGTTCCCCCGGAACACATCCCCGCGTGGCCTGAAGCGCCGCGCCGGAGCCCCCGAGCGATTCGAACGGGGTGACCGCTACAACGACTACAGCAACAGCGGCGGCTACGATAGAGACAGACGCGACCGCCGCGACTACGACCGCCAGTACGACCGCTCATACGACCGTCGCGACGACCGTCGAGATGATCGCCGTAACGACCGCGACTCGCGCGACTCTCGGGACCGCCGCGGTGAGCTGAGATATGATGACTACGACGATAGCCGGTCTACCTCCGGCAAGAGACAGCGCACACGCAGCCGCTCGCCCGCGCTCTCCGTTCGCAGCATCACCAGCAACGGCAATAATGGTAACCGTGGCCGGAACGATCGTGACCAACGCGACCGCGATCGCGACCAGCGAGACCGCCGCGACCGCGACCGTGAGATTGACCGTAACCGTGACAGAGATTACAGAAATGATCGCGACCGCGGAGCTCGTTCCGACAGGGACCAGGCTCGGCGTCCCAACGGTCAGAATGGTACGAATGGTACCAACGGTCAGAGTGGTCAGCGCAACGGTTATGCAGAGAAGAGCTCTGTCCGGAAAGACAACCTAGAACTGTTTGTAGTTGAGCCTCCACCGCCGCCACCAATCCAGGAAGTGTCCATAGAACAGACACCCATCGACGAAGACGCCGAGATTGAGCGGCGCCGCAAACGACGGGAAGAGATTCTCCGCAAGTCGCGCGCGTCGACGCCCATGATTGCTGCGGCCGGCATTCTCGGAGACAAGGTGGTTTCGTCTCTTGCATCTCCAGCAACACCACACACGCCGGCGACACCGGCAACCGACGGCGTCTCGCCCAGATCGCAAGCCGAAGAGTCACTCAACCTCGCCAACGACCAGGACTTCATCAACATGCTCGGCAAGCAGAATGCAGGCAACACCACTGGTAGCCCTGCAGCAGAAGACGGCCCATCCGCGGCTGACTACGATCCCACTGCCGACATGGAGGAGGACGAGCGGCGTGACGAGCTTCGCCATGGAGGTACCGTAGCTGGACTCCACGGCGGAGATCGTCGCGAGTCTCTTGCCGCGCCTGCCGAGAGCACTGCCGAGGCCGAACAGGCCAAGGAGGAGCCAAAGGCAGATGACAACAACGATGACGACGAAGACGACGAAGACGACATGTTTGCCGAGGACTTTGTCGAGAAAAAGTACGAAGCCAAGGAGAATGCAGCATCGACAGCCGACGGCGCGGATGGCGCACTGCCGACTGCAGCAGCCAACGGCGGCGGCATCCTCGAGGGCGACGACATGCAGGGCTACTACAAGATCCGGCGTGGCGAGATTCTGGACGGCCGGTACCAGATCCAGTCCGCGCTCGGCAAGGGCATGTTCTCGGGCGTGGCGCGCGCATGGGACATCTCGACGCCCGAGCGGCGCGAGGTGGCCATCAAGATGATGCGCAACAATGACGCGTTGCGCAAGGGTGGCTACACGGAGATTGCCATTCTGCAGAAGCTTAACGAGGCCGACCCGGAGAGCCGCAAGCATATTGTGCAGTTTGAGCGCTACTTTGAGTTCCGCGGCCACTTGTGCATGGTGTTTGAGAACCTGTCGATGAACCTGCGCGAGGTCCTGAAAAAGTTTGGCAACAATGTCGGCATCAACCTGCACGGCGTGCGCGTCTACGCGTACCAGATCTTTGTGGCGCTGGCGCACATGCGGCGCTGCAGCATCGTGCACGCGGATCTGAAGCCCGACAACATCCTGGTCAACGAGAACCGCAGCACGCTCAAGATATGCGATCTGGGCACGGCCATTGACCGGTCGGACGCGGCGACGGCGCACACGGAGATCACGCCGTACCTGGTGAGTCGGTTCTACCGGGCGCCCGAGATCATCCTGGGCATGCCGTACGACTACGGCGTGGACATGTGGTCGATTGGGTGCACACTGTACGAGCTGTACACGGGCAAGATCCTGTTCACGGGCGAGAGCAACAACCAGATGCTGCGGGCGATTATGGAGATCCGGGGCAAGCTGAGCGCGAAGCAGTACCGGCGCGGCGACCTGTGGCGGATGCACTTTGACGACAACGGCGGCTTCTTCAGCTACGAGCGAGACAAGTTCTCTGGAAAGGTATGTTTGTTCTCTTCTGTTTGTTTTTTTTGCTTTGCTTCTATTACCGTTCGTTTCTTTTTCGTCCTCGCCACAAATTTTACTCTACCCGCCATCTTCTTCCCTTTCTGTCGAGTTGCATCTCATCTACCCCCGACAGCTGATACGACTTCATTTACGCTGCATGCATCAATTCCCTTCATTTACCTCTGTTGCATTGGGGCTAGATTCTTCTTACATTTCAATTTTCCTACATTTCCGTGCATTTCCTACTTTGCCTCCTCCTTTTTGAATCCCCCACTATGACCTGCATCTAAGCGCCGCAGATGCCGCATGGGTCCTGGTATCACCAACAACCATTCGCTCTGCACGTTTTATTGCACTTTATTTTCGTCGCCGTCTCCAGTCCTGCCTTTTTATTTATTTTTCTATTGCATCCACACGGCCATCGGGTCGAGTTGCACGTCTCAAGTGAGCTGTTGACGCCCGGAGAATATCAACCCTGTCGAGACGTTGCAATATGCAGTCATCACGGCCTCGAAGATGGCCGCTCTACAGGCCACGGGACAGAATGGCCAGGCCAGACCAGCCTTCATTTTCTTATTGTTCATTGTTCATTGCTCTGTTTCACTCATATCTACACATACTAACTAACCAACAGACTAATATCAAGACACTCCCCGTCATCAAACCGACACGCGATCTACGCACGCGCCTGGTGGCCGCATCTGCGGGCATGAGCGATGCAGAGTCAAAGGAACTCGGCCTGTTCCACGACCTGCTCGACCGTTGCCTGAGTCTCAACCCGGACAAGCGGATCCAGCCGGCCGATGCCCTCAAGCACCCCTTCTTCACGAAGAAGTAGGTCGTCTCTTGTCTCTTTTTTGGTTATCAGGGTTTTGATGCTTATTATCTCTTTTCACCAGCATATAGATCAGCATACATCTAATTATAGCGGCCGGCCTACCCATCGCGGCCCTGGCCTTGTTTACATTCTACATTGCTCCAACTCTGATGCACCCTCTCCCTTGTGTACGCCTCGCGTGCAGGCTCGTCCTCCCATGTGATCTCTGATGTCGGTGTCGTTGCTGTCTACGTCGCCTTCTCTAGCCTCTAGCAGCCCAGCCACACACGTAACCACCACGTAGTCCCAGCAACTCTTCCCGAGGTGTCGACGCAGACTACGCCTCTTCATTTGTTTACTCTGTAATGCACTCATGATTGCGAGCTAATTCAACTTTAAAGCAGGCGGATGCGCCCACTCTGATGCGCATATGCAACTGCACTCCCACTGCATCCAGCTCCTATTACTCTTACGTTTCCTCCTCATCTTGCTTGCCGCCGGCTCGTATTGAGTCCTAATCTCTGATTCTATCGCGATGTAGCATGAGCTGTCACTTCTTACAGTCTACTCCCTCTGACCTCCTCTATCCTCGTCTGCGTCTACTCAAGTGCCACGGTCGGAGCACGGACAGCTGGTGGTGGCGGTGAAGGTGCAGTGTGCAGTGATAGCACATAGTGAGTGAAGCAGGAGCGTAATACACAGGAGATTAAGTGGCACGGAGGACCAGCGATCATGTGCTTTTTCGAGTTCTGATTCTCAATATCAATCTCAATACAAATCTCAGTCTGTGAGCAATGTGCTGGCATGCTGCATCAAACATGTTCCGTCTGTCGTCCGCGGCTAGAGTTGTCACATTTGGTGTTGTCGCTGTCCCTGTTGCTGGCAGCCGTTACAGTCTACAGTCCAGTCGAGTTGCCAGAGCGAAGCGAAGCGTAACCATATGGGTGGCCTCCGTTGATGCCGTTATTGTCTTTCTGGTGAACGAGACAACACGGCACCTGTGGTTCACAAAATGGAAGCCTACAGGAGGGACAGGAAGCAAGGATGAGCTGTCCCAGTAATCGAAGTCATAGACAGGACATGGATAACTTGATGACACTTGTCTCGACTCTACTGCGTGGACTAGACTCTAGACCTTCCTGGCTGTGCGACCAAGCATAAACAAAAATCTTGCAAGTGAGTAGACTCTATCACCTGTGAGCTGTGAGTTGTAAGTATGAATACGATGCCAGCCAGAGACAATATGACAGGACGCAATGAGTGGCCATCACTCTGATATCAGGTCCTGGCCCTGCTATACAATGATTATATGAAGATGTGGTACACCTCCCGGTCTGCCCTGTACCGTGTAATGACGGAGTAGGTATAATGAAAGTTGGGCAACAGCAGAGCAACAGAGCAAGAGCACCATCAGAGCATCAGAGCATCAAGCTGCACTGCATCCATGCACCATGCATGTACGTGTCCGATCCCATAGTGTTTCTATCACCATCATACGGTGCTGCTCAAGGGCTTCCCCATGCTCATGACTCTCGCCACATTGCACACATTGCACATAGCATAACACATGTTTCCATGGATGCAGTCTCACGTTCGCCACGTACGTCCGTCACAGCCACCTTTTAATTCTCTCTTATTTTATTTTTTTGTTTGTTATATGTTATAAGTTATATGTTATATGGCACATCCTTGATCGTGTACGACTACGCGCAGTTCTGTAATCTTGTGATATGTAACCAGTCCAGTGCTCCAATGACTGCACTGCAGACGCATCAAGCTTGAATCAAGACTACGAGAGAGCATCAGAGTGTGGCGTCGTGTTTCCATCCAAGAGGACAGCATGTCAATGAATACTATCTCATATGAGCATGATGGCATGAAGAAAAGCTCCACTGCCAAATCATAGCCTCTGAGCTCTATTTTTTCCTCAAGAGCATGCACAATCGGAAGTCAGGCAACCCTTGTGATACTGTCCTTGATTCGCACGTCTCCTCCATGCTCGTAATATCACCTGTCATATTCACATGGCACGCAATATAGCAATATAGCAATATAGGAAGCATCCTTGGATCCTTGACGGTGCGTCTAGATTAAGCATCAAGCATCACTGATCACTGATCAAGCACTCTATCATCACAGGCATGGTCCGGCGACGATGCGGCCGCAAGGTGGCCGCTTCCATCTCACCTGCATCCCATATGAGTTCCCCGTTCTCTCTGTGCGACTCTTCCACGAGGATGTTTAGTCTGTGGCGTGGTCTCAGCCTCTCTCCTACTCTTGCTCTTGATCATGCTCATGCTCATGCTCATTCTTGATGCTTGATGCTTGATGCTTGATACTCAATATTCTACAATATTCTACAATTGTTCAAGCCCGAGAGGCTTGAAACACAACGGACTGGCTTCTGCGTTCACCTTGCAGCTCAACTCAGGTCAGCGGCTACAGTCGGTGCTACTGCCATGGTCAATCAAGACGAAACGCCCTCTTAATCTTGTCGGTGGCAACTCCTGTCGTACAGTCCTGTGCTTTAGCCTTTGAATGGTCAACTCCAGCCGACGTATTCTTGGTGCTGTAGTCATGACCATGTCCTTCTTCAAGATAGTGCTTCTCCAAAAGAAGTTGATAGAATCAAGATGTTGGAGATCCAAGGTCATATGGCTGATCATCCCTGCTGTTTCTTCTTCTCCCTTCGTCAGCGAGACGGCTCCCTTGATCTACGATGTACGATGTGCGGCCTAGCATTGCTACTGGCGATTGACGATTGACGACCGACAATAGACGAATGGTGGTCGGTCGTCAGTGATTGTCGGTGATTGTCGATAAGCAACTTGCGGCTATCGCCCGACTTTAGTCTCTCTCGCAACAAACAAACTTCTGATTTGGGTATGTCTTTCGTAGCCATAACCAACACATCTCTGCCCAGTAGCCAGAACCCATACTCGACACTGGAAACTAAAAATCCGAGAGTATGGCTCGTACGGAAATGCGCCGTACGCCACGCGTGCCATCGATGACAACCAACACGCACTGGCACTGTTGGTCTTTGCAATCCAGGAGTGCAATGGTCCGAATAATCACGCTGGCTACTCAGTATTGGGACGCTCCGTCCTGTATTCTGTAATGGTGAAGCACGCTCCTTTAAAGTCATGTCATGGCGTCAGGGTATCGGGACTTTTGGGTCAGTTAGCGCCGTCGTGGCTGCATTCATGTTGTACGATTGGTCCAGAGAGGGGCGGAACAATGGCCTCCTGCAATATCGATAGGATTTAGACAGACTCTAGACAGACTCTAGACAGACTCTAGACAGACTCTAGATAGAGTGGCAGACAAATCAGACAAAGAAAGAGGTTACCAATCTGCGCACCAACAGGCTCGTGATGTGCAAGGGAGGCTCACTACCACCTTGCTGGTACACTACGGCCTAGCACAGTCACTATTCCTTTCAGATTCATATTCGGAATCATCTTCTGGAAGCCAGGGATGAAGGCTCTTTACTCTACAGTATCAGCATGGAGCGGCCACCAGCCGATCAAAGCACTATTCAGAGACCAACATCGTGCCAACACTTCCAACAGCAGCCAGCAGCGCCAACAGCAGTGGTGCCGAAATATTGGCCATTCAGAAACCGCCGCTAAACGAGGGCCGAGGCATGGACGCGCACGCAAGGAGATGCTGATGCTGTGTGTGATTACCATGCCTGCTATGAATACCGACGGTCGAAGCAACAACGGCTGTGGCTTGAAGCATCCAAGCTCGAACAAACTGCTGGGACGATGTTGAGTTGGTAATGTTGGCAAATTGCAATATTTGTAATCAAGTAATAATACCAGAAAACTGCCTCGTCGGAGCATTGCCAAACCCCGACAGCATCCAACATGCATGGGCATCGTGTTGGATGCAATCACACGGCGAGTTCACTTGATATTGGCCGTTGACAGTAGTGCCAGCAACAGTAACGTCTGAGACCTGTTTGTTGCAACTGTTGTGTGTTTGATATTCAATGTTGAATCTGAATAGGATATGAATCAAAATAGGGGCTGCAAGTCAGACACTGTTAGTATACAACCGTATTCACAATATCAACAATATCAGTCGAAACTCGGGCTATTCTTTTCTTTTCTTCACGATGCACTGTGCCCGTCGTTGTCGCACAGCGAATCATTGCTGAATCCTAGCCGCCCTCGACAACATTCAGCTGTCTGTTCTCTCGGTTGTGCCCACGATTCTTTGTATCATTTCTGCCTTTGTCAATTAGTTTAAAGTTGTAATGGTGGTCATCTCAGACATTTTAGTTCGTCGGCGAGTCTAGCTATGATGTAAATGCAGGCAAGGGATGATCAATTCGATAGTCTGAATAGAAAAAGAAGAAAGCAAAAGAAAGCAAAATCAGAGAAGAAAAAGAAAAGAAAGCAACCAAATCGGCAGCGCTCACTAACATCAACAAGGCTCCGGCACTACTACCTCGAGAGGTCATAGCTCCCTCTCTAGCTCAGCTCAGCTTCGCTCCTTGCAGTGTACTACATCAGCCCAAGCACACCGCTTCACATCATGCCCGCATGGCATGTCAACGGCAGCAAGTCGGTCGATGTTCGATGTCGACAGTCATCTTCTCCGACGGCTGAGACAGATCGGTCTGGCCCTTGTCTTGTCTGTCTGCTGTCTTGTCTATTCTTTATGATCTTTATGATTAGCCTGGCCGTTATCTATCATCTGCCTATCCCCTCGTCTATCAGTCTATCATGGGCAATCTCATGATGCAAGTCATTACTGTGTAACACATTTTTCCTTTGTCCAATGGTTTAGCCAATAGGGATAATAAATATGGCAAAGAAATGGCGGTAGTTAGCTCTCGTCTTTTTGATATTGCCTCTTTGTTGCATGTCTCACTCACGGCTTTTCTTTCCAATAAAATTAAACTTTTACCTTCTTTCACAGAATTTAAACTTATTAACTCTTCCTATTCTCTTTCAAATTCAATTTATATATCGGCCGAGTAAGCATCCCACGAGGATAGACGGCATATGATCAGCATCCCGTGTCCTTAGTTTTGAATGTCTGAGATGCTCTTTGTCGTGATATGAACAATAAAGATATCAAAGATTAGAAAAGGGCCGTCAGTCATCAACAAGGACGTACTTCGTATCCCGCTGTTACAACTGCCATCACTGTAACTGCCAATGCCCATCATTACGAAAGAAACAAAGACGACGGGATCGACGGTTGATCAAGGCATAGTAACCGCAGTGTGCTTCATCAACCGGCCGCCTTTGTTCACTATCACAATATCACAATATCGACAATAACATTGATATTAACTTTTACTGCCAACAGCATGTTTCGTATCACTCTATTTTGATTGCTGCCATCATCGATGCTACCTCACTGTATGGGAGTCGTTTCATATTTGCACGGTTTTCTTTGTTTCTCTGTATTTTACAGGCGTCATCACCAAACACAAAATACGGGCAGTACACAGTACTCTGTACAGACCGGGCGTATGTGTAGATTGAGGCACATAAGCATGGGCACAGACAAAAGTGCAGCTTGGGTGGCGCCGCATATGCTGTGACCTGCAGAGATTTCAGCATCAAGCATCTTCGCTTCCAGTATGGCACAATGGCAGTCCGGCGTCGCCTGACATCTGTCGATTCTGTCATTCTGTCGATACGGCATGTCCGTGCTTGTCTTGCCGGCCTCTGTACAGCCTTGTCGTGCGTTCCCCATCAAGGCAACTGAAAACTCTGAAAACTGCACTGCAAGGCAGTGGTGCGGGATAAGAATCTTTTGAAACACCCGAGATATCAAACTGAGGCGGTCAGAGATTTGCAGGGCTCTTAGTAAGTGCTATATCGATATATCAGCATCTATATTGGCTGATATAAATAAATACAATATACGAAATCGACGTAGATGGGACCGAAGCTGCCCTTGCAAGTTGTATTGTTATTGTTGATTGTTGACTGCTGTATGGTTTCATGGGAGCACAATGCTTCGGAGCCGACCGATCATCGCCAGTGCAGATGCATCAGACATCACAGATTCAGTTCATGCCCGATTTTTAGAGTCAAAGTAAATTGCTCGAGACAAGAGCTGTGCCACAGTGATCTGCTTCGATAGAGGCTTTGCAGAGATTCAACCAGGCAATCAAACAATATTAGGCGTCGGGCGTAGTTGGTGTACTTGTATATCACGACTTATATGGCACTGTGACGAGTCTTCCAGAACCCATAGTGCATTCCGAAAATGCTTTCTACCGGTCTTATGTCCAACTTTGGCATGTTATCCCATATTATCGCTGTTGTTCATGCCATGCTAATCTGTGTCTCGAACTCTGTTTCCCGGCATGTCGTCAGTTTTATATTACCGTGACATCCCGCACCACGGCAGGATATCTGTGCTGTCGACATCGATGGCATGATGGAGGCCTGACGCTGTCTATCGACATTGTGATTATTGAAGTAAATTATATCCGCAAGTGACAATCTATTGCAAAGGTTCATACTTTGCAATATCCAGCATTCGATAACAATAGATGACCACACGATAAACATGCTCACTTGAAACGAATACGCCCAGCCAAGCTTGCCCTCTGTCTTATTTCCATTGTTATTGTTATGTCTCAGTGTGCCGTTTTACTTTGAGTTACTTTTTACGTTTCTACGTTCACGTCTCGAAACGCGGCCAGCCAAGCTAAGCTCCAACCCCAAGCATGGGATTCTTGTAATGCATTTCACAGATATGCACATCTTGTCTCGACATACGTGATAGCATTCCTCGCGTGTCTATTTTCATTCTTTGTGTCTTTGCACGCTCACCGCCCCCAAAGCGTTGAACGCATGCCTTCGTCTGCTTCCATCTCTCTTCTCCATCTCTTCTTCTCGCTTCACTGGAATGTGGATGGGGACGCGCCGATACCTTGTTTTTGTCTCACGTTGGCGTCAGGCATTGCAGTTGTCGGCAGTCGAACGATGGCTTGAGGCATGTGGGCTCTCTGTATCTCTATCCCCATCTCTATCTCCACATATCCCATACTCAAAATATTGTTTATTGTTTGAATATCCCTCGATGAATGTATTAACGCGTGAGAACAAAGACGTGCATGGAATAAGTCGTGAGGCTCCGTTATGAGTCCCGTTATTCTGACATAATAGTGGCAAATGTAAAATGCAAACAGCCAAACAGCCTGGCCTGGCCTTCAGTGGTCACATGCCCTAAACAATAACAATTCATTGACCTGGACCACTAACATCTTACCAGAATCCCATATTTCCTCTATTCCCATAGCCCGATCTCTAGAATGGAGTGTTCCAAAAATAGGGGGGTGGCCTCCTCCTTGCCGCTGAGCCACTGATCGAGTCATCTCGCGCTCTTTGTTCTGATGGGCGTAATAGCATCTTATTTCTCCACCGTAATGGCAATACTCATCGTATAATAGAAACAGACCCGCTCCAGGCAGTCGGGCACAGAAAGACAGGTTGTCCTCTGTCAAGCGCTGGGATGATGCTGCTACGCCCGGAGGCCCGGTGAGATGTGCCTGTCATCCCCGATCAGTGGCCAGAGCACTGAGCCACCGAGGCGCCGTGGCCACGCTATTCTTATGACTCGCCTCTTTCGGTTAGCATGAAGGCAGCCTCTTGACCAAGGCAGCCACTGAGAGGCCTCTCTGGATAATTGACATCTTTATGACATCCAGGTGACCACAACTCGAGTATTATTGCCAGCCTCATTCTTTAACAAAAGCGACAATGGCCGTACTGAGTCTTATTAATCTGATGATATTTTTGTCACTCAGTAAGACTCACAAGTATTTGTTTGACTTTATAATAAATTCCTGCGATTTGTTTCCATAACTTTCTTTTTATTTTAATTCCGAATTTAATGTATGCATAAAAATAACAACAATAACTAATAGTAGAAGAAAAAATACCAGCTGAAAGCAAATGTATCTGCCTTGATTACTCTTGCGCCGGTGCATTCGGCTCCGCCATGTTCTTATCATACCGAACACGTATGCTTCTCATAGTCCGTCGTCGTGCCGGGCGGCCGCTGTCCATACGGTGTTCTTGCACTGTACCGTGTACTGAGCACGCTATGCGTATATACAAGACGGAGTACGCAATTAGGCGATAGCTACTATCGAGTTAATGGCATAGGACACAAAGACAATGGAAGAACACGAGGGACCCGAGTATTTCGGAATCACTAGCGACATCCATTTTCCGGGGTAATGGCCACTCAAAAGGACATCGGGGTCCTATCAGTAGCCCGACCGGACGCGTGCATATAGAAACGTGATCAAGAATATGGGATAATTATCGAACATAACACTCAAGTGATTGCTGAGTGAGCACTATCACCGGTTTGGATTTGTCACCACTGGAAGATATCAGATCGATTCTGTAAAGAAGTCGCGTGCTGTGACAGGCTAGGAACGACCAGAATACAAAATAGAAGGACCCCAAGTTGAAAGTACTGACCAGAGTAGATAGTAACAAAATAGCAGTGATCTAGAAGAGAAGAACGCCGGTAGAAAATACTGGACGAATCGAAGCCTATGGTGCAACCTGTATAACATGTCATTGGCTGGTAGAACCTCACTATTGGTGTCCTATTGGTGGCAAGAGAAATTGGGCAGCGTCTTAGGCATTAATGGTATTTCCTAGTATGTTCTATATCTTTGCATAAATCCATTGCACTATGCATGCATGCCCGCACAGCACCCAATGGGCGCTTGGGCACCGGCGATGTTGGTCGTTGCGGCCTGAGAGCCTGGTGGCCGAAAGCCGGGTCTACCGCAACCCGTCGCCATGGTTCGTGCCCTGAAGTCCGGCTCCAACACATGTTGGGCGTCGTCTTTTTGGACTGAACTTTTGATATCGGCAGTTTGATTTTGACCTCAAATTGCCTCTCGGGGACTTCGTTTGTTTACTTTGGCTTTCTTTTGGTTAGATTATTATAATTCACCCTCGTTCTCTTGATATCTCTTTGATATCTCTGATATCTCTTTGATTTCTCGTCGACTTATCTATTATTTCCAATGCTAGCCGTCGATCCGGTATCTACCAAGTAAGTCAGTACTTTTGTAGTGCCTCCTTAGCCACAGCGGGGAACCGCCACAGGCAATATCGACCATCCAGTCTGACATCGCATTTGCCACTACAGACTCTCTCTACTTGTATGCACAACACTACTCTGCACTACTGTAGCCGATCGTTAGGCTCGCGGTATGCCAAGTTGGAGGTGGCAAAGTTCAATAGCACTGCACTATCGCTATCTAACTTCATAATACGGGATCCAAAAATAAGGGGCGATCCTACTATTACTAGCATCGAAAAGTCGAGGAGTATTGGATCGGTATCGACGTAGTCTCCAGTCACTGAAAGATACACTGGAGTACTCTGAGTGACCGCTTCTCCAGAGCCAGAGGACCGTGCGTCGTCAGCAATACAGTCTTACTGGATCTAGTCAGGGGCATCTGGTAGGCTGGTCTGGTAGGCTGGCTTTTGGCTTCTGGCCGGCTGGATGGCTGAAGGACTTGCGAGAACGAAAAGGGCAGGAGACCGGCCACGATGGAGAAGGAGAAAAGGGATGAACTGACAAGTAGAATATCTCTATTTTACGGTGTAGGAGCGTTCACGATCGAGGTTGGGTACGAGCGAGCGAGGCAAGATGCAGGCTCAGCAGGCAAAATGAGCCCAATGACAGATGCGCCCGCAGAAGGATCATAGCCTGACTTTGTGACTGACTTTGTGATTGAGTGACAGGATGATTGACTTGACTGATTGACGATGGCTGAAGAAAAAGCAAATAAATGGTCCGACTTTGTAATATGTGCACAGATCGATACTCAATTTACTCAATACTCTGCTCAATAAAAGCCCGATGAACGTATGGGGTATTTGTTCGGCGTTGGTCACCGACTATTGGTTTTATGGCTGGGCTGGCTGAACTGGGCTGGCTGAACTGATGACAAGCCGATGGCAAACTGATGGCTGATGCTCTGATAGCTCTGATAGCTGGTGGCTTGATTGGCGTATGCAGGTGACGCTGATACGCAGGCGAATTTGAAATCGACGATGAGTTTCTCGCTGTGGCAAGCGAAACGGGTTAATATCGCATTCAATTAAAGACGAGAAAATGGTGGTGTGGCCGTGAGGAGAACGATCGGTCGTGTGATTGAGCAAAGATACCAGAAAGTGCAGATTGGAAGAGAAACCAGATAACCTGATAGCATGATATCACCGGCTGAGATGCACGAGTTGATTGGAACGGGCAGCATCCGCGGTCGAAAGTATCTAACATACAGAGTAGTATGCCTTGGACTGGTCACCTTGATCACCATCACCTTACCTTGGTCTGCCCATGCATATCAGCAAATGCCCATGAATATCCGGTTTTCCTTCATGCTGCTGTCAATCCGATCCAAGGCGCCAAAGGCACACCACTCGGAGTCTCTCCATCGCCGACTAACACAGCACTGTTAGTTGTCCCGATGCTGCGTTCATGGGCTCACTAGCCATAGTCTATTCAAGTTTTGGTATTGGACTTTTTGCTAGCCACCGTGCGACGTGCTCTAGTTTTCCGCTTCCACGGACCAGACACCAACATGAGATCCAGTTTTGTCGAAACGAGTTGGCTCTGTTTCCATGATCCTGCTGCAAGGGAGACTCTACAAAGTACGACGGATTACTGCAATACATACTGAGTAGACGGCGTCAGGCCACAGACGAGATCATCGACACAGACCACACCTTCTGTAAAAGAGGGTCTGAACAAGTACGAAGCATTACGCAAGAGTGCCCAAGCGCTGCATCCTCCAGCTAGCTCGCTCTGGAAGGATCGAGGATGATAGTCTGCATCTCCAAAGACGCCAAAGACGCAAAGACGCCAGAGCCAAAGGAGAAAAAGCAAAGAACAGCCCCCAAAGCCCACTTTGTTCTGCAGCTCGTTTCTCGCTGGCTGGTGATGGCGCCCGGGGCTGCCGCCTTCTCAGTGGGCAGTCTAGTATTGGTAGACGCTAGGCTCTGTAAGAATTGGTTGGTATTGCTTTTGTAGTCTATGAACCCTGGCACTTCTTTTCCAAAAACACGCGCACTTGCCGCTGGGAAGCACACCGCAATCTTACGGAATGCAGTGTGGCAGCAGTGTGGGAGGCTTGGAGAACTTGAGAAACTCTTGAAATTATGGGCTCCTGGCGATCTGATTCGCCGAATCCTTCATTTTCTTTTGATGAGTTTCTTTTCTTCCTGCGACTTTCTTATGACTTGTAGTAATTTCTATCATATTCATTCATTTGCTTGCTTTTTCGGTCAACGGCGTTGCAGCGGGCTTGTTGTTGGTTCATGATATTTGATATTTGTCTCTCATCCTGCATCACTGTTGTTGATGGTTTTGTTTTTCTCTGTGTCTTGTGTCCTGTAAAATGCAGAAATGCAGAAAACAGCTGTTATGTCACCCGGCTGCGTCGGTTTCCATCGGCGGGTCTACCCCTATGAGGTACGCAAGAACAGAACACGGAGTTCCCATGGCGTAGCATACAATACCTCCAGACTAGGGTGGCCTGGCCAAGCCAGATGCAAAATGGAACGATGGCACGCTACGGAGAGAACAAAAAACAGTCCTCTTACGTCGTATGTTTGTATTTCATAGGCCGCCCCGTATGCCAATACTGATAGAGAAAAGCTCTGAATGCCATGAGCTCGTTTCCTCTGATATTTTTACATTCTAATAATAAGATATGACGCTGCGTCGCAACGAATCTTACGACGGTATCCGTCCCATATCTCGTCTAGACTCCAAAGTAACCTACGTCGAACAATAATACGGAGTTATATTACATGCAGTAGACTGCGACGTCGACGTCTTGTTGAGGTTGAGCTTGTTTGCGACAATACAATATACTCAGTACGAGTATTGAATACGTCTCCTCCGTCGTATTGCTGGAGCCGTGGCAGTGACCGGTCTGCGACATCTCGTAAGGGTAGGGGCATGAGCGCTATCTTTTTCTCTCTTATTATTTCGATATTTCTGATATTGACAGGCAGATCCTTTGTGTCTGAGAGTCGATTCATTTGATTTCGATTGTATGATCTCAACTCTAAAATCAGAGATTCGGCATCTTGCCGTTCACAACCATATCCCCGAGCCTTTATCTCCCTAATTGTCCTTGGACCGGCCTGCATTGATGCCCCAAGCTTTTGAAACTTTGCGAGAAACTCAACTTGAGAAACAGCCTCAGTGCCTGTCGGAGGCCCGGGCTTGCCTTGCTCTGCACAGACAGCCACTACTCGTAGTCGTAAGGATGTGCACTCGATTTGCAGGCCGGGGTTATTCGCCACTGATTTTCTGTAATTAACAGGTGCTGAGCCACTCACCATTCACACTCGCATATCCACTGAGCCGTCAATGGCCGTCACCACCCTGTCTTTCGAACCGGCCACCACCCTCCCTGCCACGCTGACCGCTAGTCACAGGGTCACTTTTGTCTGCTCTCAAGCCACAGCCTTGATTCCGCAGTGGTATGCTCCGGGCGATAGTCAGATTCAGATAGCACCCTGGTAGGATCTTCAAGTCATTTGCCCATCATTCAGGGGCAATGGAAATATTTTGTAGCGGCATAACCTTGTTATTCCACGTAGTGGTGGTCAGGCTAGCATCTACCGAAATTGTACTGTGCCATTCTCTCACGGCTTTACAATAGTGATGTCACATGGGTGCGACACGTTATGCATTTTGCATTGTGATGACTTGAACGTATTCGGTGCAGTATTTTCTATTCTGTACAGAGTATTATGTGTTTCTTAGGAGCCGGCGAGTACGAATGATTCTAGGCTGTATTTTCGTAAATAAAATATAAAATTTATATACACCTTTAATCCAAAAATTTACACATCACGATTAACACCGATATGCAATGAATCATAATTCAATCAATAATTCAGTTTGTGAAGACATCCATAAAATGCACCGTTCCACACAACCACAAGTCTGGACACACCCAAAATTCTGAAAACTAGTATTGTTTGATTCAATTACCTGGTTCGTCACTTCATCACATCTCGTCTTATCACCTGCACACTCATCACTTGGGTTTAATTTTATTTTAGTTTTTCTAGAAGATCACTCGTCATTGCCATGATTCCTGAATCCGAGTGCTTACGATATTCGATGGACGATACTCGTACACCTGATATGTGAATATTTCTACTTATCTATTCAGTAACTGACCTGACCACCCAGATGCACCGGTCCTCAATTTAATTTTGGCTATTCCTCTTTGCAAGTTACGAGGCTCCCGCTTACTTTTTGCCAGACCAGGGGGTGGTTTACAGATCTTAGCTGACGAGGCGGTCTCTGAATTCAGTTTCTCGCCGCCTCGCATGGACGGCGGGAGCGGAGAAGAGGCTCGAAGGATTACGGAGGTGTTCTGTAATTATGAGTATTTGAGTATGAATTATTACATATTACTGACAATTATGGAAATACGGAGTAATATCTTGTGCAAAAGATTTGCATTAGCAGCAATATTGAATAAACCGGTGAAGGTGGAAGCAGTCATTTCAGGGTGGACTGCTGGAGATGAGCGAAGACTGCATACTATATATAGGTGGGTCCCGAAAATTATGATTATGTCAGCTCGAAAATCGGAAAACCGTACTTTGGTTTTTGTATGAGCATTTTTATTTCCGAAAGGCACTACCAAGACCATCTCAAACACCGCAGCGCATATTTTCAAACCTGCTTGATACGACGACTTCAAAAACTGAACTGTCATTTTCACAACTCAGAAAACAGCCGTAGTTCGTGAGTTTCGGCCCATTTTCTGGCCTGGTCCAGGCTCTTCTTCTTTTCTTCTCCCACATTGCAAGATATCCTGGCCCAGAATAGCAGCCAACAGTCAAGAAAAAGAAATGAGGCACAGTGGAGTGCAGGGACACCCCAGCTTGCCGCTGCCCATCGCAGTATTGTACGTCTTATTCGCTCCTGTCTTGGCTGTGCCCAATATTATTATATTTTCTTGCCGACTGTTCCATGGAAGGACATCTTCGTTTTTGAATAGGATATTTCAAATGATTTCGATACTGATATTATCACCAAAATGTCATACATAAGTCGATATTTACGAAAGAACAACGCATAAATGCGTACAAAATCCAGCAGTCATAAAAATAAATTCTGAAAAATACCAAACCCTTAAGAATTCATACGAAATAAAACACACAGCACAAACACATCGAACACGACATACGAAGCCGAGATCGATTGACAACTCCGGGCAATGTCATCGACTCTTTTATTCCGCTCTGTCTGCCACCGTCGTATTGAGCGATTAAAAGGGGAAAGCGTCATATGCACTGCGTAATTTCTCATTTGAACAAGGGGAACGGGCCATGTGGTTCATTTCTCCACCGTTGTTTTTTGTCTGATATTTCTTCTTATTTCTTCTCTATCTGATGTGCTGATGAAACCCCAAGAAGAGAAAGGCTGGCCGGGGCTAGGAATAGAAATAGGAATAGACAGGACAATCGATGATTATCAGCGCCGTAGGACACATCGAGGATAGCTCAATGGCCAGCAAAAGGATAAGGATGCGGGAGGAAGGGGCAAGCACTGGAAAATGTAAAATCGAATGCATTTGAGAAAAAGAGAGAGCGAAAGAGAGCATACAAAGTCTGTACGATCTTACCAGAGACGGATATTGGCATCTGCAGAGTGGGTTCGGGCGATGTTTGATGATTTTAGATTCGATGTGACCAGACTCGCCGCCTTTTGCTTTGGTTGCTTTTTGCCTTCGTTCCGCCCTTGTCTACGAGCCTTGTTGATGTGTAGAAAGTATGCATGAGCACCCTGAATTAATGCAGCCAGGTTCGGACTACGGATAGTATTCAGAAACGAGCGTCGTATATCAAAATAAACCATGAGAGACGACGGCCTCTGCCTATTGTGTGCTGTTGAAACAAATAGCCCTGCCGGTTTGACGACCATGGTGGAATAAAACGGACAGGGAGGGAGCAAAGACGGTTCGGCAGACCGGAGTTATGATTTGCAAGATGCGGCATCAAAAGGTTAATGTTCATGGAGATGGAAACGTCAAATGTCAACAAGCATCATATGCCTGCATCAGAGACGCCACAACTGTAAAGGATCAATCATTGATAACAATATCAATGCAATACGAACTACTCGTAAGAAAAATTTATGCAGCATCTTTACGCGATGCATGCCCTTCACATTTCGATTCTCTGGCTTTCCGTCGCCTTCCCTGCCAGCTGTTGCTCGGCTGTTATTCGTTGATGTTTCTGCTCTATGCATGCTCGTGCATGCTGCATACAGAGAATTTACTCTAGACTCTACGCTGCATGTTCGTGCTTCTGGGTGCATCATGCACCTGAGCACAGCACATCACACAACGCATACAGCCACAGCACCAGAGCACCAGTAATACAGCACACACGTACGACAGAGGAGACTGGCTGACTGGCTGGGCTGGTACAGTGGGTGTAGTTGCATATTCCCAGCCTGCTTACGGGCAACAATGCACAACGCAGCGAATAGGAGGCGAATCGTTACGCTGTAGGCTACGTCGCAGAAATGCTGCGCCGTCACCGCTTTTTGAGCTCCTCTTTTCTTGCATAAGAGGAGACAGCCTGTTGTTTTGTCTTGCACATACGACGTATGAGATTCTACGTGTTCATTCCTGCGGGACGTCGTATTTTTTCTTACTGGAGTTACTCTTTTTGTGTGTTTTATTATCATGAAATAATATGTCGGGGTTATTCTCGATCCAGTCGATGGAAATGGAATGCTTACTGAGATGGGAAAGAGAAAACCGGTGCAAGAGCACAACTCTGAAGGAGCGAAAGCTACAATGTACAAGACCCTAGAGCATTGCCCTATCGAAACACGAAGCACATCTTGAGGCGAACATGTTTCGGTATGGGCAACCTTGACTGTGACCTCAGTCGAGGAGGTAGCCGCGAGTCTCCATTTACAGGTATCTTCTAACAAGTAGCCCGCCCAACACGAGCCTCTGGCATGGAAAAAGGGACAAGGAACGGGCCCCAAAGAACAGGAAATACCGCTGGACAGAGAACTGGACGTCCTGCGACTGCGACTGCAAAACAAAACAGGGCCATTATGCAGCACCATGACGCCAAGATAAGCCGACGACCTGCCAATCGGGCGCCGGTCCTCCCTAGTCTGCCTTTGTCTTCGTCGTCGTCGTCCTACCGAGATCCTCCCTCGTTTCGACGCTTTTTCCGAGTGCTCGCTCCTGACTTGCCCAGCCCTGCATACGTCTCCAGCATACGAAGTACGCAGAGAGCAAGTTTGAAGAACCAAGAATAGGCTAGGCTAGAGACTAGAAACAAGAGGCTAGGCTCGAGGCTAGAATGTCGACAGTGCATCAAAATACCGCAGCCTGATCGCTAGCATGCAGTAGTATGCGCGTAGCATGCTAGGGGCTATGTGGTGGTGGTGTGCTGTGCTTGGAGGAGGAGGCTAGTGCATGCAGAAGGGATGGCTGGTGAAAACAAGTGTAAGATAATGTGAGGAGAAGGAGTGACCTGCAATGTGCGCATACCTGGGCGAGGAACGGAGTCTCTTCTGAAAAGAGGTGTGATCGTCTCGTCGACGAGAGGCATGCAGCCAACTATATTCAGCCGCTCCAAGTGGCGCATTTCTTCTGCTTCTTACGATGTGGTATGAATTATGCGATTCTTTTCTCATGTGATATTAAATGCAGTATTGATTATTGTGATTTATTTTGAAACCAGTTTTATTCTAGAAAATCCGATGATGGCTGCATCGCTAAGACCATGGTTGAGCGTCCAACGACTACCAGAGTATTAGCTGCAGATACACACATAAATAATATTGGCAGTCACAGGGCCTCGCATGTTTTTGGGTTTTAGTTTAGAGTGATCGTGCAATATCGAATGTTCTATCTCTGATAACAGCAGTCTTTTCTGCAAAAGAACCGTTCCAGAGGACGCTGACACACTGTACTTTGATAACATTCCACGGAGACTGTTTTATGCAGAATTACTCTGTATTGGGGTTGACGAGAATGCACTAACAACACGAGACGGACTAATACCATGATCGACTGTCCGTCACTGGCCGGTAGGAGATCATGGCCGCTTTGAATTTCTTGAAAGAAACAAGATAGAGGCAGATATGAGAGTGGTTCGGGTGCAGCTAGTTTGCCATGATGACAAAGGCTGGCAAGACAGCGATTGACAGACATCGAGACAAAAGAAAGGGGCTGGCCTGGATCGTCTTTTTGAATTCTATTTTACAAACAAAATAAACAAAAAAAAGAAAGAAACACGCCGCTCCCTTGCCTTTTGGAGCATAGTCAGCGTCAGCATATCTTCCTCTCCTCTTTGACCAGCGTGCCACCCGCAGAAAACCAGACCAACAAGATGAAGACTGCCACACGGACAGCCCCAGACTCAGACAGAACAAGAACAGACTGTGGCAGGCCCCGGAGCCCGTGAGTGGCTGTGGCACCATCACACGCATCACACTGCACACATATCAGAGTGATCACACATCACATCACGTCGCCTCTCTCTTGCCTCTAGCCTCCCTAGCCTCTCTTTTTGCTGTCTTCTGTCTCTGTAACAGCTCAGAGGAGTGGGACCCCGGCTATTTCTTGTGTGTCAGACAAACCCATGCCCGTCTCTGACTCGCCCAGTTTGCCTCTCTGCTTGCCTCTGCCTCGCCGTGAGCGTGAGTCTGGCTGGCGATAGAGTGAGAGCACTCGCCTCGCCCCGTTCGTATCGTCACATTAATAAAAGAAAAACATGATGGATAGCGAAATAGCGTAGCATGGACTAGACTGCTTCGGCTCTAGTTTTCAGAGTCTCCATTCGGGCGTCTTGACTGGTCGCTAGCCTGAAGACAGCAAAGAAAATAATAAGCAAAATGGAAAAAAGAAGGAAAACGAAAAAGAAATAAGAAAAGAAAAAGAAAATACGAAATCCAAGACACATCAACACCCTCACAGCATGTCCGCCTTGGTTTAGTGCTCAGTGCACTGTGCCCCGTCTGCCCGTCGAGTGAGAGGGTGCTCTGACGTCTTATTTGCTTTTTACAGCGTATTTGCAGAATTACTGCATTTCTTTTGCAGTTTATTCTGCAGTTTCTTGCCGTTGTTGCCCGCTGGCTTGCCCTGTCTCGCCCTGTTCTCGCCGTCGCCGATTCCCATCCACTCGCCGTCCATTGTGAATCCTGCTGTTGTATCGGTTGCTAGACGCTTGACACCTTGATAAAAATAATCACGATGCTACAGTTGATATAACCACGTCGTAGACATGTCTATATTTGACAACAGACGGCCACGATAATCAAACAAAGACACGCAGTAGGCCGCCGCGACTGGCCGCTGTCCTGTCTCTGGATGTTGTCTCTGTGGTATCCTCTGTGGCTGTCTCTGTCTGTCTGCCTCTGCCTCCCCTCTCTCTGCCTCACTCTGATGCCTACCAGAGTCTCAACTCTGCCTCTGTCTGCCTCTGCTACTCGCCCTCCTTCAGGGGTGTGTGGAGCACATGTGGGTGTGGCCGTTTATTGAACCTGGCCCATGTCTTTCTTTTCCATGCAAGGACTTCTGTGATGTGTGTCTGCTTTCTGTCCTTTTGTTTTTGCCGTCCCGCCCTGATTTTGATTATTGATATCATTTATCGAATTTATCTCCAGACACGGATTTATCTACTCAGTATTTATCGATTTTACAGAACATTATCACCACTAGCCCGTATTTCCTTTTTCCTGTCTCCATCCAACATCCACTCCTGACTGGTCCAGTAAAACATCAAGGCGCACACCCTGGTCAAACGACCGCCCACCCTCTTCCTTCTTCCTCTGTTCTGCCCTCGAAGCCACGCTACACGGCCAACTTTCGCCCTCATTTCTCTATTTTCTCTGCTATTCCTTGTCCTTCTGCGTGTCGTCTCCTCCAGACGCCAGGCTCGATTAGACGTCTCCAGTGCCAGTCGTGAAGATTTTCACACCCTGTCCACTCTGACGCACGCCCCTTTCTTACGGAGTATTCCTGGATCTCACTCTGTAATAATAAGATAATATCATAAGATAATAACACGTCGATAAAATAGATAAAATACTTTTAACAAAGATGTCGTCTTCAAGATGGGTACTTTGTACTTGAACGGCACTCTGGAGTTCCTCGAACACCGCCTCCCCCAAAGACACCAGCACCGCGCCCAAGAAGAGTACAGAATACTGCCTATCTTTCCTCCACACCATACTTTACAAAAGACCAGGGGCCTGCACTAACCTGTACTTTTCCTCATCTATTTTGCTTGACTCTGGATCTTGATATCTACAACCTCATCCCCCTCGAGAAACAGCCGTCTTGAGTCTTCTTTTGCTTTTCATCCTTCGATTTCATCTTGAACTTCTACACTCTCATTCACATTCACATTACCCTTACCTTCCTTTACCTTGACTACGGCTGTGCTCTTACTCATCTCCATCTCATCTCTCATCTCTTCACACTCTCGTCTTGATATAATATCAAGTCGTCCCCGTCCATATCCATCTCTCGATCTTATTGACTCGTTCACTCGAAGCTCAATATATCAACACTCACTCCTCATCAACTACTCTCATCTCTTGCTTTCACCCCGGACTGCAATGATATAATCGAACCTTTAGGACTGGAACCGGATTCTCAACCCTTACCTGGACAATAATTATTACGTTCATTCATCTAGACATATCTCATCATATCAACGTTGTTGTTTGAGATATATCTTTGCTTGTACTATTTTCTTACGTCTTGAACCCGGATTATCGCCAAAAAGGACTGGAATTTTTTACGTTTTCTTTTTCTTTCTTTCTCTTGTCATTGTCTGGATCCCGGAGGACTTTGACTGTATAATCGCCTTTTCTTCTTTACAATTTTACGTTTTCAAATTTAAAACATGCCGAACAATGTTTTCGCACCAGGCGGCATCCCTACACCACCCGCATCACCAGCATCATTCAACCACAATGGAAAGTTCAACCAGCCACAGTTCTTCGCCCAGCAGCCCACGCCGGTAGCATCGCCAGTCCAGAGCCGCCCCCAGTTCCAGCAGCCATATGTTCCCGTGGCACCCGAGGACCGGATAGGCACTTTCCTGAGCAGCTCGCTGATACTGCAGAGCATTATTGGAACTGGCGCCTACGGAGTGGTTTATGAGGCTGTTGATACCAAGACAAACATCCGGTATGCCGTCAAGGCCCTCAGCAAATTGAACCCGGATGGAACGCCATTGGAAGCCCGCCAGGTCGAGTACCAGACGCGTGAGATCCGCCTGCACTACAACGCATCGGCGCACCCCAACGTTGTCTCCATGCTTAAGATTATTGATGCCTACCCGGACTGCCTCTACGTTGTGCTTGAGTACTGCCCGGAAGGTGACCTGTTCTACAACATTACCGAGTGTGGCCAGTTTGTCGGAAAGGACGAGCTTGCGCGCAAGGTTTTCCTGCAGATCCTGGACGCTGTCCAGTACCTGCACAACTCGGGCATCTACCACCGCGACCTGAAGCCGGAGAACATCCTGGTTACGGACAACGGCGAGACCCTGAAGCTCGCGGATTTCGGCCTTGCAACCGCATCGGACCGCTCTGAGGATTATGGATGTGGCTCTACTTTCTATATGTCGCCTGGTAAGTCTATTTCTATATCTTGATATTGAAAGCAACTAACAAAACAGAATGCCTGGGTCAGACTTCCAAGCGCCCGTTCTACTACTGCGCGCCCAACGACGTCTGGAGCCTCGGCGTGATCCTGGTCAACCTGACCTGCGGTCGCAACCCGTGGAAGCAGGCTTCGGTTGAGGACTCGACCTACCGTGCCTACACGCGCCACCAGGGCTTCCTCAAGACGATCCTGCCGCTGACGGACGAGCTCGATGACATCCTGGGCCGCATCTTCACCCCCAACCCGGACCAGCGCATCAGCCTGTCCGAGCTGAGACAGCGCATTCTGGAATGCCCTCGCTTCACCCAGCAGCCCCAGCAGCAGCAGGTCGCCCAGGAGGTTCCTGTTGTTCCCCAGCAGCCCGTGATTGTGTGCTCGTCGCCTGTTGTCACTTCGTCTGTCGCTGACGCTTCCGACTGTGCCGTCTACGAGGAGTACGAGGATGAGGACGACGAGGATCTGTTTGAGGACGATAACGACGAGTCTTTCGGCCCTTCGTCACCTGCCTCGTCATCCAGCGGCGAGTCCGACTGCGAGACCGAGTCCGACATGTCGTGCTCTGCCGATGAGTGCTCTCTGATCGACGACGAGGAGGAGCCCGAGATGGTCAATCATGTGCAGGACATGCCCCTGACGCCGCCGCCGCCCATGCTTGCCGCCCACCCGCCTCCGCCTCACAATGTTGCCGAGATGATGTACACGTACGAGCACGACGACACGTCCATGATGATGGACATGCCCGCACCGGCTCCTGCACCCTTCCACGTCCAGCAGCAGCAGGCACAGATGCAGCAGCAGCAGCAGCAGTTCATGTTCCACGCGCCGCCCGTCTTCCACCAGCCCATGCCTCAGTTCCACCAGCAGCACCAGCAGATGCCGCCGCAGCACATCCTGCCTTCGCAGATGCCCATGCAGCAGCAGAAGCCCCTGCCGCCCGTCGCGCCCATCCCTCAGCAGCAGCCTCAGCAGCCCATCGGCTCCAAGTTCTGGGGCTGGTTTGGCAAGCCTCTGCAGATGAACTTCCACCCGCAGATCAACCACATGCACACCTTCCAGAACCAAGTCTTCCTCACCAGCTACTAAGCACTCTACTCTCAACTTACGTCTCACTTCACCACTCTATTACTACAACACTTTAACTCACACTTTCACGTTTACGGCCCTTTACTTTTTTTTTATTGCAAGCACTCAGCGTTCCTTTATTTCTTTTCTTCACACATTTCCTTTGTTTACTCTTCTCAAGACGATTACGTTACCTTTTCTTCTCTTCTTGTTCATTACGTTTTTCTTTTTCTTTTTACTCTTTACAATTTGGGCGGTTTGTTTGTTTACCGGTGGATATACTCTCATGTTTTCAAAAAAATTCGGCACTGGCGCTTCAGGATATCAGGGAAAGGGATGAAGGGGTTCACCCCGAGGAGTTATTTTTTACATCCTTTTGCTACCATCAGTAGTTACTACGTTACCCTTTCTCTTTACAAAAGTTGTTCTCAAAAAAGAGGACATACCAAAAAGAAGAATTGATTTTTTTTTTCTCTTGACTATTTTTTACTGCACTCGTGACTTACTGTGATCCCTATGCAAACATCTTTCGTGACTGAACACTGCATTCGTTAACAACAATGAACGCAAAGTGGAATAATAATCTCCTGCCTCTGTTGCAACCGGTGTCTTTGTCCATCTGGAATTGAGCGGAGGAAGCTCCGCTCGAGTCGGGGCTGGCCAACTCCCTACAGAGTACAGATTCACAGATTGACGATGAAAATAGAACAACACAATACGAAGCACGCAAAAGGGAACAAGCTGCTTTGTTCCCCACGGGCGATCACTGCTTGGATTGTAGCTGATGGTAGCCGTGTCTCACTCTTGATAGCTCCTCACTGCTGCATACAGATTAATCCATTTTGCGTGGCCTCGTTTATTCTGCAATCTGTGTTTTATTTAGCAGTACTAGGTAAACTGTAAATTAAAACCAACGGTGACAGCTTTATTTACGGCTATATTGGCGACTATCAGTCATGAATATCTACAGAGTATGCAGGGGATGAGATATTGATTGATATTCTAGACCATAGTGAGCAGATATTCGATCTGCATACAAAACAAGACTCAAATATCATTCCCCCACGGATGGCAGTGCTGCTACTGCAATGCACTGGCTCGGCAGACATCCAGACATCCAATCCGAACAGTCTTTGCATCATATGCCTCACCGCCGGCTGTTTTGATATACGATGTACAGTCGATGAACAAGGGCGCACATATGTATGATGCACGCATACACCGACCTCAGTCTACTAATGCTGCTACGATAATACTATTCATGCATACTCTATGTGCATGCATCACTGCCGCTATCAAAGTATCAATTCGCAGTCCACGGTTCACACCATTAGATGGACGACACGACGTCCTTCATTTCGGATGGGCCAATCGGAAACGAGGGTGATGATATCAGTGACCGTGATTAAGATAGTACCAGCGTCGCATTGGCACTTCTAGAACCGATAAAATAATAAGAGAATAACAATAACAACAGACAAATCAAAAGAAAACAAACCAAAAAAGAAAGCATATGCACTGTCGTCACATCTCACTCAAAGGAGTGGGTCGGGGTAGAGTAGTGGCCAACAGCAGCTACTGCGGATGGAACGAAACGACGAAGACAAGAAAGAGGTTAAAGAAAAGAAAAATAGAAACAAAAAATAAAAAAAGAAAAGAAACAAAATTAAAACGAGGCGGGAACTGTTGAATGTCAGACCGCCGAGGACCAATAGATGTGCATGGGGCGGATCAGCGTCGCATTGTCTATTCCGCATCCCGTATTGATGAGCGTCGTTTGAGAAGTCAGATTAAAAATTCAATTGAAATTAATTTGTTTTATGTTTATGAGTGACAGATGCGTTTATTGATATTGAAGGTGATAACGAAAATGTCGTCGCTACCATATTGTCGATGTGATTGGCTGGTAGCCAATAGTCGGTGAGACAGCCATGCAGTATGATTGGCTATTTTGACTTTGAGTATCCACACAACCACAGTGTGTTCTGGAAACAATCTGCACGGCTTTACACTGTGCATCTATAACGACGAAACAAGACATCGACGATCGCCTTTATGCTTATGCATTTCGGGGTATTTTATCGTGGAGCGAAAATAATAGAAGAATAATACACGGCAAGATATGTCGATGTGGATGTCGCTGAATGCTTCGCCCTTGGAATGCAGTGGACAGCAGCAGGCCAGTGCATGAGACAGCGCCACTCGACGACGACGACGATGACAGCGAGGCAAGGTGGATGATTATCAAATATCAATATTAATCAATATTGGGCCTTCAAACAACGCAGCCGTTGGTCTCGTGGGTTTACTAGAGAATCTAGAGAATTTGACAAAAAGATGGCAGGGAGAATGCGTCGGACCCAGACGCTGACCCGGATTCCGCTGTGACCATCTCACGGAGAATATCGCAGGCTAGAGTTGTGCTCTGTGAGAGGAGATCCTGCATGTAGCCTGTAGTAGAGTGCTGATGTGCTGATATTCTGACATGATTACTGACGACTGACTACAAACTACAGGGTATGAAACAAACGATCACGAATAAGATGAAAGGAAACCGGCTGGACAGGGAGACGACAAGGCATGCGTGGGTGTTGGAACATGGGTATGGCTCACATGGCATGCAGATACAGGGAATTACGAAAAGCAGGCGCTGTTGGACGTCGGTTAAGCCTTGGGCCAGTGTTGGAACAGGATGCAAAGAAAGAGAAGAAAGTATGGGGGCCGGCATGAAAGAGGCATGAAGGAGGCATGAAAGAAGTCATCACAGCCATCATATTTTTGTATCCTACAGAAAAGATGCCTTGCCACGGGATTCAGTGGCACGCTGCATGCAGGACAAGGACGAGCCAGCCGTGGCCAAGCGTAGCATCAGCATGATATCGTTGCAGTGAACCAAGCGCACACGACAAAATTGGAGACGCGGCCAATGACAGCAGCGACAGCGTGCATTGCATCCAAGGTGCATCCAAGGTGCATCCAAGGTGCGTCCAAGGTGCATACAAGTGCTGCAAGTGCATACGACAACGACAACAAAGAGGCTGCATAACGGCACGGGTGCCCAATCATGGAGATGCCGTCAGCAGCCGGTGGTGGCTGGACGTGTGTTATGGATTCTAGACTGCCAGAAGCAGGAGGGCGGATACTTGCTCACATGTCTCGTCAGCCACACTTTTCAATCCAGCCCAATCTACTCTATCAAAGGGTAGCATTACCATCACGCATTGGACAAGAGAAACCGTTGTGCCAGTGAGACAGCGCGGTTTGTTTGAGGGCGCGAGGGCTGGTGTCAGGCGTGCATTAGGCTGGAGGATGCCACTCTTCCTGATGTCTCTCGCAGATTCGCAGATATGTCTCAGTCTCGACAAAGGCTATTGGACGTGCTCGAGCTAGCATGCTCGTACATGATGCACCATGCAAACAAAGCATGAGCTAGAGGCAGGCAGACTAGCAGGCGGTGTAGGAGAGACACGAAAAAGAAACCAATATTAATTTTGTTATGCGTTTAATAAGATTTAATACTTGACAGTGCGGGGGCATGCGAGGAGTGGCCGTGTCTATCGTGTCGTGTCCATCGTGTCTCTGACTGTCTCGGTCTCCCTTGAAGCATCCCTTGGTTGCGTAGGATTGGATAGCAACGATAATACCAAAATAAAATACTCAAAATAGTCAATAGTCAATAGTCAACAGACAACAAACGACACCACCCCTTTGCCATGTCTCGCCCTCCCTTTTCTCCGTTGGCGTCCTGGCGTCCACGAGGCCACTGGATGTCTCATGACGTAGAGGTCGTGAGGCATTTCCAGACTTTTCTTTTCCCAGTGTCGATAATCAAACGTCAAACAATAATCAAACCGCTGAAAGGAGAAGAAAACAGAAAAGAAAATAAGCAAACGAAGAAACCAAAAGTACCGTTGCAACCCAATCCCTTGCTTCATGTTTCGATCGGCCCTTTCATTGAGGATGCAGATGCTATGAGAACGTTTATTAAATGTCGTAATTAATAATACACGTATTAAGCAGCAATATAATCGAAACAAACCAAAACGAAACAACGAAACAAAACGAAACATACAGGCATATTCAAAGACTGCAAAAGAAACCCTACCCATATCACATCTCCACACACACAGCGCTCTGCCATTTGCCACTGATGTTCATGCTCATGCTCAATGATGACCGACGGCCGCGACGTCTACATTTATTTGCGCACTGCGGCTGATTCGTGAAGATCCTCCGCTTCCTCTTTCTCACTGCATATGCGCATATGCGTGGAGCGAGGAGTTCATCAAGGGTGTGATCTTGTGATCGTGTGATGATTTAAGATTTTGATTACTGTACATTCAAAAATACCATGCATAGAGGCGCGTGTCAGATCCGAGAAACACAAACCATACGGACGGCAACAAGGCATCACAGGATTCATTTGCAGTTGCTTTCTTCTGTTTACATCGTGATTTGCTTCTTCGACAGCCCATCTTTACTTTTGGCTATTACCTTCTGTGGGAATTTAAGAAGTGATATCATTGCTGATATTGCAGTTGATCCTGGTCAGTCGTGGCTTGCATGGATGGACGCTGCATGACAAAAGGACGACAAGCATTGCGCGTCGTGGAAATTGATGGAATACCAATATTAACGAGTAACAAATAACATATCAACAACGATATCAGAAGGAAAGATTAAGAAAGTCCCGTCCGTCGGCAGGGGACATCATCGGCGATCATTGCGGCCAAGCGGCCAAGCGGCGATATGTGCCTCCATGTGTGCACGGCCACGGCAGCGGATGCGGACACCCCGGCGAGCGATCTGGCGCGGTAGCCGCCGTTGTCACAATTTTGATGAAAACTGCAAACAAAAGTCAACAAATCAATAAACACGTCGATGTTGCTGCAGTGTATCGGCCACACATAGGTGATAGGTTTCCCGCACAAAGTATCTCTAAATATACAGGGAGTGTCCGACCTGGCTCAATGCCACAAGGTCCCCAAACACCCTCGCCGAATACTTCTAAAGAGCACCGAATGCATGGTAATGGAGTGCCCCGAGGGTTGACAACAGCTGATGGACCCAGCACCCAGTGTCTACGATGCTCTGTTCCACGCCCACACGTCCCCATCGTCTCGCGGTCTCCGCCGTCCCAGCAGACAAAAAGACCGTTTCTCGGTGCAAAAAGAACAAGAAGAACAAGGATAAGAAACAAGAAGAAGCAAGGAGTGACACAATAGAACGAGACATCCCGAAACCCAAAAGAAAACATACGATACAAAAAGAAAAGGACAGAAAAAGTCATAAAAAGACAAGAGACAACAAATCCAGTAGCATCTTGCGGATTGGTATTGATTTCGACGAGTATTGGTGTGGCTCGTGGCTTTGGCTTTGGATTGTGGCTTCTGCAGCACCCAATATTACGCAGGTCTCAGCATCGTCTCGTGGCCTTTCGTCAGGCAATGTCAATAAACCCTGTGATGTTCCGAAAAAGAACAAACACCAAAACCAATAATGCGCGGAACGTTTCGGAGAGGCCTGTCCGCTCCGATCCTGTCGGCGTCCATGGAGTTCGGCGTCCTCGCGTGCTTCTTTCTTTTTGTTCCTATTCTTTCTTCTTTCATCCCATTTCCTTCCTCGGGCACCGCGTCTTTGTTTACTTTCTTCTTCTTTGGTGATTTCTTCTGTCAAGTGTCAGCATCATCGCCGGCGCTAGGGCTACTGCTTTAGCTAAGGCTACGGGATCAGCAAGAGCAAGCTGCAGCCGTGAATACGGATCGACCCCTTGCGTCGGCGACTGCCAGTCATGCTGTCAAAAAGTTTTGATTATCGTGCCCGGCGACTTGACAATGAGAATGGGGTCTGTCAAAGGCCAAAAGGCGAAAAGGCCAAGTTGGAGGTCACCGAATGCCGATGGTGGTGTGGGCGCATTCGACTTTCTTCTGTTGGCGTTGGCTGTTGGCTTCTTTCATGATTTCTTCTTCTTCTTTCCGCTTTCTTCTGCTTCTACTTTTGCTTCTGGGGCTGTTCCATCCTGATCCTTCTTCGACCCTGGATCGACCAAGGCTTCCAAGACAGGCAACAATCAAACCTGGAACAGCCAGACTCAGAGCTGGGAGTCCAGTCTGCGATCCAGAAAACAGAGTCTGAGAACGGGATCACGAGCCCAGAGGCTGAGTGAAACAGACCCTGTAATGTGCTGTCGATGCAAGGGCGTCGGCCAGCAAGCCAGCAGTGCACAGGGAGGCAGAGACAGCATCACTTTTCGTTTCTTCATACGATGTACGTCAGACTCACCAAAGCCACGGCTGAGAGAAGCTGAAGCTGGCAAGAAAACAAACAAAAGTAAACATGCAGACAAGGACGCCCTGCGTTATCGACGCCTGGGATGACGACGACGACCGCGATGTCATAAGTTCTGGGTCATCGGATTTATTACTGCCTGGTCCTATTCCTGTTTCCTATCAAGTCCGAAACGCATACTGTGGTTCCGAGACCTTGGAATAGGAGGCTGTCGTCTATCGCGGCCCCCATGGCTTGTGCGCTGTGCGCTGTGCATTCTGGACCAAGACGGAGTGTATGCTGGGCGGAATGTCAGCGCGCCGGACTCATCAATACGAGCTTCCAACCCCGGCCCCAGAAAAGCTGGTCACGAGTGCCACATCGTGATGTTCGGGTCGTTGCGAAATGCAGGGAGAAGCAGAAGTGGCTGCTGTAGACAAGTTGTAGACAAGGCCAGAGAGAACACAAAGAGTCAATAAACAAAGTAGGGTGCGTCCTTGGGATGCATCGTGTCCAATTTCTTGGAACAGGGTGTGCATCAAGTGGCACGTCAGGTCTAGATGTTTATTTCTACTCGTCATAGAAGAATGGATGGAAAATAGAAAACAAGATCGGCAGTGGCCAGCTCCGTACTGTTTTAATCTTTATGCAGTGGCTGCTACAGCAAGCAAGGGATGCTGTGATCCTGGGACGCCGGTGCTGGTGCTGATGCGCTGACGATGCTGCTGGGATGCATCGCCACTCTGGCGGTGATGGTGGTTGGTGGCAAGGCCCCTACGTACAAAACGTCCTTGCGTGGTCCGATCCTTGGGTACTGCGTCCTTGCGTCGGCTGTGTTCAGCCACCTTGTCTCTTGTGTAGAAAGTATGAGAATTTGATTCCGCACCTCCTACTCTGACCTCAAGCAAAAGGTTGGGGGCCGTCGCCGGATCGGGGCAAGACGCCGTTAAGCCATGACACGAGGACTGAAGATGGAAATATCAAGGCATCTCCAACGGCCGACTCGCGCCATGGTGTTTGTCTTCCTATTGCGGCCGATGCGCTCATAGATAGGTGTGCTGGCGTGATGAAGAGAACCGCGAGTGACGAGATGTTGGGCAGAACCGATTCTGGGTCGAGATGCGGAATGCTTCCGACAATCACGAGCCTCGTAGACGTCACTACAGCAGTATTCAACATTGACAGTAAATCCACTGTATTAGGGTAATCTTTGTCTAGGTCTCCATATCGAAACAAGTCTCCAAACTCCATAATCATAAAATAATAATATCCAACCAACAAAGATCGCGACAGGCGATAAGCAACCGCCGTCCAATGTCCAACGTCTATAGACCGCCAGGGTTCAGTGTAGCCAGCGGCGGGCGCTGAAAATCCTATGTCGCCGTCGCCGCTGGTGTCGCTGCTGGTGCCGCTCGCGACTGCACCTTGCGGATCACCACCGCATCGCCCTCGCGCTCCCACCCAACACTGTACTTGCCCTGCAGCTCCGCCCAGTCCAGCTCCGTTGCCGTCTCCAGGTACCCGACGTCCTCCAGCCGCAGGTACGCGCGCCCAAAGCACTTGAGCGTATGCACGCGCATGTTGTGCACGGCATACTCGAGCAGCTTGCCCTGGTACGCATCGGCCGTCCCTGTGCGGCGTGCAGGATGGTCTTTTTTCGATTTTTGGAGCTGCTTCTGCAGCAGCCGGTTCAGAGCCACCCAGTCGTCGTGTGCCAGTGCATACAGGGCGGCGTCGACCGTCGTGCAGCGCAGCTTGTAGAGGCAGCGCAGGTGGTAGGCCTCGGCGAGGTCGCCGCGGCGGCAGGCGGCGTCGAGTACGCGGTAGCTCGCGACCTCCTGAAGCTCGACGTTGAGCAGCGGCCGGCGGCGGTGGATGTGGCGCAGCAGGTGTAGTAAGGCGGGATGGTAGGACTGCGGGTGCTTTGCAAGGATGGCGAGGCGGATGCAGAAGAGGTAGACCTGGACGGCAAACTCGTCGGCGCGGTCGGTGGCGACAATTGCCTCGCGCAGCTTGCGCAGGGCCGAGAGGACGAGCGTGAGGTCTTGCGACGCGGCCGCGAGGGCCGATACCGAGGCGGAGGTAGGGATTATAGGTGTCGAGACGGATGTCGATACTGGCGCCGATGTTGATGCCGCCGGTCTCGCGGGCTGTGTCCAGGGATCCGAGTTCCATGCCGACTTGGACAGCGACGACGGCGGTTTTTGACTCTGACTCTGACTCTGACTCTGATTCAGCTCCAGTGAGGCAAACCGCTCCAGCAGGTTGTCGCGCCCCTTGGCTTCTGTGCAGAACTGCAGATACCGCTCAATGATCTTGGCGTAGAAGCCCTCCTGGACCTTGAAGTCGGCGAGGCGCGTCTCGCCCTTGGACGGGAGGCCGTAGACCTCGAGGGGGTCGACATCGACGGGCTTGAGCCGGCCCCAGCCGCCCCGAGATGGTCCGCGTAGGGGGGGCATTGTTCGGGCTATGAGTCCATATATCTTATTTGTGGAGTATTATGTCTGTCGATGCTCGTGGCGATGCTGTGTTGATGCTCTACTTTTGCTGATACTGTGATGTTGATGTTGTGATGTTGTGAGTTGTGCCGCTTGTCGCTAAGATAAGATAAGGCTTGCGGGGAAGTGACGTCGAATAGAGGGTTCAGCAGGCGCTACAGGCGCAACGGGCGCTATATGCGCTAACACTCAAAGAGCCAAAGTAAACAACACGGTGGAATGCTTCAGTCACAGTAGCAAGAGATCTCGCCTTTATAATACGTAAGAATTTATGGTCTATAATGTCATTGACTGCCGGCTTGTGGAAGACGCAGCCTTGAAAACTAGATTTATATCAAACAGTAAACAAAACAAGAAACCGTGAGCTGTCCAAGTGCTCATGATGGTGTCCATTATATGCAATCGACAGGACAATAAGTAGAAGGGAAAAAAAAACAAGATGACGTGACAGATATATGCAAATACATGCGAAAGTATGGAAGTTCGCCAAGAACGCCGATATGTGACAATGTAGATATAGTAGAAGGGACCGTATGGTCATCGTGCCGACTTCCAGTTCGGCATCGAGACCATGTCAATTAATAAAAAGTAGTTGAAAAAATAAAGAGATCAGAATCGACGGTATGTCGACGGGGGATACGTCGGGTACTGGCCGGGCAACTAGCTCGGCGGCGCACGTCCGTTACCACCCATGGTGTTGCTGCGGTTCCACGAGCTGCTCGCGCCAGGCTGGTGCTGCGTGCTCGGGTCGCGTCTTGGCGCGCGGCCGCGGAAGTAGTCGTAGTCTGAAGGATCCTGCTCGACGTCTGTGTCTTCCTGCGGCAGGTTGCCGTAGCCGCGTGCGCCGCCACCGTAGAGACCAGGCGTCGGGCCTGTCGCAGACCGGTTGGCCACGCGGGCGCTATATGAGCCGCCCGATGGGCCGTGGCCAGCATGTGTGCCGCGAGAGCGTGGCAGCGGGGCAGCAACCGGCATGGCCGCCGCGTTGCCCACGAGATCGCTCGAGCTGTCGTTGCCGCCCAGGCCCGCGCTGTACATGGGCGACTGGGAGCGGGCTGTGCCGAGAGGGCCGCCAAGGACCATGTTGGGACCGGGCGACTTGGAACGGTTGCGCATAGCCTCGTAGGGCGACGGCGACTGAGTCCGCGTGGGACTCGCAACATACGAGGGCGCGACTGGGGGACTGGACACGCCGAGGTTGTTGTACCCGGGTGCATAGATAGTTCCCGACTCGGCCGCCGCTGCCGCGTTGTTTGCAATTGCACTGCCGCTGCCGTACACGGGCTGGTTGGCGGTGGCCACCGAGTACTGCCGGCGACCAGTCATACCGCCTACAGGCGTGCCTGGTCTCGAGTCGGTTGCACCCATGATGCTGCCGGGCGTGCCGGGGCGGACAATATCGCGCGACGTGCCAAAGATATCGCCACCACCGTGCTCGTCGGCAAACTCTTCTCTGTTCTTGTAGTACTCGAAGTCGAGCCTCGATTCGGGCACGACCTCGAAACCAGGCATGAAGCCAGCTGCCTTGCCGGGCCGCTTCGAGTTCATCGGGTCCAGGGCGTAGGTGTCAGAGTAGCCCGACACACTCATGGAGTCGCCCGACTCGGCCTCGCGGCCCGCCGTCAAGCGACCAGAGTACACACTCGCCAGAATGTTCTGGGCCTTGGCGTGCACCATGGGCGTCGTGAGAGGCTTGTACAGAGCAGGGTGGCCGAAACGGGCAGCCAGGCGATCGCTGCGCAGGTTCTCCTTGCTAGCAATGTCCAGGCCAGCCTCGGGGTTGGCCATGACATTGTGCGTTGTGTAGTACTGCATCTTGCTGTCGAATGCGCTGGCGCAGTAGAACTTGAAGCCGATGGCGATAAATGGGAGGGGGGCGATGACATAGGCTTGAATGTGGTCCTCGTTGCCGCGGACAAAGACGACGAGGAAAGCGACCAGGTTGGAAAGGACGAGACCAAAGATGAAGCGGTTGAACAGCGAGCGCCAGAACACACCGCCAGACTCTGTCTTGGTGACAAAGATGTAGAGGATCAAGTACTTGCGCAGCACGGCGTCAATGGCAAAATAGATACCGGCGGCCGGCAGCACCAGCGGCTGGATGCAGCCGAAGCAGAGAGCGACAGTCGAGTAGAACAAAAAGTAATTGTAGTAGCTGGCGTAGTCCATCGCCGGGGGTGCCGTCAGCTCGATCATCTCGCGAGGCGTCGGGCTCGAGAACTTGCGCATGATGAAGCCCCAGAACAGCGGCCACAGCTGGGCCAGATCAGTAGCAACACCCATCTGGCGCTGCAGAAGCCAGGTCACCCAGAAGGGAGAAATGTTGCAGAGACCGCTCAGCACGTAGTCGCCGGGCTTCTCCTGCAGAATGGCCTGCCAGCCGTCGACACCAGTGCTGGTCTTGTCGAGAACAGCAGTGATAAATCCCCACACGGCACTAAAGAGTGAGAAGATAACAAGGTTGTTGAAGACGAAGAACGAGTACAACTTGGCCAGCACGTGGCGCTCACGACCGGTCTTGGTCTGGTCACCGGACTGAATGGCAAGACGACGGAAGACGATGGGAAGCAGCAGGTAGACAAGCGAAGTGATGGCAGGCGAGGCCACACCCTGGACCAGCTGCCAGAACTTGGTGTTGGTCTCGAGCTGCGTCTGAAATGCCTTCCACACCAGACCCAAGTTACTCAGGTTGACCAGGAAGATGGCAATCATGGCGTTGGGGCCGACCCAAAGCAGAGTCAGCAGGGCGACCCACAGGTTGTTCATGAACCGGCGACGGCTGCGGGTGGCGGCGTTCAGGGGCAGGTTGTCCCAGATAATGTCGTTGGGGCGCGTGGCAAGGCGGATGGTGGTGCCCTCTGGTCTCTTCTTGCGGGCGGCGTAGGCAATCGAGTGGGCTTCGCTGATGTCCGAGTATGAGGCAAAACCGTACGGCATTGTGTTGCGCTTGTCCACACTCTGGCGGACTTCCTTGATCTCGACCTCGAGGTTCTTGATGCGCTGGGTCAGGTACTCGATGGCGTCGACCTTTTGGCCCTTGGGGTAGGTTTCGTATGAATGGTCCTTCTTGGAAGGGGCGCACATTGGGCGGGCTGGGGGCAGGTTCTGGGGGTCCTTGAGGTACTTGGCCAGGACCTTTTCGAGCGCACGCACCGCCTTCTCGTGCTCCTTGATCAGCTCGGGCAGGACCTTGACGTTGCGCGCAACCGCCGTGCGCGAGAATGACGAGTTGGGTGCGACCTCGTCGATGATGCGGGCGATGCCCTCGTCGGAGCTGAGCTTCTTGGGAATATCGTACAGCATCAGGGTGCGCGAGTGCAAGCTCATCTGGTACTCGGAGCTGTCAAAGTACTGTCTGCGCAGTGCAAGAACCTTTCTATAGTTCCACCACAGGAAGAAAATTACAATGATGTTGACCGACCATGTAACGACGGAAGTGCCCCATTGGGGAGTGCCAAAGACGTTGGAAGGGCCGAGCATGGAGATCCAGACGTCATCGCCGTAGCGGACACTGTTGATATAGTTGACCGGGATGAGGACGGCGCATCCGACAACTGCCAGGCAGAGGAAGATGTTTCTGCACATGAGTGTGAAGCGCATGAAAATGGCGGCATCCATGCCGACCATGCGGATAAGGTCTTGTTCGTTGGTCTTCCATAGCGGACCGACCCAGGCAAAGATGCCCCGGCCTACTGGTGGCGGCACGTGTTGCTCGTCGGCATGCTTGAGCTTTGGCGCATAGACAACGGTGTGGTAAGGGCGGATGAGGGAGAAGAGAAGGGCGATGCCGGCAGTGACACCGAAAGATGTGCCGATAGAGGCCCAAATGGAACCAACTTGCAGCTGCGGTTGTTAGCATGTGATGTCATTGCAGGAGTGCAGAAGTGCGTGCAGAAATGCAAAAAGTGCAAAAGTACGCTTGGCACTCACCTGAGACCCGAAAGGATTCTGGAGCAGAAGCAAAAACTCGTCAGCCGCGTTTGTCGACGTCGCCGTCGAGTCTCGTGCAAAGACGAATGGTAGTGTTTTTGTTGCTGCCTCCATTGTGTGTTTCTAGCTGTCGCAAAGGACAGCAGATGTCGGAGGAGAGGGTGTGATGAGGCCGTGCGAGTTCGCGAGCGGCTCGATGTAAAGGGTCGTGATTGAGGGTCTACCAGAATGTCGTATCGGAGTGTCGGTTCTGTATAGGGATAAAGTAGATTGTGTGGCTCGGCCGTGTAGTTCTCTCGAGAAACGGAATGATCAGTACCGGCTGATATCGTGTCTATTCGAGGCGCGGGAGAGCTCTGCAGTTGAATGGTAGTCGGGGTATAGGAGAGTTCGAGAACTGGCGACAAGGGGTATATAGAAGGGATGTCGCGTAGTCTCGAAGACGTCTAATGTCGACGGTATCGCGTGTGGCTGTTTTTAGAAACGGCGTAGGGACGAAGAAACGAGCGTGAAAGGCGCCGAACAAAGAATGTAACGAGCGTGTAGCTTGGGCGACGGAAGCAGATTGGGCACTGGCGCAGAGTGAACAAAGGCGTCAGAGGTCGTGGTATAGATAGACAAAAAGGTGCAGTCGATATGCAATCAATGTCGAGATGTCAGGGCAATGTTGACGGCTGCGAGATATCCTGGCGTGACCTCCTTTGTTTGCAATTTGACAGGCGTGCGTGTGCTTCGGTGTGCTGTGTTCCCTCGGGATGTCTTCAAAAGGCAAGGCAAAAGACTGATGTGACGCGAGTCTCAGCAGAATCAGGAATATGCTGGAGTGGCTACCGAAAGTGCTGCTCCGTGCTGGGGACTGGGTTTCTGGTTTGAGGCGAGCCTGTTCTGCGTGTGGTCTGGGTTCTGGGTTCTGGAAGCAGGGCAGAGAGCGTGTTTTGTTTTTGCTCTGTCGTTGGCTTGTCGGGAGGCGATTAAGGGAGTTTCGTAGAAGATCGTCGAGATGCGCGGTGGTGAGGTAGGGTACCCGTCTTGCAGGCCGATCTGTTTTGGAGGCGATAGAGGTAGAGCAGTGCTGGCGGGACAAACGAATGGGAATAAAGGTATAAAGACTGAAGAATAAAGAGAGACAGATAAAGAGAGATGTCGAGATAAAGAGAGTCGATGAAGACGACGATGCAACGAGCGACAGCAATGCGAGGACGGACAATACGAGCACAAGACAAAAGATAAAGACAAAACCAGCCCAAAAACAAATCAAAATCAATTAAAAAGATAAAAGACCATCCAATACAAAGAGGTGAGTGGTTGGGAGGAAGAGGAGAAAGGCGCGGCGAGAAGGGATTGGGGATGGCAAGGAGGGTGGAAAGAGCTAATGCTGCATGGTATGGAGATGGAGAAACGATGTGATGCAGGGGTCGGCAGCGAGGGTCGAAACGGCAGGAAAGGGAAAAACTGTGGAAGGCTTTACCCTCTGTACGGTCAGCATATGTGTCGACTCCGTAATGCCGTTGACGTGGACGGAGGCCTGGAATCTGGGTAGTGGAGACCAGGGGTTAAGAGACGACATGGACGACGTAAGGCACGGAGCAGTTACGGCATATGGAGAGGCTACGGAGAGGTTACGGAGCATGTACAGAGTAAAATCAAAGAAACGGAGTCGAGATCGTCAAAGGAAAGAACAGAAGAAGAATGAGCGATGCCAGTCCGATCGAGAAGGTGGCATCCAGAGTGACGAGTCGCACCTTCTGTAGTTTCGACTAGATAGATGCTATAGTATCAGGATGTTCTACAACGTCAGATCGTTGTGGAAGGAACGTACTACGGTGTGACGTCTAGTGGAAAAGGAAAAGGAAAAGGAAAGAGCCAGCAGCAAGGCATGCGGGCATGCAGGCACGTATCTGCACGTATCTGCATATTGCTCTGCACGTAAGATATTGGCGTCAAAAGTATTTAGCACCGAATTGTGGTGCAAGTGGCTCGAGATATGGCAGGCACGAGCAGTCGTTCTTGCCTCGGTTGAAGAGCACGGCGATTGTGCCTTCCTTTTTAGTTATCAACTGCAAACTGTGTAGCAAGTTGTTGCAACTGTAGTACAGAGATTTTGCTGAGAAGGAAAGAGCATCGCAACGTTTCCAAATTGTTTTCAGGGCAGGTGCGATTCTACGCCTCCCCCTTTGATTGTAAAACTGTCAATAGACCAACTAAAACGGAAGGCTGTTGGACAAATAGCCACCGTCTAGAAGTCTCTACAGACAAAGAGGTCCACACGCCAAACAAGCCAACGCGTTGTTCGTATTGTTCTTGCCTTTTGTGTGCAAAGTTGGTCAAGGGGTAAAACGGAGAGGCAAGGGTAGTGGGGACGCTAGCTGCAGTGAGAATAATACAGCAACAGGAGTTGGGGCCAGTACCAACCAAAAGCCAGCCAGACAGCCAGAACAGTGAGAGCCCAGAAGCCAGCCAGTGAGCCATCGCCAAAACAGGGAAGGGACGAATAAGAGAATAAGGCCAGGCTAGCGTTTCTATTTTTGCCATCCGCGGCCCCATATCTTGCAATAAACTGGGGCATTACTGCAAAACCGCAAAATACGTGCACTCTAGACTGTCTGCACTATTCCAGACACACCAATATTCGAGATTCCGGCTCGTGATTCGATCTTGACAATTCGAGTTTTTTTTTTCTATGAGTTCTACGAGTATTTACATTCTATTTGTATCCTGCACTAGACATGGGTGAAAATCGACAAGACGAAAACATTTCAAGATGGAGGTTGCATTCGCCAGTCCGAGTCGATGGCCTGCAGCCCGGATACGAGATTGCAATGTCACGCCCACAACTGGGTTTTCTCGATTTTTGTAAAGATTTTTGCAAAGAACTTTGTACATCTACATTGTACAAAAGTTTATTGATATCTCCGTAGCGTGTTTACCAAGGCTATTTTTGTAGATATTGACGTCAGGCTTGGCCGCCGATGAGCAGCCAGCCGACTCGATTCTATCTAGCAGCCAGACAAATATGATTCGCTATCAAAGTTGTACTGTCGTTTTGATTTTGACTTTTGCTCGCAGCTCGTTCTGCTGGATGCTGTTTATTTTCTTTAACTTAACGCCTGCACAGATCCCACAGGATTCCATACGAGACAATGCAGCTCGACGATATGAGGTCATTGCAGAAACGGTCTTTCGTTTTCTCCACGGTGCCCTCCATCAAAGTACCGTACAGAGTGCACACCAAAACGGAGCCATCACGTAAAACCGCTTTGTACGGGGCTGCCCAGAGTCCAAGACGTCTGCCCGCGGCACAAGCACAAGCCATAGTGCTTGAGTAGATCTCCACTACTCTCTTCATACTGAGTAGGTCGTCTGACCAGCCACAGCCTCGAAGAGCATCAAGCAATGGAAGATGGCTGAGCCACACGGCATTCATCCCAACAGAAATGCATAAACCACAGTACATAGATACGAGGCTGATAAGCTCTCCTGAAAACATCGGACAGAGATCAGAGATCCGAGTTCAGGGTCCAGCGGTAACGCCGCGAAACAAGATGGGACAACAGGGCAGTGTCTTCTTTGCTTGCTTTGCTGTCCAGCCTATCCTATCGTAGATCTGCTAGGTCCACCGGCTCTGCCGTACCGTCACAGTCGCAATGTAGCGTTGCAGATGGCATTCTGATGAACAGGTTGACCGATGGATTCCTCTTTACTGAGTACTCTCTTCCACTGGCCTTATCACTGATGCTATTATTGTCCCTCTGTTGTGCAATCGCATTGCATCATGCCTGCTCGTCTTTACCATGCAAGCCGTCAGGGGTCAAGCACAGCCTCAGCCTTTGTATGTGCAAAGTGATGAGTGATAATCATACAGCCGGAAAATCAGATCTGAATTGGCAAATACGAGTTGGAGGCCCAGAAAATAAACGATGCGATGCTCGGTGTTTAGAGCTTATTCAAAATAGCATTTCCGGACTCAACGGTAGCTTTGGAAGTGAATACGCAAAATGGGGAGAATAGCAATGTTTATGACACCGAGATGACATCAAATAGTAGCAAAACAAATGGCATTCTTCATGAAAATGATATAAGTAACTGAAGAAACAGGAAACATCGATTGAAATTAAAACTTGGGCTCAATCGAAAGGCATACATCTTCAAAAAATTACTGAAACAAAAATGAGACGTATGAAAATATTTTGAATATAAAAAGAAATATTTCTATTGGACTCAATCATTTGTGTTTAATTCTGGCCTACGAACTTATCCTTGCTTAATATAAGTTTAAAAATCATCGATACTATTATTCTGTTCCAACTGTTATTCATCGTCTTGCGATGCCTGTTTTGTCCCATACCGTTAACCCTTAGTCCATAGTCCTGTAGTCCGTCTGCAAGATATCCTTATCTTGGTCTGTTCTTTATATACATAACAATAAAACAAAATCATAGAAAGCCTTCTAATAGAAAATTAAGCGGCCGGGCCCTGGCTGCGAGTCTTGCGAGCCGTCTGGCCGACGGGCGCCGGTGCCTTCTTCTTGGCCTGGCCCTTCTTGGGGCGACCGGGCTTCTTCTTCTCCGTGGCCGCGGCAGGCGCCTCTGTCTCGGCGGACTTCTCTACCTCGGCGGGCTTCTCTGTCTCGGCAGGGTTTGCAGAGGCGTCCACCTCGTCGATCTTGGCCTTCTTTGCAGGAGGCTCGGGGGTCTTGGCCTCGGCACTCGAATCGAAATCCTCCATAGTGGCTTGAAGAGAGCGGGAAGCTGTGCCTTCGGGCTTATTCAAGCTGTCCGATTTGTCCACAGGCTTCTCATCGGGCTTCTTCAAGTCGTCTGCCTTGGTGTCCTCCACCTTGTCGTCGGCCTTGCGCTTTTCGCCGGCCACGGGACCGCCGAGGATAGTTTTTTCCTTGTCGGTAGTGCCGATAGTGTCGGTGGTGCTGGTCTTGCCCAGGGTGGCGGTGTCTAGAGGCGTAAAAGTAGGAGTTGACTTTGTGGCCAGGGACGACTTGGTAGGCGAGCTGGCATTCACACCCTGACCGAGGCCGGGAATGCTAGAGAAGACGCCGGTGGGGTTGAGGTCGGCCGACGGAGCGGGCTTGGTGGTGCTGGCGCTGTCGGACGGGCCGGGGGCATCCTTGTCGGAGGCCGGTTCACTTTCCTTATGAATGTCTTTGAGATCAGTGATGCCGGGCTTACCGACGGCCGGCATGAGCGAGTACTGAAACGAGCTGTCGTTGCCATAGTTGTCGTTGCCGTCACTGTGATCACTAACTGGGGTCACGGGCTTGGTGATTTCATCGTCGGCCGTCTTGGGAGTGCTACTGCCAAATGTAAAGCCGGTGTTAGACGTGAGCTTCGTGTTGGTGGCAGTCGGGACGCTGTTAGCATCTGCTTTGAAGGGGTCGACGACTGAGATGTTAGTATTTTATAAGATGAATGCTTCATAATAGTTATGGAAGGTGGGTGAGAGAGATGAAAGAGTGATGATGATGAAGACAAGTGATGTCGCTGTGGCCAATGAGATGACGAGGAGCTAGCATTGAGCTACCAAGCTCGCCCCCAACAAATACAGTTCCAACAGGTGTCAGGGCTGGATGTCAAGGCAAAAGGACAGGGTCAAGATATATCAGGAGAATAACAAAAACCCAATTCAACGAAGAGAATATTGAATTGTATGTTTACTTACCTGAGTTGACTGCTGGTGCTGTCATTGTGATTGCGTAATGACGTAATTGAAGTATGGATGTATGCAAAGAGATGGAGACCCAGCTGTATATGCTGCTGCTGGAGATGATGTGATGCTGTTGAAGATGTGAGAAGAGAGACGAAGTGAGAGAATGTTGAATTTGAGACGAAGGTCATCAGTTAGGAGAGAAGATCAAAAGAAGGAAGGAAGAAAGAAGGGAAGAAAGGAAAGGAAGGAAAGAAGGAAAGAAAGAGGGGATGGCAGAAGGAAGGAGCTCAAGCTTCGGGTGTCCCTTTAGCTAGTAGTTGTATTTAATATTTAGTGAAAATATTTACAAAAATATTTAAAAATATTCAAATATACCAATAGTCGATATTATTCAGCTGAGTCGGACGGGGTGGAGAGCGGAATAACGTGTGGTTGGAGCATACGGAAGCGTGGGAGATCGGGCGGCGCCAGACGGGATGCTTAGTGAAGGTAAAGAGCCGAAAGAGGAAAGAGTGGGAAGTGGGTGATGGGCGGGTGACGGCGAGGGAGATGGGAAACAAAAGGGAAACAAAAGGAAATAAAGAAGGAGAAACAACATAAAGAAAGAGCGACCGACAAAGAAAGCTTAATAGGAAGGAGAGAATAAGCCAACCAATCTTAGATAATCACTGCAGCTCTACCGGCCGTGGTGTGGTCTGTTTCGAGATGGGTGGGATACACAAACACGACACCAAGCCGCTGCTATGGTTTTTAAGATTCTCTTGACAAAGCTTGTTGAATCTTGAAGGTAACTGGGCTGTATTGAGATAGATCTGACTACTGGGTGATGGCTAGTTACATAGCGGCAACTGAGAGGCTGCGGCAGTCTTTGATGAAGATTTTAAAGAGGCATGAAGCTGGACCTACTTCCGCTCGATACTAGATTTACGACGGACTAAGTATACTACAAACATAGATCGTAGATGCAATGCAGCAGCTGCGACGGGACACAGACGGAGCACACCGAGTAACACAATCCTGCAAGATGCGTTGTATGAGATGGAACTGTCTTGTGTACAGGAATGACACAAAGGGGTCTACTCAAAAGGAGTGAGAGATCTTCCAGCAGAAAGAAAGAAGACAATGGCTGCATGCGTCGTCGAGGACGATGTCTGAGATGTCTGAGATGTTTGTTTCTCTTCGAGAGTCGATGTCTAAGTGGGAATGGCTGGAAGTGGATGTGCACTGTGTATTGCGTGCGATTTGGTGCAGTTAGACAGTGTCCATTGTAGCTAACACTAAACACACTGTGGACTGCGAAGAAGTGTCAAGGCGACGTTCAGCTGTAGGGCAACATGCGGGGTAGCAGTGTAAATAGAATAGTGGATCTTGTGACATCTGATTGGCCGACTCTTCGGGTTAATGGCGTGCATTTGCCGTGTCCCGGATCTGGGGCATAGCGCACTGATCGCCTGGGGAAGCGTCAACACTCTTCAGCATCTGTAATCTGTAATCTCATCTCTTCACTTGCACTTGACCATCTTATCATCTGCTCGTTTTGATCACGTATATTCGTATTCTCGTATGTAATCGTCAACCTGCTATCAATGCTCAGCATCTTCTAGAATCCTCTACCAAGATGCGTTGGGAATACTGGCATGTCTTGGAGGTCTCGGCTACATAGTAGTGGCTCGGCGGCAAGGTGCAATCTTCGGTCAAGATGATAGGCAGTATTTGCTTATTCGTTTACATCCTATCATCACAAAAGATGTCGCCGATCAAAACGTTATTTATGCTTGATAGCTGATGTCCGATCACATGGAGAGTCACCTGCATCTGAATAGGGCAAGAGCCGCGTGGGCGCCAAGGGAAGGCGCGGACGGCGTGCTTCGGCTTCGTATTTGGAAATTAGCAACTGGATAAACACTCTTTCTGCGGCTCAACATCGTCAAGGCTGAAGCTGAACTCTTGTGGATTTATAGCCACTGTACGACATCGACAAGTACAAAGTTTGCCGTCTTTGATCTCAAACAGGTCGGGTAGTGCCCGTGAGCCTGGATATGCCGACGAAAACACCACCCACACCAGTCGGCGCCGGCCACGACGTCACCTTGCATCTTGCACCCTGTTGACATCTTGTTGGGAGTCTCGCGAAGCCATTTCTTGGAAGAGGAGTGCTCGGCTTTGGCTGAAGTGTGATATCAGCTTCGGGGGGCAATGCCGAGCGTGCCAAGTCTGGTTATAGTCCGCCAAGGCTGGCCGAGCAATGCCACGCCACGCTAGGGGAGAAATACCAAAGAACCACCAGAGAACAGCCAAAGAACAGCCAGAGAACATGCAAAGAATGGGGAGACGGCGTCACCTGACCACACCAAACAGCCTACAACCCTACCAAGAGTCTTGTAGACACTACATAGTGGCAACAAAGGCACCTTAGTCGGCGCCGGCGCCCGACGAGGCTCGGCGCCGCTTGGGATCCCCACCCGAAGGCAACGGCGGGCTTTGTGTGGTGAGAGGTGGTGGTTAGTTTGCGAGAAATGGTGAGAGATGGCGAGAAGATGGTGGCTAGATGCACAGCTAGATGCAGCCTGCACGCTGGGTGATTGGCCAACATGCCATGAGGCTGGGCGCAACGGCTCTTATTACTGCAAAAGGACACCGTGATCTGCATCGGGCCCTCTCATTCGCCAGCAGCCACGAATCATGACTGCTGTGGCTCTCAGACCATCGCCATCCTCGACATCCTAAGCATCCAACAGCCTTGGCGGGCCTGATGATGACGTTCGCAAGTACTGGCTCCTTGGTATTGGGCCCGTTAGTGACCTTGTGGGCATTCTTTGATTATTTGATCATGTTTATCTTTGGATAGTCTCTGATTTTATCATGAGCTCGCTATCTCTGGTGCTCCGATGTCTTGGACATGGCTCGGCATGTGTTGACATTCCGAATCGAGCTCGTGTATAAAGGGAGCACGATCCCCCGTCTTGTTGACTTGGATTTGGCAAGACATCTCTCAGATTCTTTTGTATTCATCTCCAAGATATTCCAAGAAGACATTATCTTCACCATCAACAACATCCAACATCTGATCGGTATCGACATCTGATATCGTGACAACATCCTCACACATCACCTTGATGAAGCACCTTGCTATCCTCATCTCAATGGAATACACTCTAGAACTTACATAAATAACTACACAACACAACAGACACTCACTTTTTCTATTATAACATGATTGCCCCAGCTTTCACTGCCCACCCATTCCTCCTCACCTCCCAGGATGTGGCCAAGCAGATCGAGACCGACGTCGACAAGGGTCTGACCGAGTCGCAGGTCGCCGACCGCCAGGCCACATATGGCCTCAACGAGCTCGAGGTCGAGAAGCCGACGCCTTGGTACTCGATCCTCATCAAGCAGTTCTGCAATGCCATGATCCTGGTCCTCTTTATTATCCTTGGTGTCTCCTTTGGTATTGGCGACGAGATCGAGGGCGGTGTTGTTGCCGCCGTCATTGTCATCAATGTCTCCATTGGCTTCTACCAGGAGTCGCGTGCCGAGAAGAAGATGGACGCTCTGCGTTCGCTCTCGTCGCCCAGTGCCACTGTCCTTCGCGATGGTCACTCCCACGTCATCCCCAAGTAAGTCCTCTTCCCGGCATCTCCTTTGTCTATTTACTTTTAAATAGCCGAAACTAACAATTCAGTGCTGAAGTAGTTCCCGGTGACATCGTCATCCTGCGCACGGGCGACACCGTCCCTGCCGATCTCCGCCTCTTCGAGTCCGTCAACCTCAGCTGTGACGAGCAGATGATGACTGGCGAGTCTCTCCCCGTCGAAAAGGTCACACACAACCGCATTATTGACCCGACATCCCCGTCCCATGCTGTGGCCACCTCGGAAGAGACCGTCACAGACGGCGACCGCATTAACCTCGCATTTGCCTCGACTAATGTTACCAAGGGCCGCGGTCGCGGTATTGTTATTGCCACTGGCATGAGCACGGCTGTTGGCCGCATTGCCGCTGCCGCCTCCGGCAAGAAGGGTGGCCCCAACCGGTCTATGAACGTCCGCAAGTACGGCCCCAAGAAGGCCGTTGTCGGCGGCGCCCACCGCCTTGGTGATCTTGCCATGCGCCTGATTGGCCTCAAGGATGTTACTCCCCTGCAGCGCCGTCTGACGTACCTGGCTTACTCGCTCTTTGTGCTCGCTGTCGTCATTGCCCTGATCGTCTTTGGCGTCCACAAGTTTGACCTCAACAGCGAGGTCGTGCTCTACGCTACGTCTACTGGCATTGCACTGATCCCTGAGTCGCTGTCGATTGTTCTTATCATGACTATGGTGCAGGCTACGCGCACTATGCGCCAGGCCAACGTCGTCGTGCGGGATCTCGCCGCACTTGAACTCCTTGGTGGTGTCACCAACATTTGCTCCGACAAGACAGGCACCCTCACACAGGGCGCCATGATTGTCAAGAAGGCCTGGCTGCCGCTCTTCAAGAGCACCAAGAGCAAGGTGACCAACGTCCTGACCCTGCGCGGCGCGACCGACCCCAACGACCCAACCGCCGGTAAGGTAGTCACCGAGCAGCAGGAGCAGCAGCCGACCGAGGGTCAGCAGCCGCAGAGACAGACCACTCTACAGATCCAGGCTCCGCCCAAGCACATGGGCGAGGAGCCGTCTGCTGCCACCCCTGGCGACGGCGTGGTCGCCGAGGCTGAAGACAATTTGTCTCAGGCTGAGCTCACTCCGGCGCTGCGCAAGTACCTCATGACCTGCGCCCTCTGCAACATTGCCACCGTCCGCCAGGACCCTGAGACCGGCGAGTGGCAGTCTGTCGGTGAGCCCACCGAGATTGCCCTGCAGGTGTTTGCTAAGCGCTTCGGCCTGAGCAAGCGTACCCTCGAGGAGGCCGGCTGGATCCAGCGGTCCGAGTTCCCCTTTGACAGTACGGTGAAGCGCATGAGCGTCGTCTACGATGCGCCCGAGAACGACGGCGGCCTGTCGGGCCTGCCGCCACACAACAACGGTAACAGCATCGTGCTGACCAAGGGCGCTGTCGAGCGCATCCTGGAGCGGTGCTCGTCTGTCAACACGTCTGCCCCTGGTGTTGAGCTTGGCGAGTCTGCGAGCTCGGACCCGGAAGAGGAGGTGCCCATGACCGAGGCCTACAAGGAGAACATTCTCAACCAGATGAACACCTTTGCACCCCTCGGCCTGCGCGTGCTGGCCATTGCTTACCGCCCCTGGAACGGCATCTTTGACACGGGCGCCGACGAGAAGGCCCGTCGCGAGTCGTACATTGGCAGCGTCAACGAAGATGTTGAGGGTAATGAGGCCGAGAACAGTGGCAACAACGAGAAGAACGGCGAGTCTTCCGAGCCCCTCAAGAACAGCGAGCAGCTGCTCCGCGACGACGTCGAGCGCGATCTCGTCTTCCTCGGCCTTGTCGGCATCTACGACCCACCGCGCGAAGAGACCGCTCAGTCCATCCGCGAGTGCACCGACGCCGGCATCAACGTCCACATGCTCACAGGCGACCACCCTGCCACCGCCGAGGCTATTGCGCGCGAGGTCGGCATTCTTCCTCGTGGCTACCAGGGCAGCCCTGCTGCTGCCGCCGCTACTGGCCAGACGTCTCTGGTCCTGCCCGCGACCGCCTTTGACGCCATGTCTGACGCTGAGCTCGACGCTCTGCCCCAGCTGCCCCTCGTCGTTGCCCGTTGCACGCCTGAGACCAAGACGCGCATGATCGAGGCCCTGCGCCGCCGCCGCGCCTTCATGGCCATGACCGGTGATGGCGTCAACGATGCACCCAGTCTGCGCCGCGCCGACGTCGGCATTGCCATGGGCTCGGGAAGCGATGTCGCCAAGGGCGCCGCAGCGCTGGTGCTGACTGACGACCGCTTCAGCTCGATCGTCGCCGCCGTGCGCGAGGGCCGCCGCATGTTTGACAACATCCAAAAGTTTATGATGCACCTGCTGGTGTCCAACATTGCCGAGGTCATCCTGCTGATTATTGGCCTGTCGTTTAAGGACGATGCTGGCTTCTCCGTGTTCCCTGTCAGTGCGCTGCACATTCTGTGGATCAACATCTTCACGTCGGCCGCGCCGGCGTTGGGTCTGGGTATGGAGAAGGCGTCGCTGTCCGTCATGCACCGCCCGCCTCATGGCCGCGGCATCTTTACGACCGAGCTCGTTGTCGATATGCTGATCTACGGTGTCGTCATGGGCTCGGTGTCGCTGCTGACCTTTGTCACCGTCGTCTACGGCAAGAACGGTGGCCAGCTGGGCCACGACTGCAACAAGCACTGGTCCGATGGGTGCATGGCCGTGTTCCGCGCGCGTGCGACGGTCTTTGTACAGCTGACATACCTGATTCTGTTCTCGGCCTGGGAGTTCAAGGACATGCGGCGGTCGCTGTTCCGGCTCAACCCCGAGAACCCGCACTCGTTCCCGATGAACGTGGTGACGGACCTGTGGGCCAACAAGTTTTTGTTCTTCTCGGTCGTTGTCGGCCTGCTGCCGCCGGTGATCCTGGTCTACGTGCCGGCGATTGGCGAGAAGGTGCTGAAGCACAAGCCGATCTCGTGGGAATGGGGCCTGGTGTTTGCGGGCATTCTGATCTTCATTCTCGTCGTCGAGGGCTGGAAGTACACGAAGCGTTCGCTGGGTCTGTTTGCGACTGGGTTTGGCGACGACCGGGACGAGGAGGGCCGGCGTCTGCCGCGGATGCAGAAGAGCCTGACGATGAGCACGATGCAGAGCACGGGCACTGTCAGTGCTGTTTAATGGCTGAAAAGTTAGTTGTGAAGAGTCTTGCTTTTAGCTTTAGCTGTTTATTGCGATGACCGCCCATGGCGAGTCTATAATTTTGCTTGGTTTTGATTTCTTATTGCTTAGATTTGCTCAACTTGAGCTGCTGTTTCTAGACTAGATAGTCTCGATTTTAATCACTTACACTACTCTACCCTGGATGCTGTAGTTTGTTTCAACGTGACCACTAGTATCAACAACTGCCAACAATCTTGGCCCAATCTCGGTCTCGTTCGTTTAAAACCCTGCAATCTGTAGTGAATCCGTAGTGTAATTCTAGCGCATCATGGCTAACTAGTGGGATGTTAAAGATATGTTGATTGTTGACAAAGTGAGCTCTACAAAGTACATCGTGATCGCAACTCGCGATGCATTCGATATTTATTGATCACTCTACCTGTGCATACCAGATAATGCATTATTGGCGCAACCTGGCAATTGTGAGACCTGGAGGCGGTCAACAGGAAATGAGAGTGCTGATCTCGACGTCAAGCAAAATACTGTCTACTCGTGTAAGATAGGACCTCAACATGCAAGCCACAGGGCCAAGGATGCAACTTGAAACATTAACACGCCAGGATACGCCGAATATGACAGATGAGAGGTCCTACAGCCTGGGGTAATGGCAGCAACTTCAGTATTGCACACAAAAACCAGCCATTTAAACTCTACGCAAGGGCAGATGTAGGGATATGGAAAAAGGAAAAAGGGGGCCGCCAGCCCAAGTTTAATGACTGATCGGCGCATAAACATCCAAACTAATCGCAATAGCAATCCAGGGCTGTTGACAACCCGTTGACTCTCAACCCGCCTCTCTACGCGTCGGCCAAGCAGGGTCGATGGGTGTCGGTGTAGTTATGAATATGTAGTCCTCGCGATTTCTCTCTTTTGAATTTGATTTCAAAAACAATGCCGTCTTTACTTTGATTTCTATATCACCTACATCGCCACAGCCTAAACATGTCGTGCGCAGTCTTTGCGGTGCCCAGCCCGCTGGCCTTGAGCCCCCTCATGGGCAACCTCACATCCAGAGTGGCCGCGCCTCCACTCCACGGCTCGGAAGCCATTGATTTTGCCGTCCTCACGCGCAGCCCTCTGCCGCCCATGCAGCGGTCTGGCGCCGTCGGCGATCCATTCGAGCGGGCCGAGCGGGCAGAAAGAGCCGACCGATCCTACGACAACAACTACTCGAGTGCGCGCCACAACAGACACTCGGTGTACATGGATATGGGCATCCACGAGCGCACAGCGCCGAAAAAGAACAGCAAGAAACAGGCACAGGACGCACCGCGGCGGCAGCGCCCATCGTCTGTCATGATGCTGTCCAGCCTTCTGAGCAAGGGCGACAGCACCACAGCATCTACGGCGACAAGCCCTACCGCCCCCAAGCAGAAGAAGCGCATGTCCTGGTCGCTGGCCAAGATGGCGGCAGAGCCGACGGCATACTCGCCGACGACCGACTCCAAGGGCTTCTCAAAGATCACGGCATCCGAGACATGCTCGTCCATGACGTCAGCCAGCACGGCCACCACGACTGACGGGCCCGCCACACCGACGCCCGACCGGCGGCAATCGTGGTATGCCAAGCTGAGCAGCGGCGGACGGCGGCTGCGAAACAAGTCCATCTCGTCTTGAGGGACATACATACAGTTGGAGGACGAGCTTAATCAGTATATAGTAATAATATGACGACTTACGATTAAAACACATGAACTTCATTGCGATGAAAGAGTGAGGCAGGAGTAAAATAAAATAAATACAGATATATTCTGGTATTGGATATAAAAGAAACAAAGGAGATATGTGTATAGTGTCGTTATATACAGTGTGCTCTGAGGCAAATGCAAATGCAATCGTAAGGTGCCGCCGCAGCGGTGATGAGAAGCGTACAAGATAAGGGAGGGAGGAGAAAGCAGATAGGCTATGTCTGTAGATGCAGAGTCTGGAACTGGGCGCCAAACTGCTCTCGTAACCGGTCAAAGATCCGCTGTGCCTCTTCCGACTCGCCAATCGACGACAGGTGCCGCGCTGTGTCCAGACCCAGCGACACAATCCGGTTGCGGTATGTCGGCCGCAGACCGCGCGGCGGCTCGGCCATGGGCGTGCTGGCTTCGACGTCGCGCAGCAGGTGGTTGTCGGCCAGCAGCTGGACCGCTGGCAGAGGCGTCGGGTTGGTCGGGTGCCGTAGATCCAAGTGTGCCCGCTCCAGCAAGATACTGGGCCGGTTATCGTGGTCCATTACCGACACAAACGTCTCGTACAGCCGCGGCGTTGCCGTGTCCATGTCCAGGTCCTTGAACATCTTGAACGTCGACTCCCACGACAGGTAGCACCAGGGCCAGAAGATGTTGCCCTCAAACTCGGGTGTCTGCTTGTCAAACAGGTCGGCACCGCGGCACATGACACGATAGGCGTCATCCAGAGTCGTAGCATCCGTGATCTTGGCTGCCAGCAGCTTGTGCAAGAGTGACGATGCCGCTGCAACCTGGTGGCTGGCGCCCGCGGAAGCTCCAAGACCGGCCATGGCGGCCTCGCCGTGGCTAGTCACTGGGCTCTTCCAGTGCACAAACTCGGGGCCCTCGCCGCGCTTGAGCCGCTCGATCCAGTGCCACACAATCTCTTCAAGGCCCGGATCGGCTGCGAGAAACTGCACCAGCACCGCCGTGAGCCGGTCGTGACTGATAAAGGCAAAGTTGCGCTCCAGACCGGCCGACTGCAGCCAGGCCAGCACCTTGAGACCTGCTCCCGATGAGACCATGGCCGCCTTGACGGATGTGCTTGACGACTCCAAAATCTCGCGCTGCTTCGCCAGCAGACAGCCGAGGGCACGCTTCGGTGTCATGGTACCGCGGGCCACAGCCCAGTCAAAGATCTCCATGGGGTCGCGCTTGGCGCCGTCGGAGCGGACGGGTGCATCAAATGCCAGGCCATAACTGAAGAGTGGGTTGGACAGGATGGACCGCATGTGCCGGTCTGTTGGCCGGTATGTGATTGTCTGCTTGATGTTTGTCGAGATCTTGTTGTTGAACTTTGGCCTTGGTTGTGTCGTGGATGTGGTGGAAGAGGCGGCTATGGAGGGTGTGCCGGAAGCGACAGTGTTGACACTGCTTGTGAGGTTGGCAATGGTGCTTGCGGACGAGGAGGACGATGCCGAGGTCGGCGTAGCAGCGGCACTGCCGGCACTGGCCAACCTGGTCAGCAGGGCTTTAGCCTCGCGCTGCTTCTTGTCCTTCTTCATTGAGGTGCCATCTGTCGTCTCGTCCAGCCAGCCATGCTCGCGGTCGAGGTTCTTGCGGAACGACGTCGTCAGCGTGTCGAGCAGCTTCTTGGTGCTCTTCTCGTTGAGCGGGAGGGGGTGGTTGAAGTTGGGCAGCAGGCCCTTGAGGGAGTGGAGCGGCTTTGTTGGAAGCATTGCTGTTTCACTGCTCGACAGCTTCCCAGGATGTGTATTCGTTGTTGTGTCGTCCCGTCAATCGTTCGTCAATAGTCGTTACCAACCGTCAGTTGATAGCATCGCATGTTGACTGACGTGAGATCAGTTTGCAGTCATGATTTGGTGCGCTCGGATTGGCCAGAGCCCCACTGCATGTTACACGTGACCCTGATAGCAACTAGCGCACTAGCACGAATGCGGCGAAGTGCGAGCTGGCTCCTGCTTCGTTCCTGCGCCCTGCCTCTTGCCTCCTTTTAGTGCGACCGCGTCCGTATCTGTAGGCAGCCCTTGCGCGAGCTCTACAAGTACCGATAGTATGGTGACACACACAAAAGCTACTTCGCTTACACCAGGCCTACCACCATTCAAACGGGCACAATGCCAACCCAAGGCATACGCTGACAATGGGCAAAAGGGCAAATAAGGCAAAAGGCGTCAGGTCACCCGTCTCTGACACAAGTGCAAAAAAGAGAGAAACTAACAGCGAAAAGAATGGAAATACGCAAAAGTGAGCACAAGTTGGATGCTTCTGGCGGGCTCGCCGCTGTGGGCAGTGATCATCAATAAAGTATTTATATTTGCATTAAGTTTTAATGTCTGATCAGCCTTGGATAAAGTATTTTACTTTACTATTTTATTTAATAGCTATTTGCCCGCTTGACGGCTGCCAGCAGCTGATTGGCACTGGCTTGGCCTGGTGAGAGGTACCGGTACATGCTCAGAGCTCCACTATGCGTTTGCTGGGTGCTGTGCCAGCTCTCGTTTGCGCGGGGTTCAAGGGCACATCACTGCTGGCAGCAGCAGGAGCATACGCCAAAAGGCCGAAGCCAGGGAGAACGGGCCCGCTAAGAGCTTGGTTCCAGCTCTGGACTGTGGGGCCAGACTCAGCAGAGTGTGGGGCTGACCTCTGTTCTCACAATGTACCTCTACTTCCACCTCAACCACCTGCTGTTGCCTCGGCGGCTGCAGGCTGTGGTGTCTGTCGCGCCTGCCGTTTCCCTCTGAAAGAAGGGAGAATAATAGGGGAGGAGCCGTCTCAGGCAGGGTGGAGTGGCTCGCTCCTTCCCTATTCCGTGAGGTTCCTTCGTCTTTGGGTCTCTGGGCCCAGCGCAGAACTTTTCCAGCCTCCACCCAAAATGCGTTCAGAATTCAGGCGGGACCACTGAATCTTAGTCAGAAATCCAAAAACACGAGAGCACACGCACACATGACAGTCACCAGTACCTACTAGTCTAGTGCTCCAAAATACCCAACTCCCGACTCCCAAAATCCCTTCCTTTGACACCCTTTTCCCATCAACATCCATCGTCATCTTTGCCTACGTGCATCACCACATCTTCTCCCGCCAGATTATCGTCCCTCTTTGGGCTCTATTTCTCGGTGCATTGCCGCAACAGCAGGCCCTCAGCTTTGCCGACTTTTCGTCGTCGCTCCTCCTTTCCTTGCTCTATCGCGAGATTCCGAAAAACCTCGTTTTCGACCTCTCATAGCTCACCCCCCTCTCCCCTTCTCGACCTCTCTGACGCACGACGGTGATCCATCTCCAGGTCACCTCTGCTTCATATCTCTCACAACTCGTGGATCCGACTCTCGGTTCCCAACAAACCCCCCTTTCAATCACATATACTTCAGATAACCCTCAGACATGTCTTCTGAGCTACAGTCCCGAACGGCTGCCTCACGTGGTGGCCGGGGTGCTACACGCGGTGGTAGAGGAGGTTTTGCAGGCCGGAACAGCACGCGCCGGTCAAACGGCGAGACAAAGCACGAAGACAGCCTAGACTCCCTCGAGGACGAGGGCGAGATTGGCCAGCTCAAGAAGCTCTACGGCGACAAGACCCCAATTGTCAAGGAGATGTTCCCCGACTGGTCCGAGGTTGACATTCTGTTTGCGCTTCGTGAAACTGACGGTGATATTGAGCACGCCGTCACTAGCATTGCCGAAGGTAAGCTTCCCTGTTGTGACAGCTTTGCGCGCGAGCTTCTGGCCTCCCTTGACTCGTCTGGATCAGCCCCAGATTGAGAGATTGAGGTGACTCAAGCCGTCGCAATCACTCAATCAGCCCCAGAGACTGTGCGGACTCGAGTGCGAGTCCAGCAAACGCAATCGCGTACTCAGCATGCATTGTTCAGCTTCGAGTCGTCGCCTTTGCTGTCGACCCCTTGAGCTCCAAGCTGCCTACCCCCTGTCCATCTGCTCACCTGCTAACAACCCCCCTCACAGGCCACATCTCCCAATGGGACGAGGTTTCCAAGCCAAAGAAGACTAAGGCCAAGGAGCCAGCCCCCGTTACCGACTCAGCTATGACCAGAGCTCTTAGAAATGCCGGGGCAGGCCCCGACAAGACCCGCGGACGTCCTAATGCCAGACCTGCCGACAGAGGTGGCCGCAGCGCTCGCGGCCGGTCGGTTCCCGCTACAAACGGCGCCCGCCCTGAGAAGAGCACACTGTCTATCCCGACCGAAGAGTCCCAGGCCTACGAGTCGGCAAAGCCTGTTGAGGACGCACCCACCGAGACCATTGCTGCCGAGTCTGCGCCGGCATCTTCTGCCCCTGCTGCTAAGACCTGGGCCAGCATGCTGCGCAAGGTCACCGCACCCCCCAAGGCCGCCGCAAAGCCTGCTGCACCGAAGACTGCCCCCGAACCTACCGAATCTATCCCTCCTTCTACTACCGACGCCGACCCTACCCCTGCCGATACCACCACCGAAGCTACACCTGAAGCTCCCGCCCCCGCCATCCCAGAGACAGCCGCCACAGAAGAAGCAGCAGAGAAGCCTGCTCCTGAAGTTGTTGTCCCAGCTCTCCCCGTCGTTGCAGTCCCCGAAATTACCCTCCCACCCCCCAAGGACGAGCTCACTGAGCAGAACCTGGAACAGGTAGCCGACGAATCAAAACCCCCTCAGACCGACACAATCCACAGCGAAGCTAACGACTCGTGGGATCCTCAGGCCGCCGGCCTTCCTGGAACCAGCACCCCCATCTCGGCCTCCCAGCAGCAGCACCAGAACGCCGCCAAGGCTCTTGGCGGCAGCGGCTACGCCGCATCTGCCATCAAGGCTACCGACCGTACCGCAGTCCGCACCCCTAGTTACTCGCGCCGGATTCTCGACCAGGAGGAAGCCGTCCGTATGCCCGCAAACCGTGATGTCGACCTTTCTATGAAGTTTGGTGCCCTGAGCTTCACTGGCGCCGCTGATGACGATGTTGACGGTGAGCGCGAGGAGCCTGAGACCCGCACTCAGCCCCCGGATGAGTCGCCTGTCGCTCACCCTCGCGCCTCCCTCCCTCCCGTCGATGCTTTCGCCGCCGCCCCCAAGCAGCCCGCTGCTGCCTCCGCTCTCCCCACCCCCGCCGCCGCCGCCCCCGCTGCTGCCCCTACTCAACCCGCTGCCCAGCAGTACGGCCGCTTCGGCCAGACCGGTGCCCAGGATGCACCTTTCGGCCAGAAGCCCTACGAAGCTGCCTACGGCCAGCAGAGCCAGCCCCAGGCTGCCGCTGCCCAGCAGTACGACAACTACCAGGGAATCCCTGCCACTTCCCAGGCCACTTCCCAGCAGGCACCCCCTGCTTTCAGCTCGGCCCCCACCGAGTACTCGCAGTACTTCACTTCGGAGCAGAACCGTGCTCCCTACAACAACTACTACCAGGGCTACGGCCAGGCCGCCCAGGGCCAGGATGCGCAGAACCAGCGCTCGTACAGCGGCTACCCCCTCAACGACTCGCTCAGCCAGTACCCCCAGAGCAACAACTCCCGCTTCGGTGGCGCTGCCGCTGCCGCTGCTACCACTGGTGCCGATGCCCAGAACAGCGGCTCGACCACTCCCAACCCCCCTGCCGCCGGCCAGCAGGCCACCCAGCAGCCCGGTGCCGCCGGTCAGGCACAGCACTCGCAGCAGCACCAGGCCAACCAGTACCAGCAGTCTTACGGCCACCCCTACTACGCCAGCCCCTACTATGCTCAGTACGCTAGCCAGTACGGCTCCTTCAACCAGGGCAACTTTGGTGTGCCGTACGGTGGCAAGGGCGGCTACGGTGGCAACCACCACCCTTACGGCGGCATGAACCCCCAGCAGAACCCCTACGAGGCTTCGCAGGGCTCTGGCTTCAGCGGCTCGTCTCTCCGCCACGGCGGTAACGACAACAGCACTCTGGGCTCGTCCGGCCTGAGTGACTACAACCGCGTCGGCGGCCAGTCCGTTGGCCAGCAGTCCAGCTTTGGCGGCAGCCACGACGGTAGCTTCGGCCGTGGCGGTACCGCTTCGTACCAGTCCCAGGCCGGTCAGTACGGTGCCCAGCAGTCGCAGGTTGGCGCTCAGTCGGCGGCAACCGACGAGCTGAAGGGCTACGGCGATGCTAAGGGTGCTGCCGGTGCTACCCCCTCCCTGGTCCGTCCCGGCTCGGCCACCAACAACCAGTCGTCGCAGTCTGGCCTGCCCCCGCCGCAGTCCTCGGCCCAGCAGGCAGCTGGCTACAGCGGCTACCCCTCGCACCTGCAGCAGCACAGCGGTCTGCACGGTAACCAGTCTGCTGCTGGCGGCTACAACGCCAACCAGTACGGCTCGTACGGTGGCCACAACGCCCACGGCGGTCACGGCCAGGGCTTTGGCGGCAACAGCTACTACAGCAACCAGCAGCAGCGCGGCTGGGGTGGTAACTACCACTAAACCAATCAGCTGTTGACTGATGCCTGTGTGCCAGATCCGGAGAGAGAGGATGCCATCTAGAGGATGCCGAGGCAAAGAATAAAGAAGTTCAACCGAATAACAATATTTTCTCTCGATTTTGCGTATGCGTTTCGCGTGTGCCTTGGATCTACCTCTAGTGACGTCTACCCTTCTCTCACCTCCATTTTAATTTTTTTTGTCGATTACTTGTTCGTTCTGTGGTTTATCCTAATCACCGGTCAGGGTTGTTATTTATCATACCCCCCGGGGGAGACGAGATATGCGATGCACGTCTTATGCCCCGTCTCTTTCATTACCAAAAACAGTCTTGCATTTTGCTCTCTACTATTTATTATTGTTAAAACATTGTACGATTCTTGACGGACGTTTTCATTCTTGTTTCGTTACGCTGTTTTTACCTCTTGTTTTATTCACTGCTTTTAACGGTTTGCTCCTCATGAGTCTGGCTTCTCCTTCTCACGTTTGTATCGGATATGGGAAATGGGACTCGGGAACTATGAAGTCTTTCAACTATTTTCTTTGGCTTTTCAATGTCATTATTGTTTGTAATGGGCGGGAACGATACTCTCAAAAAAATGTCAACGGATTCAAGGGTGGCGCAACAAAAACCATTTTCTTTTCCAAATTCAAATGATTTTTTTTTTTTTGTTTTACAAACTTTACCATCATAGCAGTGATTATACTTATGCGTTGTATTATGTGACATCAAACAGAATTGTTTCATTTTTTATGTGTAGAGCTTCAACAAAATAAATCAATGAGAACTCTTCTTACATGATCTGTAACAAAACTCAAGAACTGACAATAATACTATCAGTTTCCTGTACGGATCATCGCCAACCGGCATGCCCGGCCAGGACATAGGGAAGCAATCTATACAGAGGCGGAACACTTCATATAAAAGACTGGCCACAACAATCTGCCGTTGCTGACAGCAAAGCAAGGACGCACGAGACAGTACACCAAACAGAGGTCTGCCCTCGCCAAGACAAAAACAAGCCTCAGGAGAATAGGAAGATCGGAAGATAGGAAGAAAGGAAGAGAAAGCTTGGCCTTCACGAGGAGCAAGCTGCTCAGATCTGTATCTGGGCCTGACTGAAGTCACTGACGGCCTGGATGAAGACATCCGCTGACTGCATCCCCCACGATACTTATCCAGATTACACTACGCGTCAGCTCGAGATAGAATACGGCACATTACACACTTTGCGGGCCTTATGCTGTGCATTTATATGTGTACAGACGTCCTGGTCATGTGTTGTTTATGTTACGAGTCCTGGGAAAGGCACAGAGATTTGCCGAGGCCCGGCTCCGATGCGCACATGGGCATGCACTGGTATATTGAGTTCATATAGCCATCTGTTAAATACTCTCTGCACAATCTCACCGGTGGCCATTCCAGAAGGCAAACAGGGAAGTGGAAGGAGACGAGCATCGTATCTATTATATTGTGATAATACGCCATGTTATAGATGCGGGAGGAGTGCAGCGGGTTCCCCAGATTTTGATATCAGATATTGGTATTCGATATCACGACACGAGATGGAGGATCAGTTCATCTCAACTCGGGATATATAAATATAAAGAGATGCAAAGTCTTGGCATTCACCATGACTCGGGACATATAACCACTTGGCTTTGGTGCTTGATATCTTTGATATCATGACATCTTGCTGATGCCTGCGACAGAGACGATCTATGGACAGCGAGACACCCTGCGAACCACCACGATGAAGTCCCTCAAGCCATCCAACTGGCCGTTCTTGAAACACTTTACGATAGTGTCGTTCATCTCAATTGTCATCCTGAGCTTGAGCGTGCTCGAGTTTGGATTTGACAACTCGATCATGAGCCTTGTGCAGGCCATGGACGGTAGGTGTTAACTCTCGAAGAATAAAAAAAAAACAGAACTGACAGACAGCCTTTGACGACGACTTTGGCATGTACAAGACCAAGAACCACAAAGATGGCATGAAGGCCTACAAGCTGTCAATCCTCAGCGCCATCGGTACCCCGTTTCGCGCCTGTCTCCTATTTGTCGCCCTGTTCATTGCCGAGCGATACGGACGCTGGGCCGTGTTTGTGACCATGCAGCTGGGCAGCATAACGGGCGCCGCCATCCTGTTTACATCCCGGACGTTCTTGCAGATCGCCATTGGGCGCGTCGTGCTCACCTCGTTTTCCGGCTGGCACGACTGGCTCATCCCCATGTACCTCGCCGAGATTGTTCCCGGACCGGTCCGCGGCTCGGTGATTGCCTTTTACATGATATTTAGCTACTGCGGCTCGCTGGCGGCGGCCATCGCGACGTACTTTTGCTCGCACGCGTACGAAGACACACGGCAGTACCGGATTCCGTTTGGGCTGATGTGGGTGACGCCGCTGCTGTGCCTGGCGCTGTCGTTTGTGCTGCCCGAGTCGCCACGATGGCTTGTCCGCAAGGGCCGGCACGCCGAGGCAGTCAACGTGCTGCGTCGGCTTAATGGCACCAAGAACGGCTACTCCCCCGAGGAGGAGGCCAACCTGCTCCGCGAGTCCATTGACGAAGATATGGCCACAAGAGGGAAGTGGAAGGATCTAGTCCAAGGAACAAATAGAGTAAGTCCAACTTGTAGTACTGTACGGAGACTCTACTAACTAATAGCGCCGCACTGTAATCGTTGTCATGTGCATTGCCCTTATTCAGTTCACCGGCCAAGCCTTTGTGACCAAATACGGCACTATTTTCATCAAGAATATTGGCGCCATGGACCCAATGCAGTTCGGTCTGCTCGAGCGAAGCCTCAGCATCATCGGGCCGCTGGCTCTCATGTTCATCATCGAGCGAGTCGGCCGCCGCAGCATCTACCTGACGGGCGCGACGCTGTATGCCGTGTGCCTCTTCCTTATTGGCGGCATCGGCACCATGGACATGCACCGGGTTGGCAACGTGATTATCTCGCTCTACATCATCTCGGCCATTCTGCATATTGTGTCCTACCACGGCATCTGCATGATCGTATCGGCCGAGGTCCCGCACCTGCGCCTGCGCGACAAGACCTTGACCGTCTCGTATTTTATGAGCTATCTTGGCGAGTTTGGCGTCGGCTTTTCGCTGCCGTTTCTGCTCTACGACCCTGCTAATCTCCAAAGTAAAGTCGGCTTCATCTACGGCTCTGTCGCCATCTTGGGCGTCATCTGGGGTTACTTTTGCATGCCCGAAACGAGGAAGCGCTCGCTCGAAGAGCTGGAGGATCTGTGGCTGGCGGGTGTGCCCGTTCGCAAGTTTGGATCTTACAAGCACGCACACGAGACGCGCTCTAGTATTGGCCTGCGCGTCTCGCAGTTGGAGCGCCACGCAGGGGCAGGGGATCTCGGCTCGAGTTCCAGTTCCGAAGATGACGAAGAGGGCGCGCCGAACGAGCGAGATTTGGTGCTGTTGGTGGCTGAGGGGGTGGCGGAGGGGAAGGATGCAGAGACTGTTAAGCGTATCGAGGTGGTCCACGAGGAGGATGTGACTACCCCGATCAAGTATTAAGAATCGCAACAATGGGATTCAGTTGGGATACGAGAACGAATTCAATATCAATAATCGCTGGCGATTCTCCACACTATATTTTGACTACTTTGACTATTTGCACTACACGACATACGCTATTCTCACTATGTCCGATGTTTCTCTACTCTCTCCAAAGGTGATTCCGAAACCACCTGATCAAATAGATAAACGAAGATGACTCTCTTTCCAACCCAATACATCGGTCCAGTGATAATTATTCCCCATCAATGAAGAGCTGCATGTAGAAATAAGGCATACATGGACTATTGAAGACAAGGAGGCCTGTCGGCAAACATTCAGTCAATATCGTGTGAAGAGTCATGCAAGAAGCGAGCAGCGTTGCAATGTGTATCGTAGTGGCAATACGTTATCAGATCGGTGCATAAGATGTTCGGTACCTGGGCATTGCATGCCTCTGGCGAATCACTTTACACGACGTGTACTCGTTCCTTGGCGAGAGGTAAACAGATGAACAAAGAATCAAAAATAGAACAGCAGGACGCGAAAAAGAACCAGTGCGGAGTGCATTCAGGAACAGTTGATACTCTTTCTGGAATATTACTCTCGAAGCGCTCGCAGAACTATCGAATTCTCTGGGCCGCGGGAGATTAGTCTGTAGGCTTCAGGGTGAGTTGGTGAAGACAGGGAGGCATGGAGCGTGGCTGCTTAAGCTCTTAAGCTTAGACGCCCTGAAGAACCTTACAAGGCAATAAAGCCCAAAACGGGTGCAACATGCAATAGCTTAAGATTAAGCTTACCGCAGCATAGCCTGGACTAGACCTCGTTACAGGCCCCTGCAATATTGAGTGCTGACAGAGTCTGGGGTGTTCCGCGAGTTCCAGACTTTTCATAGAGCCGGTCGACACTCACAGAGTAGATCTCGTAGCCGGAAAATAGGAGCACGGGGTAAACAACAACGCCACATCGCCATCCACGACGGGGCCACCAGGGACCAGACGCCCAGGCATGGAGGAAATGGTCCAAGGCGGTCCAAGCTATGGGGCATACTAAAAGAGAATCAAAAGAGGCACATCATTCACGGCTGAGGGGGGGCTCTCGGAAGACTCGCTGCACAGCAGATTATCCAGATTTTTTACTATTATTATTTTAATTTCTCGTTTGAAATGTCACGTTAGACGACGTCCCGTTGATTCTTCTAGCTTCATTATTCAGAACGTTTGCTTGGCATTGGTTTTGACTCCGCTCTCTTGCCAGACTCACGATCTAGAGCCATGCCGGAGTCCATTCCGACGCGAAAAGCAATACTCTGCACAAGTCGTTAGACGTTGACAGTATGGAGAAGGAGGCCCCTGGGTTAGGTTGTGAAGCGAGCCAAGCGATAGCGAAGATGGGGAGGAGAAGGATGTGATGATGCATATAAAGTCAGAGGAGGACGTCTGAATATTCGGAAAGAGAGGAAATCAGCACCTTTGATAGACAGCATCGACATCACATCGACAGACCGGCAACATGCGTCTTCAAACTGTCCTCGCGCTGAGTGCGTCTCTCGGCCTGGCCTCTGCCAACAAGTGCAAGCCCATTGTGCCGTCCAACAGCACCACCAGTGCCTTTGGTACCGGCAGCAGCTCGGTCGTTGTCATTAGCTCGGCCTCGAGCTCTGTCGTGAGCTCTGCCAGCTCCTCCAGCTCGGTGAGCTCAGCCAGCCCTGCCAGCTCTGCCAGCAGCTCTGTGATCAGCTCCTCCGAGAGCAGCTCGGCAGGTTCATCCAGCTTCGCCAGCTCGTCCAGCCCGGCCACCAGCTCCAGCTCCGACATCTCGAGCTCGAGTTCCAGCTTTATCTCCAGCTCGTACCCTGCCAGCTCGACCACTAGCTCGAGCACTACGACCGGCTACGGCACTACCACCTCGTCCAGCACCACCACTGGTTATGCTGCCGCCAGTAGCACACCAGCAGACCCCAAGATCTGCCAGGTCTACGGTGCAAAGGATGCCTCGCCCATCAGCTCGTTTGCTACTGTCGCCGATAACACCTTCCTCGGCTGCCAGGCCCAGTGTGATGCCGCCGCCGGCTGCCGGAGTTTCTCCATTGAGATCGCAACCGGCGGTGCCTGCAGCCTCTTCGACAGCTCGCTGTCTGTCGGCTTCACCACAGGTACCAGCGGCCCCACCGTCTTCTTCGACTCTGGCTGCCCCGAGCCCGTTGTCGAGGGCCCTACTATTGCCAAGATTGTACCCACCGTCACCGTTCCCGATATTCCTGCCACTCCTACATCTGTCGTTACTTTCACCGAGTACACAACTCCTACCGTGACGTCGAGCGACAGTCCCCCGTACACCCTGACCGGTGCTCTTGTTACTCCTACCGATGACAACGAGTTCATCTCGACGTACACATGGACCGAGTTCTCTCTGACTCTGGCCGCTACCGGCTCGCCGCCCGTCACCACGGGTATCGCCCAGCCCAGCGGCACCGACCTGCCCGATCTTCCCTGCCTGATCACTCCTGGTGTTGCTGCCCCCTTCACGATTCTGAACCAACAGTTCGTGCCCATGGTCAGCCGCACCGGCTCGGTTGGTCCTATTCTGCAGCCTACCGAGGCCCCTGCTGCGGGCGATCCTCTGCTGGATCCTGCCAACCTGGACCTTCCCACCTTTTACCTGCAGGCTGTTGATGGTGCTGATGCTTACGATCTGGTCTACGATTCGAGCTCTGGCCAGCAGTTTGTTGCCAAGGCCGATGATGGCCAGGTTGTCTTTGTGGATTCCTCTACGGGCCCGTCTGTTGATGGCACCGGCCACGTCACCACCATCTTCAACATTGACTGCATTGGCGTCATGACGATCACCCTGAACGGTGCCTCGTACATCTGGGAGACGGTCGGCTCGACGTCCTCTATTGTTGCGGGCGACCCGTCGACCAACGGCGAATACATGAAGGCCATTCCCAAGACGATGCCGACGATCAGCGAGAGGCTCAAGAACAAGAAGCGCACCGACGAAATGTACGCGAAGCTCATGGCTTTCCAGAAGAAGCGCGAGCAGAACAAGAAGAGACAGTACACGCCGACCAACGGCGACTTCAGCGCGCCGCAGTGCCCGTCGTCGCCCGCCGGCCTCGTGTCCAAGACCAAGTCCACCTACGACAAGGGCCACGGCAACCTGTGCGACGCCATGTCCAAGAACTGGCAGTACAGCCCCTATGATTTCGGCGACGCTTGCGACGTCCAGAGCGACTGCTACGACACTTGCGAGGGCTACAGCTTCCAGGGCTGCAACGCCATCTTCTATGCAGCCATGCTGTTCACGTGCTCCGACGAGATCGGCGACGAGTGGTGGGATGTCGTGTCGCTGATTGCCTGCGGCCTGCAGGCTGTCTACTACCTGGGCGTCGCCGAGACGTCAACGGGCCGCGACGCCTACTACCGCTCGCTGAGCAACATGTGCGCGTGCTTCTGCAGCTCGCCCCAGGACACATGCGTCTACACCGGCACGACCAACTTCTTCTGCGCAAACCTGCACGCCAGCGACTCCAACAACTGCGGCGGCTGCGGCACGCAGTGCGGCGCCAACTCGGTGTGCAAGAGCGGCACCTGCGGCTGTCCCCAGGACCAGTGTGGCTCGACCTGCCTCGACCTGCGCAGCAACCCCAACAACTGCGGCAAGTGCGGCGTCGTTTGTGATCCCCACTACTGCATCAGCGGCACCTGCTACAAGCCTGTGCCCGGTACCTGCGCGCCCGAGCAGAGCGTCACCAACAACATGTTCGCGACGTACTCGCCCACCTGGGCCAACTGGACCGTCGGCGCCTACACGGGCACGACTCTTGGCACCGATCTGGTCTACACACCCAGTCTGTACACACCGTCAACGGGTTCCGCCGTCTACGGCATGGGCGTCACTATGACCAACCTGCCGTCATCGGGTGCCGGCTTCCACGGCTTTATCCAGCAGAAGAACGTCAAGATGTGCCCCGGCTTCAACTACGACCTCAAGTTCAACATGGGCTACGTCAACCAGGTCAACTCGGCCAGCGTCGACAGCTCCGGCAACTGCTACGTGCGCTGGCTGACCGGCAAGCCCACGACGTGGAACGACAACGGCGGCTTCCTGTCGTCGCCCAACTACAACATCGGCGCCAGCAACCCGACGTACGCCACCTTTGGCCCCTGGACGCTCAACATTGTCGCCGGCCAGACGCGCGTCACCAAGGTCGGCTACAACTACTACGTCGACCTCACGGCCGTGCTGTCGTGTGATTCACCTGTCGGCTCGACAGGCCACTTCGTCATCACCGACATTGAGCTGACACCGACGACGGTGGTGACCAAGCGCACCATGTTTGACGCGCCGCCGGCCATTGAGGAGGAGATGTCTCCAGTTGAGCGCCGCGCCGATACCAACGCCACCATCATTGGCGGCACCTACTACCCCGGCGAGCTTGTCGAGGAGACCTACGTCAAGCTGCCTGCCATCAAGGGCAGAAGCCCGTCTTTCTTTTAGTTCCAAGTATCCATGACACTTAATTGTCTCTTGTCTATCATTTTACTTTCTTATGTACCTAATATTTCAACCTGCCACTCTTTGTCTCTCTTTCTTTACTTGTATTACTAGACCATCATAATAAAACGACCGGCACAACAATGCCGATAGGACGGCGCGATTTTAATCATTTTGCTTGCTTTTGTCTATTTAACTTTAACCAATATAAATACACAAACATGGCACAACACCTACCAATCTAGGAGTTGTAAAAAGACAACGCGGGTATAAGACATCATAAGCCGTGAAGCAACGCAAGTGAAGAGATCAACACCAAACGAAGAAAAAACAAAAGAGAAGTGACATAAGAGGAACGATACGCGAAAAGACATCTCCAATGAGAACAAAAAACTCCGAGATCACTCGGCCTTGACCTTGACACCGGCGGTCACTTTTCGCGATCCCTTGAGGATCATCCACCCGGCGACAAGGCTATGCAGCCACCGACCAACAGCGCCCTCGAGCATCGTCGGCTTTTCGTCTGTCGCATGCCGCCACATCCACGTCTCATTGACAAAAATGACGTGCGTGGGTGTGCGCTCAATCTCAATCACAATGACACCATGTACGACAAGTTGCGGTCGGTCCGCCAGCGGCACAATCGACAGTTCGACGCGGTCCCTTGACAGTGCCTCATTGCCCTCAGCACCGGCGCGGTACGTCACCTGGTATGCACCGCATGCGAGATTACCAGCTACAAACGTGAGTCCCTGGATATGGCTAGAGCTAAATGTGCGGCGCACATCTGCGTCTTTGATTATGCTCTTCATAACAAGGCCTTGTGGCGTCCATGCAAACGCCGACATGGTGCCGCGTAGATAGCTTGTCAGCAGGAAGCTTGTCTTCTTCTTATTGCTGGCTTCGGCGTCGTTCAAGACGGGATCTGTTAGGGCCTCAACCGGGATGGGCTTGGAAACGACGCGCTCGCATGTGACGATATACGGCGCGCCGTCTTCGAGCAGGTCTTCTGGGATAGACTTGGGCAGTGCGGCATTCTCAACGGACGCGGTGGATGTCTCGACCAGCAGCTTATCTTTCTTTGTGAGGACACGCCGGGCGGTGCCAGAGGAGGCGATCTGGCGCGAAACAAGAGCTTGGACGACGGTGAGGTACACAGCGGGTATAACCACCGGCACGAGAGACAGCGAGACGAGCACTGCCCTGGATGCCATTTTGAGTGCACACTGGATGGGAAAAGGCACACGGTGTGAGGTTTGGATTCAGGATAAGCTTAAATTTGAAAATTGAAAAATGGAAAATGCAGTCGGGGAAGAGGCGCGGAAGAGGCACGCATAGATAGATAATGACGATAAGGACAGAAGAGGACAGAAAAGGAAAGAGGAAGTGAAGCGGGAGGGATGACGTCGGGATACCCCGCTATAGCGATAATGACGATGTAAGTGGAAGGTGCGACGGAGAGTTGTCTGCGACGATGCCTGAGACGAAGCTCGACAGAAAGCCGGTGAAAAAGGCTAAATCGGTGCGACGAACAGAAAAATCCATAGAAAATTCACCCGCAAAAACAGATCACGAGGGTCCAAAAGACTGGCATTCTCCGACATGCGCCAAACACCTATTGGCCGGCGCGATGCCCGAGTTCCAAGGAAGAAACACGAAAAGCGGTGTTGGCCTGCGGGCTCTGAGTGGCTCCTTTAGGAAGGAAGGCATAGTGCCAGTGTAAATAGTGAGTTTGTTAGTATTTGTCGATAAACGCACAGCCGCATCCCTGTGCCAGCTTGCAGGGGCGTTGTCCGTATGCCGGCCTCCGGGTCCATGTTCCCAGTAATTTCCAGACGCGCCTTGAAATGGAGGATTCAAGAAATCTACTGACTGGCCAGGTCAGATCATGACTGGATGCACAAAAAAAGACGCCTGAGCTTGGTCAGAGAGTCTGTCCTGTGTCCTGCGGCTTGCTGACTGGCAGTTCAGCATAGAGGCCGGTGGCGACATCGGTTATGTCATTATTTCAAGGCGATATCTGTGTAAGCAGATAGACCTGAAAATCCAAAAAAGAGGTGCATATTCATGTGTGAAAGTTGTGTGCATCAAGGGACTTCAAGATCCAACCTGCTGGTACATCATGTCCAGTGTCTCCACTTTAAATCACTCCCACGCGGGCCCCGTAAATAAGCGTGCCCCACTACGGACCTCATTGCCGCAGCTGCAGCTCGACAGCTCGACAGCTTGCGCTCGCCGTGTCGTATCTTATCTTTTAACACGCACAGATTAACCGATCGTCGAATCATCCACCGGAGAATCAATCAAAATGGAGGGATCACAAGAGCAAGCCGCCAAGGGGCATGTGCGCAACAAGTCGTCCACAAAGGGTGAGTCTCCGGCAGCAACAATGGCGACGACGACGTGGTGACGTCTATGCGATAAGACGAGAGATAACGCCGACTGGGACACATAAAACACATGGACACAGACTGACAGTGCAGCGACCCGTCCTAGATCGTCTACAAAAGGACCGCTGGACGCCAACGAGTGAGTGTAAACCCCCTCTAGCTGGCGTACTTTTGACTGGTGCACCCCAACTGACACCTCTCCCAGGAACCCTCTGGCGACACCAAACCTCGCCATCCGTCCACAGTCATCGGCTCTACCATCTCCGTCACCGCTATCACCACCACCACACACAGCATCCATAAAAGGTGGCATCACACCATCCCGATACGCCAGCGCACGGCGAGCCAGCCCAATGAGCCGTGCATCCAACCCCCAGTCGCCGGCTTTGTCGCGCGGCGGCGTCACTGGCCTGGGCATCGACGCCGCCCTTGCTTCGCCAGCACTGTCCTCGACGTCCGCACTACCGGCCACACCGCGCGCCAAAAACTTTGCATACCTGCTGCGCCCCGAGATCTACCAGCCATTGGTACTCACCACCGTGCCACAGCCCTTCCGCACAGCCGAGCAACAGCCCGACGCGACTACACCTCTTGCCGACCTTTTGGCCTCGGGCCACTTCCGCGCCGCCGCGACTGCTGCCGCCCAGCAGCTGACCGACGGCACAATAGAACCGACAGACCACGCGCGCATCTTTAGCTTGCTATACACCCGCCTCGCCTGTTTGCTGCTGCTCGACGCGACACCGATTGCTGCACAAGAGGCCAAGGCCCTCGAAGACCTTAACAGCGCCTTCTACCTTGACGACACCACCGGTGCCCACCTTGCGCCTTGGGAGCTGCGCGTGCTGCACGTGCGGCTCATGGCGCTGAGCTTTAGCGACCCGCGCCGCGCCGTGATGAGCTACTACGAGCTGGCCCGCGAGGCCCGCGTACAGATTGCCGAGGCCATGGCGACACACGACAACTCGGCCCGCGAGCTGTGGAAGGGCCGGCTGGCCGAGCTGGGCATCAAGGTGGCCGGCGCCCTCATTGAGATGGAGGACCTGACGGGCGCGGCCGCCCACCTCGCGAGCATGAGCGCAGACCACTCTGCTGCCGGCGCACCGCCCAAGGCGCGGACGGCAGCCAGCCGCCGCCTCGACATTGCCAAGGCGCTGCTGTGGCTGCAGCTGGGCGATGCCGACGAGGCGCGCGCTGCCATCCACGGCGGCAGCACCGTGCAGAGCGGCGGTGTCGATCTGGGCGCATTGGCATCGCCGACGGCGGCCGAGAGCGATGGCGGCGACCTGGCTCCGCGGGTGGTTGCTGCACTCTGCGACATGGCGGACGGCGAGTACCAGACGGCGCTGGCGTCGTGGCAGGAGCTGCACGAAGACGTGCCCGAGGACGAGATGATCAGCGTCAACCTGGCGGTGTGCCTGGTCTACATTGGCCGCATGGTGGAGGGCCGCAAGATGCTCGAGGGGCTGGTGGACGCGGGCTACTCGTCGCACACGCTGCTGTTCAACCTGTCGACAATGTACGAGCTGTGCACCGACCGGTCCAAGGCGCTCAAGCAGGGCCTGGCGCAGCGGGTTGCCGACATGGGTGCATCGCCGAGCAGCGGCTGGGAGAAGTCCAATGCGGCCTTCAAGCTGTAGTTTCATATTACGAACTTTTGTAAATACGAATTCAACACGACATGTTCACGCCTGCGAGTCACAGTCAGTGATCAGTGGTATGCCATGTATTTTGTAGAGTATAGAGCGCCGTAAAACAGACGAAATGATAAGAATTAAAACAAAACAAAGCTTAAACAAAAGAAAATTACCAAGTCCCAGTGCGCGCACCTCCCTCTGCTAGGGTGCGGTGTATTTTGTAGCCCTTAGGCCGACTTCTCCTCCTCATATTAAACTCCCTTCACCTAAACCTTGAGCCACAGCTTCACGACACCCGTCACGTACTCGGCAATGTCCGACGCGCTCATCTTGGAGTCGCCGTACACGCGGTCCACAAACGTAATGGGCACCTCGCCGATCGTGTAGCCCATCGCCTTGGCCGTCACCGCCAGCGCCATCTGCATGCCGAAGCCGCGCGTCTCCGTCGTCTCAAACAGCTTCTCCAGCACGGCGCGCTTGTACAGGCGGAACGAGCCCGTCAGGTCGGACACGCCCGGGCGCAGCACGGTGTCGGCAAAGATGTTGGCGCCCTTGCTCGTGAGCCGGCGGCGCAGGTCCCAGCCGTGCACGCCGCCGCCCGGGGCGTAGCGCGTGCCCGTCACGATGTCGTAGTCGACCGTCTTTTGCAGGGCGATCATCTGCGGGATGAACTTGGGGTGGTGCGAGAAGTCGGCGTCCATGATGATGATAAAGTTGCCCTTGGCGAACTGCAGGCCGTGGACGTAGGCGGTGCCGAGGCCGAGCTTGCCGGTGCGGGTCTTGAGGATGACGTGCGGCGCGTAGACCTTGACGAGCTGCTCGGCGACCTCCTGGGTGCCGTCGGGGGAGCCATCGTCGACAATGATCAGTTCCCAGTCAAGTTTCCTGTAATGTCAGTGTTCTGCATCTGCCTGTCTGCGTCTGCGTGCGTCTGTTCCTGTCTGTCTGGCACCTACTCCTGGGTGAATGTGCGGTTGAGCAGCCAGGCCACGACGGGCAGGTTCTGGCGCTCGTTAAAGGTCGGCAGGATGACCGAGTAGAAGTTCTTCTTAGCAGGAGCCATTGTGTCGGTTTTGTGTTGGGAGTAATTGGGTCGAAACTTCAAATTCAATGGATCGTGATTGTCGCGATGCGTCAGGTCGTCGAGTAGGTCTGGACAGCTGTTCCCCTTTTCGCTGTATGTTAGAAATTATGGGTCTGCAGGGGTAGGCCAGCTCTGTGTTAGGCGCGCCCGTGTTCTTCGCGTGTCCACTGGAGGTCTCCACAATTATCATACTATGGAGAGATGAGTACTTGTACTTCGTACGGCAAAGTGAGTGAGAAGTCTATTTGAAAGTTTGAGACTACCGTATCTAATCTATCTAGAGCACAACCCCATTGTCATCCCTCCTTTTCCTGGAAATATTTCGCAGGCTTCGGTTCCCATGGCCTATTTGTCACATAATCCACCGAAAGAAGCGTCGCAAAGTGAATGCGGTCTTGGAATCCGCTTGATTGATGTCGCTTTGGCTGATATCGGTTTGGCTGATATCGGCTTGGCTGATGCCGGCTTGTTCGGTGTCGGGTTGGTTGATATCGGCTTGGTTGATATCGGGTTGGCTGATGTCGGGTTGGTTGATGTTGGCTTGGTTTATGTCTGCTTGGCTGGTGTCGGCTTGGTGTACTGAAAGAAGCTTGCAGATCTGGCCGGCCAGGCGAGGAGGGGCAAAGGTGCGGACAGCCTCTCGAGAGAGTGGATGGGCGACCGTATTCGCTCCAGCCTTGAGAAGCATCAAAGTGACATTTGCAAGAAAATTCAACCCGACACTGTCCATCTTGTTCCTGTTACGTTTGGAGCACATTTGGCTGCAGAAAAATGACCAGATCGTATCCTCTCCATAGTGCTTGTTAGGGTCTGCTCCTCGCGAAAACAAGACTGCAAGTAGTTGCATCCAAGCATCACTCTGCCCGCGTGAACAGCCCGTGCGTGTAGACCTTAACGCACGAATGAAAATTTCGGCCCAGGGCACATCTGGTATGACTCCATCACAAGCATTCACATCGACAACATGAGGCATGATGAGGTCGATGATTTGCTTATGGTAGCTAAGAAGCTCGACAACATCTATCAGATAGTCGGTTTGCGCCAAAATATTGATATAGTAATCCCATTGATCGCTGCTGACCGAAATCGGCTTGGTCTGTGGTTGTGACTTGCGAAGCAGCATGGAAATTGTGTTAAGGAAGTCAATATCTGCGGAATTGCGGTGGGCGACCTCTATCAAAACAGTATCCAAGAGCGACTGGATGTCAGAGAAACCGTCGCTGCCTGCATCAATGTTGGCAGATATATAGCCACAGAGCCCAAACTCAGCAACGATCCGAGGAAAGTAGAATTTCACCAGTGGCTCATTCAGATATCTTGTAGACGCTGTGGTTCGGAGGTCATCAACAGCCTGGAAAAACGCATCTTCATATTCGGCCTCTGCCGCGGACAGGACCCCGCCCTCCAAATTTAACGCAGCCTTACAATCTGCCTTATATGCATAGTACATCACCTGATGTAGTCGTGGCAGGTCTCTACCGTAAAGATCCGTGCAATCAGGTAGCCTTTTGTAAAACGAAACACAAGCTTTGAGCATCAACAACTCAACCGAAGTGTTGCCAGTCAAGTCATCCAGAAATGCCGTCATTTTAGCCGTGCTCAAGAAATCATAGACAGTCCGGTGTAGAAAGTCGACTTGATTGTCTAGAACAGATGTATTGTCAAGCCGTCGGACTTCAAGAAGACCCTTGCACCGGGCTTTAATACGCCGGTTCATCGACTCGAGGCGACTCGAGACATCATCGTCGTTCATGGGCTGAGCAGGCAGCCCGATTGACTTATGATCCTGTGAGTCCAGTTGATCGTCGAGGAAAGATAAGTGTATCAGGGCGACGGGTTTGGGGGCGGATAATACGGCGCGGCCGGGATTGAGATCAAGAACAACGCGGAAGTACATGGCCATATGCCGATGATACTCTCGCGGGACTGCTGAGAGAATGTGTTCGAAGAAAAGACCAAGTTCTTGCGGCATGCCGTTGACTCGTTTCTTCAGCATATAGAGAGAGTCGCCATTGCTGAGTCCCTCTAACACCGAGTTCACAACAAGCACAACCCACAAAAAAACACCCTGGGCTCTATTTATGATCTCATTAATGAGTTGGCCGTATTCCGGGTGGTCTCTTGCCGTAAACTTCCAGTTGCAATCACCACACAGCTTTTTGTTGATGTATGTCATGATGTCACCGCGGGTCAAATCGTGTACGTAGAGCTTTTGCCTGACAGCAGGAATGCCGAGTGAGTCCTCAAAAACGTTCAAAGGCCGGCTGGAAACGCACAACTTGATCGTCGAGTCATTTCCTGACAAGGACGCCATCTCGCATAATATTTCCACAAGCTCGCGATGATCTCCGTGAAATTCATCCAGGCCATCGATGAAGAAGCAGAATCGCTTTGTCGCTCCCTGGCCTGATGTGGGCGATGGATCCCGGGCTAGCAGCCGCAAGGCCTCAGTGAGCTCTGGCAAAGTCCAGCTCTTCCACTCGGTGTTTTCCAATATGCGGATTCGACTACGATAAGCCGTGCCCAATGCAGCCCAGCGCTTGGGGAAGACGACAGGTATCATATCTGGGGCTCGTTTGAGGATGTCGAAGAGTAATGTGCGGAGAAGGCCTTCAATGGACTTCTGCAGCTGCGTGCCCGCACTCCAAAAGTAATAGGCTCCCGTGATGCACTCCATGCTATCACCACCTTTGGAATCTCTGAGTGGTACACGAGCCCACTCGTCAAGCGCCTCACGGGTTCTCCTGTGGCCCGCGATCAGCTTCATCAGCGTCGATTTGCCACTCCCTGGCTTGCCAGATACCCAATATATCCCAGAGCCTGACTGTAGCCATTCCAGTAGGTTGACATCTGGCAGTTCGGCATCATCTCTGTGTTGTTTGCGGTCACGCGGCTCCAGCAGCCACTCAAATGTGTCTTTGTATGCGTCGTGGATGGCAGTGTGGCGTACGTGCAGCCTCTCAAAGTAGAGGCTGCATACTATCTCACTCTCGAGTTTCCAGTCTCGCGATGAAGCAGCAGAAATAATCTCAAGGCTTTTGGTAATAGACTTGAGTGTCGAATCATTGTGATTCTCCGCCCTCTGTAGCATAACACTGGTCTCAGTGGGTAATGTTTTGACGAGAGTGATGATCTCATCCAATTTTTTTTGGTGCTCAGGTACCATGCCGAGATTCGCTTCCTTTATCTCGCCAATGAGCTTCATGATGGAGGAATTCTCCTGTCTAATTTAATAAGGTGAAATGTTAGAGCTATAATGTGCACCGGAAAAGGGCAAAAGATGGGTTGCTTACCGTGATACGACTTGAAGATAGAGCATAAGGTCATTGCGCTGCTTATCCAGTGTCTCCTGTAGATGCTCGACGTGTTTTCCGAGTGTGAGCTTGATGGCCAGTCTTAAGCTTTGGGTCTTTGAGCGCTTCGACGGGGTTTCGCCTAACTCAAAGGACGCAAGACTTTTTTGAATCTCGAGCGATGTGTCCCTGCAGCGATTGGACAGTCGGACCAGGCCGATATCGTCCGCCGTAGGGCGCACATCTGGACCAAGCTGTTCGAGGGACTCCGGCGACTGTTTAGGTGTCAAGGCCAAGGTCAACTTGTTCAAGCACTGGCAGATATCTTTCAGGTCGTCAGCCTTCTTGGTAGATCCCCCTACAGAGGAGTAGATTTCCTTTGATGTTGACAAGAGGTCGGCGCCGAACGTGACGAACTGCAAGATATTGCTTGCCAGCCCGACCGCCACGAGCGCTTCCATGTTGATGTATTGATAACGCAGGGTAATCAGGTTGTCGTGGCAATTTTGAGTATGTTCAAGAGAGAGTTTCTGGGTATCATGATGGAAGGTGCAACGGAAGAGAAGAGTCACCTGCCGTACTCGAGCATTTTAACAACGGCATGCACGCGAAATCTTGCTCTCACTGATGTGAGAGTGAGGTTCAAAAGGAGGGGGCGCAATGTTGGGTGACAACTCAGCGGCATGCATACCCAACCAAGGCGGCGGCCATCTTATGGTTCACCAACCAGCTACAGGTAAGCAGCACAGCCAACGAGGAGCCACGAAGAAGGCATCCAATGTGAGCAGGCCATCTGTTCCTTGAGCCATAACGCCACTCAAGCCCGGCAATGACTGAGTGTTTGTCTTTTCCGTCTGTCTTATACTGGGATATTTAGTCATTCCCATTGTCTGGACGATAGACCCGGATGTCAAGGTCAAGTTGCTCTGTGGCAGACAGCGAAGAATCACGATGTGATACGATGAAATGGAGGGTACCCGCTTATTTCCCTGATGAGAGCGCTAGCCGTATATGGATGTATGCTCGTATGCTACCATCAAGAGGGACTTTCCTTCTAAGAAAGGTACATCAAATGTACCAATTCGCAGTTATGCAAGAACAGTGAGGGATGTATGCAAAATGCATAAAAACTGCAAATAATGATATTACTTTTTTCTCTCCAAACACGATTCTTAGAATACGAAATACTCTTACAAGATAAAATCGAATAATTGCAGTCCCTGCACACCCGCCGCACGACGACTTGTGCCTGGGACCCCCCTTCTGCGGCGGGGTGCTTGTACCGGTGAAGCTTGTTGTTCTGCTTCCGGTGCAATTACAGAAAATATGCGCACGCATGTACCTTCCTCAGCCAAGATGTCGCTTTCTGTAGGATCCACTCTTCGTGTTTCTGGGGTCTCAGTGGTCGAGTGCTCACAGCTGCCTTCCGTATCGGGATAAAGACCCACTCTGCACGTAGCTCCCGTAGCTAGGTCATTACAAGCCAATCACAGCTGGCTGTCCGGGTCTAGGCGCAGGCACCTGCCGTCGGAGCTGTTTACCAGCATCAGAGGTACCTGTATGACGTCTCCGCACTACGACATCGTGCCTGTGACTGATGTCTTTGTCTGCTCGCCCTGTCTTGTCCGGCTGACTCTCATCTCCCTCTTCTCTTTCTATTGCATATTCACCCCTTCATCTATCGAGACTTCAACGATAGATACAGGACAGATACTTGCATCTGCCATTTCATCTCGTCCCGTCGCTTGTCCTCCTCATTAGCCGGGAGAACGGACCCATCCTCGACGGCACACGACCTTTTCCTCCATCTCCGACCAATACACCATTGTGCTATCGATACCATCGATACTATCGCCATCTCTGATCTCTGGGCGCTCGACGACCACTTTCCGTCTTGGGTTCAAGCATTGCTTGGCCTTTATTCCACATCAGGCATCTCAGATCAATACGGGCTTGGCTGGCGACTTGCAGCTTTCACCTGTCTGATTGAGCCTCGGTGATTCATCGACAACAGCTCGTCTACTACTATCATCCCGTCTCACGAATGTCCCAAGATCCCGCGTCCACTTCTATCTCTGCCTCTACTGCTACCACTCCGCAATTCATCTTTCCCACCATGGCATCCCACGCTCCCGCTGCGGAGAACGACGAGAACTCGCCTCTCTTGGCTGGACGCCCTCGTCCTGGCCATGCCTATGCTTCTGACGAGGAGGGACGGCTGCGTCGCGGCTATAAAACGCTGTGGGCACGCTCCCTCGAGATTGGTCTCTACCGCATAGCTGGTGTCACCATCATTGTCGGTCTCGTGCTCGCTGCTGCCCTCTACCCCAAGATGCACTCCAACGCCACCGCTGAGCTGTGCCTGACTCCGGCCTGCATCCACGCTGCGTCTGGCTACCTCACCAACCTGTCGCCCAACTACAAGAACCTTGACCCCTGTGGCGACTTTGAAGAGTATGTCTGCGGCGGCTGGCGTGGTGCTCACGATCTGCGTGCCGACGAGGGCCGCGTCGATGCTCTGAGCCTGATCAACGATGTCATCACCTCCAACATCCGTGGCATTCTCGAGGGCAACTACCCCGAGGGATCAAGCCACTCGGAGTTCTCGCCTCGCAACCTGGTTGTGGCGCTCAGCTCCACCGACCAGGACAACTTTGACGAGCTGAAGCAGGTGTACAATGCGTGCATGGATGTGGATGCCATCACTAAGCGCGGCATTGAGCCCATCATTGGCCTCATTGACGACCTGGCTGCCATCCTGAACAGCACAGATGGCGACTACAGCGAGGCGATCCTGTTCCTCAGAGGTATTGGCATTGACCCCTTCTTCAACTTTGGCGTCGGCGACGACGAGAAGAACCCGGAGCGCCAGATCATCAGCGTCTCGCCTAAGCAGTCAGTTGGCCTGCCCTCCAAGCTGCACTTCAACGACAAGGGCGTCGTTGCCAAGTACCAGGACGCTGTAACTCAGGTTCTCGGTGCCATCAACCCCAAGGTCGCAAGCATCGGCAAGGGCGGCGATGCTGCTGCCGCCGCCGCAGCCCTGGTCGAGTTTGAGAACAAGATTTCCCAGGCCGGTCCCGATAGATCGGACGTGTTTGATGTCACCAAGACCTACAACCTCATGTCTGTCAAAGATACCGCCAAGCTTGTGCCGCAGTTCAACCTGGAGAAGGTCTTCAAGAAGCTGATTCCCGGTGGCTACGACCTCAAGGAGACCGTGACTGCGTTCCCCGAGCGCCTGGCCAATGTCTCGAAGATCGTGTCGAGCGCTCCCAAGGAGGTCATCCACAACTACCTGTACTGGCGCATCATCACTTCGTACAGCAGATACGTGCTGGGATCCGAGATCAAGCCTTACACCCAGTTCCAAAATGTGCTCCAGGGCAAGGACCCCAACGCCGACCCTGAGCGCTGGCGGACGTGTGTCAGACACGCTGACGACACCCTCGGCTGGATCCTGAGCCGCTTCTTTGTCGAGGCTGCTTTCTCCGCTGCTGCCAAGGACTTTGGCAACCAGATCATCACGGACATTAAGTCTGCGTACCTCAGAAACTTTGCCAGCCTTTCCTGGATGGACAAGGAGACCGAGGAGGTTGCCGCCCAAAAGGTGCACAACATCGACCAGAAGGTCGGCTACCCATCTGAAGTGAGTTTTTTAAGAATTGCGCCTGCATATGATCGAAATGATTCAGACTAACAAACAGTCTCCCAACATTATGGACCCCGAGGACCTGCGCAAGTACTATGCCGATGTCAACATCACTCACTCGTACTTTGACAACGCGCTGACTGTGACGCACTCGGACACTGCACGCGAGTGGGAGTCGCTGTCGAAGCCAACCAACATGAAGGAATGGGGCATGAGCGCGTCGACGGTCAATGCCTACTACAACCCGACACACAACGAGATCGTCTTCCCGGCCGCCATCATGCAATTCCCCCTCTTCAGTGTGGACCTCCCTTCGTATGTCAGCTACGGCGCCTTTGGTGCTGTTGCCGGCCACGAGCTGTCGCACGCCTTTGACAACAATGGTCGTCACTACGACCTGCACGGCCGCTACAGCAACTGGTGGACCAATGCCACCATTGAGGCTTTCGAGGCCAAGGCGGAGTGCATCGTCGAGGAGTTCAACAACATCACGCTCATCGGCAAGGATGGTCCCATCAACGTCAACGGTCGCCAGACGCTGGGCGAGAACATTGCCGACTCGGGCGGTCTCACAGCTGCACGCTCGGCATGGGATGCCCGTCGCAAGGACTCCAAGTCGGTCAAGGACAAGTCACTGCCCGGCCTGGAGCACTTTACGCACGAGCAGATGTTTTACATTTCGTACAGCAACGCGTGGTGCAGCAAGTTCCGCCCGGAGTCGCTGACCAACCTTGTCCAGACAGACGAGCACTCGCCCGACCCGGCCCGTATCAAGGGCACCATTGCCAACTCGCGCGGTTTCCGGGAGGCTTTCAGCTGCCCCAACAAGGAGCCCACCTGTGAGCTGTGGTAATCTTGTCGTGCTTTTTGTATAATTAGTTTGCCTGTGTCTCGTCGACTTGTTTCATTTGTCACTGTATTTTATCACTTGTATCCATAGGTTGTTTCGTATTAATCAATCATTTACTTTTTCTTATTGGAATTATACTTGCTGCTCTCGTCAGTACACCACTCTACTACAACCACACCTTGACTACTGAGCCTGCGGCAATACTTGACGCGTTGGGACCAGATGATCTGAGGGCCATCTTCAGCACCGTCAGAGCCTGCAAGCCGAGGTACAGCGGCGCCTTGATCTGCTGGGCCGTGACGACGGCCGCCTCGAGGCCCTTGTATATGGACTCGAGCGTCTCCTCGCCCTCGGCCGGCGCCCATCCGCTGGCGGCCGTGCCGCTGCGTAGCGCCGCCACAATGTGCGGGCCGTGCGTCTCCAGCATCGCGCTGCCGCCCGCCGCGTTGATGCACAGCCCCAGAATCATGTCCAGGTCTAGGTTGACGTGGTGCGCAAACGCCAGGCACTCGGCCGCCGATGCCAGGTGGATGCCCTTGAGCAAGTCCGTCACCAGCGCAAACTTGGCCGCGTCGTCCGTCGCCAGCGCCGCCGGCACCGGCGGCGCGAGCTCGCGGCCGTTGGTGTAGACGCGCAGAATCGACGAGTCGTCGTCGAGCGCGTAGCCGCGCGCCATGGCGTCGTACATGACGTTCTCGACCGTGTTGGTCATGGGCGCGATAAAGTCCATGCGGCGCGCCTCGCTCGTGATGATCGCCGTGTCCTTGACAATGATCTGCACCGCGCTCGCGACCGGCTGGAAGTTGTTCACCATGCGCGGGCCGCGGTGGCCAAACATCCAGCTGCGGCCGGGCCCCGCCAGCAGCGTGTTGAGCGTCGTCTCGTTGAGCTCGAGGCCGAGGCGCACGGCCAGGCCCATGCCTTCGCTGCCCGATAGCACCTGGTTCGCAGCCAGCACCTGGTGGACCATTTTCGTGTTGCTGCCGGCACCGATGCCGCCGGCGACGAGGTAGAGCCGCTCGGGGTCGGCGAGATCGCTCAGAACCGCCTTGGCATGTGCGTGGGCATTGAATGCGGCATCAGGTGAGCCGGCCATGATGGACAGCGTGCCGTCAGCGGCGCGTGCGGCACCACCCGATACTGGACAGTCGACCAGAAGCAGATCTGGGCGAGTTTCGGCAATCTGGCGCGCAAGGTCCTGGACGTATCCGCAGGGCACTGTTGAGCACAACAGAATAGCACTGCCCTGGGGCAGGGCCGGGACGGCAGCATCGGCGCCGTCAATCAGGACGGCCTGGGCCTGCTGGGCAGTTGCGACCATGCAGACGCAGACGGGCTTCTCAGCTGAAGCAGCAGCCGGTGTTGTTGCCGTCTTGCCGCCGGCCGCAGCAAACTTGTCGAGTGTGGGCTGCCAGACGTCGAAGCCGGTGACGACATAGCCCCGCTTGACGAGGTTTGTGGCCATGCCGAAGCCCATGGCTCCGAGGCCGATGAATGCGATTTCTGGTTTAGACATTGTGTTGTGTGTGTTGTGTGTTTTTGATGATGCTTTTCAGTGGTGTAAGTTAGGCAAGTGTGAGCAATGATGAATAGTTAAAACGAAGCTATGATCAACATCACGATTCAAGGCGTGGAGAGGAGAGCTCGGTCGTTCATATCCGATACAGGAGTGACAAAATACAAGATACCAAAATAGAACAACCGTGGAAGATCAATGATGGAAGTATTAGAGAATAGAATGGCACGAAGGGATTAAAGCAACAATTAAAAATGATGAATTAAAGACAAATATTCAGGCTGAAAGGAGAAGTCCCGTAGCCGCTTCACGTTTGCTAAAGTACAACCCACACGACAGACTAGCTACTACGAACAAGCTTCTAGTGTGTCTCGTTGTTCCTGTCCTTCTACAACCTAGACTCTAGTTCGACTCGGGATATAGCTCGGCCGATGTGCATCCTAAAGATGTCCCGCCGGGATTCACAACCCGCAACGGAGCGAAGTCGGGCCACGTCCACTGTATTGTAGCTTTATGTTGTAAGGTGCCGAATCGTCTGTTTTCTAGACTAAACACAGCGGCCTGCAGTGATCGAATATGTCCGATCTTTTTCCATTTTCTTTCACCCGCGCAAGCTTGATACCCGCATCTTCATACCCGCATCCCTCGCCTTCGCCCCGCGTTATTGTCATCCCGCTTTCTTTATTCTATTTGTTCTTGTCGTCATTTATGCGTGTGATGCTTGTCATAAGTTTTGCATTCTCTGGTGATTTGATGTGCGTTTTGTGATGTATTTGGGATCAATTCAGAATTCCTCAGAATTTTCGCGCATTTAGCTGCTTTTTTGTTCTCTTATAGCATTTCCGCCCGAATTGATTCCCACTCACACCAACTAGAATTCTAGTCCCAATATAGCAACTACAGCTCAGCATTGACAGTTCTTCTTCTCCCTATTACCCGGCACCAATAAAGCTTCAACTATTGGCCCAGCAAGCTTCCCTATCCCAAAATCAAAATACCTTTAGCCGTGATCTTTTCTAGATTCATTTTATATTTTTGCTTCACATATTTGCTCATCAACTGGAATATACGAAGTATTTCACTCGAGCAGCTCGATCTTATCGGCTATTGACCTGCATGAAGCTAAAGCTACTGCTATCTCCCGGATCACTGCCAACTGCCAGCTAGCAGCTTACACTAGAAATATTATTCAGCACCTTCCTTCAACATCACATCTATCATCATCACGCCTTCTACATTTGCAACTCAACACGTTTACACGTTCTCACTTTAAACCACGTTGTCACGCTATTGCCACATTTACTCGCTACTGCCACATTACTCTATCATAGACACTGCCGCAATGGTCCGCCCTCCGCTGGAAAAGAACCGGTCAATGGCCATCCTCAACGCTGCCCGTGACGGCGGCTATGCAGTGCCTGGCATGTGCTGCTACAACCTCGAGTCGGTCATTGCCACTGTCCGCGCTGCCGAAGCTGCTCGCTCGCCCGCCATGGTCCTGCTCTTCCCCTGGGCCATTGAGTACGCCGGCGAGGCCCTCGTCAGAGCTGCTGCCACAGCCGCCCACCAGGCGTCCGTGCCCGTGTCGCTGCACCTGGACCACGCTCAGACACCAGAGCTCGTGCGCCGCGCCGCCGATATCGAGGACGGCTTCGACAGCATCATGTGCGACATGAGCCACTACGAAAAGGAGGAGAACCTGCAGCTCACGCGCGAGCTCGTCGAGTACTGCCACGCGCGCGGCATTGCCACCGAGGCCGAGCCCGGCCGCATCGAGGGCGGCGAGGATGGTGTTGCCGAGACCATTGACCTCGAGGCGGTGCTCACGACGCCCGAGCAGGCCGAGGAGTTTGTGGCGACGGGCATTGAAATGCTGGCGCCGGCGTTTGGCAATGTGCACGGCGAGTACGGCCCGCGGGGCATCCAGCTTGAGTACGACCGCCTGGAGTCGATCAACAACGCAGTGGGCGACCGCGTGCGGCTGGTTCTGCACGGCGCGGATCCCTTTGACGAGGCGATTTTCCGGCGGTGCATTGACGCGGGCGTGACCAAGATCAACATCAACAAGGGCATGAACAACCACTATGCAGATGTGCAAAAGGAGATGGAGGGCAAGCCGCTGACGAGCGTGATCGAGGCGGGCACGAAGCGGATGCAGGACGCGATCGAGAACTACGCAAAGTGGTTTGGTAGTGCCGGTAAGGCATAGATAGGCAGATCTGTCTTGGTAGATAATTATAGATTTAAAATACATTTGAATTGGACGAATTGGAGCTCATGATGAAATCCCAAATGTATTCGAAAAGAATTGCAATCATATATCAAAAAATACAGACGAAAAACATTGTGCAAAACTGAATTTAAAGCTATGAAAATATGTACAAAAAACAACAAAACCTATGAGTTAAAACCTTGCTGGAGACCCCGGATTGCCACCATGACGCCCCATGCACCCGGATCCGGCGGCAAGTCGCCGCTGTTTGTCTGGCCGGCACCGACATATGTCGCACGTCCCAGTTTCGGCGTCAGTGTCCGCGTCTTCTCCGCGCCAGCCTCGGCCGCGGTCACTGCAGATGCGAACCCGCTGGCCATGCTCTCCGCAAAGGGAATCAGCGTGTCCATGACTGTGCGGTCGCCCACCTTGGCCGGTGTGTAGTGACCCAGGTGCTCAATGGCCGTGTGCAGTGCGGCTGCCCAGGCTTTGGACGGCTCAACTTTGGCGTCCTTCTTGACCTCGGCCTCGAGCGATGCACGCAGTGACACCAGGAAAATACCCAGAATACCGCCTAGCGTGCCGCCCATCTTGTTCTCAACGACCGACTCGAGCTCGCGCAGCACACACACCGACGAACCAAACGATGCGAGCGGGCGCTGCTTGTCATCAACGGCAGCAAGCATGGCCAGCGCACCCGTCTTGAGCGTTTCGCCGCAGTCGCCGTCGCCCATGAGCGTGTCCCACTTTGTGAGGTCGGGCTCGGCCGCGGCCAGGTCGGTGCACGCCTTGCGCAGACCTTTTTCGAGACGCGCAGCATCCACCAGAATGTCGTGCTCGAACTTTGTCGGGATAATCTCTTCCACTGCTGTATTTTGGATAATCTGCTCCAATCTCGGCCGGCGCATCTGCTGGCTGCCGGCAAACGACTCCCAGTACGTGCTCGTGCGCACGTCAAAGAAGCTCTTGATCTCGTCGACCGAGTAGACGCAGGCTGGGTCGCGCGCGGCGGCCGACAGGTTGATCACGGACAGCGAGAACGCCGGCGCGTTGAGCGACGTTTCGAGGCAGCCGGCATACACGCGCGACGGCGGCGCCACCGTGGCCGACCAGTCCGTTTCGATCTGCGACAGCACCTCGTCGACGAGCGCGCTCAGCTCGAGCTGCGACAGGCCGCCAAAGTTGCTCACGAGCACTGCGGTCTCGTCCTGTGGCGTAAATTTGACATAGGCGCGGTTCGCGTCGGTCTCATCGAGGCAGTGCTTGAGAAGGTTGCTCACGAGCTCGGGGGCTGTCGGGGCCGGGCTGAGCGTCTTGTAGCCAGGCTCGTTGTGCGGGCCTGTGCCGATCTCTATCTTCTCGCCGACCTTGCCGCCGTCGGTCTCGACATCTTCATCGCCGCGTCCCGGGACGTGGCAGTGCTCGAGTGTTGCGGCCATGCTGACAATCTGCTTGGACACGGCGACACCCAAGTTGTAGACATTGTCGAGCGTCGCGTTGCTTGCGGTGCCGGCACAGCCGCCCATCACTTTGAGCACGCCGATCTGGCCAGCCAGACCACGACGGCCCACGAGCCGCCCACCTGACTTTCCGACGGACACATCATCGCCGCAGATAATCATGCGGCACTTGTGGCCGGCGGCATTGGCCTTCTCTGAAGCGAGGCCAAAGTGCAGGCAGTCGCCAGTGTAGTTTGTGATGACGAGAATAGTGCCGGCGTCGGACGGCACGGCCTCAATTGCGGCGAGGATCTGCTTGGTGGAGGGCGAAGCAAAAATGTCACCAGCCGCCGAAGCCGCCAGCATGTTGGTGCCTACATAGCCGGCCCAGGCAGGCTCGTGGCCGGAGCCACCGCCGGAGATGATGGCGACTTTGGAGCGATCGTAGGAGGTGTCATAGACGACGCGGTTGCGGATGTCGAGAGCGAGGGCCGGATTATATGCGATGAGGCCTTGTAGGGCCTTGGGCACGAGGCCATCGGCTGAGTTGAAGAGGTGAGCTTTTGACATTGTGTGTGCTTCTTTTCTGTGACAAAAAACGCAAGCAAAAGTTGAGTTGCTGTTGGGTGTTGAAGATGCAGCAGTTGATTAAATGTGACGAGATGACGGCTATGACGGGGTAGCTGCGGAGTGACAATAAGAGCCGAGAGCTGCTTCAGGTATTTTCTTATTCACTTTATATTATTGTTTTTTATATTATCTCTAGTAGATACAGTTGCTGCTCTGTCTTATCAACTGGATCTAGTCCTTCGAGCTTTTATTTTCTCGTCTTTTTCGTGAATAAATCTAGAATTCATATCCACGCCAATGTTCGTCTTTCCAATTCAGGAACAGCTCCAAATAGCTGATGGACACTCTTTGCTTTTGATTTTTATGTTTGTCTTTTTCAAGTGTATCTATTCAAGCTACTACAATGTACTCCTCTGACTCGTACTCCCTTCTCATGACCGCCTGGCTTTCCAAGAATGGTCTCTCCGCTTTCGCTGCCGTCATCATTCTTCCAACTTCTCTGTGTCTGACGTCCTGTCCTGGTTGATCCCATTTTCCCCTCTTCTTGTGTGCCACTTCTCCTCACCATCTATTGTGTGTGGCAATCATCCTGTCATCCATCCTTCCATTTGTGTTGCCCTCCCACTCTCGTTCCCTCCCGCACATCTCCCTCTTTGCCGTACTATTCTACCCGCCTATGAACCGTGCCGTTCTGCTTAGTATTAAACTGCCGCATCTGATTTCCTTTGACTGGTGATTTACGGATTTTATCCCCTACACAAGCATTACAATCCGTCTGTACTGAGTATTGGTACTGAGTATTGGAGTCAAAGACACCCCGGCCGGCTGTGAGGGACGAGGTCGTCCTTTTGGTGTAAGTGATAAAAGTGGAGACTTATGGGGCCGGATGTATTGATGCAGATGATGTACTGATGTATTTCATGGAGAAGCGCTAAGTGTGTGCTCGTGTCCAGCTTTTTAGTGGGCTTGTACGCTAAAATGACCTCCATCGACCCTGTAATATAGGGGCAGCCGAGGAAAGATACTTGCATCTAGACTCTCGATCACGCCTGCTAAACTCTGGAGTGCAGAGTCTGGGGAAACCGGGTTGCCTAATTAGGAAACCCAGACAGCCTTCAGTAAGAACAGCAAACAGGAAAGAGCAAGACAACGTCGAAAGCACTGGATTTCGAAAGAATATCTGCTACAAAGAATGCTTTGAACTACATTGATACAAATTGCAAAGACATGCGGCAGAGTCCACTGTGAATTGGGAACAGTACTGAGTAGGCCCAGATTCAAATTAGCCGCAGAGGGGGAAAGACAAGCCGGAGTGCTAATTAACCGGAGGATGCCAGAGAGTGGAAGCAGAGGCTCTAATTATTACACCAGGACTTACACTGAAATATGTCCGATCCGGCTGATGAGTATGCGTGGTAGATATGATTTAATAAAGTCAGGGACAATGATAATTCTCTGTTGAGAATTGTTGATGTAGAGGACGAGAAGGAGGTGAAGACAATAGGCGAGAAAAAAGAGTTGAGTGAAGGCTGCCAAGAGTAAGTCATAAAAAGGAAAAGGATAAAAAAAAAGCAAAGGTACAGGGATAATAGAGAGAAAGACACATTCAAGAAAGATACAATCGGCACTGAAAGAAGCATGGAATACACGCTGGGGTATCATTCTTCCCGGTCTCTTACCGGCCGATACTTGCTGGCTTGGAGAGGTAATGTATCGAGTAAGAAGTACCCTGGCCGTGACAATAAGATAATGGATGGATAAAATAAGATAGATAAATTCAAAACGAGAAAGAAATATTATCCTGGAGGTGATGTTGCACATTGTAGCTTGATAGGCTACGTGCAAGCATTAACAGTTACTGAATATGTCACAGCTCCAACTTTTCCTTACTCCTACAGCCCTTCCTTGACCTTGACCGGTCTCACTCTTTTCTTCACATGCAAACATCGTCATTTCCGAGTGTCACCCCTCTTCAGATAAGCATCACGAACCCGTCACATCTACCACACTACACACAACATGGCTCAACCATCATGGCGGATAGCCATCGGCTGCGATGCAAGTCAGCTCCTTTCTGTGAACTCCTACATTTTCAGTATACTAACTACCTAGGACGCCGGCGTCGGCTACAAGGAAAAGATCAAGGCTGACTTCGCCGCTGACCCCCGCGTCGTATCCGTCGTCGACGTCGGCAGCGACGGCACCCACGACAAGACGGCCTACCCCCACATTGCCGCCCGTGCGGCCAAGCTCGTTGCTTCCGGCGAGGTCGACCGTGCTGTCCTCATCTGCGGCACCGGTCTCGGCGTCGCCATCTCGGCCAACAAGATCAAGGGCGTGCGCGCCGTCACTGCCCACGACAGCTTCAGTGTTGAGCGTGCCGTGCTGAGCAACAATGCACAGGTCTTGTGCATGGGCGAGCGCGTTGTCGGCTTGGAGCTGGCACGTCGTCTGGCCCGCGAGTGGCTGGGCTACGTATTTGACACGAGCAGTGCAAGTGCGGCCAAGGTCGATGCCATTCACCAGTACGAGGGCGAGGACGGCGGTATTGCTACGGGCCCAGAAGAGACTGGTGGTGGTTGCTGAATAACTTTAAATTATGTGTATCAATTAAGCTCCAAGAATCACAATCATGACATTTAATGAAGTTTGGCCAAATCTAAGCTGTGCTGTTGTTCGTTCGTAAGCCGTTCAAGCTACCGCAGTGTAAATAGCATTGGTGTATATGTGTTTCGTTATATGCACTACGTCGGCTTTCCACTTTTGTACATTCGGTGGATCGACGTCATGCTCGAATTCTACCACTACCATACACACCAACATTTACAATGAGCTCAACAAATGAAAGTGTAGCCGCCGGCAAGCGCCGCCCGATCGTCGGCGTGTCGACAAAAATGTACTTTTCACTGGCCCGCACGCGCGCCTACGTCGACGGCGTCCTCGAGATCCTAGACAAGGATACCGACGGCGTCCTCGACAAGGCAGACCTGTTTGTCATCCCCGACTTTGTATCGCTCGCGTCCGTCTCGCAGCAGCTGAAAGAGTCGTCATCCGGACAAAAGGCCTTACTGGGAGCACAGGACTGCGGCTCGGAGGACTACGGCGCCTATACCGGCTTTGTGTCCCCCGCAGTCCTCGCCGACGTCGGCGTGCGCATCGTGGAGATTGGCCATGCCGAGCGCCGTCGGATTCTGGGCGAGACAGACGCGACAACTGCGGCCAAGGCGCGGGCAGCTGTCCAGCAGGGCTTGATACCGCTTGTTTGTATCGGCGAGGTGGATAAGCCCAACGCGGCTGGTGATGCTCATGCTGCCGCAGTAGCTGCCACGGTCGCGACCGTCGCTAGCCAGATCACGGCGGTTCTAGAGGCAGTTCCCGATGACGCCGAAGTCTTGCTGGCATACGAGCCTGTATGGGCCATTGGTGCGGCTGAGCCGGCCAGTGCCGAGCATGTGCGGGCTGTTGTCGGTGGAATCCGAAGAACCTGTACGGCACTTCAGAGACGCGGCGCCCACCGAACCCGCATCCTGTACGGAGGCAGTGCCGGTCCTGGTCTATTCAAACAGCTCGGTGGTGGCGGAAGTGGCGAGAGCGATGTTGATGGACTGTTTCTCGGCCGCTTCGGACACTTACCAGAAAAGTTCTTTGCGACGGCACGAGAGGTTGCAGGTGTCGATGTCTAGCGATGAATCGAAGAAACGCGGCTGCAATATACATCCAAACTTAATTCTAAAAATAAAACTATATCCCTTTGGCTGGCCCTTTCTGTGTATCTGCGTATATAGCCTTTGATATTGACAGGCACGCTTTGGTATTTGGCTATTCACTTTGCAATTGATTGCATTATGAGCATCATCTCCAGCCGTCGAGCACCTCATTTTAGATTAAGGGCACAAACATCTCCTGAATACTAGCTTTCAAGTATGTTTTCTTGTCTGTGAATATGCAAGTCTGATTCTCTCGTCAAGTCGTCAGTCCGATGTCCCTTCGCGCCTCTTGTCTCTTACTTTGTAACTACACACCGTCTTCAAAATGAGGAATACTTGCTACCTACTAGGGTTTTTCCTCAGCCTGGCGGTTTTTGCATCGGCATTTTCGGTTGCTATTCCAGCTTCGCAGGACGGTGCGTGCGGTGCTAGCTTTAGTGTTACCTGTGTTGGCTCGGAGTACGGCGACTGCTGCTCGGGGCATGGATGGTGCGGAAACTCGACGGAGCACTGTCTTGATGGATGTCAGCCGAGCTACGGAAACTGCGGTGCACAATATCTTCAGTCTAGCCAGTCAGTATCAGGAGGTATTATCGTCTCTACCACTGCTGGTTCAAGTGCCGGCTCGACAGTTTACATCACAGCCTTCACTACCATTGAAGAGACGGCCACCGCCACCGTCACGCGTATTGTTCCCGTCTCATCAACATACTTTACCTGGAAGACGTTTACCAAGCAGTCGACCGTGACAGCCACAACCACGACGACAGATGTTCACACACTGATAACGACGAGGACGGCTGTGACCACAAGTACGGCGGCTACTACAACTACAGACCGTGAGACAACTTTACAGACAGCAACGTCGACGCTGTATAAGACACGCTGGTCGAACGCAACACTCACAAAGACGGACACCGTTACGTCTGTAGTTTTGGCAACATCGACGTCAACATCGATATCCACATCAACTGCAGTGGCAAGGACCACCCTCACATTGACGACCACTGCCGACGTGACGGTCACTACAGTATTGACGCAGACGCAGACGGTACCGCTGACGGAAACGGTGTCGGTGACAACGCTGACGACGGTCGAGACGACACAAACACAGACTCTAACAGACAAAGTAACGGAGACGGTACCAGTCACAACATCCAAGACTGTTGTCACAACTCAGACCCAGAATGAGACGCTCACCATTCCGCTGACATCTCTGAGGACGCTCAACACCACACAGACCCAGACTCAGACTTCGACAGTCCCTTCCACAATTTCAAAGACGGTCGAGACAACCCAGACAAAGACCGTCGACGATGTTCATACGTTGACCATCTACAGCACCCACACAAATACAGCAAACGAGACGCAGACCGTCTTTGTCACGGTAGTGTCGACAGAGATCATCACGCAGACGCTGAATATAAATGCAACGTCGACTCATGTCGTAGAGTCCACCAGCGTCCACGACACAACAGCGACACAGACAAAAACCGTCGTCAGCACCCTCCACCTCACATCAATCGTTGTCCCCAGTATCACCACCACGACAAACACGACCGAAAAGACACTGACAACCACGACGACGGTGACGACAACGTCGACACTGACTGTGCGCCACCGCCGACCGCCGCGGCCGCATCCCGATACGCTGCTTGCCCATGTTGCACGGGAGACGGCCACTGCCTATGTCACGGCTACACGAACACACACTCTGACGAGTATTGCGACGGTGACGGCGTCTGTGTAGCTTTTGTTTTTGAAAGATTTGTCTGGATCGGTGTTGCAATGGACGGCTTGGCTTCCGGTCGCCAAGACCAACTTTCCGAGACCGAGACCGATGCCGATAATCGAAGCCGACTCTGAGAAATTGAGATCAATCACTATGACTGCTGCAATGCATAAACAGTTTGCGAATCCAATCCAATTGAAAATGAGGATGATAAATCTTAAGAGTGTGAAGAGACCCCCGTTTTAATGGGGATCAGCGTAAGCGTAGCATCGTGTCAAGTCAGATGTCAGAACTTTATTTCAAGATCTACTTGTTTCACACTAAACACTAAAAAGAACTACACCTCAATGGCAGTCTCGGCCTTGACGCCCTCCCAGACAGACTCAATCGCCGCCACCGCACTGTCGCTCAGCTTGCCCTTGGCAATCCACTCCAGCGTCTCGCCCACCTGTGCCGGGCTGCTCGCACCCGTAATCAGCGCATCGCCGTGCGCCTCCGACAGCTCAGAGTGCCACGCCACCCAACGGTACGCCAGCTCAGCTGCCGGCAGGCCCTCGTCGCGCGCCGCCGCCTCCCACTTGGCCAGGCTGTTAAGGTAAGCGGGCTTGTTGTAGATGTTGTAGAAAATGCCGCCCTTTTGGAAGCGGCCCTTGCCGTCGTGAAAGTCCTGGACGGTCTTAGTCAGCAGGCCGCCGGCGAGCGGGCTGTAGGCGAAAAAGGCAATGTTGAGGGCGCGCAGGGTGGGGAACAGCTCGGTCTCGTAGTTGCGCACAATGGGGTTGTACTGGCCCTGGAAGACGGTGGGCAGCACATAGCCCTTGGCGGAGGCGTAGTCGTAGATCTTCTGGACGCCGTCGGCCTTGAAGTTGGAGAGGCCGAAGCGCTTGAAGAGGCCGAGCTTGTAGACCTCGTTGACGCCGTCAATGGTCTCCTCGATGGGCGTGAGGGCGTCCGGGAAGTGCAGGTAAAAGATCTCGACCTGCTTGACGCCGAGGGTCTCGATGCTCTTCTTGGCGGTCTCGATGATGTACTCCTTGGTAGCCCAGGCGGCCGGAGGGCTGGCGAAGATGTTGGGGCTGCCCCATTTGGTGTCGATGATAAACTGGTCGGCGGCATGGACGCGGCCGAGGGTGGCCTGTGAGTTTTGGTAGATCTGCGCAGAGTCGATGCGCTTGACGTTGTTCTTCTTGAGGGTGGCAAAGATGGCGGCGACCTCTTCGTCTGTGTTGAAACCCTCGCGATTGCCAAATGAGGCACCACCGAAAACGACGTCGACAGGCATTGTGAAGATGTAGATGTTTGATTAGATATGTATGAGAAGGTGTGATGAGATGAAGATATGGTTGAGCTCTAGATCATGGAGTATCACGAATACTTATACCCATGTAGCTATAGCTACAGCTAAACAGCATGCCATCACAGAGCTAGGGTCGTCATGGCATCATTGCACTGCTAGGAAGCACCAACACGAAAAAGGTTTGGTTGGGGTCTCGGTGTGGGGGATGATGAAACGCATCACACATATTGCATGCTTAAAAATACAATACGACACCTTCTCTTTGAATTACCGGAGACATATTCGTCGAAGCGGCTGATTAGTTTCTAGGACCGTGGACATTCCGCCTGTGCATGATCGAGGCGCACACACGGCATACGGCAGATAGATCTCCATGGAATCTATATTTGTCAGCCCCATAGTCGGTGTATCTTGTTCTTGACTTCTAGTTGTCTGTACTTTTAACTCATTTCTTTGTGGGCTGTACAAATCGCGGACTATCGGTGTTCTTGGTCTCCGTCTCAAGGTAGCAATTGCCGACTAATGCTACATCCGATCGAAACCGAGAGAGCTCAGTCAATCATATACGAATAATAGAAGTAATCGAACACTAAAACGAATCTATCAGTCGTTTATCGGAGACTTTGATTTAAACTTTGCCTCTCAAAATCGGGGTTGATTAGATATCCACGGAGCTATGAGACGGCCAATATTCACCGACGGCGTTGGCGTGCCGGCCTAGTCTTATTAATGGGCCTCCAACTACCTGCTGATCTTGGACAAACAGGTTGCCATGAATCATGTCTGAGCAGCATCTCTTATAAAGATGTATATTCCGATTGTGTTCAGCCCATTCAAATGAGAATACGAAGCAATTCTTGTCTTTCTCAGTCGAGTGAAGAGCAACTCTCATGCGCTTTGAGCCACAAAAAGAGCGTGGCGTGCTTCGGGCGAGAACCTCAGCTGCAATCTGGTTCAAATCGAGAGTTTGAATTTATTCATTTTTTTAAATCTCTAATAAAATTACCAATCAAACAGATGCATGCGTCTGTTTCTCCGTCGTTTGGGCAAGCACGAAGCACAACGCGCATGCCTTCCCAATCCGACTCGGGTGGTGCCCCGTGCCCCGTATGGTCACCGACGTTGACAAGGCTGAGAAGAAGACAGCATCAACCCTGTTTCATATAAGTCCGCCTTGATTCCAAGCTATGCAAAAAACAATAGAACAGAGCAACTTCTGGGAGTGTATTGGTAATAAAGTTTGGGACTCGGGACCCGGTGCGGGACCGGAGCGAGCATGCCCCACCATACACTCCGGCTCGATTTACTCGGCCGGAGCTGAGTCACCTGTTGGGATTGCCTAATTCGGCAGCATCTAGCTTGACGATGATATGAGAGGATATAAAGAAACAAGCTTGGGGCTTACTCGGAGCAATGACCACCAAGCAACTTTGTAACTACACTTTCCACGATAAGGAAGTTCTATCAATCTACAGCACCCCTCATTCTTGAGATGACATCATTCACACAGGACGCATCGTGTCTATGTTTATCATGGCAATCTTTATCTGATCTTTCATTTCGACTACAATTATGAAACAGAATGCCTGTCGCAAACACCTTCCTTATCCATAAGCTGCCTGCCCGCCATGACTCGGTTCCTTCCTAGTGGTCCCACCCACGCCCTATCTCCCGCCTTGATGTAGATAGCTTGTCATCCATTGGTAGATAAAGACACGTCCTCGACACTCACATCTTTTCTTTCAAATCTTTTTGTCAAAGTAAAATTTGACGATAAAGCCATGTCTACACCAAAGAAGAACGTCTTGCTGGTGGGATCGGGTGCCATTGGCACCATGGGCGCGTTCGGCCTCGAGGCGGGCGGAAAGGCGTCTGTGACGGCCGTGCTCCGGTCCAACTACGCGGCTGTCGAGAAGGACGGCTTTGATATCGATTCATGCGACTACGGCGTCCACAAGAACTGGCGGCCATCCAGCAGTATGTACAATTCAGGCCAACACAAAAGGAAAGAAATGAAACTAATAGACAGTCGTCAACAAGGTCCCGGACGCCACCGCCGAGGGCCATGTTCCCTTCGACTACATTGTCGTGGCGACAAAGAACTGCCCGGATATCAAGCCGACCGTGTCCGAGATCATTGCGCCCGCCGTCACCAAGGGCCATTCAGTTATTGTGCTCGTCCAGAACGGCCTCAACATTGAGCAGCCCCTCATCGCCGCGTTTCCTGAGAACATTGTGCTTTCCGGCGTGTCTCTCATGGGCGTGTCCGAGCGCGGCCACGGCACCATTGTGCACGACTTTCACGACTCGTTGTTTGTCGGTCCCTTCAAGAACCCGGGCCTCGATAAGGATGCCGGTCTCGCTGCCGCCCAGGACTTTGTCGACATCTACGGCGCCTCCGGCAAGGTGACGTGCGAGTTCCAGCCCGACGTCGACTTTATCCGCTGGCGCAAGCTGATCTACAACACATCGTTCAACTCAGTGGCCGCCATTACGCGTATGGACACGTCGCGCATGCGGCTGGCCAAGACACCCGTCGACGATCTGATCCGGCCGGCGATGCAGGAGGTCTTTGCGACGGCAAAGGCTGCGGGCATCGATCTGCCTGCCGACATTATCGAGACGACGATCAACATTGACCCGATTGAGGTCTGGAGCAAGCCGAGCATGCTGCAAGATGTGCAAAAGGTATGTTTATATACATTACTGGGAAAAGATAAATACTAACAGACAGGGCAACTTTATCGAGTATGTCAACATTGTGGAGGCGCCCATCAAGGAGGCCGAGCGGCTGGGCGTGCCGACACCGACACTCAAGGTCATTCTCGGCTTCTGCAGGGCGCTGCAGTGGCAGACGATGGAAGCCAAGGGCATGGTCACTCTGCCTGCTGGTGCCGCTCCTCCATAGATTTGTTAGAATCATCACTGAGAAAATGGGAAATGGCAGGCTAAGTTCAAACAACCCGCAGTCACTGATTTGATTCCGTAATATGAAAAGTCAACTATCTACCAAAATGAACGAAGTTTTACGTCCTGCGTATACTCCGACAACCTTCTGGTCATCTTCCGGGATGTCTTTGACCTTGGTCCACCCTGACGGTGCCGTGCTGCTGACGTCTCTCCCCAGCCCGAGCTGCCCGTTTGCATTGCTTCCGACAACGTAGACATACCCATCTGTCGCAAGGACAATCATGTGCGCATCGCCCATACCGACATCCACCACATCCAGCTCTTGACCGTCGTCCGTGGAGACAACGACCGGCTCTGGGTCGCCAGTGAGATCTTGTATGACATGCTCGTGCTGCCGTGATCCCACGTACCGTCCCCAGCAGTACATGTCCTGGCCGCGCGTCACGGCTGCAAAGGCATAACCGCCAGCTGTAATTTTGGTGACTGGCCCCGACGGTAGATCGTCCAAGGCTGTAACGCGGCCTGGCCGTTGGGCCGCCGCCGCGTTATCGACTTCTCGGCCAAGACACTCTGGAAACCGGCTATCGCCCCACGTCCAGACCTGGCCCTCGGACCCCAAAGCTGCAAAGCCGACATCGTAAGCTACTAGCTGTACAACATCGCGCAACTCTGTAGAGAACTCTTCGACATCGCCGAGGTACTGCAGGACTGTGCCGTCGGCCTCGTCGTAGATCGCGACGCGTCCATTCAGGGCCTCGCACTTGAGCGGGAGACTTGGAGCTTCTCGTGAAGGAGCGCCGGCTGTCAGTATTCCGCGTGAAGTAGTGACTAGGCTCGTTAGTATCTGTTGTAAGGGGTGTCTCATGCTAGCATACCCTCGGTCGACGTAGGCAATGAGCGGACATTGGTGATGCGCGCATCGTCGAGAATACATGTAAACTCGTGCAGGTCATCTGGCTCTGTTGGTATGCCGCCAGACTGGTCAAACGAGAGCTGGTTCCAGGCATTGAAGCCCACAGCAAAGAGCTTCATTACGCCCGGATGTATGTCTTGTTGGTGTCGTAGTGGTCGAATGACCTTTCTCGCAATTGAATGGATGCGCTAAGAAACATCAACGCGACGACAATTCTTAAATTCGACAATGAATCCAGAAAATTGCGTTGAGATTGGAACATATTTTCGAAAATACAAAAAAAGAAACGACATGCCGATTTTAATGCCGAAAATCATTTCTTAAATCTGTTTAAAATCCTAGCATTAGACTTCCAAAATGAATTAGAAAACCATCACAACAACCAAATCTCGCTTAATGCATTGTTTTATTTGCTATCGACTGCAGAGAACAAATCGTAAGAAAGTACACTCATTTTCTCTTCATCATGTCGTCGGATTTCTAGCTGCGATGCCCGGATACCATACAGACCACCGTTTATAGGTTCGTCAGGTAGTCCTCAATCTCCTGTGGCGTCAGCTTGCGGAACCGTGGTCCTCTTGCGCCCTCGACACCCTCCGTGCCCAGCAGGTGGTCCGCCGGTGGGCCAACAATGCCAATCTCGATTGTGTCGCCGTTCATCTCGCCCTCAATCGTCTCCTTGAGCGTCAGCAGCGCAATGTGCACCGCATCCTCCAGCTCCAGGCCCTCTGTGTACCGCTTCTCCAAAAACGTCTTGGCCGACGCCGCGCTCTTGCCAATCGCCGTCGCCTTCCACGGGAAGTAGCTTCCCGACGGGTCCACCTGGTACAGCATGGGGCCGCCCTTGAGGATGCCGCCCGTCTTGCCCGTTGGCTTCTTGGCCTCGCCCGACGCGAGGCCGTCGGCCTCCTCCTCCTCTGCCTCGCGCTTGCCTGCCGCCTTCTTGAGGGCCTCCTTCTCGAGCTCCTCGTCGGGCAGGATGCCCTCGTCCCAGCCGGCAATCAGCAGACTGACGCCGTAGGGGCGGACACCGCCGGACTGGGTGGCCTCCTGCATGACGCGCGCGACGTCCTGGACCAATATCCGGGTAGGGGGGTACTCGTTGTAGATGCGCTTGTAGCCGGAGTGCGAGACTTTGCGGGCGCGGTCGACGAGGACGCGGTAGTCGGGGCCCATGCCGGCGTAGACCATGCCAATGTCGGGGGTGATGAGGGAGATCTTGGAGAGGGACGAGGGGTCGGCGAGGGGCGAGGACGACTTCTTCTCAGTGGCCAGAACAATGCCGTTGGTGGCTGTAGATGTTAGAGTGTGTCGCTTGCGTTTGTAAATAGCTCGGCTGAGCTTATGGTAGCTTACCCTTGATGCCGAGAGCTGTAACGCCCTGGTTGACGGCGTTCAGAGCATATTCTAGACGATGTTAGTACTTTGTCGTGAAGCTTCGCTCAGTCATAAGAGACAGAAGCTTAAAGTCGTATGGATAGACGAACCAATCTGCACCAGCTTGCCACTGAAAGTTATATGTTAGCAAACGTCATTGACACTGGACCCCTCGTCAAGAGCCCCTCCTCTTATAGAAGCTTCTTCGGATTGGAAAATGACAGCCGTACCTGGGCGAGAATGTTGTAAGCGAGAAAGAGTAACGGTCGGCCATGGTTGCAGCTCCGCGATGGCGATGTCGTCGGCGGTGTTGTGGTCGGTGGGATGATGTCGAGGAGAGGTCGTGGACGGGGTAAGTCTACCGGCCTGGGTATCGTGTGGTGTGGTAGTGTGCTGGAGAGAAAGCTGGGTTGGATCAAATCAAAAGATCAAATGTCGGGTCGTCGTCACAGCCGCAGACTATCTTCTCTATGGTCGTTGGCAGGCAGATGTCGCTATACGTTTTTGGCGGGAGGCGGAGATCACAGGCAGTTTCGAAGCTCCTCCCTCGTTCCTGCTGAATTGCCAGCCAGCAGCCCAGCCCTGCCTCCGTCAGCCAGGCACACCGCAACAGTTGCGCGTCGAGCTATTGTGATTGGCCAGATTGCTGAGCTCGAAAGTGGATTATATAAGAGCACGAGCATGACCAGTCACCTGACCATACGACCAAACCCACTTATATGGCCTCCACTGCAAATCTGCCCGAAATTATCGAAGCTGGTGGAAAGCTCGGCCGGAGTTTCGATTTCTTCTTCCTAAACCTTTCCTTTTCTGCTTCTTCTCCTCACGCCTTGCGCCTCAGTCTCCGGATCATAGCTGTCAGCTATCTTGTGGTGTATTGTTGTTCTTGGTGTCGTGTCCTATCTATCCGGCCAAGTAGCATTAGCCTTACTGGGCACTCTTCGTCCTCGCTCCTTCCCCTTCTGTTGGCTCCCCTACTTTCTGCCATAAGATGTGAAACCCTTCCTTTTGCTGCCCAAAGCCAAGCTGGCAACCTCCATCCATACTCATACACACCTACCTACACCTACACACTTGCTGATTACACTGCTTATCTTTATTACTCAAGCTTTAAGCGCACGCACCGCTTCGACCGACACGCCTACATCCATCTCTGGATGGCGACAACGCGAGATCATAGCTCAGACCCCGAAGCTCACTGACCAAGCACACAGCGTTTTGCGAACCACCCTTCCCTTTTGCCAACACAATGGACGACACTCGTTCCGGGCAGAATGCCGACGGAGAGGCTGCCACCGGATACGCCCCGACTTGGACATGGCCAGACCAGCAAGGACACGGACAACCGGATGCGCACGCCTCGCACGCCAGTAGCGAGCACGAGACTCCTAGGACAGTCCATCACGACTGGGCGTCGACGTCGGGCTTCTCGTCCCAGCGAGCAAACTCGGCCCATTCGCAGTCAGCTTACTCGGCTGCAGACGCGTCGTCCTGGGCTACCGAGTCCGAGCCCGAGTGGACTCCAGCGGACAACTGGGACCGCCATGACGACCGCCATGAAGACCACTATGAAGACCACCATGAACAGATCAACGAACAGTTTGCCAACGACCAGCGCCGGCCCACGCCCCAGGAAGCAGAGCAGGCGCGTTTCCGCCGCATGTACAAGGCGCGGACATGCCGGATCTGCCTTGAAGTCATCGAGCCCACCTTTAACTTTGATGTGGACGACGAGCATGCAGACGACATGCCTGGTGCAGGCGTGGGCGACAATGGCGTGATTGGCGCAGTAGCAGCGGGTATTGGCAGAAGAGTCGTCGACAAGATCACCTCGGTGCTTCCGCCATCCCTCCAGCCTGCCGCGATCTCGGCTTCCTTTTCAAACATGACGGCTCGAAAGCCCAGTGTCAAGTATATTTCCGAGGACCCCAATGATGGGCGGCTGTTCAGCCCATGCCACTGCAAGGGATCGCAAAAGTATGTCCACGACGGCTGCCTCCAGCGGTGGCGGACTGCACAACCCGTAGCGGGCAACCGCAACTTCTGGACGTGCCCGACGTGCGGCTTCGAGTACAGGATGCAGCGGCTCGCCTGGGGCCGCTACATTTCGAACAGATTCACGCGTGCGATATTGACCGTGACGGCATTCATATTGACATTGTTCATTCTGGGCTTCATTGCCGACCCTCTGATGGATCTGTGGTCGGATCCGGCCGGCACGGTGATGGGCTCGCTGTCGGACCTGAACGACTACGACGATGATTTGCCGATACTGTCGGGTATCTGGAACATGTTTTCTGGTAGTAATACCAAGCATATTATATTTGAGGATGACCTAGATCTTGATCTAGAGAGCACCTGGTTTGGGCATTTCCTCAAGGGCTTCTTTTCTCTCGGTATTGTAGGTGTGCTCAAGACAGCCCTGATGGTGTCACCATTTACCTGGTGGAACTTGCGCGGGGCTGGACTTGGCCGGGGCAGACGTCGTGCTGCCGGTGGCCGGGACCGCTTCGATAATATGGGATGGGTATTCATCTTTATCGGAGCGGCCACATTTTTAGGAGTAAGTTGCCTCAGTGCCTGTTTGACTACCCGTGCACTGCTAACAATAACAGGCTGTCTGGAAAGGCATAGACTATATCAGTGGACGTCTGCTTGACCGCGCCAGAGACAGCATTGTCGATATTGGTGGCGGCGGGCCTGACGTGGACGAGGATGAAGATGCACCTGAAGGCCATCTGCATACCGAGTAAACCAAACCACTTGCATCAATACAACTCAGTTTTGATTTGTTCCTAAGGTACTCTGCAACTATGATTCTTTGTTTTACTATCAATTCCCCCTCCCCCCTCCTGCACACTCTTAAGTTGTCTCTAGAAGTTCGCTCTACCGTGTCGAGACCAACTAGTCTGTGTGCAGAGATTGACGACGGTTCCGACTTGACGTTTGCAGCTCGTTTTGAGCTGCGCATGGCGTCCTTCTGCTTGGAGTTTCGCGTTTTGCGTTACTCCTTTGAGGTTCGTCGGGACCGTCACCTGGCTTTGTGCTTTCACGGCCTGGGGAAACACAGACGGCGGCAACGCCTCTGTTAGACTCCTTGTCGCTCTCATCCGAGTTTGCTTGCTCCTGGACCCTATGGACTATGCCTATCAGCCGCCTCATGTTTGTATGACTTCATTTTTATGACTTCATATTTACTGTTTGCCAACTCAAGCAGTGCGCGTTGCATACCACTTAGCCAGGGTGAGTATGATTGCTGAGCCATACATCTTTTGTAATTATTTGTATGTTCTGTTGACCAACGTGTCACCATTCCCGTAGCCATGGAACATTGACATTTGCTATTTATTCCACATGCCACTGTCGTCGTAGGACCTCAACAGAACACGCAAAATACAAACCCTTGCACAAGGCACAAGAGTCTGTGCCGCTACGGCTAACCATCTCGTAGCAAACCAGCCTGGCCTAGTCTGCCTGATCCCGTCTGATCTGCCTCGTCCCATGCCATCTTCACCCTATCCCGTCCTCGAGGCACCTCGTCGCATCATCACGACGTGATCGCGGCCGGCTGATACCCGTGATCTACCCGTGCACGATCTTAGCACGATCTCTGTTCTTCATTATTAAAACACAAAAGTGCACATTTAGGCTACGTTACGTCGTGTTCAGCCTTGCACAATGCCGTAGTCCCCCAATGTGCCCCTATTCGCAGAACAGCAGAACATTGCACCTTCGTTTCTCGGTTTCTGCTGTGCTCCCTGCTCCAAATTCGCCCCAAATTCCTGCCAGATTCCTCCCAGGAGCACGATCGGCAGTACTAGCAGGTAATCTACGCTATGGGTCCGGTCGACATAGCGTCCTTTTCGTCGGGTCTGATTGCACAATATGAACCATAGCTGCTCTTCTTCTATGCTCATGCCCTAAGACATCCCTGTTTCGTCTCCAATTCCAGGGATTAACTCATAACTGTAATTCAGTGACACCCCACTCACGTGCTGCGCCGTTCGTTCTTTCCTCATTGTTTCTCTGTCCTCTTTCCTCCTCAAAACCACAAAAATGCGCGACGCCAGGGGTGCATGAGATAAGATACAGTGGCTAATGGCTAGTGGCTAGTGGCTAGACGGAGGGAAACAGTGGCACTCGCTCTTTCCCTATGCGGCCGTGAGCATGTAATAATCCATTAATTCATAATTTTCCCGTTTCAATACGAGCGAATCACCAGTCATCAATCACCGATGCCCAGCCCAGCTTGGATCTCGAGGATACTCCGTATTGCACAAAGTATTATCATGCAGTAACAGTAGCATAGAGTACTCCGTATAGCACCAGTACGGCATTCGTAGTACTTGTCCTCTTCTCGTCAATTTTGCGTGTTGGAGAGGCTCCAGTTTACTGCCGTTCGCTCTTTCCCTCCTTTTGCCCTCCTGCCCCTTCAATCCCACGCCCTCCTTCCGTATACGAACTCAACTGACGTTCGCGACTTCCATACCGAGTGCTTCGTTCCTCATTTGCGACGAGGGGTGCACCTGCTTTCCTGTCAGCATTTTTGTCAGCATTTTGGACATATTCTCACCTATTCTCTGGAGCTCCCCGTCTCACCTCGTTTGCCTCACTTTCACTTTCACCACTTCCACTACTCAGTAATACAGCACCACAAACACCTCTGCACCCCAACACCCCTGCCCCGTCCTAGTTGACAGCGGGCCCCCCTTTTCCATTCAATCGCGACTTTCCAACACCGGCGCCAAAAAACCACATGTCTCTTTCTACATCTCACCTTTTTTCCTCCGTCTCGCAACCCCCTCCCCCTTCCGGCCTCGTCTGATTCGACCCTGATCTCCAGCTAGACCGTTGATTTCCTTGCCACCTTCGCTTCTTCTTGTTCAGCACAGCTGTTGCTTGCTGCTTACGTCTTTATCTTTGCTTCTTTTCGCCGCTGCTCTTCGCTTCTTTCGCTCGTTACTCGACCTCTTCAACCCCTCGGGACCCCGACTCCTCATCCTCCCTGCGACGCGCAAAAATAGCATGGCCTGGAGCTCCCGTCGCCACGACCTTCCATCCTCTTCATGACCCGACCGACTGCAAGCATCAGCATCGGCCCCGAACGAACTTAACGAAGTGCACAGCGCATCGCCTTTGACGACCCCAAGCTCCTCACCGCCTGGGCTTAATTGACGACTCCACGAACAAGCCAGATAGACGTCAGAACGTTGGACAAAAGACGTTGGACAACATACGACCCCTTTCTTATCGTCTCTACAGTACACCCGCAGCCTTGCGACTGTCGACCACCTGCATCCTTAGCTGCAGCTCGACATCCCGACGGGCTTTACGCCATCCACCCAGCTTATCACAACCACGATTGAAACGCGTCGTCTATCTCCTACATAGAAGCGACCGCATCTCATTTTCGACATAGGCGAGCCTAATCAGCCGACTCATCTCTCATCTCCCTCATCTCTACTCTCTACTTTATAAATCTACACACATCACAATGCATTTCGCATATCCCCAACGCAAAAACTCCAACGCGGCTGCGTTCAAGCCGCGGTCTTCTGCGCCCGGCCTGCCATTCCTGCGTCGCGGCCGCAAGCGGTTTATCGCCATTGGCGGTCTCTTGTTCTTCGGCCTCATCTACTTGCTGACCCGGCCATCGGGCCGCAGCGGCTCCAACCCATGGATCGCAGCACACGTCAAGGCCTCCAAAGAGGAGGGCTCCGGCAGCACGGTGGCTGGCCTGAACGGCAAGCCCAAGGGCCCGTCGGCAGCAGAAGTCAGCAAGGGCTACCGGGCGGATTTCTCGGCAGCAACAGAGAACTTTGCGTCATTCGGCAAGGCGCCCAATGTCGTGCTTGTCACCGTGTTTGACGAGACCAACTACCACCGCGCATACCTCGACACCGTGCGCGAGAACCGCCGCATGTACGCCAAGAAGCACGGCTACGGCACGTTTGCGCCCAAGGTCGGCTACTACGACCTCAATGGCGGCCCACTGTCGTGGACCAAGGTGGTGGCGATGCGCCACGCTCTGACCATGTTCCCGGAGAGCACGTACTTTTGGTTCCTGGACCAGAACGCATTTATCATGAACATGGACGCGACGGTCGAGAGCGACCTGATGGGCGCGGCCAAGCTGGACGAGCTGATGCTCAAGGATTTTCCCATTGTGCCGCCGGACAGCATCATCAAGACGTTTGGCCACCTCAAGGGCCAGGACGTCGAGTTCCTGCTGACCCAGGACTTTGACGGCCTGTCGACGTCGAGCTTTGTGATCCGCAACGGCGAGTGGGCTAAGTTCCTGTTCGAGACGTGGTTCGACCCGCTGTACCGGTCGTACAACTTCCAAAAGGCCGAGACGCACGCGCTCGAGCACATTGTGCAGTGGCACCCGACGATCCTGTCCAAGATTGCGCTGGTGCCGCAGCGGACGCTGAACGCCTACAGCAAGGCTGAGCACGGCACCAAGTACGAGCCGGGCGACCTGTCGGTGCGCATCGTCGGCTGTGTGCGGACGAGCTCTGCGGTGTGCGAGAACGAGGCACAGCCGTTTATCCAGAAGTGGCGCGGCGAGTAAAAGCCTCGTCAGCCTGATTTACTACAAAGACGGGGTGTTTATATTTGTTTCTATGGAGGTGATACACGACGGCCACTTGGCATTTCTCTCGACATTTCTCTTCTTCACTCTTCATACTTCTATCTTCTCTCTACCACTTTTATATCTTACATTTTGATCTCTTCATCTTGTTTGGATGGCGTTCTCTTGTTTATATCGTCCTATACTACTGTTTATACTTTATACTGCTTGTATTGTTTATACTATATACTTGTCCTGTGTCGCAATGGGAGGGTATAACTCTTGCTCTTGTCTTTTGTCTGTCCTTATGTTCTTGTCAACGCTCAATTCACCCATCTACCATTCTCATTTATACTTTTGTCGTTTGTCATGTATGAAAATCTATAGAATCACTCGAAAATGATAAAATAATTCAGATCTATAAAACTTGGCTTGTCTCACTGTGCTCACTCTGATAGAAGTCTAATCATGCTGTATTAAAACTAAAGGAATCATTATAAGATATACAAAACAAGCTGGGCTGGAAACCGAAAGTAGGAGGAGAAAAGAGAAAAGAGAAACGACTATGCCTTGTATAACAGGTCCAGGAAGCCTGTTGCCAGGTCCACGACGACGCTCTTGTTCGGTAGGCTGCCGGCCACGCCGTAGAGCGCGGCCGCATCGCCGTCCGAGTCTCCCTTGGCCATCATGCCCTTGCTCTTGCCGCCGTTGCTGGCCGCCTCGACGGCCCGCACCCGCGCCTTCTCACGCTCGCCCTCAACACACGCCTCCAGATCCGCAACCAGCGAGTCGTACGCCTTGACAATGGGCATCGTAAAGGCAACGTGGATCGCCGGCGGGTTCTGCAGCGCGTTCAGGTGCCAGCCCTTGTCGGACATGGCATCGGCCAGCGAGTAGATGTTCACGGCCGCGCCCGACGACTTGGCCTTCTTGGCCTTGAACGCCACCACCGACACCAGCGGGTGGCCCATGACCTCAATGTCCGACTTGAGCAACGGCGACGACGAAATGTGGTCGGCAAACTTGTGTGCGGCGCCGACAATCTTGCCGCACGCCTCGAGGTAGCCCGACTCGCCAACGGCCATCATGCTGGCCCAGCAGCCGGCAATCAGGGCGCCGGGGCGCGAGCCGGCAGCACCGGGCGACGCATACACGCCACCGGCCCAGTCGGCAGACACAAAGTACTGGTATCCGCGCAGCGCTGTCGTGCGGTAGAGCACGCAGCTGTTGCCCTTGGGTGCAAAGCCGTACTTGTGGGTGTCGACGGAGATACTGGTGACGCCGCGGACGCGGAAGTCAAAGGGCGTCGTCTCGAAACCGGCCTTCTCGAGCATGGGGACCATGAAGGAGCCCAGACAGCAGTCGACGTGCAGGGGGATCTTCTTGCGGGACGCGAGGCGGCCGAGGCCCGAGATGTCGTCGATGATGCCGTGGGGGAAGTTCGGGGCGCTGCCGACGAGCAGGACGGTGTTGGGGTTGATGAGGCGTGCGACGCTGCGGACGTCGACCTGGTAGCCGGGAGCGGGGCATTTGACGAGGTGCAGCTTGATCTTGTAGTACTGGCTGGCCTTGTGGAAGGCAGTGTGGGCGGTCTCGGGGATGATCATCTCGGGCTCGGTGATGCCGCGCTCGACATATCCCTTTTGGCGGGCACTCAGGCATGCCATCAGAATGCTCTCGGTGCCGCCGCTGGTGGTGACACCGGCGGAGCCCTGGGGACCGTTGAACAGGCCCAGGACCATGGCGACAATCTCGGCCTCCATCTTGCGCACGCCGGGGAAGACGTCGGGGTGGATAGGGTTGGCGACAGTAAACTTGCCGTAGGCCTCGGTCTGCAGAGCCATGAGCTCGTCCTCGCCGTGGTAGACAGCACCGCTGACACGGCCGTCCTCCCAGCGCGTGTGCTCCATACCCGACAGGACCTCGAGCTGCTTGCGCACTTCGTCAAAGTCCCAGCCGGTGGTGGGAAGCTTGGTGTAGCGAGTGATGCCGGCGGGCACCAGCTTGTCCTCCATCTTGCCAAGAGCCTCGTCGACCTGCTCGCGGACCTTGTTACGGACGCCGGGCATGCGCAGGAACCAGCCAAAGAGGATGCGGCGGGTGTCAATGTAGAGCTCGGCAATGGTGCCAAAGACACCGCGGCCCCTTAGCTTCCAGACGGTGCGGCGGGCGGCGCGGAGGACAAAGAAGAAGAAGACAATGTTGCGCAGCAGATCAATGTTGAAGGCGATGCTGAGAAACGGGCTGCCGCCTGCGCCATTACGGCGGACGCTGCTGATGTTCTCGCGCAGGCTGATAAGCATACTTGAAGAGCCTGGCATTGTGAATGTGTGTGGTGGGGGTGTTGCTAGAGTTGCTAGAGGACGGTGGTCAAGCCGTGTTGTTGAATTGAAGTGTGGCTGTCGAGATATCTGGGATATCAAGGGTCCCGACCATCAAACGGGAGACGGGCCGGGGGTCGATAAGAGTGTGATGACAGCAGCTGAGCCGATGGGGGCGTGAAGAACACAATGTGGAGGACAAGAAAAAGAAAGTAGAGGAGAGGTGATGAATGCAAGACAAAGAGGAGAAGATGGAAGCAGTGGGTAAGAGAATAAAGAAAAGTGTGTGAGACGTCGATGAGTTGAGGTCGGAAGTCGCGGACTGCCAGTGTGTTAAGTATGTGAGTGAGACGGAGACAAGGACCGCGAGGAGGACACTGGACGAAGAAATGGTAGCGCAAAGCGTGTCATACTCCGTAATGCTAGCAACACTAGCAACAGCTAGGAGGCAAGAGCAGCTTGCAATTAGACTGAAAGGGAAGGACCCACCGAGACCGAGGAAGTGAGTAAACGGACGCGGAAGATATGATGAAAGACTTCGGAGGTTGTTGTATTAAGACCTAGCAGTCGTAGCGTCTATTCAGTACTGTAGGATATATCAGAGCCTGAGAGAGAATGGCAGTTTGAAAGTCCCTTGTAAAAGCAAGTAGGAAAAGTCGAGGCGCGAGGCAAAATGTGGTAGACAAAGAAGAGTGGGCAGCTCGTCTGGACGGACGTTGCAGCAAGGCAGGGAGGTCCCGTTTATTAGCGTTTACAAAGTACGGCAGTGCGCATGGAGGACAGGGTATGTGAAGGGTATGTCAATATCAAGGGTGTTTGCGACATGATATCACGAAGAGGCGATGGAATGGATTGGAGAGAGACTGAGGTCAAGATATGCAGCGTGTTGAGGCGAATTAGGAAAGAGGGCGTGCGACCACACACGTAAGATACAAATTCAAAGGCAAGAACGATGGGCTGCATACACCAACTACGAAACATAAATCAGATAGGAAAGAGACAGAATTTACAACAGGCAGGAGCTATGGCCAGCACCATAGAGTGCCAGCCAGCCGTAAGGGATCTGGGGATGACGAGGTACTCGGACAGCAGAGTCGCAACGACGCCGATGCATTCAGTGGTGCTTGATTGGATCGATTGCAGATGTACTGTACTCAGTAATACGGAGCAGACAAGCTTTGGAGCGAGGGCCCGTCATCACGGAGTATCTGCATCCAGGCATCACGACACTGCGCGCCGGCGTTTCGGAGCACGACAAATGCAGAAGCTGATACGCGTATATTGGAGGTGTTAAGGGTTTACGATCCAGCATTAGAATACATAGAATACGAAATGGCGATACTTGTCTGGTGTTTGGTGTTGTCGGTTCGCCCACTATTACCAGTAGCTAAAAGCTTGTTAGTCGCATCAAATGTCCGCGGCGACTGCCCTTACAGCCTGTAATTACTGCCTGTAGCCAATACAGCGGGCGGTTCAGCACGGCAGTATCAAATATACAGGAGACTGGCAGCTACACCCACTGTAGAGTGGGCACGGCGTACCAAGTAGAAAAAGATCACATGCAAAGCGCCGTCTTTCCTCCGTCGAAATGCCGTCTTGATCGCCAGACCCTGAGGCAAAGTAAATCGAAATGAAATCTAGCTTTTCGATGTCTAGATGAATTCGCCGTCGATATTAATAATCACGGAGATATGAATATCAACGGCCTGGCGTTTCTGTCACCAAATGTAATGCGATCGTGGCAGCATTGGACATGAGACTGCATCGTGGTGAGACGGCGAGACGGCGAGACGCATGAGACCACGGTGAACAGGCAGACATATTGCAAGCAGGGAATCGATAGATTGCAAACACAGTCACATGTCACGGAGAATAACACGAGCAAGACATGCAAAACAACGTTTAATGTCGCGTGTCGACGGCGGAGTTTGACGACAGAGTTTCTCCAGAGACCGGGACGGAACACAAGTTCAAGATCATCAACGGAGATGAGGCTGTCAGCAGCTTTTCTAGAATTGCGTCGGACTATCCAGTGTCGGACTAGGATCGCCAACCGAAGAGAAAGCAACGTCATACAAGCAGACGAGGCTGGCAATTTCCGTCTTCTTTTTATATTTTAACGTATCGAAGACAGGCACAGTTTAGCCGCGCCGTTGATGCAACCTCGCGAGCACGACATCGTTCCAAGGACGTAGACGCGGACGTGGGAGCAGCCGCGGACTTGGACGAGGACTGTGCTTTGTACGATGTCTTGCTCGCTTGTGTGCCTGTGCTCAGAGCAAGCTTAGGACGAGTTTGCTGTGTTATCATATATCTGCCTACTCTACGAAAACAGGTAAGTCGTGGTGTCCAGGACAGGTCTATTTGCAGCCGCAATTGCGGCAGAGTATGTCTACCTAGCCGCTTGCACCTATAAGTTCCTCGACGGGAAGACGCGGTGTCGTCTTCTATATTGACGCCTTACAAATATCACTGATCATGCTCGGCATGGTGTTGTACAAGTCTATTATTTGCCCGTGCTACTGTCATGCTCATATTGATGCTCATATCGATATCATGCTCGTAATGATGCTGTGGTCATGCGCATTCCCTTCCTTTCCTTTCATTCTTACCCAGTCCTCTGCCAAATCACATCTCGCTCTCGTGGCCGTGTGATCCCGAAGACTGCCCGTGCGGGTTGACCAGCGTCTCGGCATCTCCAACCTGGCGCCGCTCCGATACCTCGCGCGTTCCCTTGTTTCTAAACTTTTGCGCCTGGATGTGCAGGGGTGTAATGTGTTCCGTTCGTGTCGTCCGTTGTGGGGGTGTCGTGTGTCTCCGCTGTGTTGTCGTGTACTGACCAGACGTCAATCCTCGAGACCGGGGGTCTCTCATGACTGCTAGTTGCTATTGGAGAGGTTCCGAGGAACTCGAAAGTCGGTTAAGATGGAGGTACACATCCGTGCCGTACCTAAGAGGTTAGTATCTTGATTCGTTCCGGCAAAAATGGTTTACAAAACTCACCCTTCCATGCTGATCAGCTTCAGGTCGCCACCGAAATACCGCGCGTACAACCTCGAAATGGGCAAACCATAGCCAAAGCCGGCCATTGGCGCCTTGAAGTCGTTCTTGTCAAAGTCGGGATCCAGGTTGGGCGTGCGGTCGACAGTCGTGTACATGTACGTCCACACCAACGGGATGGCACTGCGTGGAATGCCGCCACCCTCGTCGGATATCTTGATCGTAATATCCTCGCGGCCCTCGGCGACAATCACCTTGGTCACGGGGAAGTCCTGCTTGTCCTGTCCGTGCGCCTCCACCACGGCACGCAGCGAGTTCTTGAGCGTCTCAAACAGCATGTGCGACAAGTGGCCGGGCACATACATGAAGTTGAGGTTGGGGTTGCAGACGAGCTGGATCTTGGGCGACTCAAAGAGGCCGTAGTGGTCCTCACACACGAATCGCGCATTCTCGATAGCCTCCTGGGCCAGGTCATGCACGTTGGTTTTGGTGCAGATGATACCCACATACGTCGGATCGCGGTGATGACTCTGGTCAGTGAGGGCAATGTGCTGCCCAATCAGCATACGGATACCGATACGTGACATGTAGAAGCGGTCGAGAAACGCCTGGATGTTGTTGTCGATCTGCATGCGCTGCCTTCTCCGCTTGTACTCGAGGATGCCCTGTGCCATGGTGGTGACAACGCCGTCGTGGCGCCGCTTGATCTTGTGCAGTGTCTGCGAGAACCGCTGGTTGTAGAGCTGCAGGTCCGAGGGCCACTCGCCAGCAGCATCGTCGACCCATGCAAAGTAGCGTCTTGCGGCAGTGTGCTTCTTCATCATGGCATGGCTGCCGTTGCCATTCAGGTCGTGTATTAAAGGAGACTGTGAGCTGTAGTTGGTCTCCTCGAGGCTGGGGTTTGGTGTTGACTCGGACAGCACCAGATGTGAGTTGCCGCGTGCGCCGATGCGCGCAGGCTGTATCAAGCGGTCGCGTGTTTCTCTGTTCAAATCTGGCCGCGGCAGGGTTGTAATCTCCTCAAACGACTGTGCGTACCAATCCTGCACCTTTCTCACCGATGGCATGTCACTGAGGCCATCGGGCAGGTTTTCGAGCTCCTGAACGCGGTGTGCCAATCTTATGGGGAGCTCCTCGGCGAGGAACTGCGACGCGCGGAACAGGGTGCCTGTAATGTTAGACGATGTTATCTATGGTGATTGGGAAACCAGCAGTCGCGCAGGTAGTCGACACAAGAATAAAAGCGGGCTGGTAACATACCGACAGACGGCTTCTCGCCGAATTGGACCATCTGCCGCAAGCTGACACCGGTGGCGGGGAAGTTGGCATAGTGCTTGATGGTGTCCATCAAGCGCTCCGACGCCTTCCACGACATGATGGCGGTAGGTCGGAGTTGTGTTTGTGTGTGTGTTTGTGTGTCGGGGACTTTTTGGTTGTGTTGCGCTGGGTGTCTCTCGTCCCGGCTGGATGTTTTGCTTCCTCGGCTATGACGACAGTGCGGGCAGCCACGGGTCGAATTGAGGGCCCTCAAGGGTGGTGTCGGGGTACTTGAGTCACCGCTGTGTTTGCAGACGTACGAGGTCGAATCGAGGTCGACGAGCTGGTCTGATGCGGCGGGTTTGGCGATGCAAGACGCTGTCAATGGCAGGCAATGTTGTGCAGGTGGTATGAGGAGAGGGAGGGTGCGTTGTGCGCGTGCGCGGAGGAGCGGAGACGATTCGCAGCCGATGTTAGGCGGATAAGCACGACCGAGTAGAGGCAGGCAGGGATTGGAGATAACGGCCACTGTGCAATTGGAGTCGACGCTGTCGGTGATGAGTAAAACGAAGCAGAAGTGATCAAGAGAAGAATAGGAGACAAGAAATATCTGGAAGACGAAGAGGAAGGTAGAAGGGGAAATGGAAGGGGAAACAAGGAAGCAGGTGCCAAAGTGACAAAGCGAAAAAAAGAGCAAGAGTCAGTCATAGACAGGGAAAGAGCGATACGTGCAGAAAAAATATGGGGAAGTGGAAGGGACGATTGTATGCGGCCGATTTTAGAGCATTTGGAGCGGGCGCACTAGTGAGAGCACGAGACAAGAAAGGATGAAAGGGTGTGCCGAATTACAGGTTGTGGTAATGGATGAGTCGTAGAGAGAATCAGAAAAAATCAGAGAAAATTAAGAGACGGCTCTCAACAAGATACGAGATCATGCCACTGTTCTACAGAAAGGCGAAGTCTGAGTTGCGGGCGTGAGCAAGGCTGAATGGACGGTCTGGGGCAACGGAAGGATAAGGCGACAGAGTGGCTATGAGACGGCCGACCTGTGTGGGATTGGTGGAGATTGAACCCCGAGACCATATGATGTGCTTTTGTGTTATTGTTATGAAGATCTCGAGAATCTGACGATGCCGATATAAAGTTAATTGATGATCAAAGACAGCCCGGTGAGAAAAGATACATCAAACAACTGCAAATCTACACCCATAGCCAAGTACTCGGAAATCCGGGGTTCTTTCCTCGAGAAGACAACACAAAAGGAAGGAGCGATGACCACAGCACAACTCCGAGGAAAGAGCGTCTGTCGGCATTGCCAATTCAGGGCGCACCTTCCTCGTTGTCGGCGGATTCCAGCGACCACAACAATGCAAACAATGGCTGTCTCCGTGCTGAGTAGTAATACAAGACCGGCCGTCGGTCGTGTCCTCCGGCTGGCCCCATCCCATTGGGCTACCCCACACGTTCTAGCAGCGTGATGCATTCAACACGTTCCTTCCTCTTCCTGGCCGCCGAGGTCCACGAGCTATGACTAACTTTATGTGCAACAGAATTGAATGACGGCAGGTGCGACCGGATCTACTGTGTGCAGGCTGGCCCACACTGTTTCTCTGCTTTAGTCATTACTCTAGTCATTGCTTTCATTACCACTCGTTTGTTAAGATATTGATTGCATTGCAGTTAGGTGTCTACTGGCTGTATGTTCATGTTCCTAGATAGAAGGTGTATGCTTAGACATATCGGGCACTCCCACTCTCACAGCTCGGACCATGAGGCTCAGGCCAACGGCGGTGCTCACCGCAACCAAAGTGCACATACATTGCGGCCTTTTGATGAGCCCTTGAACATATTAATCCCTCAGATGTGCAATTGTCACATAATGGTATGCGCCGCCTTGCTTATGATTCTTCACGTTGATAATACAACAATCAATGTGCAATTCTGATGCTCACATGTGACTTTCGTTGAGCCTCTTTATTGCATTCAACGGCGGCACTGTGAGACTACCCAATGCGGCTGTCTTCGGTCCATCGAGCTGGCCAAGTTAGCACAGTGCAGGCCATCTACTCCTTGCTACCCCTTACATATACGCACTGTATACAAGCATCTCCACACCAGCCACGCCTTTTATCAGGTACCATATGTGTCATCTACATTATCACCCAACCACTTAAACTTTATCTCACTTTATCTCGCGTTATCGTTGTCTCTATCTCGTTCCATTCTGCTCCGTTTTCATACATTTTTTCCAGCATCTATCTTTCTAGTCTCTGCTTCTACGGCCAGCGGCAGGCTAGTGACGCTTTATCTCGCGGCAAGACGACCATCACCGGGCGCGTCTAATTTAGGACTAGACGCGTGCCAACCCGACTATTTTCCATCTGCAGCGACACTAAGACTAACGGCTCCGTCGATATCGGTCGAGTATCTGTACATTTGGTACTTTGATAGTCGCAGCCAGATCGTCAACGTCGCCATATCGCAACCATACCGCTCTATACACCGACATCATATCTTCCCCGCCCAGACATGCGGCCGTCCTGATGCCGAACGCATCTGACGATGGCGGTGACCGGGTTGCCACGAGGATCACCCACGGCGAGGGCGGTGACAGCGTGGTCAGTGTCGATAGCATCGGCAGCATCCCCAGCATTGGCAGCGCCGACAGCAGTGACAGTCTCGACGAGGGCCGGCAGTCGACAACACCAACGACGCCGGCATCCAAGTCGCCAGCAGCCAAGCCTGTCAACATAGCAGATGTCCCAAGCCCGGCGACACCAGCACACCCGGCAACACCAGCAAAGCCCTTCAATACACACAAGTCGCTCCGACTGGGACACCCTCAGACTCCAAAGACTCCCCTGACGCAGGCGTCACCCCCTTTTGCGCGTTCGTTTGACCGCCAGACACCCAACCTCGACCTCACGCGCGGCCTCAACCTGCATGCACTCGGCATTAGCACATCGCCTCTCGGCCCGCTCGAGCGGCGCATATCATTCGCAAGCAACAGCGAGGCCGGGTCGGCATATGGCGGGCGCGGAGAACTGGAGAGATTCAGGGACTACGGGCCTGGCGGCGAGGACGACGACGACGCTTTCGATGTCGCATACACCAACGACAGCAGCGACTTTGGTCTTGTCGAAGACAGCGAGCCGGACCACGACCTTGACCTTCGACTGGAACAGGACCGGGACCGCGAGTTCGAGTATAGCTACAATGACGGCACAGACAACTTTGACACGTCCATGGCCGAGGGTGACAAGGATGTCCTGATTGACCGTCTTCAGGATGTTGTGCGCCACGTCTCCTCCTACACGCCGTCATCGCCCTCGCACTCGACGCGCACCCGCTCGGCTGCAACATCAGCGCAGAGCTCGCCGCTGCGCGACAACGTGGTCACGCCTGCGGGCAAGAATGCAGTGGCAGCAACGACGCCAGCTTCTAGAAGTCTGATGGCAGTCACGACGCCCGCCAAGATCACACCAAGGACAGGAACCGGCGCTGTGGCCGACACCCCGACACCGCGCAAGCCGGCAGTACCCTTCAATACACCCGACGAGAACGTTATGAACGCTCTCCATGCACACATCGACGAGATGGAGGCTGTACTGGCTGCGGCCGAGGCTGCGGCCAATGCTGCAGCAGCCGCGTCGCCCCGGAACCGGCAAAACCAGCATGGTCGACACTATCCGTGGCAACGGTCATCTGAACGGCGTCTGCGGCCCACGTCCATGTCCTTGTCGAGCTTCAGTCTCGATGGAAGCAGTGAGAAACCGGACGGCAGAGACGGGCAGTATGACAGGATTGGTGGCAGTGCCAGAAGCAGTCCGCAAAAGAGACGCGGGCCCTTTCTTGAAGCCGCACCGGTCCTGATTCGCAACCAGTCGGCACCGCCCAAGATGGACCGACTGGTGGACTCCCGGCGGGAATTCTCACTGCAAATGTCGGATGTGGCAGAGGTCACCGAGGGCAATTCGGTGCCGACGACGCCGACGACCGAAAAGACGGATGACTATAAGAACGACGTCAACGACTTTAATGAGGAGTTCAACGATGAATTCAATAACGACTTTAATAATGACTTCAACGATGTCAAGGATGACAAGGACAACACCAAGGACAGTCTAGTGGTGGACGCAAAAGTTATTGGCGATTGCGAGGCACTGGCAGACGACCTGTCGACGGTGCTTGCAAGCCTGATGCGCCGCAGCCAAGAGGCCGATGCCATTCAGCAGGCACTGATGGCACAGCTCGAGGCGGCGAACCAGCGCAACGCAGAACTGGAGGCGCAGGTGGAGGAGTTGCAGGAGAAGGTCGAGGCCGCCGAGGCCGACAAGTCTGTGTCTGACAAGTCTGACAACACGGTCGCGACTGTCAAGACAGAGCGGGCCGACGACAGCGAAGAGCGCCTCGACGAGATGGACTCTGAGCTGTCATTTTTGCGGCTGCAGCTGCGCGGTATCGAGGTGCAGTGCCGGTCATACATCCCCAAAAATGCCAACCCCGAGCTGGAGGAAAGCATTGCCAACTGGAAGGCCGACTGGGCTGCACTGCGCGGACGCGTCGGCGACGAGCGAGATGAGCACGACTTCAACGACAGCCACGACAAACACACGTTTACTTTCGACAGAAGCAACAGCACATTTTAACGTTTGATCTGCAGCGATTAAGCGTGTATCACGATGAAAATGGCGGCGAAAAGCAGCGGTGACATGCAATCACCAGAGATATGCTTGACATGGCATAATGATACCCAATTTGGATTTTTGTCTGTCTTATGTTTATGTTTACGTTTTTACGTTTATATTCTGATAATGCTCCGATTTACGTTTCGGTTTCTGCTTTCTATTTTCTCTTATTTTGCTTCTCTCTTCATGTTTCTTCCAATGTCATTTTACTTCACATAGCGAATGTTTGAATCAATTTGATCGATTTTATGAATTAACAATGATGATAGGTATCAAGCGAGAGTATCGGCCACTATTCATGGACTCGACGGGTTATATAACAAAGAAAGCAACGGAAGATCAGACAAAAAAAGGAAAGAAATGAGGCTCAGCTAAAGCCGGCCATCAAAAACCAAACAAAAAATCCAAGATATTTTGATTTGTTTCTTAGACACGAGCGGACGCGTCGGGCTGCGGCTGGCGGACCGACAGCCGCTGCTTCTCCTGGAAGTGCTCCAGGTACTCGTCGGCAATCGGCTCGACGGGTGCCTCGATGCCCTTGCCGCCCATGAAGACGTAGCGACGGAAGAAGTAGCCGAACTGAGCCCAGCCAAAGTGCATGCGCTTGCGCAGCGACACGGAAAACACGGCGTCCAGCTCCTCGAGCGTCTTGGCCTTGGTCTCGGGCATGAACAGCAGCACGGCAAAGAAGCCGATAATGTTCCAGCCGGCATACCAGCCGAAGGCGCCCTGTGGCTTGAAGGCCTTGAGCAGCGACGGCCACGTCACGGACAGCACAAAGTTGAAGAACCAAGTGGTGGCGGTCGCCAGCGACATGCCCAGCGGGCGCAGGTACAGCGGGTACGCCTCGGCCGAGTAAGTAAAGGGCACAGGGCCCTCGCCGGGGCTGTAGACCATGGAGAACAGGTAGACACCGAGGGCAACACAGGCGATGCGGGCCGGGTTTGGGTCGTCCTCGGACGACGGGATCCAGAACGAGAAGCCGGTGAAGAACAGGAAGATGGCCATCAGGGGGAAGGTGGTCAGCAGCAGATTGCGGCGACCAAAGGTGTCAATGGTGTAGATGGCAGGGATGGCAAACAGCCAGTTGATGACACCCCATCCGACGGAGGCGCCGAGCGAGCTGACCTCGGACAGCTGGGCGTCGAGGAAGATCTGCGACGAGTAGTAGGCCAGGACGTTGACACCGCAGAACTGCTGCATGAACATGACGATCTCGGACGCGATCATGGCGTTGCGGTTGCGGCGCACGGTCCACATCTCCTTGAGGCGGGCAAAGGTGCTGTTGCTGCCGCTCATGTTGATCTCGCGCTCAGCCTCGAGCAGCGTGTGCATGTAGAACAGATCGCGGGCGGCCTGAACCTTCTCAAAGCGCAGGCGACAGATGGCGTCGTAGGCGTCCGAGTGGCGCTCCTTGGTCAGGTACCAGCGGGGAGACTCGACACAGGTGTGGATAATGCAGCACACGATGACGGCCGGGATCATGGCCGAGCCCATCATGAGGCGCCAGTTGAGGCCGAGCTCGACGCCGTGGTCAGGGACAAAGTAAAAGGCCAGATCCGCAATGTAACCGACCATGATACCAAACGCAGTCCACATCTGCCACTGCATGACGAGGGCACCTCGCAGTCGAGGCGGCGCACACTCGGCCGCAAACATGGGCGTCGTGGCCGACTTGGGTCCAATACCGAATCCGAGGAAGAAGCGAGCGATAAACATGTGGTACCAGGTGTTTGTGAATGCCTGCCAGAAGCAGGCCAGGGCGGAGATGATGCAGGCGACAAAGACAGTGCCCTTGCGGCCAAAGACCTTGTTCATGGGCTCGGTGAGCCAGCAGCCGATAAACGCACAGCACAGGTAGGGAGCAGAGTTGCAGAGACCGACGAGCCACTCGTCGCGGTTGCTGCCCGAGTTGATCTTAAAGGCGCGCTTGTAGAAGATCTGGGCACCGTTAACGACGGTCTCGTCCATGCCCTGGACAGCAGCACTGAGCGAGCAGATGACAATGACCGAGTACAGGGCCCAGGGGTTGGACCACTTGTGCGTCTCTTCGCGGCGCAGAACGTTCTTCTCGTTGTCGGTGAGGCGGTCAAAGACGACACCGCCGCCGCCAAACTCGCCCTCGCCGGTGTAGGCCGACGGGTCGGACGAGATGACAGCACCGAGGCGGAAAGCACGGATGCTCTCCTCTGTGGCACCGCCAATGTTGTGCTTGCGGCAGTAGTCCTCGCCCATCTGCTCGATGGTCTCCGTGCTGAGGCCGGCGAGGGGGTTGGCGAGCTTGCGGTTCATGTCGAGCTTCTTGTGGGCAACATCGCTATCGCGGACGACACCGCCAGAGGGAGGGGTTGATGCCGAGGTGTAGTTGTCATTGTGGTCCAGGACGCCACCGGTGCCTTCATGGTGCTGAGTGAAGACCTCGCCGCCGTTGGACGGACGCTTCTCAGAGTCTGACATTGTGTAGGTGAGCCAATGAGTATGATGGGAGTATGGGTATGAGATGGGATCCAAAATATTATAAAAAAGGGTATCAAGGGGATATCAATGCAAGATGATGTCGACTAGACCCTTATGTGTCAGGGTGCAAGTGAATATGAGAGTGAAGATCAAGAGGCAATGAGGGGAAGAATGGATGATCGTTCGGGATGGTCACGGTTTATGTACTTTTGGTCTGGACGGGGATGTGTGTGAATAAATGCATTAATTAAGGAGTTGTGAGTGAGATAAAAGTAAATTAATTATTATTTAATAACTGAAAGAAAATAGAGCGAAGACAAGACCGAGAAGGAGGCTAGAAAGGCTGGTGAGAGTGAGAGACAAGCGGACGGCAGTAAACATGGTAAGGATCAGCATGCATTCCAAGGTTCATGCGGCGGTTGTGGTCAGATACAACAGTAGACATTGATACTCCTTTGTAGATACTTTGGTGAAAAGTTATGAGCCCCATGGGGAGCGATGTAGTAGTCTGTAGTCAGCTGGGGCGGTACTCGAAGGGAACATCGTCATAGCGGCAGTGCCATGGTGCTGTGGGGGTTGGTGGCGTCGAACCCGGTTGCAGGCTCTTGAATTGCCTTGTTGACGGCCTTGCTCTAATGATGATGTTGATAATTTTGAATGCCTTTGCCATCCCGTGATCTTTATTTTATTTTGGTCTCAAAAAGTGTCTTTAAATCCGTTTGCATGGCAGTTATGACTACGCTGCACGCATCGCTTACGGTCTTTTCTGTCTCGTGTCTCATTGATAAGTTGTCTCATCTATTTATTATCTCTCTTCTCTCTTCTCTCCTGTACTCATGCCCTGCACTCAATTTTCATCACTCTCGGGTAAGCACAATAAACAAGGATATCGAGGCAGGAATACCCTTGCATGCAGCGATTGTATGTACCTCAGATGTAACTCCCGCTTGCAGATTGTAATTCGGATAATCAAAAGACGCTGTGTGCCGTACATTTCGCTCGTATACGGCGCACACGGCCTTGTACTCCGTCCTCCGCCTTGTAGCAATCCACCCACCTTGAGAGGTACTTTTCCCCCGGATCCCACATTTTCATTCTTATTTACTGCGGGTTTGCGGGAATATAGCGGGCGCACTGCGCTTTTGAGCCTCTAAAGCGAAATAATACGGGGAAGTCGCCTTCTTCCCCAGCTATCTCTCCCCAGCTTTCAGAGAGACAAAGTGATAGCCGCCATGTGAAATAATGGGGGCTAGATAGCCAAAAAGGGAGGCGAAACCAGAAAATCAGAGAAATAAAAGAGGAGAACCGGCGTATTGCTCGGGCAGACAGGCCACGAGACCTCTGGATCATCTTGTTCTTCCTATTAGCGGTTAATTGTTTGTCTTGATTGTCTCGTATCACTATTTTGCTTTGAATATTTCGCGGTTTCGCTTCCTTCCTATTTTGCGAATTTGTGCGGCAAGGCTTTGATGTAATGTCGTCGTGAGCAGCCTTGTCGAATCGGGTTACTTCTGGTAATTCTCCTTGGTCGTTCCTTCCCTTTTCTTAGTATTACTAGCCTCACTTACTCAGTATTGCTTATTACTCCTCACGGCCTCCAAGCCCATTCAAGCTCCTTCCAAGCTCACCCAAGCTCCTTCCAAGCCTGGCGCCAAAGCTTAACGGCTTTTCCACTACGATGTAAATACTCACTTTTGACGCTTGGCGCGAAAAGACAGTTGGAAAAAACGGCATCGACAACAGCGCCAACAGTTCTATTTAGCCGCTTGACGTCATTGAATCGCTTCATCGATGATTGAATACAGACAGCAGGCGCTCTTACTATTGCAGCGATTTTATTTGTTGGTTTTCGGGCTCTGCTTAGGGTATCATCGGGCACAGCTCGGCTCAAGGAAAAGATGCAAAGATGCAGATGGCTCCAGTCTATCAGCTGCTCTCTGCCGTCGTAGAATCCATGTACAAAATCTGCCAAAATCAAAGAAAAGCGGCGATTCACACCAAAACATTGATACTGAGCCGACGAAAACAGAGTGCCGACTTACAAGGAAATTGCCCGTCTGGGAACGTGATGACGCGCCCCGGTTATTATACTGGGGTAGGTCCAGTATTATGACGTAGATGGGTAGGGTATATGCTGGTTGGACTACATGATTGGTCAGAATGGATGAGTAATATGGGCACTGTGGGCGAGCATGCTGATAATAATGGGTCTTTGTCGGAGTGAATTCAGAGAGAAAGAGAACAGACACCGCAGACTGGGCAGATGATGTCTGAGAGCCTGAGAGTCAAGGGCAAGGGGCTTGGCATGCCTCGTGCTAATGTGTTGGACTGCAACTATGTGGTCGGATTGCCGGTTTGGGGAAATGCTTGCGCCCGAGTGTGCCTTTAAACGCCGGCGCGGAGAACGGCTGCTTGGCAGGTGACGATGAGGATAGGGAGGCTATCTACTGAGTATTATGAGGCCGTCCGGGATTGAAGCCGGATATAACGAGTTCAGTTGCAGTTTAAACTGCGAGTTTGGTGTCTCAGAATGTAGTAGGCATGTGAGCATGTGAGAGAGGTTGGAGAAGATGGGGTCAAAGGGGGGCAAGATGGGGAAGATGGGGGAGGTGGAGAGAAGAGGGAGAACATGGAGAGATGGAGTCAATTGGCTATGCAATTGAGACGAATCAATTAACATAGAACGTGTCGAACATACGAATGTACAGTGTCAATCTTTGATAGACGACGAGTAACGTTATCTTGTCGTGTGGCAGATGGCGAGTGATGATCAATAGAGCACATGGTGATCAACATGTTCATCCCAAGGGGTAAACGTGTGAGTACTCAGTATCTCAGGATCTCGGCGATTCGGTCTTCTTTGCGAGCACAATGGTCAATTGGTATCATGTATCTTCGTTGGGGTGGTATCAACAGATCCCGCGCGGAGACGGATGACAAGGCAGATGATGATGCCAATGCCAACACCAGCTGGCAGTCTGTTAATTGTTTTTATGAATTGTTAAATTAATTCTTTGTAGAAAGCCTTGCCAGGCTGGAATTTGGTCAAGTCGCACATAAGTTCGGAGAAACAATAAATGGGCTTGTCAGAGAGTGTGCTCTCTTTCATCCCCTCCCTCTCCCATCCTCCTCCTCTCAGACCCTGACTGACAGTGCCGATCTTGATGTGACTGCAACTGTACTCCAGCTCCCTGCCGCACAACAGCCAATGGCTGCATCTCGCTCGGCCGTCAACAGGGAAGCGTGAGAAAATCTCGATATGAACTTGCGGGCCCTGCCAACTTTTGTTTTCTGTTTCTTTCTTCATCCTCCCCCAGCTTCTCCTCATCCGCATCCCCTCATCCGGGGTACTGTTGTATCTTGTACTCTATCTTTCTATCTTCTTCAGTTCCAGTTTTCTCCCTGCAATCATGTCAGATTCAACGAGCACGAGGCATACGAACAAAGCGACGGTCCCTTTCAGGTTTATTTTGTCTTATTTATCTGGTTGTCTCATCTCTTATATCGTATATGTATGTACTTCGTATGCTTGCAGATGTCGCACAGCTACTCAGTATGATTCACGCGGAAGTCCGGGTAACTGCAAACGTAATATCGATGCTGGAGGCCATATTGGATGTATCAAAGTAGAAGCAAAGATACATGCAACAAGCTGTCGTTCACCGACTCTTTCTATTATCTCGGGTAACGTATTATCCTCTGCAGTCCCGCGTGCTTTGCATAGACGCCTGATAAGACGAGTGGGTAGAACGACTTCAGGACCCTGAAGATGCAACGCGACGTGGGCGACGTTTGGCATGTGCAAGCGGTTACTGGGTTGCCGTCCAACAATACGCTCTAAAAGTGTAGATAAAACAATAACTTGAGTGCGACTTGACTCTGTTTGAGCCTCGGATCGTCTCCGTAGACCCTGGATGATTTCAGCCAGAGTAAAATGAGAGTACTGTGATGGGCCGGGGAAATCGGCAAAGCACTTGCAGGAAACATCAGCAACAGCCCAGGCAAAAAGAGACAATGTCTCTGTCAGCACATGTGATATTTATGTGAGAGTCTGAGTCTTGTAGTCTGTTGACGGTGCACGAATGACGCTGGAATGCAGAGATGATTGCGGAATTCGCATGAGTCAGGTTGGATGCTTATGCTCGGGTTTAGATTTGCAGATGCTATCAAAAGGACTAAACGTTTCAAAGAGCCGCATGCAAACGCGGTCTCCAAAAAAGATAATTCAGAATAAAGAGAAACGTAATTGGTATGAACAAAAGAAACTTCAGTGCGAGTCCTCAGACTGCAGGTACTCGTCCCACGTCTGGTTGCTGTCGCTTCCATTGCCGTCGTCATCATGGCGGTCTTCGGACACGACAGTCGCCTGCAGCGACGACAGTGGTCGCGCCTTTGTCCAGCGGCCTGATGCCGGAGGGTTTGGCGTAGACAATGACTTGCGAGTGTCGCTGCCCACGAGCTTGGCCTTGGTATTGGCGCTCTCACTTCTCGGCTTCTCCTCCCTGTCGCTCTTGTCAATCTTGTCACTCTTGTCATTTTTATCTCGAGTGCTGGCTGCTGTGGCATACTGAAGGACAGGCGATGTTGACAGAGGCGACAGTGGCAGTGTCGTTCCATACATGCGGTAGTTTTTGTCGTCACGGTCGCGGCGCTCGAGGGCCTTGTAGCACACGTCCCGCAGCTTGGGCCTTTTGTCGTCGGCTCGGTCGACACGGTCGCGATCGGATACCGAGGACGGGGCCGAGTCAATCGACCCTCTCCCCGATGACCCAATGTAGGATGATCGACGGCTGCTCGTCTCGGACGCATGGCCTCGTGCCTCGCGCGTATCGCGCGATGCATAGCCACTACCACTGTACTCCATGCTAGAATGATGAATTTCGGGAAGAGATGCTCTGTAGCCGCGAGACTGAGGGCTTGATGCACGTCGCGACGACGAGCTGTGTTTTCTATCCAAGGGGCCAGGGCCATCGCGCACTGGTGAGCTCGTACGTCGTGTTGATGTACTGCGGCCCGACGGAAGAAATGAGCTGGACGGGGAAGGTGGTGGATTGCGGCTCCGGTGGCTGTCACGGCCATCACGGCTGTCACGACTATCACGGTGGTCACGGCTATCATGACTATCACGCCGAGAAGGCGCAGTTGAGGCGCTCCGTCTGTGCTGCGACTTCAGGGGGCGCGATGCGACGGGACTCCGAGCCCGATCACTGCTGTGTCGTCCCTTGTAGGAATCTCTGCTGTCGTATGAGTTCCGGTGTTTGTGATGGCGGTATGGGGTCTGGGCTTGTTGGGATGCTTGAGGCTCGAAACGAATGTCGTCTCTGCCTTCTGAAGCGCGTCGGCTTGGCTCCGTGCTACGACGGTCTTGGGGCGGTCTACTACGACTCATGTCACCACGGCCCCGCTTCTCGGGCTCCCGTTCCTTCTCACGCTCACGCTCCCGCGGGGGTTGTGTGGATGCAGGTCCGGGGTACGAGTTGCAGCGGCGGTGCTCGGCGATGATAGCATCGTGCTTCCGGGGACGGGCATCGTCCTCGCCTTCCGACATCGTAACGCTTCGGCGAGGCTTGGCTGGTAATGAGGCAGTTTCGCCAAAGTGGCGCTTGACTGCCTGCTGCATCAGAGCGCGGGTTTTGTAGTCGGGCGTCTTGGGCAGCAGGTAGCGGGACAGCTGCTTGGGTAGGCGCTCACTCTTTCCGTCAATGGCGCTGACGGTCTCGAGTGGGAAGAGAGAAATGACTTTCTCAAGGCGCGCATAGAGCTCGTCGGGGAACGCCTGTGCATGCAGGGCCATCCATCGGGCAAAGCCGTCGGGAGTCAGGCCTGGGATCGAAGGCGGCTTTGATGGGCTAGACTGTACAAGATGGTATGGGCATCCAAGATCCCGGTAAAACGCAGCGAGCGTCAGGTGGCTACCTGGGACTGATTCGAATATGTCTTTACTGTTAGTTGTAATCCTGGGGGAACTAGCATCTGATGATTGACATACCTCTGTACTGAAAAGGGTCTTCAGCAACAGTGTGGAAGCTGTAGAAAGAGTGCATTTTCTCCGGGATGAGTACAATGCTCTCCTTCATGGCGAATGCTTTGATCTAGCATGTTAGTATGTGCAATGCAACGTCAAAAAGGCGAATAAAATTGTTTGCAGTTTGTTTGTGGGCTTGTTTGCACTTACAATGTATCGCGAGAGGCTGGTCATGACGTCGACAAAGCGTGCGGTCGGTAGTCCCTCCGAGTTGAACAGTTCTCCCCATTTCTTATCGACGGCTGTCAACTCGCATGGCTCGATAGTTTTGTTGCCGCGCGGGTCTGAGCGGCTCGCCGACCGGTTGCTGCCAGCAGATGCGGACTTGGCGTGACCGGGGTGGTTGTTGATGTTGGATGCCATTGTGAAAGTGCTGATGGTATGTGGTTTGGTGTCTTCTGCAAAGCGAACGGTATTGCGGTGAACTGGTGTTTCTGTTTGTGTAATTTCTGTTGTTGCTTGAGGCTCTTTATTATAGCCTTTTTGTTCTTCTGTCTTAAGATCCTTTTGATACGGCAGAAGACAGACAGCCTTGGATTCAAGTGCAGCCGGAGGTGTCGTGATATATGGGCAGTCAACTCGGAAATAATCTGCGAAAAGGGTATTGACGGGCAGGACCGAAGCTGACATTCTCGTGTCGAGTGGAACACGCACTGTTGATGAGAGGCTCAAAATACTCGATAGATTGTGTCTTTATCGCCCAATGCAGATTTTCATATATCATGCATGAGAGGTGGTGTGGAAGAGGACTAGGGGTGGCATCCCATGATATATTTATGTATCTCGTAGCAGCTCGATGTGGTATAGAGAAAGGATGTTACACCCCAACTATAACAGAACTAAACCTGCACATTCATATAACTTCATTGACCTAGCCCTCCTGTGCTTTTTACTACTTGCTTCTCACCGAGCCTAAAGTCCGCCATTTTGCCGCAGTGACAATGCCCCGGCTTGTGCTTGTATCACGTCGATACTCTCTGTCCCAAACCATCTTCCTTCTGAAAAAGGCGTCAGCATGCCACCTTGCCGTTGGGAAAAGGCGGACGGATGCAAGGTGGTGTGGACAGAGATGGCACACGCCAGAGCAACAGAGTACAGGTTCACCAACACACCAGAGCACACGAAAGACTCAAAGCACAAAGTATACAAATGATACTGAGGCCCGACATGGGCCATGAGATGGGCTCGTCATAGGTCTCACTGGGAACAGCCGAGCGTCTCTATAGCTTCCCTTGCACATGTGGCGAGACCGGAAGCGAGAGAATAAAGAGCCTCGAGATTGCTTCCGATACTTGATTTTTGTCAATCACATGAGCACTTGCTAGCGTTGAGGCTCAAAATCTATTAATAAATTAATGAAAGTGATGATTTCAAAGCCCTTTGCTGTCCGGTGATCTCTGCATCTCTGATCATAGCGTACACTCTGCTACACGATGCCCAGAATACAGAGGCAACTGAGGACAATATGACCGCATTTGGAGGCGATGCCTGTAGCCAGTGGTACATCAAGCAGAGGCAGTAGGCTCGAGATTCCAAGCACGAGTATCCCAAACAGGTACGGTGACGGGTGTGTGCTCCAGATGCTGCAGAGGCTGCAGAGGCTGCAGAGGCTGCAGATCCCAGATGCTTCAGGCTGTACTCCTCTGTTATATTTTTTTCAAAAGAAAAAGGCGGGAGCAAGACCTATCCGAGAGACAGCGGTCAAGACCCGTCTCTCTATAGACGGCGATCTTAATGTCTGTTACATCTTCATGCGATCGGTCTTCCTCCGCCATTCCGCTCCTATCATCTTAGACATGTGTGAGTCTGTGAGGAGTTGGAGAGTACGACAGCTGCGAGAAGAGACAGACAAGAGTCGGAAAGCTTCGTTCGAAACTTCCAGCTGCTCTCAGACACTCTACCCAACGGCTACTCTTATCATTTCAAAAGATCTGCAGACATTGTGAGGCTCCGGGACTCGTGGATCTCGGCTGGGCTTAACTATTTTTGGTTACTCACATTTTTCTGCATTTTCTTCCTTGAGCGAGATACCGCCAATGCTGTCCAAGGCCTTGTTGGTGTGGTCGGGCAACAGGACGATATGTCGCAAATCTGATATCTGTTTCTTGAGCTTTCTCGAGTGTTCTCAAGGTGTTGTCAAGAGGCGGCACGATTTTGATGATGAATTTCACCGACTTTGACGGCACGAAGATAAGAGGGTAGCGGTGTGAGCTATTGGTGGCCTTTTGAGTGTAGTGGTGTCGGGCGTAAATATCCATTGTGCAAGTAGCCGCATCCTGCTCCGACGACAACAAAATATGCACTATGTATGCATGCTCGGTCAGCTGGCCAATCGCGGTCACTCACACTCCCGACTGGCTTTGGTGCGTTGTCATTTCAAAGAATATCTCGCGACTGCTTTTGCTATCGAGTAAGTTGACATTATCGGGCATTGCATCAGCAAGGACAATATCGGAGACACCACGAGCATCAAAAACACCGAATAGACTCACTTCAGGGTCCATCCAGGTGCCTTATCTATACACATCTCAGGCTGGAACTCCATCGTGTTTACTGTCCGTAGTCATACACAGACACCCAACCCATGCCAGCTCTATTGGGCTGTATCTCGCGATGACGTCTGCAAACCGTAAATGTGCGAATGCAGGTCATAAGCGGGCGCTCGTCCAGTCCCAACTGTCTCATGAGCTTGTACGACGTTGTTGTCCTACCATCGCCGCCTTTTGGATCCAGCCCGCTTCGACAGTCATTTCTAGGAGAAAGCAAAGTCGGGTGTGTGCACAACAGCAGACAGCAAACTATATTTGTCTCTTGGCTCCGTAGTGGCTAGACCGGTGCTTGACGTGGTTCCCGCCGCAACCCTCACGATATACCAGCGAATGCGAGATATGAGAAGTAAAATGTGGAAAGACGACAGGCTGGTAGAGAAAATAACTTGGTAATGATGTCGGGAAAACAATCATAAATATCAATGAGTCATACGCTGCGTCGAAGCATCCCATATCGATTGTCGGGTTTCCTAGTGGGCAGATATGATCACATACGTCCCGCCATGCTATCCCATTACATGTGCCTCGGGGAGATGTCAGCTGTCAGCATGTACTTTGAATGTGCATTTTTAAGCTTCTGGTACTCTCCAAAGCACTATATTCATGTGTTGCAGGAACAAGCTCGTCGCACGTTGGAGATTCTGACCGACGACAAGAAGGGGGCAAATGGTGCGGCCAACTAGCTCAGAGGCGCCTCTGAGCGCGGAGACTTCTCCTTCCAGCACAAACTTGCCTAAAATATACTCGTACACTGACTTGTGTACTGCGAAGACTGAAACGGCAACACATACGATAAGCAATGCTGAAAATATTCAACAGGCTTGCGGATAGCTGGTTTTCCGAGCAACCCCGAGCAGTCAAGACAACCTTGCCACACTTGTGGAAGGGGGTGCAACACGGATGCTATTCCACTGTTGTACAAGACATGCCGTTATTCTTGGCCTGCTCCAGTTTGCAGCTGATTTTCAGTGTAGTGCTACAACCTCGTAGCGGTGATAATAATCCCAGCACTGCTAGGAAAGCATCTAAGATAGGTACATCAATCCAATCCCAGTGCTAGTTTGAGCTGGTACAGTTCGCCTGTTTTTGTTCTATTTTGGAATGTGTTCAATTTGTGTCATCTGTAAAAGTCCGTCACAGGCTTCGGGGAATGAAAAGACAAACCCCGGGTAACATGGCATTCGATTCTTCTAAATCTGAACCACCAAGGCCCACGGAAGGAACTGTCCTGTCGGGCTAGAACTTTTTCGTGAGTTCATCAGCACTCGTCGCCGCTGTCGTAGTCGTCGTCATCAGCATAGACGACCTTTTGCACGCTTTGAGGTTGGAAATCGGATCCTCTGCTGTTGGCAACATATCTTGGCGTCACGAGGTTCGTTTTGCGTTGGTTCTGTGTAGGAAGTTAGCGCCGTCATCCGGGGGGTATACAAAATAACTAATATCTTCCTACCGGCTTAGCCCATCCGGATTGATGGGTCGGGGTTGTGCCGTCAACGACTGTCAGGGCCGAAAATTCATTTTCCACCCAAGCAGTTTCCAGTGGTGGTGCAGCGGGCCGACTCGGGATCACGGCTCTCGCTGTCTCTCCAGAGGAATCTGATGAGCCAGTTGCACGAAGGGGCCGTTGGCCGTTGCCAGGCATACTGCGCCCCGTTGTAGGTATCTGTGGTGTCTGAACTGATCGCGGGGTCATTCCTGGAACTACAATCGGAGTTGTCGATGCGGCAGTAGCGTACGACATGCGGGCTAGGGCTGCATTGTCGGTACGGCTGGCGTTGGCGGCACTGAGTGCAACAGGGAGAAAGTCGAGCTCGATGCTGGGGCTGTCATCTAGGAGGCTTGTGGAAGGAGTAACAGAGTCGTAGGGAGCACTGTCCACCAGATGAGTTGATGGAGCTTCTTCGGGGTCGCCGTTCTCGCTGGGGCTTTGCTGCATCCACTGTACAAAATATTAGAAATCCGAAGCTCAAGGTCAAACAGATAAATACTCAAGGAAGCATGTCGGTACTTACGTCCACAATGCGGTTGGTCATTTCCTCGGAGATATGACTATCCCCAACGGCTTCGAGCAGTCGGGCCTCTCCTGTGCTATCATCCTCTATTTCAGCAGCGGTCGGGGGGTTGAACGGGGTATAGCCAGGCTCGACGCTCAGCTGCCATTCCGTGCAATGTAGACACCACTATTTTGTGTCAGCTGTCTTAATATTTCTCCAATCTACTGGTCAATGGCGATATACAGACATACAGTCTTGCTGTGCGACCGGGTGCTCCGGCTGAACACTTCAATGGGATACCACTCGCCGCAGGGTCCCTCGCACTTGAGCTCACGACGAACTTGAGCAGTATGCTCTCTGCAAGAGATCTGAGACTTTGCTGCACTTGCACCAGAACGTTTAAAGCGGTCGAGCTGGCGGGTAGAGAACTCGGAGCGATCTTTCCATTCGCCGTTGGTGAAGCATCGGATTCTATCCTGTCAGTATCTTTTTATGTCCACACAACAGAGATGGGCTTGAGCTACTTACTTTCCCGGTCCGTTTCGCTCAGCTTGATTGTTGTTGGGTCTTTTATGTCAGCATTCGTCACATCCCGAAGACATAACTTGATGAAGGTTACCTGCGGATGAACCCAGACACAGGGTCTGTGCCTGGGTGGGGAGCTGCCATGTCTGCAATCGATGGCTTTCAATGGTCGCGGCTGTTTGTATTTTAGTCAAGGCTCAGAGACAGGGTGCTTGAGTGTTCAGAGTTGTCAGTACACGTGTCGTCTGTCGTACCTTGTCGTTGAGTAATGATGCTGGTTGGGTTCGGATGTTAAGAAGAAAGAAAGGAGAGTTTCAAGTTTCGAGACTCTTCCGAAATAATTGCGTTTATATAGGGACACATCCTGGGAGACCAGGCAACGACACCGCGCCTTCCTTGTTTGTTATTTTGTTGTGATTCCCGTTCTAGGAAAGAGCATCTGCAGAAGCCGTTTGCTCTTTCCGAGTTCGTACGTTAGGGTTTTGCAGAAGAAGTTTGTCAGCACGATCATTAGGATCGTGAGTTGATGCTCACAAAACAGTGATAAAGAACTTACGAGTTTAGATTGAGCAATGCAATCTTCTTCTAGCCGTGAATGATGAAGAGAACATCTGATCATTAAAAGATTTTAGATTGTGAAAACAAAGTCTAAAATGAAGATGCATTCTCTACAGTGTGGTCAAGTCGAGAATAGTAAGTAAAAAATACAGAGAAAATACAAAACTTAGTGCATAATTATCAAAACTCTGGGTATATTTAGAGAAATTTTTAAATAAGTCAAATCATATGCTGATCAAGAATTACTGAAGCTATCATCAAAGATCACTCTCGTCGTCGAACGTTCAGGTTGAGGCTCAAAACGGAAGACCCACCCATTACTTCAGATAACGTGACCACGTGTTTTCGCGTTTTCCCCTCTACACGCTTAACCACACCCATAGCTCCAGGTTTTCGGCCCATAGACGGCAAGCATCGGCATACGGCAGCGAGCTCAAGCCATCTTTGATGATCAAAGCCCTACCCATGCCTCTTTTACGCCATTGACACCCCACGGCTTTACCCTATGCGCGCTGCTTCATAAGAACCCCGACCCCCTCACACGCGCACACTTCCCCAAATGAGCGACCTCCACGTACTGCTGCCGGATTTTCCCTCCATCGCCAAGTATAACTCGCTCCTCACCGGCCTCGAAACGCACCGCGTGAGCTTAAGCGAGCTTCTGACGCTCGATGCGGCTGAGATTGGCAAACGGACGCGTCTGCCCTTGCTCGACCTCCAGCGGCTATGTGACGAGATCCGAGAGCAGCTGCTGAAGAAGTCGGCAAATCCAGCGCCCAAGCTTCGAATCAAGCGGAAACCAAGGGCAGGAAACGGAGAGGCAGATGGGACTTCCGAGAGACCAGAGGAGGAGCCCGAGGAGCCAAGTGAGGCGGTACCAATAAGTGCAAACTTACCACCTCCTGGCCTGACTGGCCGCATCAGCACACTCGACCCGGCACTCGATGCCGCATTAGGTGGCGGATTTCCGGCGGGTACCCTATCCGAGATTGTGGGTGAAAGCGGTGTCGGCAAAACCCAGCTGCTGCTAAGCTTGCTAGTAGCTGTTCAACTACCGCCGCCGCGCGGACTTGGGCGCAAAGCCCTTTACATTGCTACAGAAGCACCGCTGGCAACAAGCCGGCTTACACAGATTATCGAGAATAACCCTGACAGTGTGTCATTGCGGCAGTACTGCTCGCTGCAGTCGATTGTCACCATCAATATTCCCGACCTCGAGGCCCAGGAGCACATCCTGACACATCAACTTCCAGTGCAGCTCAGCAAAGCCGAGAAGTTCGGTGGGCCTTCAGGGTCTTTTGGGCTTGTTATTCTTGACTCAGTTGCCGCCAATTTTCGGCCATTCTTTGGTGGCCGGGCCACTAATAATGGAAATGGCTCTGCTGCAAGAGGTGGCATGGGTGCATCGTCGAAAGACACAGAAAGCGCCGGAAATGGGGGAGCAAAAGGAAACACGTCCCTCGCAGCACGGGGTCTAGAGCTCCAGCGGTTAGGGGTCCTACTGAGGGGGCTCGCACAGAAGCACAACTTGGCTGTTGTGGTTGCCAACCAGGTCGCAGACCGGTTCAGTGATGGAGATGGATTTGACGGTGGCGACGGTGGCGGCGGCCTCTTGTCCCTGTCGCATCAATGGGGCGTTGGCAGTGCTGCTGACACCATCAACAGCGGCATCCGCCAACCAAAACACGAGCTATCGGTCAAGAAGTCACGTCAAGAAGCCTCGAACGAAGCAGGCCCACCAAGTGTAGATAGTGGCATGCACTTTGCACAAGAAAGTGAGACTCCCGCACCACTTCAGCCACACTTGCCTGCTGCACTCTCGGTGCAACACGGACAAGAACCGCCAACGTCCCACGACATAGCCAACGAAAATTCACTTGTACTCACACAAGAAAGCCCATTGGCAGCACGAAGCCGAAAGCTACAGCAACTGAACCAGAACGGAGAAGCAGAGCCCATAGCTGTAGCACCAGAAGATATGGGCGACACAAAAAGCACAAGAGGCACAACAGTGACAAACGAAAAAGTGGAATCAAGCGGCGCGCGGGGCACGGATGCAAGCATCAAGCCCGCATCGTCTCATTTCACTCGGCCGGTCGCCTTTGTTAAGAATGAGGCGTCTGAAGCAGAGTCTATGCCGTTCGCATCTTCCCAGTACATACCGCCGTCTCAGTTCCCTCCCACAGCGCCAGCCCTGCCTGTGCTCCAGCTGGACCACCAGCAGCGGTGGTTTACTGGCTGGGGAGACAGTCTTGGTGGAGGCGGCGGCGGCCCTCGAAACAAGACGCCATCGCTGGGCCTCGTGTGGGCCGTCCAGCTCGGTATGCGTGTGGCACTGATTAAGGCACCACGGATCGGTCGCAGTCGGCGACATCCTGGAGACAGCAACTACTTTCCTGGGCCACACGATGAGCGCCATGGAGAAGGCGACGACGAAGAAGAATACAACGAGGAGACTGTCGCTGAGCGGCACAATATGGGTGCGCCGCGACTACGACACTCGTGGCGACGGTGGCTCAAAGTCGTGTTTGCGCCGCACGTGGCCTCGACGGGAGCGTCGGCACGTTCTGCGAGTGAGATCGCCGCAGAGATTGACGCGGAGATTGAGGCAAAAGCTGGAGGCACGGCGACTACAGCAAAGCGCAAGTCGTCTCCAAAGACACACCGAGCCGTCGAGTTTGAGATCACGGCGGGCGGGCTGTGCGCAATTGAGTGAGCCGGCAGCACATGGCATACGATGGATGACATACCAGGCGTTTCCTGTTTTAATTTTGTTTTTACAAGGCGGCGCTCAGAGGGCTGGCACAGCCAAGCACATATACCAAGGGAATGGAAGAGTAAGGAATCTTCAAATAAATACGGTGGCATAGCACATTTTAAAGACTGGGGCATAACAATACATGAAGATTTATAGATTGTCACAGATGTCTTTTCCTTCCTATGCTAAACAAAAACCAAAAAAAAAAAATCATACAGATACCAGAAGTCTAAAAGAACATGAACACAACCCAGATGCAAGGACATAATACAGAAAGATGAGATAGAAAGGCTCAAAGAAACAACACGCTCGCTTATGTCTTGGGCGCGCCGTGCGGGAACTCGTCCTCGAGTTGCAACCGCACACCGACGTTCATGCTGATCAGCTCCTGCACCAGCAGCTTCGCCGCATACGGCATGGTCATCTGAGTCACCTCCTTGGTGCTCCGACACGTCTGGCAGAAGCCCTTGTAGCCAAAGAGACCGCACCGCTGGCAGATATCCAGCGACGTGGCGTCCGAACTCGTCATCAACCGCTCCAGCAGCAGCTGCGACGCACCGTACGCAATCAAACAATCACGCTCCATCTCTCCCAGACGTAGACCACCGTCGCGCGATCTACCCTCTGTAGGCTGCCGTGTCAGAATGGCACGAGGACCGCGGGCACGCGAGTGCATCTTGTCCTGCACCATGTGCTTGAGGCGCTGGTAGTAGATGGGGCCGTTGTAGATGTGGGCCTCGAGCGGCTCGCCCGTAATGCCCGACGTGAAGGTGTCCTTGCCCTCCCACGAAAAGCCGTGGCGCACCAGCTCTTCGCCCATGGACTCAACAGGGTGCGACCGGAAAGCGTCACCGTAGCCGTACTCGCGACGACCTGCCACGACGGACGCCTTGCCCGTCAAACACTCAAACAGCTTTCCGACCGTCATTCGAGAGGGGAAACCGTGAGGGTTCATGATGATATCGGGCACCAGACCCGAGTCGGAGAAGGGGAAGTCCTCCTGGTCGACAATGATGCCAACGACACCCTTTTGACCGTGACGAGACGAGAACTTGTCACCAATCTCAGGACGACGCGTCTGGCGCGTCTGCACCTTGAAGATGAGTGTGTCCTTTTCTGTCTGCGAGACCATGACCTTGTCGATGTAGGCAGGGTCGTTGATGCGGTAGGTCAGAGAAGTGTCGCGGTACTCGTTGGAGCCGCGGTCAGAGCCGATGCCCGTCGTCGCCAGATCCACCGGGCTCTCCTTCTTCACCATGACATCGCCGTGCTTCACCTTCCATCCAACATGTGCCAGACCATCAGCATCAATGGCAGAGTGCTTGCCAATGACCTCGCCGTGCTCGTCGCGCTCAGGAGCGCCCACACGATCCACACGCATGTTCGGGTAGCGTTGCATTTCAACGGCGTACTTGCGGAACACTTGGCATCGGCCGAAACCACGGTCGATGGACGCCTTGTTGAGAACCAGTGCATCCTCAATATCGTAACCAGAGTACGACATGACCACGACTGTTGCGTTTTGGCCGGCGGGCAGCTTGTCGTAATGCACAAGCTCAATGGTCTTTGTGATGACCATGGGGCGCTGTGGGTACACAAGCGTGTACAGCAGCGTATCGATACGCTGGAACTGGTTGTAGGCGATAGCACCAATAGCTTGCTTACCCATGGCACATTGGTATGTGTTTCTGGGCGACTGGTTGTGGTGGGGGAAGGGAATGAGGCCTGCGACTGCGCCCAGAACGGTAAAGGGCTCGATCTCGACATGTGTCGTCGCAATACCGCAGTCCTTCTCGTAGAGGGCAACTAGAGCATCCTGCTCCTCGTTGACATCCAGGTATTCAATGACACCCTTGCGCAGGAAATCGTCAAACGTGACTTTGCCCATCTGCAGTAGCCGCAGATGTTCCGCCCGTAAGCGAGGCTCGCCGTTCTTGACAATAATATAGGGTCTGCAAATGCGACCTTCGTCGGTCGCAATGTGCACAGCCGAGAAGTGGCTGTTAAGGTTGATGCTGACAAAGGGCGAAATCCAGCCACGGCGCCGCATGGTCCGGAACTTGGCCGCAAACCGCTTGGGGTTCGGCGTCAGAGCAAACGGTGTACCGTTGACGTGGATCACATATGCGCCAGGACGGTGAATCTCTGCACCTGTGAAATTCCGCAACGGCTCTACGCTGTCGTCAAGCGAGAAAACCCACTCGCGAACGGGACCCTCCTCGACGTGGGTGGTGATGTGTGTCATGAGCGCCAAGTTCTTGACGAGACCACAGGCTTCACCTTCGGGGGTATCAGAGGGGCAGAGCATACCCCATTGCGACGGCTGCAGGGCACGCGGACCAGAGACCTTACGCGTCTTTTCGAACTGACTGTTGATTCTGGTCATCATGCCCAGGGCACTGATGTAACTGAGTCGACTGAGGACGTGTGTGACACCGCCACGGTTCATACCGAAACGGCGAACGCTCCAGTTGCCCGTCTGGATGGCACGGTACATGCCCTGGGTGATGTTACCACCCGTCGCGCTGATGGAAGGCAGAGGGTCAAAGGCAACGCCCTGGTGAGGCTTCTTGAAGAACTTGTCAATGTTCAGACGCAGGTTGCCCTGGAACTGCTTGAACAAATCTTCAAAGAGCAGCGAAAGCATCTGGCCAGCCAACTCGAGACGCTTGTTACCGACGAAATCACGATCGTCGATAAGTCGTGGGTCGTGGGCAGCCATCAGCACACGGCGGGCCATCATGGCCACGTAGACAGCCTTGGGGAAGAAGTCGAGTCCCTCAATGGGCACGTGTGCGATGATAATGTTGGCGAGGGCATCAAGACCCTCCTCGACATTGTTACGCCGAGAAGGAGGGCCCATCATGCGAGGACCACCGCCAGGAGCGCCAGGGCCACCGCCGCCACCACTACCCCGGGCGCCCATCTTGACACGAGCACCGACGTACTCAAGAGCCTGCTGCTGGGTGAACACACCAGCCTTGGCAGCGTCGTCAAAGTTGACGGCAAAGTCATCCTGGTACCGACCGTCGGAGCCGGCCACCATCTGCATGATCTCGTAGTCGGTCAAGCCGCCAAAAGCCTTGAGCACAATGACAATCGGGATGTTCTCGACGAGGACGTTGTGCTGCAGGTTCATGCGCTCTTTCTTAAGGGTGACGTATGTTTTACTCTTGCGCTCGTGGGTAGAGGATGTGACGGACGCGGAGATGACCTTGTTCTTGTCTTCTGATTCGACAATCACACGGTTCTTGCTCAGCTGCTCCTGAATCAGGATGACCTTTTCGGTACCGTTGACGATGAAGTAGCCACCGGGGTCGAGAGGGCACTCGTTCATGATCTCCATGCGAGCATTGTTGGCGCCGCTGAGACAGCACTTGGAGCTTTTGAGCATGACAGGCATGCGGCCGAGGTTGATGTTGCGGCGAATGACGCGCTTCTTGTCGCGCGTGTAGGCGATGTCGACGATGATGGGTGCGGCGTATGTCATGTCACGCAGACGACACTCCATGGGTGTGACCTCATTCTGGGCCTTGATGTCGCTGTAGTCGGCTCGTGTTGGCCGGCCCACGCGAATGTCGGTGAACTCGAGGTAGAAGCCACTCTGGACATCACTCCGGATGGTGCGGTTGGCCTTGACAATCTCTTTGATTTCCTGCTCAACGAAGAAGTTGTAGGAGTCGATATGCCTGTATGGTTAGTATACATGGCGAATCAGTTGGGGAACATGGTCATTGGCCAGTGATATATATCACGAGCTAGCATGAAGCTTTTCAGCCAGCATCACGATGGTCGAACATGGCGGGGTCGAGGATGTACATACTGTTTTACGAGACCTGCAGACAGTTAGTATTGGCTCAAAAACACTTCTCACAGATAGAAACTGCATTAACATACCTTTGACCTTGAGGAAGGCTGGCAACAGCTGGTATTTGTCTTCCTTGGTCGAGATGGGGTCGGTTAACCGTTTGCCATTGTAGAAAGGCTCGAGGAGGGCCTCGAAGCCGTCGTCTATGACTGTCATGATGAGTTGATTGGACCGTATCCCATGATATTCCGGGGATAACCAGTGATAGTATGGAAACTGCCGCTTGGTTGGTGTTGTAAATATGCCGGGGTTGTAGATGTGAAGCTGTCGCAAAAGCGCGAACTCAAAATGTTGAAAATATGAGCTTGCCGGTCAATGACTATGAAGGGCCTATGATATGCAGACGTCGGTGGGTGACGAACTTTTTTAGTGGAGTCGGCAGTACCTGCCAGAGCCAGGTTGAGATACTCTAGGCGGTCTAAACGGTCACGTGCAACTTCAAATCGTGAACGGAAAACAATGGTATAATAGTACTGAGGAAGAATGTGAATAAGTCGAATAGTAAGAAACGAAGCAACATGGACATATATTCAAGCTTTAATTCTTGAATTGCTGCGAATTTCAATCACACGGATGGTAACTTGACGGGCATCGAGGCTGGCCATCTGCATAGTATTTGGGGTCGTCGCGTACAGTGTCCATTTGTGTTTTGATACTGTCTTTAGCACTGTCTTTATGGACAAGGTGTTGGCGATGAGAATCTTAACTTCATCTTCGAGAAACTTACTCCTGGAATGCCGGCTCAAGAAATACCTGTCAAGGACTGCATCGTACAACCGACACACAGGGCTCCGTCTAACAATAACATTGTTCACCAGGGGAAGCAAGACGAGACCACAGGCATATCACCATCTGTACTCTGTACTACAGTGCGCTTTGCAATGACACGTCTCGACGGGGATTGAGATAGGATATCATCACGATGCACTTCATAGGATTTGCAGGGGAAATTAAAGTTATGGGAGACATGAGATGAGCCAATGCGTTGCTCTCGACGATGTTGATCGTGCATGTGAAACAGCCTTTGATTACCGTACTAGCTCGAAAGATGACTAATCTCGTCACCTAGTCAGCAAGTGGGGCGCGCGAGCACTTACAAACTCAAGTAAACATCCCACCACATCACCACCGCGCACTATTGGCCCAGCACACAGCACGCGGATGCAGTCCACTGCCAGCTCACTGGTGACAGAGCACCGGGATGGCGCAAACTAATAAATTCTGAAAATATTGGATTGAACAGAATAATGTCACCCAAACGGCGGGTGTTCGTATTATGCAGCTTGGCACGGATGACCGATTCTTGAGCGACACAAAATCGGGAGATAAAGACTCACCTTACCAAAGATCGGATCGCGAACAGAAAGCACAAACAGGAAATCCCCTCTGCAAACTCTTCGCGCCGTTGTCACTCTACACATCTTATTGACCAGGATGTTGATAATCTGACAGGAAAACGCCAAGCTTTTTAATAAGGATACTCGAGCTTACAAGTATTGATCGCTCTTTCCCTGAAAACAACGCTCTTTCCACTTTGTCCACAAAACCACGAGGTTGGGCGGCGCAAAAGGAGCAGAAGGAAGGAGGTTGGGGGAAATGAGAGTCGCGCCTTCTGTGCTGGACGGTCCTGGCCAAGCACAGAGCACAATGTAACCCCTGTCATACTGGTCATAATGCCCCGTCTGAAGCCTACCGAACCCGCCGAGTCCCCTGTCCGCCCTCCACTATTGCCTGTGAATCGCAGTTGCCGCCCAGCCATTTCTATTTACCAGGTTTTGAGTTTGGGTGAGTCGCGCCTTCCCGATTGCTTAAAGTGACATCTCATGCTCATTTTGATTTTTTGAGACAATGTAAAAGCCACGCGCATTCCGTTCCTGCTCAACCTTGCTCCTTTTGTTCTCTTCCCTCTTCTTACTCTTCCTTTGTTTTCTTCTTCCTTTTCTGTCACGATCGTCACCTCTCCGACCTCACCTTTCCTTCGACATTCCAGCCTGTCTATCCCAGGCCTAGTCTCATTGTCACCCACCAGTCAAGGCCTTGTGACGACATTGCAGCCCGACCGACATTTGGACAGCCATAGTACAGCACATATAGCTGAGGACCAACGCACGCAGCGCCAAAATCCCTCGCAGCAAAAGGATCCGGCGAACTAGGTCGAGTCAAATCTGGGAATCTGGAACTACTTCGTCCTCTCTACCACCACCAGCTATCGTTAAACCACCGTTCTGCAGGTCCGAGTCAAAGTCGCCAATCACGTCAATATAAGCTTCTTTGCTCCCGCATTCCAGTGCCTGTCTCGGCCAGCCAGCCATAGAACGTGGACAACCACGGCGGCTCTCTCATATCTGCTCATTCTTAATCTTCTCCGCATACTCACCGACACCATCTCATCGGTCACCCCCACCCGACTTCCTGTCCACATTCCAGTCACCTCAACGGCTGTGGTCTGGACTGATCGCAAAGGCTTCTCTCCTGTGAGATTGGCGGGGCCTGGACGGCATCTGATTTTTGGTTCTGGCCGTTGTTTATCGTCTCTGGATCTCATCCACACTCTCTTTACAATGTTGCAGCTTCTCGCTAGCCCGACAAAGGCAGCCAGCCTTCTCTCTCTGGCACCTCTTTTCCTTTTGATCACACCCACTGCAGCTGTTCCCTATCCCAAGGACGACCTGCACGATGTTGGCCTCGGCTTCCTCATGCCTCGCGACTGTGCGCAGTACTGTGGCTACGACAACCAGTATTGCTGCGCTACCGGCCAAGAGTGCTATACATCCAACAACATTGCAGGTTGCAAGAACACCGCCGCCGGTGGCGGCTACAACCTGTACACTACCACCTGGACCTTGACTGAGACTTTCACAAGTACATACAGCTCCATCTTCCCTGCTGCGACCACTGCTGCTACAGAGGCCTGTGTGCCTGTCGAGGGCTCCGGCCAGGTTGCCTGTGGCAGTATTTGCTGCGCCAACTGGCAGTATTGTGCTTATGAGGGCCAGTGTGCTGCCAATGCTGGCTGGACAGCTGGAACTACGACTGCTGCCGCTGCAACTCCTACCGAGACCTACTACACGACATACACCACAAGCGGTGTCGTTGTGACGACCAGCTACGAGCCGGCCTACCGCGTTACTGGCAGTGGCACGGCTACAAGCACCGGCACAGCAGTGGCTGCTACTTCAACAGGCGGTTCCACTACTTCCAGCCACAAGCTGTCTGGTGGCGCCATCGCCGGTATTGTTATCGGTGTTATTGCCGGTGTCGCTCTCCTGATTGCCCTGTGTGCTTGCGTTCTTGTGCGTGGCCTCTGGCACGGTGTGATGGCTCTTCTGGGTCTGCGCAAGCACGAAGACCGTGAAGATACTATCATCGTCGAGGAGGAATACCGTCGTCAAGGCCGCCATGGCTCGTGGCACGGCAGCCGCCCACCACCACCCATTAGCGAGAAGAAGAGCAGCGGTGGCCGCTGGTTGGGTCTTGGAGCCGCAGCCGGCACATTGCTGCTGCTTCTCGGCCTCCGTCGCAAGGAGCAGCGCGAGACAGTTGAGCGCCGCCACAGCACACGGACGCGTAGCGAAATCAGCAGCGACTACTACACCTACAGCGACCCTAGCAGTCGTGGCTCGCGCCAGTCAAGAGGCACCCGTGCCAGCCGCCGCAGCGATCCCTCGCGGGTCTCTCGCTCATCGCGCCCATCGCGCCAATCCCGTCCTTCCCGGTCGGCATCTCGGCGGTAATTGGTCTTGAATTTTTCTGACAATTTTGCCTTGATCTTCTCTGTATTTACACTTTTTACATTACTTCTTTGGCCTCCGTCACTGTTGGTCCCCTTTTTCTGATTTTTTTTTCCCGGTTTTGTATTTTTGTTTTCTTTTGTTTTTTAGATACATTGCGCCGGCGTTTTGGGAGGGCCTATCGACGGCTATGATCACTTCACGAAAATGGAGGACAAGATGAGGGCAGTAGATGACTACTGCAAGACGACAACACAACGACAACACGACTCGATCTATATTTGATCTGATTTAGATGATCTATTGAATTTAATGGCCATGCCCTAGTATAGTTAATGCAAGCAACATAATATTTACACGCATGATGTAAGCAGCAGTGAAAGAATATAAAGAACTGTCATAAGTTCGGCTTGTATACAAGAGTGCATGAAATCCCAAAGTGCCATCTACTGTGCCATCACCAACCTTACACCAACCATGTTATTTTTAATTGTTTTTATTGATCCATGAAGTAAAGCATTTTCGCCGGTCCCTGGGGCTGTTCCCTTTTGATATACAGTTTCCCCCTTTTCTGGTATTCTTTACCTCGCCTGTAGTCTCGGTGTGAGAGCGACAAGCGATGCAAAAGAAGAGAGAAGAAAAAACAACAGAAAGGTAAAATACAAGGCCAGATCCGAGAGAAAAAGAAAACCATGAGAGAGAGATGGATGCAAACAGTTGTTCTTTTCTTTATCGTTGATAAACACAAAAAAAAGAAACCCGTACTCGAAAGCGTGCCGAAAAAAATCAATCCGAAATCAACCCGATTCAAGAGCGCAAAAATAAGATGAACCCTCTGTTTTTGAGAAAAGTCCCTGATCCTTCTCTCCCTCAGATTCCCCCTCCCGTCCCATACCGATAACTTGTATCTCGTATCTCGCAAACCTCGCAAGCCCTTTTTGAAAGTTTTCGTGTGTAACAGTGTAAAATTTTATTGTGTGTGTGTGTGTTTACTCCTCGACAATGTTGCCCTTCTCCGAGACGTACAGGCCGTCAAGGAACTTGCGGATATCCTTGTTCCGGACTCTGCAGATCTGCTGGATGTCTGCGGCGCTCTGGGAAACAGCCTCGAGGGAGTTGCCGAACAGGATCAGCTCGTCCTTCTGGGCCTTGGAGATCTCGACCTCAACACCGGCCTGCATGATCACCCGGCGGACAATCTTCTCGCCGATGAAGTTGCGGATCTCAACCTCGAACAGGTCGGTCTCGGCGTTCTTGTCAACGTTGACGTTGATGGGGAAATGGGCGTACACGTAACGCATCTTGTACTTGAAGCCCTTGGTGACACCGATGATCAGGTTGTTGATCAGCGTCCGGACGGTGCGCAGAGTGGCGACGTTCTTGCGGCTGCCGTGGTGGATCTCGATCTGGATGACATCCTTGGCGGGCAGGGAGAAGTTGACGGCGACGTGGCTCAGGTCCTTCACCAGCTTGCCTGTGAGGGGTTAGTTGCTGGTTCGATTGGTACTGTCGTGCTTCCGGATTTCTGAGGTTCCTGAGATTCCTGATCTTGTCGTCTGTTCTCTGCCCGTCCTATCCTGGTGGCCCAGGTGTGTTGCATTCTGCAATCTTGCAGCATTTGATCCCCCTCTTCCATAAAACCCCCCTCAGAAACCGCATCTTCCGTTGGTCCGTCGTTCAGTGCTTACCTCTGGGGCCCTCAACAGTCACAAGTCTGGACTTGATGTGGACCTTGACTATAAGGATGAGTCAGTATTTGCGTTGCTGGTGTGAAAAATCTTTCTAGATTGCCTCCCTCTGAGGCATGCGATTGAATACGGGTAGGCCATGGCCGAGGCGCCAAAAGAGAGCAAGCAGGTCGTGTAGATGGCAGCAGTAAGGGAAGCAGGCGGCGAATGGACCGAGATGATAGACTGGTTCCGGTGGGTTGGCAGAATTTGTCGACAGATTTTGACGATATGTGATACGTGGTCCGTCAATATTGGGCTGCCACAAGTTGGTCTCTAGACAGGCGTTATGCTGGGACGTATGTTGTGACGGACTCTGCCGATGCTGCATGTCTCTAGACCAGACAGTCGAAATGTAATTCTTTGCCGAGATTTGTCAAATTCGAGATTCGTCATTTCGGTACCGGTGACCGTGTCGTTGCCGAATTGCTTGCTGCTGCTGCCCTGTTCCGTGCCAAATCCTCCTGCTCGTCTCTCTTTTGTCGTCGGTCGTCCATGTTGTCCTTCGGTCGTCGCATGCGCTCAAAGTCGGGTCTTCGTCTCGATTGACGGCGGGGGGCTGCTATTGCAGTCGGAATTATAAAATCGTACCTCCCTCAGGAATCTGCAGGGTCTCCTCCGAGTGAATGTACTTCATCTTGATTGTCGGTCGGGGGGTGTGGCCGAAAATGTGTGTGCGGTGGTCGTCGTTGGGTGATGGAGATGTTGGAACGAGGAGAGTCGTGAAGTTTTGACGAAAGGCGATTTTCCCTGCGAAACTAATTTTTTTTTCCTCACCTTTTGGGGCTTGGTCTGGGTACTGGGGCTGCTCTCACACAAACTTTCCCACTAACAAGGTTTGAATTTTTTTCACCTATTGCCATTCCCCTCTTCGCTCTCCCGCTCTTGCTCCACCAATGACATTTTGGTGTGCGACCGGTAGAGACTCCACTTTCAGTCTCGAGGTGAAAATTGTATCTCCGCCTACCGAGAGACCCGCTTCAAAGTGGCTTAAGAAACGCTTCAGCCACATAGGGTTGATTCACGTGATATCTCATAAGGTCACTTCTTGCTTGGTCCGCTTTTATTCTTCAGTAGCGCCTAGAAGGCGGTCAGGAGATAAGATCCCTGCCAGCCTCGTAATGCCGTCACCTGATACATCAGGCGCAGCTAGCGAGGATCAGGCTAGTCAATCCAACAAGGCAGCTACTTGTTGCTAGCCTTGGCGCTGCGCCATTCGCAACGGCGTATGGTCGGAGCTTGCGGCGACGCTCAATGGATACCTGCCCCCCCTAGGTTCCTGCCCCTGTTGAACTGAAGGTATCCTGTACTTTCTACGCATTGATTTCAACGACGTCAACTCCCAAGGCAGCCGGCAACTAATAGACGGCCTTGATACTGCACGACGAGCTCCCCGACTCGAAGTCATAGACCACCCAAAAGCGAGCGCAATACCACGCAGCCGATTGTTCTCGTCTCCTCCAGCTCTCCACTTTTCGTCGTCGTCGCCCTCGTCGTCGTCACTCGCAAGTCCGAAGATCGCGATAATCTTCAATCAGCTTGGCCACAGGACAAGACGCATCTGTCGCCTCACACCTCCGACTACTAGCGATCGACTCCATTCCCGACGACTTCACAACCGCCACAATGTCGTACTTCTTCTCCACCCCCGTTGATATCGACATCGTCCTGGAGAACAGCGATGATCGGTCCATGGTCGACATTCGCCTCGACAAGAATCGTCGCGAGAAGGCACCTCTCTTTATGGATGGAGAGTCTGTCAAGGGCGCCGTGACTGTGCGGCCCAAGGACGGCAAGCGCCTCGAGCACACCGGCATCAAGGTCCAGTTCATCGGTACCATCGGTAAGTCTGCTCTCTCTCTCGGCGATACGCCCAGCCTCTCTTCTTAGTATCCTGTTCTTTCTAACAGTAATCTGCAGAAATGTTCTTCGATCGCGGCAACCACTACGAGTTCCTCTCTCTTGTTCAGGAGCTTGCTGCCCCCGGCGACCTCCAGCACCCCCAGACATTCGACTTTAACTTCAAGAACGTCGAGAAGCAGTACGAGTCGTACAACGGTATCAACGTTAAGCTTCGGTACTTTGTTCGTGTCACTGTGTCCCGGCGCATGGCCGACGTTATCCGCGAAAAGGACATCTGGGTCTACAGCTACCGCATCCCACCGGAGATGAACTCGCCCATCAAGATGGATGTCGGCATAGAAGACTGCCTTCACATTGAATTCGAGTACAGCAAGTCAAAGTACCACCTCAAGGACGTCATCGTTGGACGCATCTACTTCTTGCTGGTGCGCCTCAAGATCAAGCACATGGAGCTGTCCATTATTCGGCGCGAGACCACAGGTGCTGCACCAAACCAGTACAACGAGAGTGAAACCCTCGTGCGGTTCGAGGTAATTACCACCACTCTTCCCCAGACGCCACTGGTGCGCTCGGCATACTTCGAGCCGACAGTATCACTAACACTTCTAGATCATGGACGGCTCGCCGTCTCGTGGTGAGACCATCCCCATCCGCCTGTTCCTGGGCGGCTTCGACCTGACACCCACATTCCGGGATGTCAACAAGAAGTTCTCTACCCGTTACTACCTTAGTCTGGTCCTAATTGATGAGGGTATGTATTACCCGCACACTACTTTGTGCGACCCCTGTCTGCTTGAGATCCAAATGCTAACGATGACAGATGCCCGGAGGTACTTCAAGCAGTCTGAGATCATTCTCTACCGGCAAGCACCTGAGCTGGCAAATAGCGAGGCCGGCCAGCACGCAATACACGCCCCGCCGCCTGAGAATAAGTTGCAGGCCCAGGGCGTGTCTGCATAGGCTTGAGCCAGCTTCCCTGTTGGGGGTTGCGCGCTATTAGACTGTCGCCGCACTTTTTCTTTCTCTGATTTCATTATCATGCATTACCACTTCTGTCTATATCTTTTGTTTTGGTTTTCTACTTGTTTGTTATTGTTGGCCTCTGTTATCGACTTCTCTTGCTACATTTCCGTTTTAATTTTCACATAGCAGCATTTAAATTCACTTTCTTTCCTTGTGTCTATCTTACGGCGCGATCTTACAGCCGTGGAAACCCCATTAGATAGATCTCTAAATGACCTGCTATTGATCTATATTAGCAGCCAGCTGCACTAGATATTGGCATGATAAGGGCGCATTAACGTTGTCAAGACTCTGCGTATGCCAGATTGGAAGCTCTTGACTTCGACTGTCTGCTCCGTTTCCAAACCTACCTCTCTTTATTCTATCTCTTATCGGTGACTTGAGGTGTTCATCATGTGCTGCTCACTTATACACTGTCTAAAGTGTATTGTCGTTGTTTTCTATGAAGTTGTGTATCAATTTGCTTTTAGTTGTGTTTAATCAAGATTTCTTAAAACAAATGTGTTAGATTTCTTTACGAATGAATTTCAAGAAGAGATTTTATTCGATTTGGTCCACCAAAACCCCAAAAATATTCTTAAAAAAAACCTTGCTACTTTCACATTTAAAGAAAACAACCATGATATATTAAGCATAATCAGAAGAAGCCTGATCTTTTATTACTGCCAGTTTTGTCGTCAAAAATGCCATCATGAATTCTGATGTTCGAAATAAGGTGAAGCTAATACACGTGATGATTGACTGTCTCACCACCACTGTCTTGAATCTTGGCCCATTGGCCTGGAACCCGCCTTGTTCATGGTGTGGGTCTTAGCTACGGGCTGCAGGAAAGAGCATAGCGTCCTCGCCTGCAGTTTTAGGGGGGAAAGAGCGACAAAAGAGGGGCGCGACCGCACTGTTGTTGTGGATCTCTTCCTTTCAACGCCTGCGTTACACTGCTCCCCCAGTCAGCCTTCAGCTGTCGGTTGGCGTGCCTTCCCTTTGGTGATCTGATATCTTGTTTATGTCCACCATTGCCGGTCGCACCTGCTCTTTTTAGATCGACGAAGCACGATAATCGCGAGGCATCGGACTGGCAATAGAAATCGAACGCGACTTTTGAAGATGGAAGGAGCGACTGTGCTTCATTAAGCTCTCCTACCTATTCGGACGGCTCAACACGACCAATCAGAAACGACACACCAAAAAACGAATCACGAAACTATCACGAAACCTCACGACCAACCCTACAGCCTCATCTTACTCCACAAGCATATCCTGGATATACGAACTACTCAAATACCGATGATCAGTGAAGCGACCACTCTCCTGTCCACAGTCCCTTCCTGATCGCCATGGCGCCTCGCCGGAAGCGGACCGTCTTGGACGACTCGGACAGCGAAGAAGAACGGGCTCGCGAGCAGCGAAGGACTAAGCTGCACAATTTCTTCTCGCCGAATTCAAAGGCAGCAGCAGCGAGTGCATCCATTGCTTCTATTTCCTCGCCAACTGCATCTGCAGCAGGTGATGTGCCAGCAACACCGACGACGCCAACGCCCGCGCGACGAACAACCAGGTCGACAGCAGCAAAGACCCCGACGAAGACCCCTCTCCAGTCACCACTGAAGTCTGACCGGATCTCAGCATCATCTCCGGCTGCTAGCTCGCCATTCGGTCGGATACTTACGAGCCGCATCAAGGACAGTAATGGCAACAAAGGAGCGACAAACGGCGGAAGCAATGTCAGGAGTCCATGCCCGAGCCCGGAGAAGCGGAGGGGCAGCAAGAGCCTAAAGCTTGCAGACGAAAAGGGCAAATCTGCAGATCTTGTGGCGCTATTTACCAAGCAAGCAGAGAAGGCGCTCAACTCACCTCCAAAGAAGACGGCCAGCCTGGCCACAGTGAGCGAAAACACAAGGAATGGCGCCGAGGACGAAGACCTCAACCTTATAATATCGGACGACGAGATAGCAGACGAAGAGATCTCTGAGAGCAGTGCCGTCGTAGCTAGCTATGTCGGTAGTCGTGCCCAGAAGCGTTGGAAGAGCAGCGGCATCACCTCGCTCTCGTCCAGCCAACAGCTACCACCGCCATCGTTTCCGTCATCTATGGGGCCGCCATCTTCACAGGCGGTACCCCTACCCTCGAGCCAAAGATTCAAGCGGCCAGCTCGGCCTGGCGCATCAAATGGCTCCACAGCAGCACCGGGTGCATCACAAAGTGCGGCAAATGACGACGACTCACGGCCGTGGTCTGAGCGCTTCGCGCCGACAAATCTCGACGAGCTTGCAGTACACAAGAAGAAAGTGGCAGACGTGCGCCGCTGGATAGAGGATGTAATGGGCGGCCGTAGCCGGCAAAGGCTTCTCGTTCTCAAGGGTGCTGCCGGCACAGGAAAGACGACTACCATGCGGCTGCTGGCCAAGGATATGGGCCTGGACATCTTGGAATGGAGAAACCCGATAGGGGCATCAGCGGCAGGACTCACATCTCAAGGGTTTACATCTGCATCAGCTCAATTCGACGAGTTTCTAAATCGCGGCTCACGGTTCGCACAACTCGACCTAGACGGCAACGGCTCTGACAGCGACGAGGCCTCGAGCGCGGCCATTGCCACCAGCGCAGACCCGAATGTAGCACAAAGAAGAAAGATCATCATCATCGAGGAGTTTCCAAATACGTTCATGCGGTCTTCTAGTGCCCTGACAGGGTTCAGGAACAGCGTGCTGCAGTACCTAGCAGCGAACACCCCATCCATGACAACGTATGCACAGCGACGAGCGTTGTCCGACCCTCTGGCCATTGCGCCTGTCGTCATGATCGTATCGGAAACGCTCTTGACGACAACATCTGCATCAGCAGATAGCTTCACAGCCCACCGACTTCTGGGGCCCGAACTATTGCGGCACCCAGGCACTGCATTGATCGAGTTCAATGCTATTGCACCATCGCTATTGGCCAAGGCACTGGAACTCCTCGTCCAAAAGGAGGCAAGAAAATCAGGGAGACGGCGGACACCAGGCCCTCTTGTTTTGAAGCGGCTAGGCGAGGTGGGAGATGTGCGCAGTGCTATCGCATCTCTCGAGTTCTTCTGCGTCAAGGGCGACGACCAGGGTGATTGGGGAGCCAAAGTAGCTTTTACAAAAACCCGGAAAGGCCCCAAGGATGCAGCCATGACGAAGGGCGAGCGGGAGACTCTGGAAATGGTGTCGCGGCGAGAGGCTAGTCTTGGTGTCTTTCATGCGGTCGGCAAGGTCGTCTACAACAAGCGCGATGATCTACCGCCACCCGCCGGTAGCGAACAGGCTTTAGCTGAAGTGCTGCCGGAATATCTGGCGCATCACTCACGCCCCAAGCCGTCCCTCGTTTCCGTCGACACTTTGATCGACGAGACAGGAACGGATACACATACATTCATCTCTTCGCTACACGAGAACTACGCCCTGTCCTGCGAGCAGACCGGACCTATGGACCCCGTGTCATCTATTGATTACATTAACGGGTGCATTGAGTACCTGTCAGAGAGTGATTTGCTATGCCCGACATGGGATATTTTCTTTGGCGGCCATGGCAGCAATCGGCACAACTTTGGCCGAGACTCGGGCAGCCATGTACTAAGACAGGATGAGATGGCCTTCCAGGTTGCTGTCCGCGGCCTCCTATTCTCTCTCCCGTCGCCAGTCAAGCGGTCGGCTGCGACCAACCACTACCAGCGCAGCGGCAACTCCTTTAATGGAGGAGATGGCGGCGGTGGTGGCGGCAACCAATTCAAGATGTTCTACCCCATGTACCTCAAGTTGTGGAGGAGCAGAGAAGAGATGGAGGCGCTCGTGGACGTGTGGTCATCGAAACTTCTTCGTGGCGAGATGGGCTCATATGGTAACAGTGGCATTGCTAAGAGCAGTGCGGCTGGCGGCATCAAGGGCACAATACCATCCAGCCAGCGTCCCAGCCACCCGGCGTCCCGAGCTCTAGCCTTCCGCCGGCCACAGCAAAAGTTTGGCTTCAGGAGCAGTCAAACTCCAAGCCAAAGCCAGTCTACACAACAAGTGACTAGTGGTTCACAGAGACGTCCTCTCGGCGGACAGGACCCTAATCGCAAAGCACCCTTCACGACAATTAAAGAGGAGGAAAGTGATGGCACAAAAGAACTTGTCAAAGCAGCTGAACTACCCAAGGCCTTGCCAAATGCCGAAGAGGAGGAGGACAACAATGCCACACCTCTTTTGTCACTGGGCAGCTCGGCCCGCCAAGAGATGATCCTGGAACGCCTGCCCTACATGGCACTTATTGCACGCGGCAAGCGGTGCTCGTTTGGTACACTGGGTATGCGGGACCTGGAAAAAGTGGTGTCCTTCCATGGCATTGGCGCAGTGGCAGCAGCGACGGCAGCCGAGGAGGCTGAGGAGGACGTGGCCGATGCAGGACTGGGAGCGGGCAGTGGCATGCCCGCAGAGGATGCGTGGGCGACTGACAAGCCAACCGACGACCCGAGCCCACGCAAGCGCAGGCGGCCTGTACCGCAACCCAATGGACGCAATGGCTCCAGCTCGAATGCGACCACCCAACCCAACGGGCGCAAGGCAAGCGAGGCTGAAGATGATGGGCTGTCGACGGGCCTGCCCATCTACAAGCTCGTGCTCAGCGACGACGATATTGAGGACTCCGACTAAGGGAGTGTTGTTTGTACGATATAAACCGGAAATGTGTTTCTAATATTTGTGTTGCTCGTTGTTCTTCGTTCGCCCCTTTATTCATGCTTACAAGCTATATGGCGTTCTATTTTATTGTTCAACTATCATGGCGTTTTCAATGGGTGGCAGAGTTCTACTACGAGCTAGGAGTGTACAACTGATGGAATAGATCAAGGAGAATCTGAATCAGACTTGATGCATGTCGAAAATATGCCCACGAGTGAGGTTATGAGCAAGTGGAGGCCAAGGGGGAGGAAGTCGTGAAGAAGACGTAAGTAACAAATAGCTGACTGATATACTTCGAAAACGGCCATCGGCTGGCCGGTACAAGCTGGCAGACAGCAAAAGCCGCCGTTCTCCCGCCTGGACATGATATTTTCCCTGGTATCACCGGATATCAAAACCCGCAGCCGCCTGGAGTCATGATTTCGAGCACTTCAAGAAGTGGATCCACACTAAAAGTTGGGGAAAGTCGCGACCCCAGACAGCGGTGCGCAAAGACCCACTTTTACTCACAAGCGCACGGAGCTCTCCCCACGACAGACCTCGGCTGGCCCTCTTTCATCATTGGAAACGGGGCCGGCGACCTGCATCTTACAAAACTACGACCTGAACACATCTTGACCTTTGGATAACGCCTGGCGACAAACCATCGCGACGACATCATACTGGCCTTGCAATTTGACCGTGCTAGATCCACAAACACCTCCCGAAAACTTACGCGTCGCAGACTTCTTGACGACGAACATTATCTGTTCACAACAGGGTGATCTGACGAACGGAGTACAGAGTTTGTCTACTTGCACACTCGCAGTTTTTTGGTCTACATCTGTTTGGAAAACCAGCTGAAATAATGGCCGGCCCTGTACGCCAGCCAATCGACGTCGCCAGGCTCGAGGCCTACCTTAAAGGCAACGTGCCCGAGATCGAGCTGCCGCTCGACGTCAAGCAGTTTGGCTTCGGCCAGTCCAACCCAACCTACCAGCTGACCTCGCCGTCCGGCGCCCGCTATGTGATCCGCAAGAAGCCTCCAGGAAAGCTGGTGTCCAAGACGGCCCACAAGGTAGAGCGCGAGTACCGCATCCTCGCCGCCCTAGGCGGCACTCCTGAGCGCGCCCAGCAGACGGGCGTGCCCGTCCCGAGAGCATACATTCTGTGCGAGGATAGCGCTGTTATCGGCACACCATTCTACGTCATGAGTTTCCTGGACGGCCGCATTATTGAGGATCCGGCCATCCCCGACGCGGAAATCCAGCACGACCCGGCGCGCCGTCGGGCCATGTGGTCTGCGGCGGTGCGCTCACTTGCACGGCTACACAAGGTTGATCCGGCCTCTGTCGGGCTTGCTGCGTACGGAAAGCCGTCGGGATTCTACAACCGCCAGATCGCAACATGGAAGGGCATCTGTGCCGCCCAGGCCGCCACGCGCGACAAGGAGACGGACGTGCCTGTCGGCGAGCTGCCCCATTTTAAAGATATTATGGAGTTCTTTAGCGATCCGCGGTACCAGCCAAAAGACCGGTCGACGCTCATCCACGGCGACTACAAGATTGATAATCTCGTCTTCCACAAGACACAAGCTGAAGTTATTGGCATTTTAGAGTAAGCCCCCCGACCAGCCACAGCAATGGAGGATCGTTTTCTAACACACGCAGCTGGGAAATGTCGACAAGAGGCCACCCCTTGAGCGACCTGTTGAACATGCTGACCCCCTATCAAACGGCGCACCTGGCCGACAAGGTCCACAACGGCCACCCGCTTTTCGTGCCGGGCCAGCTGGCGGGCCTGCCGACACAGGACGAGGTGACGGCCATGTATGCAGCCGAGGCTGGGTGGACACCCACGGCGTCCGAGCTGCGGTGGGCTGCGGCGTTTAATATTTTCCGGCAGGCTGCAATTTGCCAAGGAATCGCTGCACGGTATGCCGGCCGCCAGGCAAGTTCTGAGAAGGCACAAGCCTATGCTGCGGCGCGTGAACCGTTGGCTGAGTTTGCGTGGCAACTATGCCAAGAGACCCGGGACTTGCAAGCCAGTGACAAGTCAAAACTCTGAGTACTAGATACACTAAATATATGGAAAGATGGATGTTTTACGAGTATGTTTATGATCACATCTACATGTGCGTTTGGCAAATTTTTGATAAGGATTGTGATGCATTAGTAGCTAAAGGAACGTCTATCGACTTAAAGTGAGCAAACATTTAGTGCAATGGAAACCATCGTGAAATGAGAAATCAACGAGGGTGGGAATCTCAGCGATAATGAATAATGAACGTGTAAGAAATGGAAAGACTGACGGCCCAGATACGAACCGAAAGCCGAACAAAAAAGAAAAACGCCTAGCCATCGATGAGAATATAAAGATACGTTGACGGGTATCGAATTAAAGAGAACAAAAACTAATCGAAATACCGCGGCCCTTGTTGAGTGGACGGCGGGGTGGTCTGGGAACTGGCGTCTGATCTAGTACCTGCAGGTGGCTGAGGCCGCAACTGAGGTGCTGCAGGTTCTGAAATCTCAGCCGTGTCTGTGCTACTGCCACTGTTAATAGAACGGGATGCTCCAGATGGTAAAGACGGAGCTGGCGTATGCCTCGAGTTGAGCCTGTGCATTCTCATAGCTCGGGCGAAGGTTGTAAAGTCATTATGTAATCGCGTAGCCGGACTCGGGCCCAACTCGTCTTCATCATCCAGCATTGTCGCCGGTTGCGGCCATGGGGGTTCGGGCATGAGTGTCCAAGAGTTGGGGGATCTGGGTGCAGTGCTTGGAGTGGATCGCTGGGCACTGGCAAGCGAGGGCTGTGACAGGGATGGTGAGCCCGTTTCCGAGAAGCGCAGTCGACGCAGGCGACCGTGCTCCAATGGCTCCGGAGCTGCTCTACGTCCGTTCGACCCCGCGACTGGCACTCTCGGCACAGCTTCCCGTCTCAACGCCTCCCCTTGGCGAGATGAAGGGGGTGGGGCAGCATTACCACCATTTCTGTCGGGCGCATCCTGTGCGTCTCCAGTGGCAGATTCGGGTGCCGAGTCCGACGACAAGGGCGATGAAGATCTCGAAACCAATCCAAGCATGGAAGGGCCCGCAGCTCTGATAAATAGGTCTAACTCTTCATCGAGTCCATTTCTGGCCGCCTGGCGGCGTCGCATATACTCAAGCAGCGTATTCTGTGTGTCCAACTGTGCGTCGCCTGACGGAAGCTTATCGCGGCAGTAAGGGCACGATGTTGCTTCAGTAAACCACTTCTTAATACAGTGATCACCAAAGATGTGTTTGCACTTTGGCAGGCGAAGCGGTGCCTCGTTTATGCCCTCGGGGCTAGGAACTCCAAAGTCGTTGTAGCAGATGATGCACGTTCTCTCCTCTTCAGGGAGACTCTTAATATCGACGCTTTCCAGAGATTCAAAAACAGACGCGGACACACCGCGAGAAGTCGAATGTCTGTGCAGGCGAGCCATGTGTGCCTGGTTAGCTGCCAACTGAGCTTCGGACGGACCGTGTGCTGTTCTGCGGAACGGGTGACGACGAGCACGACGTTCCCGGGAGCCCTCGTCCGGCGTGTAAGATACATGAACCATTGATCTCCTAGAAGCCGAAGCGTTATCAGTCCCCGGGCTGCCAGTCAGTACACGAGGGTTTTGCCCATGAGGCGAGTTCTGCCGAACGACATTCTCAGGACGTCTCCTCATTCGTGCCGTACGCGACTGGTCGGCTCTAGACGGTGACACTCTGGGCATGCCTGGCTCGCCAGCCCTAGCCGATTGCGTTGGCATCTCATGTGAATCGCCGAAGTTAACGGGTTCTGGACTCGCAGCCACATCCTCCTGCCGCTCGGGCAATCGTTCCCCCGCCCTCCGTCTCTGTAAGGGATACGACCAGGAGCCGTCGGCAAATGATGTACCATTTGGGCCTCGGCCGCGGAACTCAAAGTGACTTGACTCCGAGCCTATGGTCCAAGCGGTAGCGGGCCCAGTTGCGAGAGCAGCCGTTTCACGCATCGGCGAGACTTGAGACATCGATACGTGCGATACGGGCACCGGCGAAATAGGTGAGTGCAGGTGAGGTTGCGGTTGTGGTGTATGGGTAGCCATAAGATAGCTTTGCGCAACCTCAGTTAAGTTTTCCAGCGTTGCGGTATTTCTGTGTCCCTGGCCAGAACCATCCGCAGATGTAGATCTAGACGTAGATCTAGAGCGGGGATGCGGAAATGTGTCGTTGTAAAGCGGAAGGCTTACCTCGGCCGGTGCTGGCTGCGCTATGGCTCTAGGTACTGTAGCAGGTACGGGCTCGGGAGTATTCCCCAAACTTGACTGCATCGGCGGCACATATAAGGGTGACACATTCGGACTATGCTGGAAACCCGGAAATACGTCGGCGGTTGTGTGAAATAGCCCGGGAGCACCACCAAGGTAAGTGGCGTGCGACAGAGGTGGTAGATACTGGCTGTACGGAGTAGGCAGTATCGGACCCGGCTGGTTCGGTGGCAGTTGCTGACCGAGGTGATAATAGGAATGAACTGGCGGGCGCCAGTTTAAAAATGAATTATACCGAGCTGTGACCGTGGCAGACTGGCTTGTGGTAAAGGCGGGCTGAGCCTGCTGAGCCTGCTGAGCCTGTTGGGCCCGCTGAGCTTGCTGAACCTGCTGAGCCAGCTGGGCCTGCTGGGATTGGTGAGCCTGGTGAGCTTGCTGAGCTTGCTGTTGAGCCACGAACGGGCAAGTTGTGTGATGTCCGTATGTGGTGTGCGGTGCAACCGGTGGATGTTCGGGCGACGAAGACTGGCTCGCCATGCCATTGTGGATTGGTGAATTGTCCATGTCAGATCCAGCGAGCTGGGGGTGGTATCTCTCAGTAGGTCAAGTGTGCGAGAGAGCGTTGCAATACAGACGACGAATAGCTGCCACTATGCATGGGGAGAAGGCGAGTCTCAGAATCCGAGCTCAGCCCCATTTGCTGGTGATAGCTTGTCGACGAGCGAGATGAGGCGGCCTCCTGCCGGCGGTCTAGGACACGCCAGCTCAAGCAAGGTCTGGACGCGCGCGAGTCAATAGAATCGCAAAGGCGACAAGGATGTCTTTTGAAAGGAGGCCGAGAGGAGTCGATGTAGCGATAGCACGAATGCGAAACCAAGTGAAGAGTGTATGACGAAGTGAGTAAGAGGGTCGAAACAATAGCGATGACGGAGAAAGGCCCGAAATAAAAAGGATCGAGGGGAAGCCCGGACTTTATTTGATCTCGGCGAAAGAGACGAGTAGAAAGTAAATGAATTGTCGGGCGAACAAACAAAGCTGTGCGTAGGTTAGCACAAAGCTAGCATGTACAATCGGATCGTGGTGGCGGTATGAAAGGTCCGGTAGGCAGATGGTGAAGTGGCAGTGAGGCGAGTATGATGATGACTGTCAAGTGTGTATCTTAGGAGCTGAGGGCGAGTTGATATGAATGTGATGCGCATGTGATGCGTTTGCAACGTGGGCGATAATGGCTGACGTGAGTGAGATCACGACGGAGCGATGAAAGATAATGCGGAATGAGTGAAACTAGAATATGTATGTCGGTTGCATGTACAATTCTGGTGACTCCAATGGCTCATGGGCGAGGTAGAGATAAAGAAAGGGTGAAAGGAAAGCGATGCAAAGGTGACGGAGTTCGGGTAGTTCCAAGCTAATAGATACAGGCGAAGGCGAAAGCGGCATATGTTTGTTGGCAGTGACAAAAGGACATCAAAGTCAACATGCAGTCGCGCCTTGGTCGAAGTCGTGGCTCTTGACTTTCTGTTCAAAGGAGAAAGAGAAACGGCACAAGAGACGCCAGACAGCACATCGAATAGGACGGTAAGATTAAGATGCGGATGGTCACGACCGAAAGCTGGAAAGGAGGGGTTTCCAAGCCTGCAACTGGACGAGGAAATGGAGAGTCCGGGTGTGAGCGTGGCCGCAAGTGAGTAGAGTGTCTGCGGATGAGTTGTGCAGAGAGTGTGCTGGGAAAGGAGCAAAGGAGCAGAGGAGCTGTATGGCTTTAAGCACCTGCACTCTGTGGGTGTGGATGGTTATTCGTGTGTTTTGTGCGTGTCGTACTTGCTGTGTTGTGAGCACATCACCCTGTTGTGATGAAAGTTGCGATGGCCAAGGTTGTGAGGCGGATCTGACGGCTTTCCTCTTCGCTTCTCTGACTGCGTTATCTACTTTGTGGTGGCGAGATATCGATGTAGTGAGTGTGATGTGACGGCGAGGTGACTGAGCGACGTATGTATCTTAGGGGATGTTTGATGCTTCAATACGGCGATCCGGCGCAGATGGGCTAGGCCTTTGTAAAAGACGACGAATCGAAGATGAATCGTGAAGAAAGCAAAATCGAGAGTAGGGAGACTTTTGAGGCAGCGATCCAGATAGAAAGTACGACATTAATCGGAACGGAAAGTACGACCAGCTACAAAAACAAATAAGCAGGAGAGACGCAGGCTTGACGACTCAGTGCAATTCCACTGACAGAAAGCCGAAACGGGATAATTAAGTGATCAACCGAGCGACCGAATGAGAACACAATTAATGAGCAGACCAAACGCCGGGATGATGCAGCTGAGACCTTTGTGTAGAACAGCGAGACTTAATCAATACTAATACATGGCAAAGAGCGATAGGAGGGTGTCGTTGAGCTAAGATGTGCCACCTCCCCATTTTGAGAGGAGAGGTCCGCGAAAGAACGCCGCTCGCCGCTCGTTCCCCTCATGCCGCCTAGAGCCTTCTTTGCCCAGTTTGCGAGCATTAGTCAAGAGGCCAATGATTGAGTACCTGCGAGCCTCTTACAACACATCAGAATACAGTTTCGGAAACTACGGCGTTTACAGTTCCTGCCTTTTGTCCATATGCCTAGACCACTCGGTCGGGGGATAGTGATATCGGGCAACATGGAAGGGCAAGATGGAAACAGGCGGACTATTGACATAATTTACATTTGGCTGTCCTTTGTGCCCCTCTCACTGTTTCGCAGTGTATGGGACATTATTGGGGCGAGGCAACTAATATCTTACAGAAACTCAAATATTGGCAGACCGCCGCCTCTTTGGGCCTGCCCAACCTGTGCTGAATCTGTAGAGGGTGACCGCTCGTATCAGACAATCAGACAATCTAGACCGTGTATTAGAACGGCTGTAAGATATATGATGTGGATATGCAGAGTCTGGCTGTGGTGCCATTTTCTAAGAGTTATTCAGAATCGGGGCTCATTTGATGGCCTGGCCACGAACGATCGTATGCTTTGTGTGGGCGCAGGAGCTACGTAATCGGTGATGATTAACTTTGCAAAGGCAGCTTCTACTTGATTGATGACGAAGAGCTCTAGTTTTAGTTGGACCTTTTTCTGTCCAACTACTTGTTTCGCCGTCATTTGTAGGCTTTCGAGACATCTTTGCTGGTTCGCTAGTATTGGCCAACACAGTAAGCCTACCTGGCTATGTGCAATCTAGCATGCCAACTCAGCGCCTTGCGCTTTGGATAAGATACCGCGATTAAGGTACACTGATGGATCTCTCCAACAGACCTAAACCGGACTCAACACTTGCACTGACTTGTCGCGATCACCATCGGATTAGTCCGTATGCATTCTAGGACTCGATTTCACTTCCATTGAACAACGCACCGCTGCGATCTAAAATGAAAAAGACGTGACTGGAACCATGTAGTAGTAGCAACAAACTACGGAGCCAGTGGCTTCTGCTAACCCCAGCAGTATCTTATGCTCCGGCCACGACATGCAACCACCTCTCGGCAATTCTATTTCGACGTTCTTCAACATTCTGCCTAACTTCTTGCCGTGATATGAATCATCAGTCATGCGTCGCTGTTCTCTTTTGCATGGTTTTTCTGGGCATATACCTTATACCTAATGTGTAAAGCGCAAGAGACGGGCTAAGCTGACAGATTTGCCACCGCTGTCTTGATGAATCGGAATTGATAATTACCATGTTTTTTGGCATTTTCAAATAGAGGGTAATTTCAAATTCCATCTGGAGAAACGCCCGAGTTCGCCTTTTTATACGGCTTTTTATGCTCCTTCCTGAACGGTCTCCGCATCCACTGTCTCTGCCTCGTATGAGATGAATTCTGGCCCGTTGCCCCGGAGCCTCATTCGGCGCCCTATCACGCATCGCCGTCCCGGTCACCCGGTACAATGAACCACGCGCGTTCCGTTTTTGGGTGCGATATTATTATAAGTTATTTCGAAAAAGGGCTGAGGCGGTCGCGACTTGCTTCAGACTCTTGTATTTTACTATCAGCATCATTGATAGCAGTGATATCATCTAATTTGAACAGATTCGACCGGTGTGAATTATGGAGAAACAACCGAATATTTCCAGATGTAGCATCGATATATCGGGCAATATTGTGCCTTATGTAGCGCACATAAGGTGGGCAGGATTAGCGAGTCTGATGAGCGGAGAACCGGTGAGTATCGATAGATATCTGCAAGTCTAGAATGCGATGCAGACTTTTAAAGAAACCTTCATGAGAAATGTAGGAGCTCATGGAGTAGAATGGATTTTCTGGAAACTCCAGAGAGCGATAAACTTGATGAGGTAGACAAGGGCACAGAAAGCTTCACAACGGAAAGATTCACAAACACGCAATGTGATAGTGTACAGATGAGGCAAGCTCTTTGCTGATTTCAGTAAAAACCATCAATAATGCTTGAGACATCACTTCAAGAACCCATCGTCTGGGGGCGAGATCCGTAAGATGTGATCTGCAACGATATATACTTTGTAAATTACGAAAAAAAAACCCCAAAAAAAACCAGATTGCAAGACTTCACAGCCGACGAGGCTATGGTCCTCAGACACGAGGCCCAGCGAAACACGACAAATATTTGATATTATCGGTCAGGCATATCGCTCTCAGCTCGCAACTCTTGCCCCGTTAGGCATTTTGCCGTCCTGGAAGCGTTGGAGAAGAAAAATAAAAGAGGTAGCCGGCCGGTCTCCATGCTTTTATGGAGTTCGCAGTGTGTTAAATACTAAGACGAGGCATAAGGCCAAGACTTTACCTAATTAAGAAAAATATTTGGCCACTTCACGTCCTCTCACGTGTTTTGCTACTGACATTGATGATATTGATGATGTTATCATCTTCATAGATTTGGCAAGAAAGCAGTGCGTCAGTTTGTAAGATTGCCTTGCTGCGATATCTGAACCGCAAAACTTGCAAAATGACCGCCACTACACTCCTAAACCGCCAGCTGACCTCTGCCGATGCCGTCAAGGATCGGGATACGGCGCAACATTACTGAAATGGATTTGTGCGGACTTTGTTAGATCTGATTTGGATGGTCGCGAATGGGCGGTGACTCCCCGTGCCGTTCCAAATTTCTAAATGCGACGAATAGTATGCCGACCTGTGAATGGCCAGCTGATACGCCATGTCTTGTCCCATGACCAAAGCAACAGGGTTGCTGTAACGATTCGGCGTGATAACGTCGGGATACCGCTAAGCGTAGGGGAGCGAATGATAATAAAAGCGAATGAGGAAAACGTATCTTACAGACAAAACGTAATATGCTCGAAAATATTACAGGAAAACAAAAAAAAAAGCAGCGAGTAAGCCCGAATCATTTTCTTGTTGGGGCCGAATGAGAACACCCTATTTGCGCCATGGTTGAGCGGCATGGAAAGACAAAGTGATAGACCCATGACCCCTTTGAGAGTCATCACATCTCACACAATTGGGAAGCGAGAAAAAGAAAACGACCGCACAGACATACACGTCTTTATTACATGATATTAGATGTTGCGTTCTTCTTTACGTTCTTATTCGAGGTCCCATTTCTCTTCTTTGATCAGCTCGACTCTATCTATCCGCGTATTTCGAAACCAGAGACAAGAGGCACAAGCTGCAAACCGACAGCCGATTTGGGCATAAAGCAACATCTACAAGGGTTATTGATCATGAATTTTTATCTACCATCTATCACCTGCAGTCGGAATACGAAGACAAACACCAACTCACATCCCATATGCAGGTTTCATTAAGGCGCTGGAAGTCGGCCTGCAAGAACATTAAAAAGACATTGCAGTTCCGACTCGTATACCGTTTAAGCGGACGGGACAAGCCTGACTGAGGATTACTGTTGCAGCCCCTTGCCTGCCAGATTCGGAACAGAGCTTCCTCGCGGCCAAAACTGACTGAAGCTGATCAGTGATCATCAAATAACAGCCAGCCGAGCCCACCAACCGGAAGCGCCATGTCCGGGCCCTAGTGTACGAAGCAAACCACCAAGCTTTGCAACCCAGCAGCTTATCAGTTTCAATCTACCACCATGTACATCAAAGCACATGGGAGCCGTTTTCGTTTTCTCATCCTGTTCCTTTGAGTTGCCATCTGCACTGACTGAAGTGTTTTGTAAACTTGACTGAAAGAAAAGGCTGTGCATGCAGCGAACACGTAACTGCACGTTCAACTTGATTGGCGGCCACCCGAGGCACATTCGAGACTGAAACCACCACCGCCAATACTCATGAATTGCAAAACAGATTTTGTATGCCCTATCGATATGAGACACCACCTGGGCGGTAACGATAGGCTGACGCCAAAGAGCATCTTTTCTGTCGATGAGCCGATTCTGGCCAGACAAACTACCGCCGCCGCTCGGTATTTTCTGCCTATCAACGGCCGGCACGCATTTCAGACATTCAGACCGGTGCCCCTCTGTAAGCAAACTTTCGCTTATGTTTTGTGACTTTGCACTTCTTGGACCTCTAGAGGTAGATTTAAGCCTCATCAAATGTGCAATATACTCAAGAGTAGGAAAACTATTCAGTCCAGCTATGCATATTCCGGCATGATTTTCCCTTTTGGGGTTTAGTACTTTCGCCTTCTTATGCTTGCACAACATCTTTCATATACCGCTTGTGCAGAGCCGCTCAACCCCGCCATACATTTGCCATCGATAAAGCCTCGTTTATCATCATAGCCCGTGAGCGATATGTAGATTGACTGCGCAATTATCCTGGCTATTTATTCCGTTGCACCATTGCACCATCCTCACCGGTCTGCACTGTCCCGAGAACTATCCCGTCAATATCCGCGTCCTGTTGTTCTTCTGTCTTTCGCCCCCTAGATTCTGCATTTGAGATAGAAACAGTTGGCCACCAACCCGCCATTTTTATGCGGTGGTTGTTGCACAGCATGGAAAGAGATATGTTGGCTTTTTCATCGACTGCGTACCTCTTTGCCCATCTGATGCGAATTTGGCTGGCCTTTGGCTTGTGAGTCGCTTCTTTAGTACCCAAAAGCGTGCACGCGCATGAAGTCCTGCTCACCGAGTTGAGTGATACAGGGCATTGCACATGCAGCTATATGAGTGGATGTCAAACGAGGTGCATCCGTACATGAGCTGTCACAGTAGCTCGTATCCTCAACCTCATATAAAGTATATTGTCATACATGGGTTGGAAGACAAGAACTGAGAAAACTGTACGGCTGGTTACACAATATCAGCCGCAACGAAGTCTCTGCATACCTGTTGAGCACATGCCTTTGATTAATCTACTCATCTTCTCCCGACATTGTCACATGCAAGCATCGCTCAAAGCTGCGAGGTTGAAACAAGGAACAAAATTCATAGTTAATTCATAAGCATATCTCATTCCACGATACAATGTAGCACATCTGCCGTATGCGATACTGATGCACATTTTGCGGCGCTCTGGGGCTACTTCTTAACGCGCTTGTACTTGCCACCCACCACCTCTAGGTCGCCATCCTCTACCTTTTCGGCCAAAAAGTCTTGCAGCTCCTCGTTGCTCCAGGGGAAGCCCTCGGCTATCAGCATTTTCATCATCATGGCAATCTGTGCCAAGGGCATGGACGCCGCGCTATTGGTCAGCATGCCGTTGATGAATTGCCAGTAGACGGTTCTTTGGGCATCGTCGGAGCGCGCCTTGCGCGTTTTCTGTGTGTCGGCAGGACCTGCTGCTGCTGGTTCTGCGGATGCGCCGGCTGCGTCTCCCTCCGTATCTGCCTCGGCGTCTGCCGCCGCCGCCGCCGCCAGGTTTTCGACGACGTGGTATTTTTCGGCATCTTGTGCATCCTGTCGTAGCACCCCCTGTTTCTCCCAAAATTCCAGAGCAAGCGTCACAAGGTCCTCATCCATTCTGAGCATCTCGACGAGATCCCACAGTGACTGGTGTGCCGGCGCACCATCGTTCACCTGCTCTTTTCCACTGCCCTGGAATGCATAGATAACAGTGGCCTCGTACGTCTTGCATTCGAGAGACACAGTGCGGTCCTCTAGCTCGAGCTCGACAGAGGCCCGACCTAATTGGTTTAGCCACGACAGCTTGCGGCCCTCCCTGGCTTGCTCGAACAGCGACGCGTACATCTCTTGCTTTTCCGCAACAGGCTTGGGGGGGAGGAATGCTTCCTGATCCAGACCCGGCCAGTACAAGCGAGACAAAATTTTAGCATTGTAGGTGGCACTGGCAGTCGATGCCGGCCCCTCATCCATGGAGTCAGACCCCTGGCTGCCGTTTATCCGAGGGTCAATGTAGGAATTCAGCAGCTGGGAGTCTCGAATATCCTTGATCATGACCTCGCAGTTCTGCATCGAGCCCTCGCCAAACCGCTTCTTGAGTAGATCGAGAACCTTGACCTCCTTCACAAAAGTGTTTTGTGCCGAAAGTAGTCGCTCGGCAATAATGCTTTGAAACTCCTTGGTGAAAGCTTCTCGTGAGCCCAAAGCGCTAATGAGAGTGCCGATAACATCTTCATTCTTGGGCCGGCGGTAGTTGGTGCCTGCATCGATCGGGTCAGGCATCCATTCCATATCGTCCCAGTCTAGCTCTTCTTCATCGACATGGCGCCGACGGTGCTGCATAGGGTCATTGAGAATGGTGGCCAACTCATCGAGCTTGCAGCTTGACAAGTTTGACGCGGCAGAACCAGGAGCTGGGAGTGCAGAGCTCGCTGCCCGTGTCTTTGCAATCTTGTCTGCTACCGTCCCATTTCCAGAGTGCGATGCCTCCGGATCGGCAAGAAGGCCATCGACCATAATCCGTACTGCATCTTCGCGCTGGCATAAACAAAACTGTAGAGGCGCAACAGCTGAGCTCAGAAGGACGTTGGATGGGTCGAGAACATGGAAAGTGCGGATCATGGCGACGTAAACCTGCATGATCTCGAGAGTTGAGCACGCAGGATGGATCAGCCGCTTTTGCATCTCTGCTGAGAAGGTGGACACAAGCTGTGAACGGCGCTGCGAAGTGGTGACGCTGACGCGTAAGTCTTCAAGACCTTCTCTGCTCTGCGGCCAGTGGAGGACAATGTCGAAGAGCTCAGTCATCCGCAGCATAGACAGCCTGCCCAGAGCCACCTCTTTCCACTTGTCCACATCGGAATCTGGAACTGCGCTGCCGGCCAGAGGACTGATCTTCCCCATCACTTTACGGGCGAAAGGGGCGAAGTGATTCCCGATCCAGTCGTACACGACACCGATGCAGAATGAAGGAGCCTGCAGCTTTCTCGAGTCGCGGTACCAATACTTGAGCGCCGCTAAACTGCCAGCCGGAGAGCCTTCGTCGAGAAGCTTCGGGTTTGTTTCCCCCCAGCGACCAGCAAATGAGAGCTGAATGAAATCAATCATCTTCTCATCCAAAATCTCGGCAAACAAAATCTGAAAGTTTTCGCCAGCGAGTCCTACATCATGCAAAGGCTGGAGTAGCTCTAGCATCTCTCTCTGCAGCGCATCTATCCGGCTATCAGGGAGTGAGAGTGGCCGCGGAGGCGCACTAGGTGTGGCGGCGAGCTTACTTCTCTGCCTCGAGGGCGAGATTGGAGCACCCTGTGCGCTTCGCCGCATGAACTGGGTGCTGCTGGCAGTGTTGGCACTGCTATCATCAAGCTTTCGTGGCGACTCGAACCCAAGGAAAACATTCGCGTATCGAGTGAAAACCACCCGAATAGATTCTGTCAAGCCTTTGGGAGTGGAGTTAGCAACCAAGGCATTGACATCTTGCCGAAACCTAGACACAATGGCATCTGGGTTTTGTGCTAGAGGACTGCCACCAGCTGACCGAATCCCGCGCACCAGCAGCATGAGGCCATAAAAGTAGAGACGAAATGCAGCCTCCAGAGTGCGGATACTGTTGACGACCACGGCCATGTGGTGATCGTAGTAGCGCTGGTCCTCTAGTGTAGCTGTCTCCCCTTGGCGTGGCGGTGCCGCGGGAGCCTCACCAACACAAGCCGACAGCATAGGCAATACATGTTGTGTGTAGTGATGGCGGACTTGATGGGTGTGCCAGAAGAGAATGTCATCTGTGTGTGATGCTCTTGGGAGTAGAGTACGAGCATTGAAGACAAGGCGCACAGCCTCGTTGAAGTCGGCCTCTGTGGCAGCATCCTCCGATGATAGGAGCTGAGACTCTAGTGCTAATGTGCCAAAAGAATCTTCGACCGCTACAGAGGACGGCAGTGAAATCCGGGCTGTGACAGCATGCCAAGCCCGATCAAAGCGGAATTGATCGCTTCCATCCGATGCCGGGGCTGACCGACCAGCAGCTGCGGCAGCGTCTTGCATACCCTCGTCATTAGCGTCGGGCAGATCCAAGTCTTCGCTGTCTTGTGACTGTGCAAAACTAGACTTTGGTGCTGCAGCAGGATCTGGTACTCCGAAGGGCTGGCCGTGGGCAGCGAAGCCAGCTATGGGGGTGGCGTTGGGAGTAGGCTGTGTAATGTCTGTCTGGAAGACGGAGGAGAATGCCTGTTTTCTTTGGCTTCTCCAGCCGCCAGCTCTTGCTGCAGGCCCAGAGACAGAATTCCCTTCCTGCAGGCTCTGGTGATGTGACGTGGCCCTGTTTGATTAGTGTTGCTCTCGTTTCTTTTCTTCATTTTTTCTTGTTCTTGTTCTCGTTCTCTTTCTTCCTCCTTCCACTTCCATAACACCCCTCCCTTGCCTGGGAGCCGCTTGGGTGGCTGCATCTTGCGCGATGTCACCGGCGGATATACCCTAATGACTTCACGATATGATTTATCTGCAACATGGCCTATTTCTGTTGGCCACCGTTCCACGCGGCTGCGCCCACCAACGCATCAAGCCATCTCTTACCTTAGTGCATCATCTAGAGTAGCAAAGGCCGACTCGACTGCAGCCATGATTGGCAGCTGCAGCTTGTTTGGGGCTGTGGTAAGACCGGAACGGCGTCAATCTGGTGATAGACGTGGAGAATGCAACATGCGGCCTGCAGAAAGTGACAAAGGATAGCGAATTTCGCGCTTCTCGTTTCCTCGTCGAATCAATTATCGTGATTTCGTCTCTCAAGGTGTGCGTTATGGGCTATGCCGCACTTGGGCCGATGTTGGCCTACCACGGCAGGAAGCGTGATAAGAGCGAAGCAACGCTGCAACCCGGCCTGCAGATGCACAGTGTGTAAATTATTGCGATGCTTGCATCAAAGTGCATGCGCTTAAGCAAAGAGGCGAGTAAGAAGCGGCTTGGACGCGGTTCGATGTCGAATCAGCTCGAGTCAAAATGAAGCCGGTGTATGCAAGGGTGACGATGCAACAACTGGCATAGCCGCCGAGAGTGAAGCTTAACCTATTCTAGTTGTATTAGGTGAGATTCCGTGGAGGCGCGGGCTGTGGTGATGAAAGCCGTTCTGCGTTAAAGACTACATCGCACGGTCATCATGGCTGTTTACGGTCGAGATGTGTTTGCTGTGCTGGCATGTGAGCTCTGTGATTGGCTAATGGATACGCGTCTGGTGACTGTCTCCGTAAAAAGAAGGCACGCCCCTCCTGGTTAATAGGGAAGGAACGGCCTGGCTAAGCGCCAGCGCTTGTTTCTGGACCCCACATTAAACCTGGTTGGTGGACCTCTGAATCCAGGGTTCAGCGCGTCTAATTAGCCGATGTGTGCTGCGCCTGTAAAAGAAAGAGGAAAGAGGCGTTTGGCGTGGCCTGATGCAGGCTGAATCTGGCCAACACAACTCAGGCCGCTCCATATTCCGAAAGGAATTTTTCATTGGTAAGACTCAAAATTATATTGAAATATGATACGACTTATGCACAACAATTGCTACCTTGCATCGGAATCGAAAGATTCAATCCAGCCCTGTCAACGGAAAATTGCTACTAAATTGAGCTCTGGCCGAGGATCGCGAATACACGTATTCAATGATACAGCATACTCGGCTGATGGCAGTATGGATAAGCAGGATGAGCGGTCTGGGTTTGCCGCAAAAGCGTTGGCATTTCCCAGTATTTGAACTGAATACAGCTGATGTCAAAAGCTAACAGGCTGTCAGAGGCGCTGGCTTGGTTGAAGTGCGGGTTCTGGCTGACATCTGTCCATGTTTGATTATTGCAGGAAATATAATCCTTAAGCTGATATTCTATTTTCAGACGCTACTATTAACCTAGCTTCGTCTTATTTTTTGGCATCGTCACAGATATGAGTACTACTCAATAAAAGGCTGCTCGGGAAGGCCGACGACACGCAGGATCACGATGATAGCTGTTCAGTACTTTGCAAGAACGTATCAGCTCTGCATCTGCCAGAAAAAGACCTGCATAGCCTAAGGAAGAAGGAAGAGAGACGAAGGACGAAGGATGGCACCGTGTTAGCTGGACGGGATGGATCTGCTTACTCTGTAGTGGCACTTGCAACAGTCAGCTGTGGCACCCAGCACAGTAAAATCGCTGGCTATGCCTGTCCAGTGCTGGCTGACCCCATCCTTTCCCCATAGCTTGTCCTGACCGTTAGATTGCTCAGCCTGCGGCTGGCGGCAACTCCCACCTGTCATGGTCCTTTAGGATTCAGTAAAAAGGATACGTCACACCATATTTGAATGTACGACATCTAATCTCTTTCATATATCAAAGATCGGAGAAGCAGTTGCCGATTTCCGCGATTGTAAAGTAAGCATATCAAGACTGACGAGGAGCACTGAAGGCATCGAGACCTAGTAGTCTCAAACATCAACCAGCCCCCAAAACTTCACGAAACCCACAGGAAGCTTGCTCTGAAAATTTACGGGCCCGAACGCACATTCTAATTATTGATTTCATAGCGTAATAAAGGAGCGTACCGGCATTGAGCTACACAAAAGTACAGGGGTCCTAGTAGTTGATTTCTATTTTAGCTGCCAATCATAGGGACTACCAGGCACCTCGTCGTCGAAGGAATTGGTGCCCATCCAAGTCACTGTAGGATCATATTTCTCTAGCCAATCCTCTGAGCGTACGGCATGTTCCGATGATTGTGTTTGCAAACTGGGATTAAAATATCGTCAATACATTCCTGTATATTTTCCATTTTCTCGCGGTTGCCAGCGCCAGAAACAACCCCAGGTTAGTACTCGGGGAGTCGCTCCAAGTCTCGGGCACGAGCCGCCGATACAGGGCAAGGTCTCATGTTTGAGTTCCGTCGCTCGCACTGGGCTGGTTCCGTCGAACGCAACTCTCCAACATCCAGAGCAACTTGAATGTGAAACAAATTCAAGAACTTAAAATGAGCAAGATATGGTCCGTGAGAGCCTGGAGGAGTTGGAAAGTAACAGTAAAATCAAAGAGACGGACACCCAGTCCGATCTTGCTCTCCTGCACGGATCAAAAGATGCTCAAAGTTTGGAGCATGCCAAGATAGGCGTGTACCCCTCACTCATTTGCTGGAATTTTACTGGATTCAGTCGCCACCGGTACGCTACTCTACTCGCCTAGCATTTGGGTGTTACATCGCGCAGCAGTACTCGGGCTCATAGGCGGACCGTTTTCGAGACCAATATGACAAAAGTTGGTTATCATTATGTTGGCTTGATAGAGAACAGCAAATTTGCATAAAGATTTAGGAATTTGAACAAGGATGAGGTTCAATGTCATCTAGATACACATCGAAAAACAGCGTCGTTGTTACATGGATGCAAGCCTTACTCGGCTTAATGTTGTATCTATCATCACGTTCTCATCCTGATTTGGCCATGCATGCACGAGATAGAAAGATCTCCATGATGATACCCCACGCGACTTGACGACAGAAGTGCAAATTGACTGGACGGTTAACGATCAGAGCAGGTTAAACTGAATTCGGAAACAAGAGAAGTTAAGAGAAATAGTCTCGACGGTAGATCTACTCGGTCAATGCGTGAATGCTCACGAAGAAGGATCGAGAGCAACGTGTTATCCAAAAGTGCCAACACTTCAGCCACACTTGAAATAGCAAACTGATTGCCAACTGATTGCCAGGGACAGTATTTCGTTGCGGCGTGTCCAGCCTGCAAAAAAAGGGTTGAGCGCTAGGAGGACGATCGAAGTGATAGAAGTTCAAACCGCAGATCTCACGTCGTGATTTCCATCAACCTGGATAGCGTAGTAAACCAGTCTCACTATTATCAATTCTCATCCTTCTCCCACTCTTGCATCCTTCACTTCGGCTCCTTCACTACCACCCCTCTCGCGACGTCTACTGATTCTGTACCTGTTCCGTAGAGCTTCTGGTGCTTCTTATTCTCCTCAAGCCCCTTGATGTGATCCTTCCTGTCTTGCCTGAGGAGTGCTTGAGAACTATCCTGCACTTGAGCTACAGCTTGCATCATTTTTGTGATGACTAGTCCGACCCATGTCCATTCTGACGATATGCATCTCGATCTTACTGCTTTCCATACCGACCCCAACTTGCCTCAGTCTTGATGGTATGGATAGTTGCACACGTCGCAGTTCCTGGCAGACTTTGGTTCGTATGATTTTGCTTTCCGAATACACTTTCTGAGTTTCGGAATCACTCATCGTTCTCGTTCCTGCTCATTCCTTCTTCCTTCATCCTCCCGCTGCCGTTCCAATGGCGTACACCGGAATAAACATCCTTCTCCAAGAAAGTCGGTACTCTTCTTTATCCTTCCCGGTGAATAGGCCGCCGCAGATCAATTTACTGTTTCAATGAAGGAATTGTTTGGATAAACAGGCAGGTAATTTGAGGTAGAAATAGACTTGTTCTTTCCAGAGTAGTATCACCAGTTTTAGTATGCGCTGATGATTTACATGGATCAGTTGACTGTTCTTCCACTTTGTCTTCCCCATTTTGCACACCACCGGACTTACACAGCTTTTAGGCAGCCTACTCCTAATAGTTGATAGCCCGATGATCAGGTATTGAAGGATTCAATGGAGATGCTAGGATCAGATTGTACTTCGTAGACCGTTATTTTTGGGGGTGTTAATAGCAAGGCACAATGACAGGCTAGTACAAGTGAAATTACCTGTACCGTAGGAGCCAGCAGTGAGACTGTTCTCCTCTTTGGCAGGGTCCTCTGCTCGTCAATTATTCCGCGCATATTATATTTTCCTGCATGGTTATGCTTGAAGAACCTCTTAGAAGAGCTAATACTGAGTAGATTCTCCGGATTTATATCGGCTTCCTCTTCTGTCAACAGCCGTGCGCCATCACGGCTAGTTGCAGGATTCAGACTGTGCTACGATGTAGACTAGGAGTCTGCAGGCATTCAAGCCACCTGCAGAAATAACTTTGAGTGAGATCCGGCCAAAGCATCGTAAGTCATGCAGCCAGGTTATCTAAACCCTGCCACAGTGGAAAGGCAGTTCTCATACAGAGTACAGAGTAGTCAAGGCACACTTTGTCGGTCAGGTCCAGTGTCGACGGAGTACTAGCACTCCACCGTTGACCCTATGATCTTGGAGGGCTGTACGGAAAAGCGGCGATCCGGCGCGAGTGGTATTTGCAACTATTAAAGGATTGTGTAAAAAGGAGCAGTGCATCGTAGAATGAATAACTCTAACGCCGCGTGGGTAATTTTGTGACTCTGTGTCTGGCTCGGATGAACCTGATGGCCCGACTCATGAAAGCACACCTAGTTACGCAACGTGGAAATAGGCTACAGTTGCTTCAGTAGCGGATCTATCATGGCGGCCACGCTACAGTAGAACATCTGCTAGATGGTGGCTTTATTACAGTTTTATTAGACTTGTTAACCGTCCATGCCGGTGGCTATTGGAGGAAATCAGACACAAGACAACTTACGAGCAGGACTTGAGCAAATCCCGTGCCATTGGGTGCTAAACAATGTAATTGTACTGAGTAGAGACAGCCCGCACAACGCCTATTCGTTGACCGAACGTGTTGTATCGTGAAATAGCTGTGCGTTGGTCAATCGTAGCTGCAACTTGATGTTCTTGCAGATGGCTTGCAATGCAGTACTGTCTTCTGTGGTTTTGGTAAATTGATAGCTTAAATGATGGTTTGATAGCTTGTAGAACTCTCGCCAATTTTGATGATTCTCAGCTTTAATCGCAATGGGCTGATGCACCCCGGACGACTGGTTCATAAATAACTTTCAACACAACAATGCGCTTTTTTTTTATCGGTAAGAGTCCCTGGACCCGAAACAGGACAGCCGCCTAGAACCAAGACGTAAATCTGGACACATTCATGTTCATGCAGTCATTACTGATCTTATAAGTGCCCAGCAAAGACGTCAAATTGCTGCAACGCTGCAATTAACAATGGTATTCTGCCAATTCACGCCATATGCTCAGTTCTACTCGAACTAGCAGTGGTACTCTCCCCAGTCTTCTTATTACTTTAAAGCCTAAGATACATCTCATTTCACAAAGGGTATTCGTATATTGGCCTCTCCAGCATGAGAGACAGGCAATACCCACTTTGATTCAGTCGATTTTCCCGCAACATAAACCTAAAATAGCGCATATACACTCTACAAATAGGATGCTACAGTGCCATCACAGTGGCATAAAACCAGCTTTATAATGGTCATTTCCGGTTGATCATTGCAGCACAAAAGTTGTATGAAAATTGCTAAGGAAATCATCTTGATACGCTTGTTTCTGCTACCACAAAGATGCTGTTTTGAAGAGCTGCAAGCCCAGTCAATGGGAGGCGAGACGGTTGACATCACGAATTAGCTGTAGGCAGCCTACAATTACAATGCATATGACCATTACATGTAAGATGGACAGTCTCACCTCAGTCCGCCAAGATGACGAGAACCTCTATGGAAAATTATTTCCTTCTTGGACAAGCACCTGCTGTTTCTAGCGGTCTACGACGTTCTCCGTTGCCTATGTCTTAAATCAAACGGGAACAAGAGATATACTTAAAAGTGTCACGCTCCGCTACTAGATCAAACCCAGCTCAGCTCCTTTGTACTGTGAAGTATTTGCTTTACCGATCCAGCTCTCGTTGATGACCCAAAGCTAGCCAACCCCGAGACCAGCTTTTAATAGCCGCATTTACGTCTGGGTATGCGTCTGTTCTGCTGGGACGGCCTAATGTCATATTTGGAACAATGTCCGTTCTTGCGTCGTCGGGTTGTGAGATTGGAAAAACATACTGGTTCTGTTGGTTTAGATGACGGAGCGGTCAATGAGACTGCCCTAGGAAGCTGTTTCCGGCCGGCATGCCCGCCGTCATCACAAGATTTCTGAGTAGGTTGATGAGTTTGGATTCTATCGTCCGTATGCGCGACGATCATCGATGTCTACCCCATATGGTAAAAATGTCCCTCTTCAGTATGATTCCTTCATCTCGCTATCCTCGGTCTTAGGTACCGGGGCTGCTTTAATCTAACAAGCTCTACCACAGAGTAGACTACTACCGCAGCTTTTACCGCCACAGTTGTCTGATGGTGCTGATCTTTTGCCTGTATTGATACTCTACATCGGCTCGAGTCTACCTGTCGTCCATCCAGCCCATTTCTTACTGAGTATTACATGTAGAAATGATGCCCTACAGGGCACAAGCGAGCTATTATTCCCCTGTCATCTGGGTGTTTTTCAACCTCCAAGCTCAGTGAACACAGTGAAATACTTTCTATTGTTCTACTTGATACTTGATCATCCTTCGGTCCCGAGTGTCTCAAACGAGGCCGACTAGTTGTTAGGCCAGTACAAGCATTTCGTATTCACACTCTCACACTGTAGTCAGGGCACATTTTCCACTACGACGGCACAGCTGCAGTCGGAAACGGCACTACAATGGACGGGCCGGCCTGAGTTTGTGTGGTTGAGTGGGTATGCGTAGTGGCGGCTACATTTCCCAGTAAAGTAAATATTGATAAAGAAACAAAAGATTGGGAGATCGTAACTGTAACCCTAATATTTTCAGCTAATCTTGTAGAAGACAAACCAGTTGTAACTTCTACCAGTCCTTTAAGTATGGCATAAAATGCAGAACTTGAACAAAAAAAAAAAATCAGCAGCTAGTAGTCGACGCAGAATTTAAATGATGCAGTTGCTTTATGCTAGGCGGCTGGATACAGTCAGTGGACCAGACTACCGATTTTGGTCTACGATGTACTTCTGCAGCTACTTTTGCATACTTGCTCACTGGTTCGGCTGGCCGGGCGTACCACGCAATTTAATACCCCATACCTCCAAGCGACAGACAAGGGTGCAATGTACAGTGACAGACCACCAGGAAAAGCACAGGGCACCAAAAGTCTCGGCCAATATCAAGCAATTATATTACCAATGCTAGAGTCTAAATGGCAAAGCACAACGGTGTCGTATTGGTCTATTTTTTCCGGGACTGTGGTATTAAGAAGACATGAACAAGCGTAGAGCAAAGAGGCAAGCAAGGACTTCGTACTGAGTCAAACTGCTACTATTACTTCATAGTTTGATATAGGCAGGATGTTTATTTTTATTACCCAAGCCTTAAAAGGTTATTGTTGCGAGACTGTTCTTGCAAGTAAGTGTAACTACGATACTCTCAGGCACTGATCGTAAGGTTCGAGATGCTGTGTATCACCGGAGAATTACTAGTATGCTGCAGCATTCTTGTGTCTGTCGTCTACTCGTCAGTCATCGCCAGCTCATAACCATGTTTCATGTCATCTGCACGACGCGTTGGCTTGCATTGCATCGGCTCTACATCGAATCTGCATATCGCTTGTTCATGTTGCCCTTCTGCCTACGTTACGGTTTTCGATGATTTCAGACCCAAAGTATCAACGCCTACTTTACGTCACCTTCACTCTTCAAATCTACAACTTATGTTTTGATTTCCTCATGGAAACGACACATTGTAAATGGTCAATGAATAAAAATAAAAAGCGGAAAATAAGACACAAAAACGACAAGAATGTGCTGTATTTCAGCCCGACGCCGGTGTACTTGGTTTTGTGCACAGCGCGTACGAATTACTGCGGTTGTAAGGCAGCCTTGGGGGCCGAAGAATCAATATACCCAAACAGCCCCGGTTGTAATAAACCAAACCGACGAAGGCCGAAAATTCTGCCCTTTCTCCGTACGAAGTAAAGAAACATTCTTGGGCGTGCATATGCACTACCTTAGAGTGCGCATGCTTGACAGTATCTGCAGTGTAATTACTCCATGCAGGACTGGCATGATAGACAGCCAAAGCCTCAACGGCATATTAGTGGCATCGTTCGGCCGTGTAGCCACTCCCTGTGTCTCATTTACGTCTTTCTGTGTTCTTATTTCTTTTCTGTTGGTTTTTCTTGTTTCTTTTCTTTTTCTGACTTAGCCTATTCTCTTCAGTTGGTTTGTACGGAGTAATGATTCTTCATTACGAAGTCTTTGACTACAGTTGTCATTTCATCACAATATCAGCATGTTTCCTCCCCCCTGCCTCACATCATGACCGACCCCATTCTTCGACCCTGGCCGAGCTGGCTCAAGCTCGAGGTGCTAGCCTAACCATACTCACACTAGCTGCCTCTGCACCTTGTCTTTTTCTGTGATTGAGGCCCTTTTAAAATTCTACAGTTTGGTTCAAAGTTGCGTACTTCTGTGTTGTTCATATTTATTTCTGTTTCGGTAATGTCAACGGATTTAGACAACAAAACCGCCAGAGAACTCCGATGAAGTATTGCTCTGTAAAATACATTGTATGTGCTTTGCGGGCCTGTAAGTGCCATATACGAAATATGTCGTGTTCGTCCGCTGGGCATTTTGAAGAGGATAGAATTATTGTGCCAGAGCAACATGTCTGGATTAGCTTCGAGTATTAAATGTTTGTCTTCTATTATTTCCACTACAAGCTACCAGTCGCCTACAGAGATACAACCTCTTGTTAGCTATCATTTCTATCAGTATTATATATCCCGTTGTTTCATTTGCAGTATTTATATCTTAGTTGTGTTATATTGGAATTCTTCGATAGGGTCGGAGATACAAATAACTTTTCTTCAGTCGAACCAGAATAGCACAAAAGGTGTGATACACGGCCAGTTCATCATTGCCAACGTGTGGTGGGCCAGCACCATCGTCTCTGGGGATATCAAACCAGGAAGGTGACAATATCTGACAGGGAGAGAGTCACTAATATGCAGAGTACGGAGTAGATAGAGAAGATCTATAATGAAAAAGATTACCCCAACGGAGCCTGCCGTTATCACATCACACATTGAAGACTATCATAGACATGGTAAGGATGACAAGGAAAAAGCAAGCAAATCAGCTCTGTGCATACTTCGTAGGAAGTCGGAGGACCAGAAGTGGGAGGAGACACGACAGGCAGGGAAAAGAAGGCATAGAAAGTTAAAGGAGGGTAACCTTCAAACGTAGAAGTGGGAGGGTGCGGGATCCGAAAAGTGGGAGTCGAAGCATAAACTTCAGGGAGGTGGACGGGCTAGGGAAGGCGATCGTCAGCAGGGCTTTGGCTCAGCTTCTCGACCTAGTTTAGTCGTAGTTATCCAAGGCGATGCCGTCGCTTTGCGGCCTTCATTTTCTCAGGATGGTCTAGCCTGCACCGTGTAAATAACGCAAAAAAAGAGCGTTGCATAAATTCTCATTACAGGCTAGTTTCAATGTAAATGGTGCGTCATGATGCTGTTGATTGTCATTTTTTTACTTTTAAATTATTTGATTTACTGGAGTTTTGGGTGTCAGCCAGACACGGGCCTATCTTCTACAGCCCGGCGATACACGCGTATCCCGAACCAGGGATTTGAACCATTATAATGATGATTGCCTCAGAAAGTAGATGGCTCGAGTTTGCCAAGGTCTTGTCTGACGATGATTAGAAGGATAGATTCACAGAATCATAATACATGGGCAAACACCTATGACTACCATACATGGTCATAGACAGGTCAAGATTGTAGAAAAATCAAGTAATATTGATGAAGCAGCGAAGAATCAAAATAGCAAACCCAAGCTTTGCCCCTATCCCCGGACGTTAAAAGTAAGTTTCCGCCAGTGCTTTCCCCTCCCAGAGACAAAATGAAATAAAAACAAAAAATGGAACACCTATGCCTAAAAGGAACGTGCACGGCAATAGATGCAAGTAAAATGTAGACAGAGAAGAGAATATAAAAAGCAAATAGACAGAAACGATTGAAGAAAAGACCCAAAGCAAACAGCTTCCGACAATTCTATGGTCTTCGAAACGATATGTTAGTGTATGGCGCGGGTGTTCTTTGTAGTTTTGTTGTATAACGTGTATATATCGTAGAGAAGGAGTATTCGGGTCGTGCTATACGCATGTTTTGTCTTGTCTTGATAGCTGCTTCGGCCAGCCGGTGCGGCTATTTTTGACTCCTCAGAGTGAAAGCAAAAGTAAGAGTCGTAAGTTTAGTTGCGTTGCCGCTGCTTGCACTTGTCGTGCTGCAGGTGTCCATTGCGGGCTGTTGTACGCGTAAACTCGGCACCACAGTTGGGACACACAGCCTTGGCTGCCTGTCCCGACTTTTCCCTCTGGTGTCTTAGCAGGTTGCTGAAAGTTGAAAACTGACGGCCGTTACAACCGTGTTCCCAGCACTGCGGCTTCGGCCGGCTCTGGACGACACGGACACCTGCCGATCCGGGGGCACCAACAGCGCTACCAACAACGCCGTCGTATGAGTGCGGGTGGTGGTGAGAAGGAGCACTATGAGCGTGGGGATGGGCGTGGGCGTGGGCATGAGCCTGAGGATGAGCTTGAGGATGTGCCTGGGGATGGGCCTGAGAGTGGGCGTGAGCGTGCGTGTGGGACAGGGGCGGACTGTTCTGGCCTTGGTGGTGGCCGCTCCCATTGCTGTGGTGGTGCGGGCGGTGCTGCTGGGACATGGGGTGTGGCAGTGGGCTATGGTGAGCCGGTGCTTGCTGCTGTGCTTGCTGATGGTGCTGGGGAGGTTGCTGGTGCTGCTGGTGCATGTGTCCAGCACCCATGATAGAGGAGTGTGGTTGGTGCATTGGGTAGACCATGTTGGGCTGTTCAGCCATGGCAGTGCGTCTGTAGTGGACTGTCAGTATCTTCTGTGATCCTACTTGCTATTCCCTATTCCCTATCCCTAATATTCCCTATTATCCACTTCATGGGCAAAGGATTTGAAAGGATTCAGGCAGAGCAGGGGTTACTTGGAGATGGGCTCTCTGGAAGGAGTAGACGCACGGGTACTGAGAGTGCAGCGTTGAAGAAGCTGCAGAGGGGAATGATGCAGTAGTGTACTCAGGCATGTACTGCTGGCTGTGGTAGGCCGGAGTTGAGAAAACTCCCTGGTTTGAAGCGTTATCGTGTATTGACGGTGAGTAGTAAGAGGGCGAGTTTAGGCCGGCCGATGTCGTGGCCACCGACTCGGCAGACATGAGGGACATCTGCGAGGGCGCGCTGGATGTGTAGATGCCGGGCAGGTTGCCGGTTGCCGAAGACGAACCCAAGTCAGCCATAGTGACTTCTGTGACTGCTGTGGCTGCGGGAGGTGACGAGTGAAGGAACGAAGGCGAGCCAATAATTGACGAAGCGTGCTTGGGAGAGTTACTGTCAGATGTAAGGATGCTGTCAATGTTGCCGTCAGATGTCGACTGGCGCGAGATGATCTTTTCGTGGTGGCGGACTTGGTTTTGCCGGCGCTTGAACTCGCGTTCCTGGGGCGTGAGAGAGAGGCTGTAATGCGGCGGGCTGCCTGTAATAGACCGCGATGTAGAAGGTGGTGAGACGCTGGTGTCCGAAGCGTAGTTGGAAGAAAGGTCAGGACCAAAAAGACTGTGCTGGTTTGACTCAAGGACTGCTGTTGAGAGTTAGTGACATGTGCGTTACATGCGCTGGCTGGTGCTAGCAAATTGATCTTCTTGGTCTGTATGCAGGGTTTAGTTGTTTAGGTCTAGCCGTGTCTGCTGTGTTGCGGTCGTCGTTGGTCTCCTGTTACCGGGATTGTTGTTCATTTGGTAGACTTGGAGGTTGACTTAAACTTTAGGGTTGAGTGTTGAAGGGCATTGTGCTGCAATTTCACGGTTCTCGTTGACCCATAAACCAAGAAGGGGGAGTCAAAGGAAAGGGAGTTGGTCGTACCTGGCCAGGAAGAGTAGGTTTGTCTACTGCCCATGCCGAACACAGTATCGAAGTGGAGAGCAGCGACAGCGCTGCGCGAGAATGATGTGAGATAAAGAAGGCAGGGTTGAGAGGGAGGGAGAAAGAAGACGAGACGAGAACGAAGAAAGGACAGGAACAGAGACAAGAAGCAACAGCCGAGAAAGAGAGGGGCGTCTCTTTGATGCATGCAAGGTAAACACGCCTAACCCGCCATGCACGAAACCAGAGACGGCAGAAAAAGCGTGAGGCCAAGCGAGACAGGACTTATAGGCAGACAGGTTTAGATATAAAGAAAAGAGATACTCGTCGAAAATAGTACACTCGACGCAAACGAAAATAGCAGAAAAAACAAGGGCATTGTTGGTATATTCTCACCTCATATTTGCAGCACGCAAGGATCTAGAATGAAGATGGCGAAGACGGTAAGGGGGAGTAAGACGATGATACCAGAGCTGGCAAGACTATGACGGAAGCAGGAGATGATATAGTTGACGATGGGGAGGGTGGACTGAAGGAGCCGTTGGAAGCGGAGCTGGAATGTGACAGTAATAACAAGGCTTCTAGGTGTTGTTGGGGTTGGCGATGAGAAGCTGAGAGGTGTAGGGCGAGGTCAACAAGATCGAGATGATTTGATTGAGATGCTTAAGATGTGTTGCTTAAATAACTTTCGCGAAGAAACAAAAAGAAGTCTGTAAACAGGTTGGGGTGAGCTGGTGTTCTTATACCAACGAGAGAGCATGAAGGCGTCTAATAGTATGGACCCCATCTGAGGCGTGGGTATATATAGGCATGGGGTCAAGGTAGTAGATAGTAGCAAGGTGTACATACACTTTGAGGTCAACGGGACGGTTTGTTTTCTGTTGGCTTTGAGGGTAGGCAATAGAGACGGGAGCATGTGGTCCAGAGTTGGTGGGACAAAAGATCTACTTTTATAAATCTGAGAGATAAAATTTGCTGGATGCTTAAGCAGGAGCAGGCGTGTAGTGACAGGTAAGGAACCTTTGGGGAGGAGTTGTTTTATGGGATGAAGAACGTGTTTATTTGTGTAAGAAGAAGGGGAAGGCAAGGCGAACTTGGACGAAACGATGAGCTTGGAAATTGGTGGTGATCAAGTAGAGCTTTGGGATGTCGATATGCATACGTCAAGCTTGGGATTTAGAATGAGAAGGGGATGTAGTGGTATTATACTTACATGCGCATTTTGTCTTGGGAAATTCGAACATTTATTTAAATACTTCTACTACAGAGCGACCTTGCTACAAACTACCTGAGGCTGAGAGACCCCCCCCCTCAAAGCAGACATAGTCGACAGAGTTCTCTGCATACACCCCCCTCCCCTCCCCACCTCTCCTGCCACAAGAGTCGCAAAAGCGAAAAAAAAGTATCAAAAAGAAAATAATAAAATAAACATAAATTGCAGAGTACTCTCTCTACACACGGGAGAAAGTGGGCCCTTGACTGAGCCAAAATGAACGTTGCTATTGCGTTTAACTCTCAATTTGTTTACGCTTATTTGAGTAGGGTTATTATTGCAGATAATTAACGGCCGTTGCGTTGACGAGCAGCTTGGGCCGGTATGCAATGCAAGCCTTTATGCGCCGATGTTGCAAAGCTCTGCACTGGAAGTCGTGAAAATCAGATGAGACACGAATAGGCGCGCTCACGCCTGCACTGCCTGCTGACTATGTGATTTGGGCGAGGCAGAGTCGGATACCCAGTGGACAATCAGTCACCGGCACTAGTTCTGATCACAGAAATAACAAGGTAGAAAAGTAGAGAAGCAACAATGTAGTGCATGAGATACCGCAGCCCGGCTAGCTTTACAATGAACACTGTTGACCGCGAAGTTTTGGTGGGTTTGAGACAATACGTCGTAGACCGTTTTAGCCGGCAATAACTTAGGGGTGAAAGCAGAGAAGCTTTTGGGGTTTGCTAGTAAGTATGAGATGTGGCGTGTTAGAGGAATAGAGTTTGTACATTATGGCGGTCTCGGGGGTAGAGGATGTTTGAATACGGAAGGATTCAAACGGTATTCAAATTAAGAAGATGATAAATAAAACAAAGAATAATGACAGGGCATGTATTCCTGCTGTCGAAACATGGCCCTGGGAACTGTACTCAGAAGGTGCACCGAGATGAATGCGTCTGTGCAGATGTATTGTGTGGTTCGGGATATGTAGAGACCGACTTGCGTCTTCTTCGGTCCCTCGCGTGTGTGTGAACTACCAAATAAGGGTGTCGTTCTCCAAAGACGCAAAGTCGCAACCAGGCAAAGTCGGCGAGACGGCGACGGAAAGGCACAGGCCAGGCGATTTACACGGGACGGGTAAGATACATAGCGTTGATGTGCTCAACTCGAGTGTCGTATATTCAGGAAGCGGGCGGTCGCAGATTTACAGAGTATGACAAGGTAGAGAAAGCTCCAGAAGAAAATAAAATCCCCGATGGCCCTTGATCTCCTTTCAACTTGATCCTGTGCTACAGGCAAGCACTAAACATTATCATTGCAGCACAGAACCGTGGAGCAGGGACTAGCTCTGTATGGGTACCTTTTAAGCCACAAAAGATCGCCCTGTGCCGTGATTTCTGCAAAAGAAAGAAAATGACAAAACGAAACAGACGATCCGAATTAAGCGACGGTGAGCTTCGCTTGTTAAGAAATACAAATAGATCGCGAGCCTTTTCGTTAAGGGGCAGACAGAAAATACGGCCCGAAAATTGTATCATTCTAAAATGGCCGCGGGAGGAGATCAAGACACGGCAGAACTGAACTCTGTAGTGACAAGCAAAATGGGTCAAGCTACACCGAGAAACAACGATGACAATTATTCCTAGCTAGGCCCTGGCAATCCTTTTGCGTTTGCTTCAGGAGGTTTCGCTCGGCAACAATGATGTTTGGAACTGCGACCGACTTGGGTCATAATAAGAAGAAATAAATGGTTACAACATGCAACTTTAATTGTAGCAAAAACATATTTTTCTTATAAAGCCAGGAAACGCTCCAGTTTCCATGTTCCATTGGGGACTTCGTGAATCTGTGCAAGGTTCATCATGACGGAAGGATGACATGTAATAATAGAATATGAGAAAATGTAGGAATGAGGAATGAGTGATTGGTATTGACAGACGCAAATGAGTGGTTCATAAACGGGTAGGGCATTGGAAAGATCAATCCGTAAGGATTCAAATATGTGGATTGAAGTTATCATAGAGGTTTAACACAAAGACTACCAACACAAAGAAACCAAAAACATGATAGCCAGAAACAGGCAGCTCCAGGCCAAAACAAAAGGCTTCACCAAATAGACATTTTTTTAAAAAAAATATAAAAGAAACATGGACACTGTGAAAAAAGAATGGCCTTGTTGAAAAGCTGTTCCTTGTTTGCTCCTGATTTTGTTATTTCGACACCCGATTATCACGGCCTTGGCACGCCAAGCCGGCCAGCTTTCTCTTAAACAATCGGTCTCGAATTCACCGACATATAGATTTCGGGACGCCAGATTTAGTTTCTGCTCAAGGGCTATGCTGAGATGGATTGTTACAGTCATCACATCTTTTGTTCTCCATTGGGAAGTGATTTCTTTTTGGGGCAACTTTCGTTTCCAAATGTTTCTCCGTGGTACGGGTAGTGATCAGTCCCATTTCCCGGGCTGAAATCCTATCAAAACAGACAAGTCTCGATGGATTTTTACACTTCTATTTGTCTGAATCCTCGACGAAGCCAAAACGGTTGGGTTAAGGAACAAAAGCTCAGAATTCCAGAACAGGATACTGATTTCCAAATGAGGTGCAACTCTTTGGATACCGAGGCTGATGATCATGGCCGTGTTGAGTTTATTGCCCAAAATACAGAGTAAATATACTACAGTCAACGGTATCTAGTTCCAGCTATTGTGGGAGAATTTTGGAGGCAGCTACGGACGTGGGAGATTGAAAGGCAAAATCGGAAAAAACAGCGACTTAATTACATAATAGGAAGTTATCCGGTGATGTGTAGGCCACGTTTTTTTGCGTACTTCTTAGGGAAGATCCAGCCATGTTTTGATAGCTTCAGATAGCTTACAAGGAAAGAGCGACCGCAGAACCTTAAGTGCTCTTTCTTGATTGTTGTAGAAGTATGCAAAATATAGGATGCATATGTCGGCATGCTCTAGCCACGTTGTCGATGCGTGGCCCGATAGCACCTTCTCTATACGTTGTTGACCCGAGACTCGAATCAGATGCAACAGAGAGGGAAGGAACGCGGCAAAGCAGAGAAACAGGCGCGGGCGCCTATGCGTATTACTACGGAGTATTCTGGTATCTCTGCAGAGTCAAGCTATGCTTTTTGCACTGTGGCCAAGCACGGTCGAGGGTCGTTTTTGGGGCCCGCTCTTTCTTTCCACTTTCCTCGCAGTACATGGCCGAGCTCTTCGATTCGTCTAATAGCCACAGACGGAGCTTGCCGCACAAGTACGAAGTACTTCTCAAAATCAGGAGCAGATGCCTGCAGAGAGTAGGCACAAATTGGCAGAATTGTATCTCGGTCATTTACGGGCTCTGTCTGCACTCAAAGCTAAGCTATTGAAGGACTATAATACGGGCAACCAAGAGTCAGTTGACGAATGGACAAAGGGCAGAGGAACAACCACAAAGACAACGGTGGCACCCTGTTATTGTTTCGTGGATACGCTAACAACTCCCCGGGCCCGAGTTACAAGCGTCGTCTTTTGTGTTTAGCTTGTGGCTGTAAGTCGTTTGTCCAGGGTAATGTTGGCTTCAATGCAATACGCCGTGATCTGTGTTATTAAGGGCCTGATTTCTTTTTTGGTGCTTCTATGTTTTGGTGCTTCCATGGTGCTTCCGTCGACAAAAAGTGGAGACCTGTTGATTACTTAATCATTTAGTGACTTCGACTGATTATTCAGCTAAAGTACCTTTTTGTTTATTTTCTATTTGGTTTACAGGGGGATTACAGGGGATAAAACGGCAGCTTTACTGGTTTTGTTGATTACAGGGACTGTATTAGGCATATAATGGGGCTACAGTGGATTGTCTAGGGGGTGTTTTGTGTTAGTCTGTTGATTTCTAGCTGTATTTTGACTAGTGCATGTGACTTTACAGGGGTCTCAGATTGAGGTACATCATTCAGTACTTGAGATCACATACAAACTAAAGTACCGATTTTTTCTGACATAAGCAAAAAGTCGACGGAAGCACGATGGAAGCACCAAAACATGGAATCACCATGGAAGCACCAAAAAAGAAATCAGGCCCTAAAAGACCAAAGGAACACAGCCGCAGGAACATAGACATGGGCTGAGGGCTGTTTTCTATTTTAGTAGTCTCTTTTTAATAACCCTTAGGCACTTAAGAAAGAAGACCAGACAGCGCCGAGAAGCACCATAGCGCCATTCCCTCTCTGTTCCTACCGATGCAAGCTGTCTGCAAGCTAGCTCGGGAGGATGGCATTTACTTCGGATTCCTTCATGGTCTGGAATATAATAATAGACAGAACGGCGAGCGATGTAAAGGCGGCGATAAGTCTCAAATACGACTGGACTTGCCTGATAAAGCCTTTCGTTGCTCGATTTTGTCTTGGGATATTCATTTGCTAAGCATTTAATTTGCTTTTATTATTTTTAAATCATTTTTGAATGAAAATTAACAAAAAATGTAAAACTTAATTCAAAACTCAGTATGAAATATCATTGTGTGCGAATGTCTAGAAAAAATACAATCGAAATTGAGCATATGACATCTCAAGTGACTTGATCTCCCGTACATCGGGGACCGGAAGCTAATACAACCTTTTTGACAGCCGTTGCGAGATGCCATGCTACACAAGAATAACGGGTGGAGGCCAGCCCTGAAATGATGATGCGATCGTATTTTAGACATGCCGGTAACAAGTTCTATACATAGGCAAAATTATCAATAATAATGATAATACATTTAAAGATGCTGTGGAAGGAAATATCACGACGGACATTAAATATAGTATGATTTTCGAAACGATATCCAATCCAAAGTGAACAGTAGCAATGTGGCTGGAATAAACATCGCCTACGCCGTAATAATGATGACTTCTCCGTAAGAAATACTTGCGTACTAGGTACTGAATCATACGAAAAATCAGATAAGCATACACAATACACCGCACGTGCTACTTGTGGCACTGCCAGATGCACACAGGATCAGAATGCATGCCTATTAATGTGGACGAGGCGGTAATGGATATCTGCACAAAACTGCACATATAAGCACACATAAGCACAATATGATAATATCAGCACATGCTGTGTGAGTAGCCGAGGGTCTATGACGAGCAGGACAGAGCAGCTCTGTGCGCAGAAATGACGTTGCATATGACATATGGCACATGGTAACCACACCCTCAGAGATAGATAGCATTTTGCAAGATGCAACGAAGAATACGACTGCATAGTAAACTGACAACGAACGCTACAATATTTAGAAATACAGTGAGTTTCATGGATAGCCTGGTTGGTTTCCTAAACTGGCTGTGGATAAGCTTATCAGTAGTTGTACACTGTCGTGGATATAAATGTGCTTTTGTTACAACACGTGTCGGCATGGCTGCAACTTGTTCATTACTCTTAGTACAAGCTACTTGCAAGAGCTTGATGTAAAAGCTGAGAGACGACCGAAATAATCAAAATCCAATAAAGTAAAATAGACGATATGAAAAGGCGGGCAGGTTTAGAGCCATGGTGGTAGTATTACCAACGACCACCGTTAAATGCGCAGATACGGCTCACCGCTACTGGCTGTGCAACGAAAAATTGCTTATGAAAAATCAAGGAGGATGGATGCATCGAGATAAAAATAACCAAAGTAAAGGGAACAATAAAGAGAAGAGAGCGAAGAAGCGAGCATATTGGGCATGAAACACTCAAATCGTACAGGTTAAAAGACACTTGGGGGCCATATCAGCATTGTCCCGCATATGTAAAAATGCCAGCGAAGAAGTATTTTCCAAGTCGGTTAGGACTGAAGCGCATTCCAGAGAGACGGCTGAAATCTGAAAGAAAAGCAGAGAAGCAACAAGGAAATAATAGGAAATAAAATAACGAAATAGAGAAAGTTAAAGAAACAGGCCAGTGGCAAATTTTGTATATCACGACGCAGAGTCGTAGAGTCGCAGAGGTACATATTTCGGGATACAATCCCGTCGCACAGAGTAGAAGAATCACTTGACGGCAGCGGCAGACCCGAAACTATTGGTCATCGGATGCGGTACGGGTGCCGTGCCGTAGCTCGATGTACACAAGAGACCTGCTTGGATCAATGCAGGTATAATTGCAGCACCTCGAGAGACATGACTTGTCTGCAGGAAGAAGATGTTCACACTATTCCCCTGCAAGGAAGGCAACCAAATATGGGTACAAGCTAGTCACTCATTTCTAGTTTGTCCTTGTCACGACATAAATAAGGGGAAAAGAAATGCTTTTTATTTCAAATTAAATAAAATAAAATCACAAACGAAGGATTCAATCCTGGCGAGGAGGACAATCATCTCGAACCAGAGTAACGGGTAAATTAGCCAGGCGACAATCACAAAACAAGGAGAATTAAAGCTGGCCGGTGGAACTCTCCATCCAAGTATGCTAGTTGAGACAATCCGTAGGAATTAGAGCTCGAGGAGTCGGCTCCGTAGCTAAGGTAGTAGGTACTGATCCCTGTCTACGAGAAAACAGAAGGATAGCAAGAGCACCCGAGAGGGAGTGTCTGGCGCAGCGCGGTGGATTTTTGCCTGTGTTCTAGCACCAAGTACTATTGTGTTAGTGGTCTAGTCTGGAACGATGGCACAACAAGCTTGATGAGGGGGCCATCAAGTTAGCTGAAGGATCAGTATTGCAAGGTTAGAGACCACAACCGTTTGATTATTGAGGTAGCTGTCCAGACGGGGCATTTTAACTGGGGATCTTGTTCAATAGCCGATGGTTATCGAAGATGCAGACGAGCTAAAAACAGAGGTGGCCAAGAGCCGAGTTAGAAAAGAGTAACTTTGTATTTCGGGCGATGTTTGACATCAATGGTTGAAAATGAATAATCAAGACTCAAAGAAGAATGAAGCCAAAAGTACGATCGAAGGAAGCAATGTGATCGGGTTGGGAGAGACGTGACATCACTCGAATCTATTTTCCGATTTGTGAAGCTTGCCGGCATATCGGCTAACAGAGGCAAAAATTGCATCGGGCAAAGGAAGTAGAGCCACACCGCAAAATCCATAGCCTAGAGACCCGGGGTGGCTGGCTTTACATGTCGATGGGCCCAAATTACCGAAAAGGGCACGGAATAATGGCAAAGACCACGGGATGGAGGTGCAAAATGGAGCAAAGCCGATATTCAAAACACGATAAAATGCAAAAATAAGCCCAGAACCTCGAAAAACCCCTCCAAAGAAGGGAGGGACCGAACATGGAAGAAACAGACGGACATTAAAATCAGATCATTACAGACTGCCATTTGGCCCGTACACATAATGTGTGTATTAATATTCTGGCATTAACATCTTGTCGTGGAGACATGATCGAGAAGAGGAGCAAGAGGTGCAGGGGGCTTGTACGGGTACTGTCGCCCTTTTAGGATGCGCATGCAAATCACCAATACCTCGTACTACGAAATACATGTTCCCTTTGAACCTTACTTCAAGTTCGTACGAGCAGACAATAAGGAGACGATCTGTATCGAATGCCCCAAGACAGCTAGTACCTGCTGCACTAATCTGTAAAAGCTTGGAGAAGCTCGTTCATCCCATCATTTGCCATATCCCATGTCCTTTGTAAGTCCCCCTCGAATCCTGCTGGCTTTCTCCCGAAAGATCAGAGGGGCAAGCAGCACGGGGAAACTTAGTACGATACCAGCTGTGCCATTAGGTAGGATAGTTCAACGGCAGAGGATTTAGGATTCTGCATTCGTAGATCGTGGGATGTTGAGCGGGATGTTGTGAATCCTTCTTTTCACTATAGCAGCATTTGCCAATTGCACACATACGCAATAGGAAGAGCATCGGTGCGCGGATTCGTTCACGTCAACAATACGTATATTCAATGGAAACTTGACCGGTGCCAGAGTGTAAAAAGGTCTCAGATAATACTGCAACAAAAAGTCAAATCAAAGCATGATCAGCTTAGAATGACAATGCTCGACATTGAGTCAGTCAATTTCATGCCGAGTCAGCCAGCAAGCGCAGAAATAAAGACCCCATAGAACCCGAGCCTAACTAGAAACAAGTAGAAATGCAAGCACCACAGCGCACACTGAGACACAAAACAAGATGGCTCGGCTCCGGGGGTTGTTGGAGAGGATATGTAGAATAAGGTGAGGTCCAATGAGGCAAAAGCAGGGAGACGGTAAGTCTCCGAGCACATTCAGCTCTCTCTCGTCGGTAGAGGAAATGTGACATGGCACGACAAAGTGACAAAGAGCATGTTGGCTGCCCTGTAGCGCAATATAGCGTCCTTGCCGCGTGGTGATTTGGAATTCAGGAAGCTAAGATGCGTGTTAGTTAATACCGGGCTCAACATGGCGTCTAGGTATTTATCGATTGTGACGTCGATTATGATCTTGAATGCTCATGAGACCAGCAGTCAGACTGGGTATTGAGACATGCGTAACTCAAATCATCATGCACAGCATCTTGGCCGCACACTACGGTGAAGGAAAAAGATATATGCATTCTCATAACAAATGCCAGAAGAAAAGAAACCTGCACACCAGCATGTACCGCATGCACCTAGTAGGGAAACTCAAATACTGAATTCAAATACTAGCATCGAGAATAATTGGTCAATTTGGGGTAATGTTGAAAACGCGATGAGCGAATGCTTAAAATTAATAAATTAAAACAATATAGAAATAAAAGGCTCGGTGTCTCAAACCCATTCCCGAGATTTTTACCCATTCATTCTAGACTTTTGTCAACTATCGAGTATCTTGCCATTTTTTATGGCCTTTAGTTTTTACATCAAAAGACAACGTCTTTTACATCATAATGGCACGCTATTGGTCCCTAACCGATAACATGCCTCGTCTTGGGACCTTGGCCTTGTACGACGTACCCGTTTAATTCGAAAGTTTGAAAAACATGCGTGTTTTGCTTGTACCACTTTACGGACCCTCTCGTTTCTTGTAATACGATTGGCTTCTTTTCGAGATCGTTATTTTCCCCGTCCGTCAAGGACCGTCATTTGCGGTCGTATTAATCATGTTTCCAGATCCCCACCGCCTTTCCTTCATCTATTCTCTAGCCGTCTGTACGAAGTACTGAATATTTGTTATTTTATTTCTATTTGCTTTTCTCTATTTTCGGGTCTTTTCTTCTTTCATGATTAACATGCTCTCTAATATCTATCCACTTCATCCCTGCCAGGCACCGGCAGGCAGACTGATGGCATTGGCTCGGTTCCAACGTCATCCTTCACATGCTGTTTATCTTTCTTTTTCCCTTTCGTTTTGTTGTTCAGTTTCTTCATCACACAGAAGAAATATGCCTGCATCACTACCTCCCGTATGCCTCACCAGCCACGTCTGGACATACCCAGAAGAGAGAGATCTACTCTGTACTCGGTACTTTTGCTAGTTCAAGACTCATAGTATGCAGTCAAGATAGACTGCATTAGCTAGCTTGTCTTGTTGGCTGCTTTGCCCCCTACATATGTGTTTCCTTTTTCAAGTCTCAAATATCCTGAGCACTTCGGCTGGCCTGTCACTCAGAGCCGCTAATTGCCGTTCTGCCTAGCTTCATGTAACAGTTCAGCCTCTGTCAATCACATTCCAGACTATGCATGCAGAACAGGTCTACCGTACTTGCAAAAGTCGTGAAAGTGGGAGAGAGATAATCGCAAAGTTGAGATTGCTACGCTCGCACTGCAGCTGTAGGAAACACACTACGAAATGCCAGGATTACGCGAATCTGCACTCGTACTGTCATCCTACCACACCCGTGTCACAAGCGCCGGCCCGCCGCTAGTCAACTCAATATCTCAGATTCTGAACAGCACAATGCCAATTTCGCAGGACCGACATGTGCCGGCTCGACTCATCCCTCAATTCCCATCACCCCGTTTCCCTCACTGGCCACTTTCGCAATGAAGATACTTAGTAGTCATGACGGGGCAGGGGCACAGAGGGGTAACAGTGGACAGTGCTAAGAAGGTACTAATGAAAGGAGCAATACTGACAGATTCTAAAGGAACATCAGAGTAGAGAAGCCGTTGATGATCATCTTGGAAGACTGCTAAGTTGACTGATTTGCGTTTATTTTTGCTTGCCAAGTAGCCTACTACCGTGGTGTTTGAGTGTATTCTTACATAAGACCATCTCGGTCTTCTCGCTATTGATCCGAAATTTGTCACTGCGATGCAGGTCGAACAAGGCTTTTTACTTTTCAGCCAATAATCGGCGCCCTTATGCTTGCATCCACGAACAGTAATACACGCGAGAAAGCACTCAGGAAGAAACTTGCCAAGACCACACGCACGAGGCCGACGGCCATGTAACAATACAGAACAACAGCAAGCCAATAGCATGCACACTAGGCTGTAAAAGGAGCTTACAGAGCATGCCGGCCTGGCTGGAATGAGTAGATTATCTTACAATGTCGGGTAGAGCTGTAGCAGTGCGACGTAGCAATGGCTTCATAGGGAGTAGCCCCCTTGCTATTCTGTATCCTTTACGCTTCCACTCAACTCAGTAATATATCCTCACCCAAATAGGCAACTAATAACTATTACTTCCACTTCGGCTTGATCTTTGGAATCAGACCTTTACTTTGACGTCCTTTCAGCAGTGATCTACCCAGTTAGAGGCTAAGAGGGCTAGATGGCTGGCCTGGCGCGCTGTCTTTGTCTATTGTTTGTGCACTGTATCTAGTGTCTTGTCTTATTGCAGGCCTGGCCATTGCTGTGTGCTTAGTGTATCACCCAAGGCTGAAGTAGCGCCCTAGTGTCCGGCACCGAGAAATTAGAGCGATCCCGTCGCGATGGCTCCATTTTGTGCCTAGCAGCAACGGTCATAATGAAGAGTCGAGGTATATATTATTGAGGCGCTGGTAGGGAGGGTACAGAGTCAGTCTTGGACCTGCCTATTCGATGATGGGCTTTCTCTCTCTTATCGTTGTTGGTCTGGCGGTGTGGTGTGAGATCGGTGTCGATCTACAGAGTATTTGTGTCTTGTTTCTGACGTACTGCGTAAAGAGTGCCTGGAACTAGCCGTCTTTCTCCCTTTCATACTACAATGTATCCATACAACGTTGAGCGATTCAGTATTGAAATGGCGATTCTCCTCTGCTTGTGCATCATACATCGAACTACGGCTTCCTTTTTTCTTCTTCGCGCTCGCTTGATTTTCCTAACCCGCTTTGACCTTGGACCCTGCCTTTACTGCTCTGTGCTTTGCACATCGATTCTCTACTTCCACCCTGCTTCTATTTCTAGTGTATTTTCCTCTTTTTCTACCCTGCTCTGACCTGCTGTCTAAATGCAACCCTCTGACCCAGTGCAACCGCAGCTATGGAGTACTTCTTGAATATACAAGTCGATCTAGCGTGCCGTCGACTCCTCAAAGTGGATGCCATCTGAATATGCTATCGTTATCAGAGAGTGGGTGACCCATCATGGGATGGACGACATGTGCTCTTTTACTCTGGTATTCCAAACAGACAAGACCCAGTGACCTGAAAAGATGAGGGAAAACAGAGTCAAATAGTAGGAACAAGAGTAGTAAAGGTACCAAGGAAGGACTCTGCATCGTGAGACTAGATCCCAAGACCTTTACCCCAAGAAGATCACCCGGTAAAGCGACGTCTAAAATCCTCCCGCATCATACATGCGAGGGCAGATGCCGGGCCAGAGGCTGTCACTTTTACTGGAGTGCTTTAATTATTTCGAGTGATTCTAGAGGGCGGACAAAATCTCAACTGCCATAATTACTAGGTAGACTCGAGTAGCACAACCAACCACTTTTTCCTGTTCATGGCACATCCGTTTTACCGCCTTGTCCGCGGTAATTATTTACGTTAAACATCATACCTTTGTAAATACTATCTCATGCCCTGGATCCTTGGCTATGTTCAAATGTTCTAAATCGAACAATTGTGAGTCGGCATATATATTATTACAGAACCAGAGTTTGAACATGAGTCGAGCAGAACATAACCCGGCTCGGTGTTTGCTATTCAAATTCACTGCAGATCTAGCCAACACATCTGCATATTTCTACTTAAAGTGCATTTACTTTTCGCTGTCTTCTCTTTCTCTTTCACGAGCAGTTCAAAATGTCCAGCAGTCTAGTTACAGAGTAGTAATTTGGTTGGCTTTGGCTTGGGACTTGAGACTTGGGACTCTACCCTAGGGCCTTGTCCCGCCTGACCAATTGACAAAAGAGTTGATTTTTTCCCGGGGATGGAGGCCCGGTCCCGGATTTAGCTCTGCATGTTGAAAAGAAAATAATAAAATAAACCAACGAAACAAATCCATAATCACTGAGACATTTGCAAGCACATTCACCATCTTTACCCATTGGAGCAATCATAATGGTTGAATGGGGATGGAGAATCGTATGTTCCAACCTAGTTTGTTTGAGATTGTCGCTGTCGCTTGCAAAAGTACCACAACTACTCTGCAATTACTCTCCAAAGCTTCGGTAAATTCGGTAAACTGCAACCACTAACTATATGAAGTGACCAACCTACCCCAAATGATGAATGATCTGGATTTTGCCAAACAATTTCTACCTCCCGTGCGCTTGTACATACGCGTATACTACACCACTCGCATGCCCTGAAGACTTGCAGTAGCCATCTCGATAGTCGACCATCGTTTGGTGATCTCCCTCTATTGAGTATGGTGCAAGATACCGAAGCCAAGAATATGAAATAGAAAATATACAGTACGAAACATTCTTTTCCGTAAAGATATCTCGGTTTCTGGACGGCGTCAAAGGGTTCTAGTGCACGCCGTCTTTAGCCATCGTCTGAACATAGCCATATCGGCAATCAGGGAATATTTACCTCTCCGAGCCCGGTCCAAGCCTCGATACTTTCAATGTCACCACCATGAATGTCTCAGATCCTGACCGAGCCACTTGACCGAGCATATTGATAGCCAGAGAATTAACATGCACATGCAGCTGTTATTCAACATCTTTGATACTGCTGTGAAGAGTCAAGATGGTAGTTTTGTTACATTAGGGTAGTATTACCATTCGGATAACACATCACGAATCATACCAAAGAATCGATGGAGAACGCGGAATAGCAACAGGAAAGAAGACCGCCGGGACGGGGGAACAGCTGCGCCGTCTAATATCACATCCTTGCAGCCTTTTATCTCCATCTGGAAGCAGAGTCTACATCAAGACACGCGACATTATCGAACAGGTTTGAGGGCAAAGGAAAACTTAAGACACTTTAAAACGACGACATTTTATTTCAGATTGTTGGCAGACTTCAAGGAGGGAAAATACAATTTTGTTAACAAGACGGTCTCATTCAGTTCTTCTTGGCTGATGACGAAGCCATTCCAAATTTTTGATGCGCACATATGTCAAGACACTATTGAATGTATTTCAAATAAGAAGACGAATAATGTGCATCTCGGAGAATAAACAAAGACTTACGAGAAGAATAAAGAAGCTGAATTTAAACGATGATCATATCGAAACACGCCTGCATTTCTTGGCGCAACTTATCAATTTGAAATATCACCGGCAGCTACTGATCTCTCAACATATCATCCCACTCTCGAAGGTTCAATGCTCAAATATACATGGGAAACTAGGGAAGCAAGATGTAGCCATCCCACACTCTTTGATATCATCTCCTACATCGAATCTGATCTTCATCCCACCTCTGATCGATGCACAACAACGCACCCGGTCCTTTGGCGTTCCAAGTGACAGAATCAGACCGCCAGTCCAGTTCATGTGCTGGTCTATGGTCTAACCTAGTTGATGTCAATCATACGTCGTATGCGATTCCTTCGACATTTGAAACCCAAGCGACTGCACGGTTCAAAGCCTCTCTTGACATTCCCACAGATGCATACACACGAACCCTTCCCCAGCTTTGTTATGAAGTGTCAAAATAGACACCGCTTTACGGACATCTCCGTAGCACTAAAGTCGCCTTGCAGCCCTAGCCTCTGCTCGCTGCTCCTCTTGTGCTAGCTTGCTGCAGACCGGTGTATGATTGAGAGACACTCAACGGCAGGCACTGGGGCAGCTAAATGAATCAAGGAGTAGAGAAAACACACCAAACATAAAAATGAAAAGACTGCACTTATTGATTTAGGTATGTGTAAAACAGCTCGCCTCCATAAATATCAAGACCCTATGCATGAAACTCTTTTCGGTGTAGCGTTGGTGGAGGCTCTATTTGGCAGACTACTGTGCTACGCGAAAATGTTCACATCTCATACGTCTAGGGACATGATACGTATGTACAGAGTAACTCACATTGCCGTACATCTTAATTTACACTGGCCACGTTTCTCGGGCCCTCGGATGCACTTTGCGAGGTGCAACAACCAGTGTTTTTCGTCGAGTAAATAAAACAGAAACATCACGAATATAAATCCTGCAAATAGCCAAGACAAGCTGCCAGTACAACGAGTTCGGAGGATATCTTACCAAGAATTAGTAACAGCGCAATTCGAAACCTACAAAATTGCGTAGAATCACTACAGCGGCCAAGACTCAAGCTAACGTCTCGGACATCGCATTCGCATTCAACGGCGCAATGATATGAGAGCTTTGGCTCTTGTCTTCCAGCTTCGGATTTGTTTTTTATTTGCTATGAAGGACAAATGATGTTATCCTGAGGTCGGGCACATAATCCGGAGCAGACGGCGTCTATTCCACCCAATGGCCCGAGTTGCGTGTGTTAACAAGCTACCCAAGCCTACAAGAAAGAAACAGAACGGTAAAAAATCTAAGACGGAACCGAAGATATCGAAATTCTGCAGATGCATAGCAACAGTAACATCCTACGACGTGGCTGGTGATTGGTGCTGGTACTGTTCACCGAGACAACCTTGATTAATTTTGACTTGCGAATTGCACAGCCGTCTACCTCCTTTTACCCGTCAATGTGACAAGATTGGCATCAAAAATGCTTACATTTTACACTTTTAGACGCGCCCAACAGAATACCATAGACGCCGTTGTCGACCGTCAGGCCAAAAGCTGATATACCGATAACAAATTTGGCGATCTGCAGTGTGGCTGGGGCATCCTTTTGCATCCTTTGCATGCTGTTTAGTTTTCTGCTTTTTCTGTAATTGTCTGCTGCAGTCTCCGCTGTAAGATCATAGGAGTATGATCCCTGAGTGGTGTGTACCGAGTGATGTTTGCTTTACAGAAACACAAAGATGGAGTGAAAACATCCAGAAAAGCCGTCTCATAACATCAAGTCTCAGCACGTGTGGTCAGATAGGCTAGTAGGATCGCAAAGCTCCTCTGTAACATATGGGGATCTCAACGACACAAAATGGTCACATTAAAAAGCGAATAGTACTAACAAAGGCGAAAAAGGAATGCGAAAATGGGACTACCCTCCAGCCTTCAGTTTTGGCACATGGAACAGTGGAAGTCTACATACGATATGCTGAATGCAGACTGCATCTATCGGCTGTGGTCCCGCGTTCGCTTGTTTTCTGTGTCTGCATTTGCTTCTGTCAAGTCTCTGTATCTTCTGTCCCGCTGTCCCGTTTTCCCGCTCTCCGTTGCATTTTGTACTTTGCTAATGCATGTCTCATGCAAACAGAAACTTGGGGTCCAAGAGCTAAGACAGCTGCCCGTCCCTTCCTGGTGAGGTCACTCTGGTCTGCAGCACCCAATTTAAAGAGCATTTAGAGAGTCTTAAAGTGTCTTGAAAATCCTCGGGGTACGCGAGAGTAGCTCGTTGTAGTGCATGCATGTCTGGTCTCAAGTTGTGTTCGCACAGCTCCTCTCCATATTGAAGCAAATGACGTTGCGTGATAACAGGGCTCAGCTTAAACAGCCAAGATAAACGGTGTTGTAAGATCTTTTGAAAGTGGCGGGTAGAATGGCGGTGTTTTTTCACTCAGATTATCGAGTCTACATCGTGGGGGCCGGGCCGTGGATACTAGGATGGTAAAGTACTGAATACTAGTCCTGATGACCATGATTGAGACGGTGAAGACGTGGTGTGTGACGCGTCGGTCCAAGTGTACCGAATCTCTGTGTTGTGTACCGCAAAACCAAGACCATTACTTTATACATGGCATGCATAACCTCAGCCTTGGGTCTGCGAGACAGTTACCACCTTGATAAAAATCAACCTAGACGACCCAAACAATAAGAAACATATGGAAACGCAATCGCCAGTGCAACATGAGAGAAACGAGTATGCATGGTTCATTCACAAGCCGGGGCGTATGTTATATCTGTTCATAAAAAAAGCAAGAAGATGACTGCATCATCATAGCAAACATGCTTGGCTCGCACACAATACACATATCATAAAACGGCCAAACTGACACGGGTCCAGCTCAGTATCTCAACACAAGAGCCGTGCTTCCGCCGCAGCTTTGACTGGGTCAAGGTTTAATGATCGCAGTTTGGCTATTCCGAAAATTGCTAATGTCATACATGCAGGGACCAACTGCATTCAATATACTGTTTGGTTTATGACAACTTAGACCGCAGCGAGAAACCATCTGCCGTGCCGTCTTTTTGGCCCGTGGCCGTGCCGTCACCGACATCATTGCCTTGAAGCCCACCGTATTCATAGAGCCGGATGTCTATCAGAATGCATCAATTATCTTACTCTATAGCCCAACAGTCCTCTACACCGCCGTCCGAGATAATCTATTTTAAGTATTCAGGTTGTTTGTTTTTGAATTACATTAATCGTACGATACGCACTGCCAATTCCTCGGTAGGATTCTTTGCCCTTCGCAGCCTGAATGTTAGACATGTATACAGTGTTAAATTGAGTGCGTTTCAAGATGAACGCCCGGTGCCAATGCTAAGCCTCCCACAAATCTACGACTGCAAAAAAAGAAAAGCATCCCCGAATGCAGCCACAAAGGACAAGGCGGAGAGACATAAACAGCGGCAATACCGGGGATATGCTGGGAAGGAACCGAGAGACACAAGACAGCGCAGAGACACAATGATGACGATGCCTAGGCCACAACTGCATCAAGACGTTCTTCTGTTCCCCTAAACCCCTTGATTTACTCCTTCTTCGTTCGGGATACCTTTCACTGCATAAGGCTGGAGTAACACGAGAGGGGAATATAAATTTAGGATCGTGGAAGCTCTATGTTGCTGCGTGGTGACATAGAACTAGAGCCAGAACAGCGGCATGGAAGGCAGGTGAAGGGAAATAGGAGTAGTACCGAGAGTAGGTCGAAGGAAGCGGATGAGGCCTGGTGGGCTCTGTCTGTGGCTCGTGGTCCTACCGATCACAGGTGTTAACATCCTATGGCAACTCACCCCGGTTTGGCCAAGGCATTCTTGCCATCATCCATCGTGGGTTTTGGCTACTGTTACTTTTTATCCATGACTTATCATCTCAGCCACTTGGCGATCGGCCTCGTCTTTTGTTCATAATAGCCAGTATAATCTATTTCAGCACCCATGGCACCTGCCACCCATGGCACCTGCATTAGTATGTATGTATCGTGATCCTTTTCTCAAAATAGACACATGCCCAGATTGAGCGAAGATGAAAAATATTCAATACAAAGGCTAGTCTTCATGATCATTACTGGCCAACACGATATGCGAGGGGTTATTTTCGTCTTGGTGAGCCTGTTTTCTCTTCCTTCCATCATCTTCGATGTTGTTCGATGATCCCCTTCATTTCTAAACCCATTGTTTCACAACACACATGGACAGCCCCAGGCTAAGAAAAAGCACCAGGCAAGCATCTCCAATCGTTGGCTTGCACAGGGTGTTTCTTCCCAGATGCTCGTGATACTTAAATCGCATGGCAACGGCCTCAGGGCCGTGGCTCGCGTCCCGACTTCCGATGTTCTAGAACTACTTTATTTCTAAACTCCCTCTAGTAAAGACATTCTGAAGACTAGGCGAGTTTGAAGTAGAGACGCGATGGCTTGTTGTCGCCGATCAAGCACACGCTTCATGTAGAGACATGGGGATGCGTGGGCGGACTAACATACCCTGCATGTGAGACTCTGAACTGCGGCAAGGCGTGCAACAGCCGGAGTAAGTTTAGTTTATTGTTTGTAAAAGTTTAAGTGATAGTCAGTAACAGGGCGAATGTGGTAAGCAGCCGTCTGCGGTAATGAGAAACGTAGGCTTAGATGCGGTGATGGCTTGGTTGCACAGCATACTCTGCAACGCCTCACTCTCAATGACTGTTGTCTTTGCACCTGCCTGCCTATCTTCTTCCACGTTTCTTGTTCTCAAAAGAGATTTGACATTCATTGAATGCTTATGTGATCATTAGGGCTGCACATATCATGAATCCGGTAGTTGTTTCATGCATATTTATACCATAATCTGACTCGGCGTCATATTGCAGTCAGATTAAACACTGGGACCCAAAAAAACAGTATCGGTCGAGATCCGAGAATCATAAAACAGCCGAAATGCAAAACGCATGGCTACACAGACTGCCACGTCTGTCTCTGAGTTGTTGTTCGATGCTATATCGCAAACAATTTTTACAAATTTGCGAGAGGGTTTGTTGGTAGTTTCTTGTAGATTTGTTTCTGCTAGACTCACTTTGACGTGGCTACTATCGAGATAACGGAGGTGGCGTCCAGTGTCAAGAAGAGAAGCATGTCGTGCCACACGTGAAATGTTAAGCATCAATAAACTCATTGGTTGTATATGTCCGTGGTGACACCTGCATATATATAGATTGAAAGAGTTGTACAAGGCCTCACTTGACTACACTGTCTGATTCATCGTGCATCGTGTGTTGTGTGTCGTGCGCCGCGTGTTGTGTGTCTCTTATAAGCCCTATGTGCTCATGTGGCTCTCCTTGTTTTCAAACCCATCTATCTGCTGCAGGTTTGTAACAAAGATGCAGCCACAAAAGGCGTACTGGCATCGAACTGGCAAGCACATGATATGTTGTGTTGCACCGCTTCTTAACGGAAGAACGCCTTGCCTAGTATATACTTCCAGCATTTTTACACATCTTTACTCTTCAGTCTCTGCATCACCTCCATCATTAATTCTGTAATACTCCTGGGCACTCGTCTATGTCTCACTGAAATTACGTGTTCACCAAGACCATAGCTTCTTGTCATAGTTGGGGGCCATGAGAAGTGAGATAGTAGAAACTCGATAGCTAATGATAGTATATGGGATGATATCAAACAAAACCACATACTAGGGTACGCTGAAGCGGGAGCCAACGCACACCCATGCACAACATCGTCTAAGCATGGCATCTTATTCGCCTTTCTACGATGACTCTTACAAACTCTGCAGTTCTGAACCTAGATGGGGCGCCTGTAGAAGTCCTGGCAATATCACAGATGAGGAATGCCGTCGCTAGGCTAGGCTGGTCAGCCGAGACTGGGCAGGAGTGTAGAAGAATGAATGACCAGCAAAGAAGCCCAACGTATTGTGCATCGAACACCAGTAGCTCCCCTTCTCAACGGCTTCCCTGTATCATCTTGCATCGGTATGCTAGTTAAGTTTGTTTCATGAGTTTTCTTTGCAGGAGCCCATGACTAGCTAGACCGGGAATGAGGGGATAAAGAGGGAGACGAGAAGAGCAAATGAGGGAAAAGGGGGCAGAAAGGGAAATATGACCCTCATCGGAAAGTTCCAGCTCATCCTTCGCTCAGACGCCATGGAACACCATTCCACATTGGCGGGCATCCTTCGTGGAGCACTTGGTCGAACGCCACGAAGAAGCAAAGAAGATCACCGTTGAAAGGATCAAGACAAGCCATACTCACTAGTCTTTTGCAATAGTCATTGTTACCGGCCACGTACTTCGTACGAAGTAAAGGAGATACCCCGACTCTATCACGGTCTATTACTCCGGGAAAGGAGGGGGTCGTTTCGCTAACGACACCCTTGAGCATATCATAATGTATCATATCTCAAATGCGAGAAACAAAAAAACAAAAGAAGCTTAAAGGCAGCGTTGCAACATGCTGATGTGATTGCGTAGACAAGACAAGGGATACGTTCGGTATTCTGTAGAATCCTCGGGCACGACGACACCCGGACAAGCCACAGTGATCCCTATCATGCCCACCCCTGACAAAGATCGGTGCACGGCGTGGCAAGCTCCGGGCGATAGATGATGCAAGTATCGAACGATTACGAACAATGGAACTTCTTCGTGCATTCCATCGTCAAACCCTTCCTAGTAATTCGAATCACACCGATCTTGAATATTGCCCAGAGGCTACTGCGTAGACGGCGCCGAAGACGAAGGATCGCGAAGATCAGGAACATATCTTCCGTCATGGGGCTCGCGAGGAAACCTATGTAGAGACAAAATACAAGCAAAAATGCCAGCCTCGGTCTACCGTAAAGAGGAGCCGCTAATACACCGCGATCTGAAGGGATACCGAGGATGGATATGAGGGTGTCGATGATCGTGTGTTTTTTGCCTAAATCTACACCCACTTGCAACTTGCACTTCGATTAAAGAGCGAACTATTGTGGTAGTATTCAAGAAATAAAGAGTAGAAAATCAAATCCTTGTAAATTTGGAAGAACATATTCAAAATGTAAGGAAAACAAATGGTGGCCCGTAAAAAAGACCGAATCGTCGAGTCAAACTGACTTGCTGGGTGCTGTAAAAAAAAAAAAAAACGGATAGATCGATGTGGATGGTTGTTATTTATCACAGCTGGCCGTGACGAGCCTTGAAGATGGTGACCTTGTCGTCAAAGAAGAAGATCTCGCTCAGACGCATTCGAGAGGACCGAGCTGTCGGCGACGCATGCTCATCGTCATACTCGGAAGTGGACATCTGGCCGGCATCACTCTCGTCATCCATTCCTTCTTCAAACTCGTTCATGCCAAAAGCCATTGCATCGTCATCATCCTCGCTATCGCTTCCGTTGTTGTGATCGTGGCCATGGTTGCTGTCGTCGTCGCTGTCGCTTCCCGCACTGCTGGAACTGCTGGAACTGGAAACGCTACCGCGACGTGAGCGTTCTCCAGGGCCGTACAGGTCTGAGCCATCGGCACCCTTGACTACTTCGATGAGTTCGTAGCACTTGGTGGCGGTTGCAACATATGACAACTTCATATCCATGCGTAGTCTCACAATGTCGGCAATTTGCATGGCCGAGTCGGCCAGCGAGTAATCTCTGTTAACGTGCTGCGAAATGTTTTGTACGTGAAGTGCTTTCAGATTCGGAAGGCCGGGTAGCATCTGCAAGAACGGATGCCAGTCCGAGTACGAGAGTGACAACGATAACTCCTGTAGATACCGCATCCGACCACTCGTGACGTAGGTGATGAGGTTACGCGAAAGGTCCCAATCTCGTGGGCTGCGGCTGAACTCGTCCGAATCATCCGAATTGTCGGATGCGCTGTAAACCCGCTGATCACCGTTGATCAACAGCTTCCGGAGGCTCTTATGATGCGGTTTTACGGCATAGTTAAACACGTCGTCGATGGACACTTTCATCGGTGCTCTGAGGCTCTGCTGTCGGTGAAGGAGCAGCGTTTCAAGTGTTTCTGGTCGCAGAGTTTCCTTGATAAACTTCAGCAGCGACTTGCGGACGTTGTCTGTATGGATGTGCTTGAGGGACAGCTGGTAGTTCTTGCGAGCTCCAATATTCCACCGCGGACGCGGGGGTATCGTGGCCGCGGGCGTTGGACAAAACTGCTTTCGCAGGTAACGCCAAAAGGGTTCCTGTGAAGGACAACCGAGGAGTGTGAGTGATGTGATCGTGGTCCAATCCAGGGCGCTCGTCATCGTGAAAAAAGAGATGGGCACACGCTCTAGCTCAAGCTTTGTGAGCTTAAGCCTTGTGTTCAAGACTCTCTCCTCACTTGCATTCCCGTTATCAGCATCGACTGTATCAGCTGGAGTTGCCTCTAGGCCACCACGGCCATCTTGCTTGCCAATCTTTGTGTGATCTACCGAAGGCGGCGAAGAGGACGATGCTTCGGCTTCAACAGTAGTAGACCGTGATGTTGGCATATCGCTATTATTTGCGGCTTCACCTGTTGTATCTGATGAACCATTGTCTGCATCCGTCTCTGATCCGGCGTTTTCGTGTACGGTCCCAGATAGCTGATCTGTTACTGTCGATGCTTCAGTCACAACTTCCTCATCCTCTCGTATTGTCGTATCTCCCTTTGCATCGGAAGTTTTAGCCTTGTCCGCATCTTTTCTCGCGTTGAGATGATATCTCAAGTCAAATAGATGGCCGACCAAGATTCCCATGACGCCCCCTAGCCGTCTATCACCGATTCTGTTGTACCCATAGAAGCATGCCAGTTCCTCAACCTGCTTGAGGTCGGGACTGTCCCAACTCTGAACGAAGAACTCGCTGGTGGCGTGGATTGCGATTCCGATGCGTAGCTCTTCAAGTCGGGCATGCGAGTTGTAGACGAGAACAGCAAGTTCGTCAAGGTACGATATATGGTCGATGTCAAGCACGGTCAGGCTCTTCACCGGAGGAACAACACTAAATGTCGGGAACTGAACATCGCTCTCATCGTACGAAAACTGCTCTTCGGGTTCGGGGTGCGAGTCGTTTGATGGGATTTGAATGCCAACTTCAGTCATGGTGCTTCCTTGCATCACAAAATTGAGCGATGCCGATGATGGCATTCCCGGCATTCCCATACCCGGGGGTCTTGGTGGTTCCGGTGTTGATGACCGGGAAACAGAAGGTGAATCATCGAATTGGATTTTGTTGTTATGCCATCGAACCCACATATAGTCCAGCTTGCATTCGCCTGTGTCCGGGTAAAAGTCTGGCAGTGAGCTCAAGGCCATGAAGACGTCTGAGTATATACCCGTGGGCATGTCCCAGATGAATGTTTCCAGATTGCGCATCTTGGCTATGGATAGGGCTACGAGTGTCCCCAGCATCTTGCCTCGCCCTCGGTGCACATTATAGATGCCCACATCATCTGAAGGGCCGTTGCCTAGCGAGAACTTGCGAGTGTACTCTCCGTAGTTGCGACTTAGAAACTTTTTAGGGTCTGAAGCAACTCCTCTCTTCGTGCCGGGTGGTGGCGGGCGGTCTTGGTTTGGGCCGTACTGCCGCCAGTGTGCCTTCTGTCGCTGTACGACCCGGGCAAACGCGCTTCCGAGACAGATTGTCGACAAACCATAAGTGAGTGCATCTACACCTCTTCCCCCAGAGTCCATAGCCATAGAGTTTGACCACACGATATCGAAAGAGGCATATAGGCTTGGAATAGCAAGAGCGTAGAGGGTTGAACACGTCTTGGCTATGGAAGCTAGGTCGTTGGAATTTCCAAACTAAACATGTCAGCGGCGGTAAGAAAAAGCAATAAGCCTAGAACCTATGTACCTCTTTGAAAATCAGCTGTAAGACGTCGACAGGGAGTTCGAGCAGTTGAAGTGGTTTTTTTTCGGTGGCCGGTTCTTTCCCCTTGAGTGCTGTCTTCGCCTCGATTATGGTGGCCGCAGGTTTAGCATCGGTTGCCGATTTTGCGTGAGCTTTGTCATGCGCGACGATGGGCGCGTGTCTGTCAGCATGAGCCTGCGTTTTGTCCTCTACAAGACCGCTCAGAGGCCGGACGACTGAGGCTATTTCCGTGCCCAGGTTGGTCGTAGCGGATTCAACCGTAAGCGATGGTGTCGTTTCTGCTGAGGCATCGTTCGCGTCAGGAGTTGGCGCCGGGGCAGATGCTTGCTGGGTGTCCGGTGAAAGTTGTGATTCTGTAGCAGCAGAGACAGCCAGAGAGGTGCTCGATGCAAGTGGCTCTTCTGCACTTTCTTCTGCAATGAGCAGATCTGGGATTCTCCTGGGCGTTGCAGGATCGGCGGCCGGCGAGGTCTCAGATGGGACGTCGGCCATATTGGGTATAGTAGGCACAGGTTCCGGACTCAGTATGGTCGCATTTATGTCGATTATACTGCTCGGAGCTTCTGGCATTGCTTGATGACAAGCTTCTGGAGGAGCGGTGTCGGACATGACGCGATGCCAGCCCTACGGATGGGCGGCGGTGTGGCAAGCTAGGACTGTTGTATTTGAACAAAAACTCTGTGTTTCCAAGGATCAGTCAGTTGATGAAGTCGTGTTTGAAATGAACAAGTAGTCTAATAAAGCCGTGAGCATGGTCTCTACTGAAGAAGAGCTGAAGGTAACGGCGAGTTAGGCTGGAAATAAGGCGAAGCTGGTAGATGTCGGTGGAGCTCGTACGTTGCGGCTCTTGCTCCTCTTGAGCTAGTAGGCGAAGCCGACCATTAATCATCTCTGGTCCTATTGGAATTGTTAACTTACAGCGGCGAGGTAAGCAAGATAACAGTTTACCATGTGATGTTTATAGTATCAGAGCCGACGATGTGTAGGTTTCTGTAAAGGGTCAGTAAGTCGGGAGTAAGTAAGGCTGAGTGTTCGTAAGAAGAAGGAGTGGTGAGGAGAAGGCGAGCGGCTAGAGCAAGCAGGAGCGACCTAGCTGTTAAACTAAGGTCGGACAAACGACGTTGCAGACAAAACGGTACGAGAAGACTGGCTGATCATATGGGGCAGGAGCACTAGATGGACGGGATGTGCTGTAAGTGAGAGAAAATAGTGGATTCCGTCACCATTTACGGGGCGTGGGATGGCTGCAAAAGTGGCCGGTGTTTGTGTCGCCTAGATATCAGGCAGCTCGGCATAAGCACATGTATTTTGATTTGTCGAAGTGATGTCAGATATCATAAGCTCCTTCTAATAGGCGGATGTTGCTTTTCTTCATACTTTGTGTGCCAAGTTTTAGTAAAGAAGACGGCGGAAGAGCCAGCTGTATATTCCCAGTTTTATGACAACTCGCGACACAACGATAGTGAAAGGCAAGTCTAAGTCTATGAATCACTGGGACCAAATTATGTCAGATAGCACCGGATGGCTGCCCGGAAGCCGGCTTCGTCCCGGTATGGTTCATGAAACGGAATAAATCGGTCTCTAGAAACGGTAGTTCCTGTTGTGTAACGGAGGTCCGTATTAAGCGTGTTTCGGGAAGTTGTGCGGGACGATTGCCGGCCACGGAAGGAGCGATGGCCAGCCCTGCGATTTTGAGACTTATCATGTAATACCGCTAGAAGAGGAAGTCACTCTATCGACAGCAAGGTTATGTACATTGCCCCTTCCTCTAACTGGAGAAGGATTACCTAACGCTTCCTCCTTTGGACGTGATATAAAGACGACATCTTCGATTTTCAGTTATGTTTTGATATTTTGACACTCAACTTGACGATAACAATCTGAATCTTCCACGACAACCTTCTTCGACAGACAAAAAGTCCAAGCTACCATCTTATCCACGCTAGACCACCAGAAAACAGCCCGCCAGCAACGCTAATCCAGCTTGGGCCGGGCCAGACCAGACCCTGCAACAGCCCGCGTCTGCCTTCTGCCTGACACCAGCAAAGGTAAATAGGAAAAGTGCCAACGCTAGCCGAACAGCTAGAGCTACGATAGACACGAGACACCCAGGCACTTCGGATACTTTCAGCCTGCCTAGCGATCGCTGGAGCTTAAAAGAACAGCAAGACAGTTCTCCTCATCGCCGTGCTATCTGTCCTCAACCTTGGGACTTGGTTCAAAAGAAATATCTGTTCTTTGGCTTCTTGATACAAAAGCTTGACATTTCCCAAGGTGGTCTTCTGGTCTTCAACTCGTCGATCTTATCAGCCAGCTATCAGGTATCGCCATTTGACGTATCGCCGCCGAGACACGTGCATCAACCTTCCGCCTCCCCAGTTAATTTGCGTGCTACCACACTTGCACTTGGCCCCCCAATTCCACATCCACAATTCGCAGCACTGCTCTACATGCACCAAGGACATTGACAAACTTCTACCGCTCCCGCCACTTCTCTGCCGGCCAGCCCCTACGTCTACACCAGCGCAATCTTTACATCATACCGCTTCTACCGCTGCAACCACCCCTCCAAGCCAGTCTACCTTTAAAAGCACCGATTGCAGCCTGAGTGATTGCACCGTGCTCGCAGCCACCATCTCGCCGGCCCAACCGTGCAGCAGTATCTGCATTTGCACCTGCAAATCTGCAGATTTACATCAACAAGCATACGCACACACACTTCCCCGACAAAATATCGCCACGATGTCAAAGTTCTTTGAGGATCTGTGGGAGTCCATCTTCACCCCGGGCCCGACACCCTCGCTGTTGATTGCGACCAACGTCTCGTTCTTCTTCCTGCAGATTGTGCTGGGCGCATTGCTGGTGGCTACATACTCGGTGCACTTTGTGGTGCTGTCGATACTTTGCGCTGGTCTGTGGTGGGCGATCAACTGGTTTGCCAACGAGCTGGCGATTGCGGAGAAGGAAAAGGGCGAGCGCGAGGAGGAGCAAAAGCGCAAGGACCGGCGCCGCGCTGTTGTGGCAGCGGCTACCGCGGTGGAGGACGACAGCGACACTGAGGTCGAGGCGGAGACTATTGAGGCCACAGGCAAGGCTTCAGGAGCCAATGTTGGCAGTGCGCGGCAGCGTGGAAAGGCATCAGCAGCTCCAAAGGCAGCAACACCGCCACCGGCACCGCTTGAGAGAGAGTCGACCGTTGTCCCCGAGACCTTGACTCCCGGCAGCCAGGGCAGCTCCAACAACAGCCAGCGCCTTTCGAGCCGGTCGGGCGTGAACACCGAGGACGAGTGGGAGAAGGTGTCTGACAACGAGAGCAAGTAGACCTAGCTTGTCTTTGCTTGTGATTGTCGCCATCTACCGCCCGTTTGTCTTGTCGTCATGTTGTGCCGCCGCTCTGCCGTCGTTCCGTACATAGTTCAGCCACCTGATTTTGCGTTCCTTTACTACTACCCCAGCTCCTCGTTTGCCCACTGTTTGGCTTGATGATGTATCCGAGTTTTAGATCTACAGCACATTTCAATATCGAGAGATTTCAACAGATAACCGGCGGCTGTCGAGGCCCGGCGCATGCTCGTGTGATGACCTAGAAAGAAAAGCACGCGTCGTAACTACAGCACTTGTGATAGCTCCAAGGTGCCCATATCGGTGTCAATTATAGCGGGGTAGCTTGCTCCTAGCAGCCGCCTGTCGGGCGTGCCAACCGCCTAGTCCAAAAATGCACATGATGACTAATCTTTCGAAACTAGCAGCTCTGCCTGCATTTTCGAAATCCAACGACAAAGGGCAGCCAAACACCTCTAAATTTTCGAGATCGCATCCCAATCAACACCCTCGCGACGGTCTTTTGCACGCGCCACAACCAACACGAAGCACCCTGCGACTCTTATACATCTGTATAAACCCGGCGACACAGCAATTTGTCCTCCTCTGCCCCCTCACGCTCCCCTCTACCTCGCTCGGCACGACACACCCCCAGGATTCACATCGCCATCATGAAGCTCGTTCGGTACGCCTCCAGCCTCCCTCCCCTCGCATTTTGCGTGTCGCATATGTCGCCGCATGGCTCCTGCCGCTTTCAATGACAATTGCTAACTGACTAGGTTCTTGATGAAATGCGCCAATGAGACGGTGACCATTGAGCTGAAGAACGGTAAGCCTTCCTCCGACGACGCTGCACACCTGATCCTTGCCAATACTAACTATCTAGGCACCATCGTTCACGGCACCATCGCTTCCGTCTCGCCGCAGATGAACACTGCCCTGCGCAACGTCAAGATGACCCCCAAGGGCCAGGACCCCATCTCCCTCGACACCATGAACCTGCGCGGCAGCACCATCCGCTACTTTATCCTGCCCGACAGCTTGCCCCTCGACACCCTGCTCGTCGACGACGCGCCCAAGCCCAAGAACAAGGCCCGCAAGGAGTCGGACCGCACAGGCGGTGCTGGTCCCCCGGGACGCGGCGGCCGTGGCGGCCGGGGCGGCCGGGGCCGGGGCGGTCGCGGTTTTGGTGGTCGCGGCAGAGGGTTCCGCGGCCGGGGTTAGACGGTCTTCGCTATCTCGATATCAAAGTATGGCCTCGGTGCGAGGCTCGGCGCTTTTGCTTTTCGTTTTCGTTTTTGCGGTAACGTCTTGGTGCATGAACTGTTTTTGTGTTTTCTCATCTCTTGTCTCGTTTTGTCATATTGCTTTACTTCTGTTGCCCATTCCCGGGCCAATCTATTCCAATCATTTGTCTTCTCTTCGTTATACTTCTACGTCTTTACTGGCTTATTCATGTACACTTGCCACCTCGACCTCATCCATCATCATTGTATTCTTCGGCGTTCATGGCAGATGAAAAGGGTGGCGGACATCAAAAGGGAGGGCAGCCCTCCCATCATGTACTAAAACATAAGAATAAAATACACATGAATTTGGAGCAGATCAACATGGATTTTACAACGTGCTTATGTAGTGGTAGATGTGTCTCATTAGAGATGCATTGAGTATATGGTAGTGAATAAGAAACAAGTCAGAACAACAGAAACAATAAGCAAATATACACAACAGTGTGACTGAATCTATGTGATACAAAAGGCCAATGATAAAGTAAAAGACTAGCAGAAACAATCAGGTAAACAAAACAGGCAGATTGGTAAGTAGCAGAGAACGCAAAATTATGACAAGGTGGCAAAGGAAGGCAACAGCTGGTGTTCGGCGTAGCCTCCCGCACAAGCTTTCAAATGGGGAATCTACTTGGTCTCAAAGCTGTACTTGAGCCAGCCGCCCAGGGCCTGCAGCGACTCCCACCGGACGCTCTCATCAGAGTCGCCCATCAGCTGCATGACGCGCGTCTTGAGACCAAGCTTCTCCAAAGTGCTGCGCTTCTCCGGCACCTCGCGCACCAGCGAGCCGATGTCGTTGCATGCAATTGCCAGGACGGCCTTGTCGTTGTCCCAGGGCTTGGCCATGATCTCGGCAATCTTGCGCGGGATCGCGCCGTTGTCCTCGTCCAGGATGCGGCGGGCGTTCTCGGCCCAGAAGACGGTGCTGCGGTGAGGCGGCGACCAGCGCAGGTGGCCGGTGTTGACCTCGGCGACGTACTCGTCAAAGGTCGTCTTGGTGGCAGTGTACTCATCAAGCAGGTCGCGCAGCTGCTGCAGATCCTCCTGCAGGTCAGTGTCGGCGTGCTGGCGGCCGGCGACGTTCTTAAGCAGCGACGGCAGCCGTGCGAGCACGGCGGTTGGCAGCAGCGTCGAGCGGTTAGCCGACAGCAGGTTGAAGAGGGTGGAAATCAGCAGGCGGGTCGTCTTCTCCTTTGGCGACAGGCGCAGCAGCTGTGTGTACAGCAGGACAATATCGTATTCACTAGTACGTTAGCTTTGTTCATGCGAGAGAAATATAAAGAGGACTCACTCGTTCAGGTCATCGCCGACCTCGGCGGCGTCGAAAGACAGCTGCCACAGGACCAGGAGGACATGGTACAGCAACTGCAGACCAACACCACCGCTGATCGAGCCCTCTAGCAGACGGCTGGCAGCAGCCAGGTCGCCGTTGGCGCCGTTGGAGCTCTGGCCCTCGGCGCCTGTTGCGCGCCACAGGCTGGCCGATGTGTCCTCGCCGCCGTTTGTGCTGACACCGGCTGCTGTCCGCAGGATCTTGACAAGGGGCGCGACGGTCTCGCTGCGCTGTGCCCACACCTGGTTGCGAGTTTCGCTGCTGTAAAGCAGCGCCGACGATAGGAGAACGCCAATGTCCTGCAGGCCTGCATCGGCAGACTGCTGTGCCAGCGTCGACAGGTAGCTCAGCAGCGACGGCAGGGCGCGCGTCAGGGTGGCAGGCGACTCGTCGCGGGCCGCAGACATGAGCGACGTCAGGACGGTTGACGTCAGCAGTGGGATGGGGTCGTCCGAGTTGGTCGAGTGTGCCAGCAGGGGCAGGATGTTGCGGTAGGGGTCGGTTTCTGAGGAGGTGGACGAGGCCGAGTCGGCGAGGATGGCCTTGGCGAGGGCAGGGATGGTCTCGAGCAGGTCGTTGAGCAGGACGAGGATGTACTGCACAACATCGGTGCGTCGTGCGGCCGACTGCAGAACGCTCGGTTGGTCTGCAGTGGTGCCACCGACAAACAGTATCCGGTAGCCGTCGAGGTCGCTCTCAACAGCCTGCTTGCGGGCGTCCTTCTTCACCTTGTCGACAGCGCGGATCTTGGCGAGTTGCCACTCCAGCACGGTGCCGGCCCGAACAGCGCCATCCCAGGGAATGGGCCGGGTCCGAATGTTGTTCTGGAGGGCAGTAAGGTAGGTGGGAGGATCGACAGACATGGTGACGGTAGGTCAGTCGATGCGCGACGAGATGCTCGGCTGTCGATTCGATGCAATGGATCAAGGGCTGTCGATATCGAGGAGAGATTGAGGTTTTATTGGCACAAGGGCAGTTGCTGTGGCAAATGCTACCTCTGCTAGCCGGACGACTAACAACAGACGATAAAATAATGGGAGAAGCTATAGCTGGCTGTGCAATAGCTAGACAGTCGTGATGGCCGATATTCCGGGTTCGTGATGGTCGAGGTTGATGGGTTGATGGGTTCAATCAGCCGGACAAAGGCAGGTGCTATGATGGTCGTTCCTACTCGCTGCTCTTTACCAATACCAACACTATGAGCGGATTGATAGAGGGATAGACAGCACCTAGGCACCGGCTAGGCTAGGTCGTGGTGCTCGCTGCCAATGAGCTTGCACGCCCCGCAGAGCTATGAGCTTGGGCCACAAAATGCCGCGTCTGGTAGCGCCACAGGCTGAGGCTGGTGCGATAAGATAAGCCGTTGCGATAAGATAAGAGGTGTAATTGCAGTGTTCTTGACATAATGAGCACCTTGATGAAAGTGCTGATGAAAAGAGTACACATGAGACTTCAAAGAAGTGCAAAAATACGAGCCAAAAATACCAGAGCAGAAATAAAAAGACAAAAAAACGTACGGCACCGGGGATTCGCTGGTCGTCACCGACCCAGCTACTAATCCAGCGGTTACCGGCTTATCTAGGGGAGAGCGGACGGGATCCCGAGTTGTCAAGTACCTATGGCCGTACGTGGAGGGAACAGTTTCGGTGAGGTACATATAGTCGGTTGAGATACTTGTAAGAAATCATTTCAACAAATTGTGCCGTGACTGGTCTGACAATTTGATGTTGATATGGTCGATTACGTCAGAATAGTTGTGATTATATAAGCATGTCTTCTAGAATCCACTTTTACGTTTGATTGGCTACTTACTCGTAGTAGACTCTTCTATTATGGGGTATATATATCAACGCGTGCGCAAATGAAAGCACCTGTGACGTGCATCAAACTTTTGCCACCACTCTCACACTTTCACTCGTTTACATCGACGCAACCATCAACACAACAATCAGCACAACACACATCGAGCTACTTGTACCTCGTTTCTGTCTTTTGCTAATAGCATACACATTCGATAGCATCATGCCTTCCGAAGACCAGCAACTGCTGGCTCGGATCAGCCAACTCGCCGGTAAGTCATCAGCAACAGTTCAACACTATCGAGCCACTTCAGCTCTAACTCATCAAGGCCAAATCAACCGACACAAGAATCAACTTGCGGGCGTCGAATCTGTCCCTGTGACGGGACGTACCGGCAGCACCTCTTACCATCACCACGCATCAAGTTCGGCACGCGTTTCGCCATACCAGCGCCCAGCTTATGTCCCTCGCGGCGGCCCGGTTGTTGCTCGGGGACGCGGTTATGGTGGAAGCTATCGCGCGACAAATGCCAAACCTTTCCGACACCGCACACTAGTCCTGAACGGCACGTCTGATGGCGGCGGCAGCGAGTCTGCGTCCAACTCGGATAACGGAACGGGCTGGGTTTCGCGGACCGACAGACACATGCAGCTGATAAACTCGGACGTGTACGCAAAGGACTCGCAGGCCCGGGCCAAGGCCATCGAGCAGACGCGCTTGCAGAAGCAAAAGCAGCGCGACCACCACGAGCGCAGCAAACTGCGCAGCCACTTCAGCCACGTTGCAACATCTGTTGCAAAGACAGCACCAACAGGCAACCATCTCCAGAGCACGTACCAGGTGTTTGTCGAAGGCATTCCCTTCTACATTGCCAAGAACGGCAGCAAACTCGTCAAGGTTCCTGGCGACCCGAACCCGCCATCCAGCACACCAAAGACGGCAATCATCGGCGGCGTCAAATTCTATCGCAGCAAAAACGGCAACCTTTACCGCCACGGCGTTGTCAAGGCCCAACGGTACGAGGCCCGCGACCCACGTGGCCATTTCTTGCTAACCCTTGGGCATTCTAGGCGCACTGGCATCGTCAAGAAGATTGACGAGCCGTGCAAGACGTTCTCCACGACCGGTATATTTCATCCCCTCGCATCCAACTACTTTCCTCGAACCGGGACGAGACAGATCTTGAGATCAGTGCCTTGCATACGATCTCGAGATGATTCGATATCATTAGCCCTTTTCTCCCTTTCTTGGATAGTATCCCCCCTCCCCGTTCATGTTTTACTAACCAACTGTGTGTTATTTTAACCCTTTCTACATATTTAGGCTCATGTTCCAAAGGACCCAGATGTCGTTACATTCACGACGCGGCCAAAGTAGCCGCGTGCAAAGACTTTCTCCTCAAAGGCGACTGCCCCCACGGTCTCGAATGCGACCTCTCGCATGACCTGACCCCCGAGCGGACACCCTTCTGTCTGCACTATGCCAAGGGCAATTGCACCAAAGAGAATTGCCAGTATACTCACTCCCAGGTCTCTGTCGGTGCGCCTGTCTGCCGGCCGTTTGGTTTGTACGGGTACTGTGCGGCAGGCGGCGACTGCACAGAGCGCCATGTGTTGTTTGAGTGTCCCGACTTTAGCAACACGGGCGTGTGTAAAATAAAGGGATGCAAGCTGCCGCACCGCGAGCGTGCCAGCTTTATGCGGCGTGCTAATGTGAATGACAGTCTGCACCAGAGTAACAGCGACAGCAACGCGGACGACATGTACGACGACCCATCCAGCGATGATGATTCGGTAAACAGCGACGACGTCGATTCGGACGAGGTTGAAGAGTTTGTCCGTGCCGACGACGATGCCGACGGTGATGCCGACTTTGTGACCCAGAAGGACTACATTGGATTCTGAGCAGCGTCTCGGGTCTAGTGAGTCTGGTAGCGGGTATTGTAGCCCTTATTCTCTCGTTTTGCTTGCAGTTGGCAGCATTGGGGAGCATTCGCTTGCAAAACAGCACAGCGAGCATAGCATCGTATGCATTTGGATGATACCCATCATAGACATTAGTTAGCGATTACTTTCTTTTACGTTTTAGATATCGGTTTTCATGGCGTGCAATTTCAAGAGGAGGATCTGGACAAGACAACAGCATTTCCAGAGATAAAATATGGACAGAAATAATGGAAAGAAAAAGATAGAAAGGAATAAGAAGATATCAAGTCAAAAACATTTTACTTTGTACGTGAGAATCAAATAAAACAAAAGCATATGAAATTCCGGATCTCGGCCGCACGCAAGTCAATCAACAAAGACGGCGTTCAACGGACACTAATCAAGAATCAACAACTAAGATCGGCCATACAAAGGCTGTGTCTGCCGCGGTGCCCACCTCGTCGCGATGATGCCATTTTTGAGTGTGATTCTCCCATCAGCCAGCACCAATGCAGGCGGTTGAATTGGTTTTCTACACTCAACGGGAGCTCTGAACGGCGTCCACTTACATGCACTCGCTAACTTTACTAAAATTGAGAAGAGTGAAAATGTGCAAGATCCTTGATCGCCGTTTTGGCCACACCATGTGCCCGAATGTGTCACAGCGGAAATCGTCCAGAGTTTCAATGGCACTCTATATCACTTTGCACACTCTAATCACAGTCTAAAGAAACTAATGCACACTCAAGTACAGTTGTAGCTGATCATACTCCGCCATGGCGGCAGCTTTCCCGAATGCTAAGCAGGGGGTGTCTTAACATTTTTTATGACATCGGTCATGGTCATTGCCACCGGGGTATATGTTAAATAAAGGCAATCCGTTGAGATTAACTTTTTGGTTTCACTGCGGTGCGGTTGAACTTGGGTCTTGAATTCAGAATTCCCAAACGACAGAAAACAGACGACATGGCAAATATACAACTCCAGCGGTCACGCAATGACTCGATAGACGAACACCAGCCGCTGATGGCCGTCGCTGTCGCGGCCGGTGACTATATCGACGTCGACCAGGACAGCGACGCAGCCGATGCCATCGATGCTGAAACAGAAGAGGAGCCCGAATGGACAACACCGCCCGGCTTCGCGGCCATCCAGCTCGCCATCATGGCCAACGTCTTCCTCGCAGGCTTCGACGGCACCATCACCGCCTCGACCTATGCCGTCATCTCGTCCGAGTTTGGCGCCGCTAATGCCGCCTCCTGGCTTACGACGTCCTACCTGGTCACAAGCACCGCCTTCCAGCCTCTCTATGGCCGCGTCTCCGATCTTGTCGGCCGTCGGGCCTGTTTCCTGGTCTCCACGGCTATTTTCGCCGCCGGCTGCCTGGGCTGTGCAGCCGCGCCCGACATGTTCACGCTGAACAGTATGCGGGCCCTTGCCGGTCTCGGTGGCAGTGGACTCATGACGATGGCGACGATTGTCAATTCCGACCTGATCCCATTCCGGCGGCGCGGCATGTACCAGGCGATGCAGAACGGCGTGTTTGGGTTCGGAGCCATCTGCGGAGCGTCGTTTGGCGGCACGATGACGGACACAATTGGGTGGCGGTGGTGCTTTGCGCTGCAGGTACCGGTGTGCGTCGTGTCTTTTATCATGGGCGGTCGTGTGTTGAAGGGTCTTGTAAGGCACGACGTGGAGGAGAATAACGGCGAGACAGAGGCGGCAGACACAGCAGGATGGTGGTCGCGCATCGACGTGACAGGCGCTCTTCTCTTGGTGGTAGGCATCTCTGTCCAGCTCGTCGGCCTCAGTCTCGGCGGCAACGAGCTGCCCTGGAGCAGTCCGTGGGTCTGGCTGTGCTTGCTTGGGAGTGTCGTCTTGCTCGGCTTGTTTGTGCGCGCTGAGCGGCGACCTGATCCCGCCGCCGAGAAAAAGGTGCCGCCCATCATCCCTCTGCGCATGCTGCGTGGACGGCTGCCGCTGGCAACACAAGCCACAAATATCTGCGGTGGCCTCGCTGCGTATGCCTATCTGTTTAGCCTGCCGCTCTTCTTCCAGGTCGTGCTGCAAGACTCGCCGACAAAGGCCGGCGCCCGGCTGGCTATCCCGGCGCTTGCGACGCCCATCGGCGGACTTATTGCCGGCATCGTCATGTCGCGCTGGAACGGCAGTCTTGCCACGCTGGTGCGCTCAGGAGCTTTCCTAATGGTGCTGGGTAACAGCTTGGTGGCCTCGTTTGGCTTTGAGACGGGCAGCTCGGGCGCCTGGAAGTACTTTGTCTTTACCATTCCGGCCAACCTAGGCCAGGGCATCATCTACCCGGGCACTTTGTTCACATCGCTGGCCACTTTCGACCACGCAGACCATGCCGTGTCAGCCTCGGCCGTCTACCTGGTGCGGTCCTTTGGCATGGTCTGGGGCGTGGCCATCACGTCGGCCATTGTGCAGACAACACTGAGCACAAGGCTGCCAGAGGTGCTGCGCGACAGTTTTGCCGACGACGAGCAGCTAGAACAGATTGTAAACGAGCTGCGACATTCCGTGGCAGCCCTCTACGACCTGCCTCCCGAGCTCCAGCGTGCGGCGCGGCACGTTTACTATGAGGGTTTGCAGTACTCGTTCACGGTCTCGGCCGTTGTGGCAGGTATTGCACTGGCTTCATCCCTGCTGATTCACGGCAAGGGTCTTCGAAGCACGAGTGGGAACAAGAAGTGAAGTCTTTGAAAAGTATAGAATAAAGTAATAGAATAAATAGGAAATATAAAATATCTAGATCCAACGCCGACGCCTTTTCCGTGATAATATGAAGACAAAAGAAAACAACAAAGACAGCTACTCCCTCCAGATGCGCACAATCTGCAGCTTTTCCCAGCCCGCTTGCTTTCCGCTCGAGCCGACCGTCTCCGCATGCCACGCAGTACCCTCAAGGTCGCTCGGCCACTGCCGAATGCGCTCCTTGACTGCATCAGGCCGGTTCTGGGCGCACAGCAAGATGTATGCACACCCGCGCGGCGACAGCACCGACGGCAGCGACTCCAGCAAACGGTCCGTCGTCTCCATGCCGTCGTGGCCGCCCGCATACGCCAGCTCTAGCAGATGCGACTCCATGGCAAAGTTGTCCTTCTGCGTCGCCGCATCGGCCTCGACGGCAGGCAGCGAGGGCGTCGGCACGTACGGCGGGTTGAAGAGCAGCACGTCGACCTGGCCCGGGCGCAGCGACGACACGAGGTCGCTTCTTACTGCGCCCACAAATTGGCCAGTCGCGGCCGCTCTTTCCGTCTTCTCTTCAAGGGCAGCCCTACGCACCGTCTCGGTCGTCGCTTTGAGGGCAAACGAGTTGACGTCGACGGCGAGCGCCAGCGGGATGCAGCCATCGGGCGACGTGCCAGTGCCAAAGAGGGTAGCAGCCTGGGCCACAACAAAGGCAAGGACGACTCCCGAGCCGACGCCAATCTCGACAACAAATGGGGCGCCGGACGGACCCGGTGTTGCTGGCGCAGCGGATGAGAAGCGCGTCTGCAAAAAGGCCGTTTCGGCCGGCAGTGCCAGGGTGTCAATCATGAGGAACGAGTCCTCGGCCGGCTCATAGACGCGGTTGTAGGGCACATGTGAAGTGTCTGGTGTAGGTAGCATTTTGCCGGTGTTGTGTGAGTTGTTTGCAACGTGTAAATAGACCTGTCAAGTCGTAGACGTCATTATGTCATTGATCTTGTGAAATTTTAAAGAGGGGCATTTTGGGGCATTTTTGCGTGTAAATCGCTAACAACACTAACATCACCACATCGCCGCCACTAAACAAGCACGCCTGACTGCGAATGGCGATGCATTCTACTTTTTTTTTTGACTGATTCTTTTTGATTTTATTTCAATGCAGATTTAAAATCAGTTTTAATTTTAAACTTTAATTCAATGAGAACATACGATAGAAAATGTCAGAGAATATCTTACGTTTTAAAAACAATTGAAATTGAAATAAATTGATCAAAATACATCGCCAATTTAAAATTCAATACATATCCTCCGAATATCCGACAGCAGAGTACAGCTTCACTGAATATCTTACATCACTACATGACACTACACTGAAACTCAATGCCTGGGTCTGTCTTATTTGGCCCCAGTCCCCAGCGTACTCCATTCTTGACATCGACGACCATGCGCGTGTAGTTGAGGTCGTAGCACCCTAGGTTGTGCTTGGGACACGGAATGTTAGACCACATGGCCAGGTCGTGGTCCATCTGCTCAAAGGCAAAGGGCGAGAAGATACTCGTGTTGTTCTTGGACCGCGTCTTCTCAAAGTCCTTTTTAATTTTTTTGATGGTACTTTCCTTGAGGCCGTAGACGGGCGGCGGCGGCGAGGCCCTGTCTTCAAATGCCGACGAGAGGAGGAACGGGCACGTCGACAAGCCCATACCGGGGCCGCACGGCCGCATGACCTGTAGCCAGCGGCAGCCGCAAAAGGGGTGGGTAAAGAAGGCTGTCTTGCACATTGTGTCGTAGCTGATGTAAGATGTAAGCAGGTGAGTGGTGATGATGATGTGAGAAAGACGTGGGTAATGGAAACGGTCAAGTAGAAGCCTTGAGTGCGATGGAGTCTTCAAAACAAGCAGCAAGCACCAGTGACGCGTCAAGCATGTATATCAGATGAATGAAACAAAAACGTTAATTGGGTATACGTAGACAAGCAAATGAGCAAGATATAAAACAAGAATAAAATATCAAAACAGCAGATGAGATCCAATCTCTCACTGGCCAAGAGGACACCAACAAAAAAATCGAAGACAAAGACCAAAGACCCCTCTACCGGTCGTCGGCAGTCTGGTCGAGATCCCACAGATTGCCGGAGCGCCCGATCACTTCTGCCTCATCTTCGTCAATCACCTCGTCACAGGCAGCACGCGCGGTCTCAATATCCTCAGCGTCGGAGTCGTGTCCTTCGTGGTTCGGATCGTGGCCTCCATCGTTGCCCTCGTCATCATCCTCCACGGCATTCTCGTTCTCGTCATCACTGTTGCCGCCCGAGTTGTTCTTGGACGTGTCGCCCGACAGACCGGCAGAGTTGCCGCCAGACCCCAGTAGCTGGCCGAGCATGCTTTCGATCCGCTGCATCGACTCTTCCAAGGCACCCAGGCGCACGCGGACGTCGTGCGATACACCAGCACCACCACTTCCCAGCAGATCGTCCAGCGTGTCGCTGCCGTCGCCCTCTGCTTCGACCTGCAACAGCCGCCGCAGCTTGTCGGGATCAAGACCGGGGAACGCAATGCTATCGCGCCGGCTCGTCCCAATCTTGGGTGGTGCACGGGGCGTGCGAGTCTCTTGTTGGCCTTGACTGGGTGCTGCTGCCTCGGCAAACTTGACAGTTGACCCGCTTCTCTTGAGAGTTCCTGAGTTCGAGCCGGCATCGGTCCCGGTAGTTGAGCCGGCTGTAGGCTGTACTGGCGTGGCTGCCGCTGTACCGGCTGGCCGGGACGCGTCTTTATTGCCGTTGCTGTCCTTGATCTGACCGCTTGGCTTAATCTGAGGAACAGCCTGGTCGGTCTGCTGCCGCGTGAACTGCCGCCGGATCATGTGTCTCGTCAGATCATCGTCGGCGGCGATTTCCTCCTCGACCTCATCGGGCGGCGGCACTTCAAACACGGCCTGGATGTCGCTGTGGGCCGTGATGCGCCACTTGCCCCAGAACGAGCTCCGTGCCGCACGCGCGCGTGCTGCTGCATACTCGGGACTTCCGGGTGTAGCAGCAGCGGTCGACCGGTATCGCGAGTAGTGCTTGGAGTACGGCGACGACGGCCACAGGAGACGACGCTCAGCAACAGCAATAATCAGCAGAATAGGCAGGTTGATGGACCGCACACAGGCTACATGAATCTTGTGGAACCAGCGAGGGGAAACCAAAAACTTGAGAGGCACCAGCACAAACAGAGCCAGGATGTTGAAGGGGGGCTGGTACGCAAAGATGGCGTCGCTCTTGACACCTTCGAGCGTGAGCACAGCACGGCGATACTGAATCTCGGCTGTCGCGTTGGATACGATCGTGCTGAATGTGTTGGACAGCATTGACACAAGAATGGTCAGGAACAAGGTGTTGCCCAAGAACGCAAAGGCCACCATGAGCGACGGGCCCAGCAGCCAGTGGAAGTCGGCCGATCGCTGGATGCCTGTGCCGTCGAGACCAAACCAAATGTAGACCATCCATTTGCCAATGACAAAGACCGAGTACTCGCCCTCGCCCAGCCACACAAGCGAAAGCAAGAAGCCGGCAAAGCACCACGCGGCCAAGAAGGTCAGCATGGTGAAATCCGCCATCATTGACCGCAGAGACACGAAGAGCAGATTGTCCGAGAGCAGTGTGAAAGCGATACGCGGGATCAGGACGGGCGCTGCAAGGGCCATGACATCGAGTGCCTGCTGGCCAGGGCCACCCGGCAGATTGCCCGTGCGGAAGCCGTGGATGCGCAGAATAAGATAAACCCAGTAGACGACGGCGTATGTGACGTCCAAGAACGACCACAAGTTTTGCGTGTACACGTGCCAGCCGTGCTCTAGAATGGTGGCAAACTGGTCGAGGACCCAGCCAAAGGAGAAGATGGAGAATGCCATCTCGAGACCGCTAAACCTGGACGCGTCTCGCTCAGCCATGAAGAGCAGATACAGCCCGAGCAGGACCGTAAACTGGCACGCCTCGAGAATGTTGCGCGTACGCGGCACAATGAGACGGTACTGGTTCAGCAGGGAGGCGCGGCGGGGATCGTATAGGGCGATGGGCTTCTGCTTGTACCGATCCGGGATGATATCGAGCAGACTGCTGGGTGTGTAGGTGACGCGACCGACGTAGATGGCCTCGATGACTTTTTGGCAGGATGTCGAGCTCAGGAAGAACTTGGCCTCGCTGAGAATCGCCACCTCTAGAGCGGGAAGCGTCTTTCGATAGAGCCAAGAGCCCCCAACAGATGGATCAGCGCCCTCCTCGTCGGCGTCGGGACGCACCGCAGCGGGTGCGTTTTGGAATGGCTCGAAGCCGGCTACCAGGATGTGAGACAAAACCAACAGGCCCTCGAGGCCCTCGTTGTCTTCATTGAAGCGGCGCAGGATGCGGTGGGCGATAAGCTCGCACAGGGTGGCGCGGGTGTAGTTGACATTCTGGCGGTTGCTGAGGTGAGACTGCTCGTGGAGGAAGCGGGCGCGGTTGACGAGCAGACAGTAGACGATGGAGATATCATCGAGCTCGTACAGCTTGTCGACCAGCGGCCGGACGACGGACAGATTGATACGCATGTCGTGCAGTTGCTCGGGCGACAGGTAGTCCTCGACGACGGACACAATGTCGCGCCGGATGCGGTGGATGTTGGTGTAGACGGGCAGGTGGGTGTGCGGGTTGGTGGTGCACGAGTAGATCGGGTCGGGTTCCAGGTCGTGGCTGAAGGTCCGGCGGAGGGTGCCCAGCAGGGCCGTGCGCTCGTCGGCGCCGCTGGCGGAATTCGAGACATTGGATGTTGTTGTTGTTGACCGTGGCCGGGTGCCGCTGTATGGTGCCTGGTATCCTTGGTATCCCTGGTATCCAATCATGGGCGGTGGTGTCGGTCCGGCGCGTGCAGATCGTGGTCGAACGTCGCGTGGTGATCGTGGAGGGCCGTGTGGCGAGCCTGTGCCTGTGACTGTTGTGCCGGTTGCTGCAGCCACACCTTCGCGTATGCTTTCAGCTGTCCTTGTGCGGTGGAACGAGGGACGGTGGTGATGCGACTGGTGGGAGGATGGCCGGTCGCCCGGCGCCAGGGCCGCCGGTCGTTTTGAAGGCTGCATGGGATGAATGTGTGTTGATAGAAGTTGTCTCAAGGTCGGGCTTCAAGCTTGTTTTGTAGATGTTGATGTTGAGGCGCGGATGCTTTCGGCGATCCTAAGCGTGTTGGTGTCTATCGAGGTGTGATGGGACTGAAGCCATTCCGAGGGTTGAAGGAATGATGGGTAAGAAGTTGATGTTTGACGTGTAGAGAGGTTGAAAGGTTGAAACAAAAGTCTACAATGGTGAAGAAGAGAAAAAAGCAAAAGTACGGAAGCACAGACGAAGTGTAGTCTTTAGAGCTATTATGGGGCAAAGGGAGATAAGATGGCAAGGTGGGTTCAATCTAGGAGTCTAGATGTCTGGGAAGGAGCGACACGACTCGATTTGAGAACGTGCCTGCCCTAATAGTACACTTGCATGCCCGTCTAAAACGTGTGACGACACCGCTAGCTCTGTAGCTGTTAATTGCCATTTACAGACACTCGGAGACGAGATAAAGCCTCACCGTGAAGATGATGAAAAAGCCTCAGATACACAATCTGCAACAATCTGCAACATCGATCTCATTACAAAAACAGCCAATTCTTATCAGTAAGAGATGACATCGATATCTCATATGCACGGCTACTGGTAGGAGTGACGCACGACCATGCATGATAACGCAGTGCTAAAGCTTGTAAACGGACTCGAGGGTGCTGCAGGGCCAATCAGAGCTGAAGGATCACTGAATGACAATGACCAGAGCCGAATACTGCCACAAAGAGGGTGTGCCGAGTCTGGGCGGCTTGGCCGATGGGAGCAGTGAACCCGAACACGATTTACAGGGGGTACAGAGGCCCCACGCGCTGTACGTGGGGGCATTACTCGAGGGTGTGTTTAGTCTGTTAACGTGTAGTTAAACTAAATGCACCGACACCAATACACAGTATTAAGCCTCGGTCCGGACGACTAACACCAAAGGTTGTTGATACAGCAGACACGCGATTCATTGTGAAAAAATGAATTTGTAATATCGTGAGGATGCATAGTGAATATTTATGTAATGATGATAAGATACAGAGCTTTTTCCCGGATCGCCAACGCCAGATGCCATATGAGTGTAGTTTAGTGAAAGAAACAATACGAAGAGAATAGGGACGGAGAAAAGAATGAAGGAAACCACCTAGAGGTGCAATAGGTATGAAACAGGGAAGGACAAAAGTTTAGTGACTAAAAGTCTTCGTGGTACAGGTCTGCAAAGCAGACAGCAGCGGCAGTATAGAAGTCCGATTCGTCAGGCCAAGTTTTTGATGCGGCACGCATGGTTTGAAGAACTATAGGTTAGTAAAGAGAGAAGAGGAAGAGAGTAACTTTGGTAGAGACATACCCATCATGTAGAGCGGGTCGTTATTCAGGTGGTCGTTGACATAGCGCCAGTCCTTGCCAGCTGATGCTTCCAGTGCCGCAGGCTTGACGGCCGGCAGCCCAGCCTTGACAAAAATGGCGAGTGCCAGCAGCCACCACTGCTGCAGAATACACAGGTGGTACTTCGCCGGGATAAAAGACAGCAGCACCCGCACGCCGTGGCTGATGCTCAGTGCAGTGGCAATCGACCGGTGGTGGCCCGCCTGGCTCTCGTCCAGGAGCAAATTGACAAGCACATGCTGCGCCTCTTTCAACTTGGGGGTCAGGTCGTCCGTGCCTGCCAGATCCCATCTGCGCCATGACTCGACAAAGGCAGCCCGGGCCTCGGGTGTCTTGAACGTGCCGCCGATAATGTCGGACCCAGTGTCGTCTTTTGCAGAGCTGCCGCCCTTGTATGCGCTGAAGCGACTGTCGTTTCTGGCTGCCTCCAGCACAGTTTCCAGAGATGCGGCATCTGCCTGGGATTCTGGCTGGACTTCTTGGAGCTTCTGCAGGAACTGCGCCGCATCCTCGCGGTAGGTGGCCGATGCCAGCGCGAGCCCCTCCATGGCCAGCTGGCGGCTGTCTAGCTCAAAGGCGCACGCCAGATGGAGGATGGGCGCACCTGCTGCACCCAGCAGACAATGCCGCAGGAAGATGCCGCGCTTAGAAGCCTCGTCTGTGTCATTGTCATCCTCGGCGACGTCGTCGCTCTCGTCGTAGCCCTCGCCCAGCAGGTACTGCTGCACCACCGTGTGCCAGTTGTAGGCGACCTTGTGCTCGGCCAGCACGTCTTCGAAAAAGTCAATGTAGGCGCGCTGGTACTGGGCCTGCCCAAAAAAGTCGCGCCAGTCGATGCGGGCGATCTCCTCCTTGGAATAGGGCCATGCGGCAATGCCATCGAGCTTGGAGCCGAAGACGGCATTGAGTTCCTCGGTCGAGCCGCCCATCATGTAGGTGGCATACAAGAGGTAGGCAATGTCGTTGTACGTAAAGTCATGGTCGCCCTTGATCTGGATGAGGCTGTGGTTGACATTGTTGCCCTTGAGGAGGTACTTGAGGGTGCGCACCCGCTTCTCGGGGTCGGTCTCGGTGTGGACGACGGGGATGGCGGGGAGGTTGCGGGCGGATGGCGGTGCAGGCGTGCGGTTGAGCAGCCGGCCAACGAGCGGTATTGAAGACAGCATTTTGTGTGAGTTGTGTGTTGTGGACTGGATATTGACAGCGCAGTGGTGTGCACGAGCGCAAGGCTGGCATTAAAGAGTCGAATGACGTTGAGTTGTTGGGGTCTGGGGTTGAGGGACCCACTTAATGGGCTGTTGGACTTGCCGTCAGAGCTGCACTAATTGGAAAGATCGAATGCCGCCAATTGCCGTTGGGAACAGCTACGCCTGAAATACTCGAAATAAGCCCGGAATAGCCTGTAAGAGACCCGATATCGCGTACTGTCACACCACACCCCACTACGCTGCAGTGACGAAGCGCTGAAGCAAGCAAATCCCCGCAGTCAAGCTTCCGAGCTCGTCGCAAGATACTTCTTCAACAGCTTCTATTCTACTCAAGACTTATAAGATCGACCAGATCACCAATCTACGCAAAATGTCTCCCCCAGCCATCATCGCCCCGTCCATCCTGTCGGCCGACTTTGCCAACCTCGGCCATGACTGCTCGCGCACCATCGAGCAGGGCGCCGACTGGCTTCACGTCGACATCATGTACGTTGCTCACCTCTACTAAGAATATTCTAGTCAGCTAATTCCCAGGGATGGCCACTTTGTGCCCAACATCACCTTCGGCCCGCCCGTGGTCGCCAAGATCCGCGGCCACGTCGCCAACCCCGCCGACGCCAACGCCCCCCTCGGCCGCGGCACCTTTGACTGCCACATGATGATCGCCGAGCCCAAGCGCTGGGTCAAGGAGTTCAAGGACGCCGGCGCCAACCTGTACTGCTTCCACTACGAGGCCGCCTTCTCGACTGCCGCCGACTCCCCTGCCGCCGTGTCCGAGGCCAAGACGTCGCCCTCCGAGCTCATCCGCTACATCCACTCGCTGGGCCTGCTGGCCGGCGTCGCCATCAAGCCCGGCACCCCGGTCGACGTGCTGTACCCGCTCGTCGACAGCGAGGACGCCGACGCGCGCCCCGACATGGTGCTGGTGATGACGGTGGAGCCCGGCTTTGGCGGCCAAAAGTTCATGGCGGACCAGATGCCCAAGGTGCAGGCGCTGCGGGCGCGGTACCCGGAGCTGAACATTGAGGTTGACGGCGGCCTGGGCCCCGGCACGATCGATGTTGCCGCGGATGCGGGCGCAAACGTGATTGTTGCAGGCTCTGCGGTGTTTGGCGCCAAGGACCCTTCGGAGGTGATTGCACAGCTGCGCGCGGCCGTCGAGGCGCGGAGAAAGTAGGCTGCGGCAGAAGTGACGATGTGATGAATAATAGATTGATATAAGATAAATCGAACAAGAATACGAGTCAAGCATATTTAGAAACAAAATCTTCGATTGTAATCAGCTATGGACTACCTAGGTCGGCTACTACATAGTGCTACCATTACTTCGTGTCCTTGGTGTCATCCTGGGGAAGGTCATCGTTCTTGATGACGTAGATGTATCCCTTCTCAAGCATTTTGAAAGGTTTGGGGTTGTGAGTATTGTGTCTTGGTTTGAGTGATGTTGATGCTTGTTGGCACTCGATGAATCTCAATGATGGCAATACATGGCTAGACCTCTCTTTATATACTCTTCCACTCCAACTTTGTCACTGGAATGCCTGCTTGTTTGCTCTGCTCGACTGTCCGTGACAAGGCTCGCTTATACAATTAAATGCAATTTAAAACAAATGCAATACAATAAACAGAACATCATGCTTCGTCACTACAACTTTTGTCTATCTCCACCTCGGCTCCCTAATCAGAGTCGCTGTCGTCGCTGCTCGAGAAGCCGTTGAACTCCTCCTCGGAGCTCTCCTCCAGGCCCGCAGCACCCTCGCCACCGTTGGCCTCGTCGTCCTCCTCGTCATCGTCCTCCTCCTCAATATCAAACGTCGCCGACACATCCCAGCGGTCGCCCGGCGCCTTGCGGTTGATGTACTTGACAAAGCGCAGCGTGCCGCTGTCGCGCAGCACAATGGTCATCTTGTTCCACGCGGCGGCCTGGAAGAAGAGGATGTTGTCGTCGTCGGTGGCGGACTTGTAGATGGCGGCGTCATCGTCGCCCTCGTCGTCGCCGGCCATGTAGACTTCGTGGCCGCCGACCTCCTTTTCTTCCTTTTCTTCTTGGGTCTCCTCCTTCTTTGCCTTTTCCTTTTCGGCCTTCTCCTTTTCGGCCTTCTTGCTCTTGCCATTCTTCTCCTCCTTCTTGCCCTTGCCCTTCTTGGGCTTCTCCTCCTCTTCTTCCTCCTCTTCCTCCTCATCGTCCTCCTCCTCATCGCCCCAGCCTTCCGTCGGCGTCAGGCCAATGTTCAGCTCCAGCCGCGCATCGCCGTCGTGGCCCGTTGCCAACGTGTAGTCCTTGCCCTTGCGGAAACGGCGCGCCACAAGGTCGTGCGCCGTAATCTTCGTGCTCGTCGCCTTCTCGATCCACTTGCGGAACGGCTTGCTCGGCAGCAGCACGTCGACGAGCTCGCGCCACGGCGACGCGGCCGGCGCATCGCCTTCCTGCAGGTACATGAAGCGGTGCTTGTGCGGCGGCTTGGCGACGTGCCAGCCGGCCTCGCCCTTGTTCTTCTTTTGCTTCTCGCGCTGCTCAATGTCGGCCTTGAGCTTCTCGGCAAAGGCCGTCTTCAAGATGTTGGGTAGCGTGATGCTCGACTCTTCGTCAAAGTGCTCCGAGATCTCGGCCAGCATGTCGGGTGTCAGGTACGACGGGGCAATGTACTGCAGCAGGAACTCGAGGTCCTCCATGCTGAACTCCTCGTCGTCTTCAGTCTTCTCTTCGACGACCGTCTTGGGCTGCGGCCGGTCGTGCTGGTCGGGGTTGCCCTGTAGCTGCATGAGGCCGCTGTTCTTGAGCTGGGCCTCCTCGGCGCCCTGCACGAAGCCGTCCTCGCCGGGCTGCGGGATGTGGAACCAGCCGCTGATGGCCATGCGCACGCGGCCGCCGTTCTTCTTGAGCTCTTCGGGCGACGACGCGTGGTAGACCTCCTCGACGTCGTGGAAGCTCTCGCCGGGCTGAACGGCAAAGAAGCTCAGCTGGTTCCAGGCAGGCGGGATGATCTTGGACGGGTCGGGGCCGGGCGTCTTGGCGAACACATCCTTCTTCTTCTCTGCCTTGGTGCCGTCGGCGGGCTTGCCCTTTTGCTCGGAGACGGGGTACAGGCGCAGCGCACCGCCCCACTCGGCCTGCCACGGGGTGTCCGGGTCGGTGAGGTACAGGATGTAGCTGACCTTGCGGCTGCCGATGACGTCGTCGTGGCACAGCAGGTAGCAGCCGGGGGTGTAGACGTTGATGGCCATGTCGGTCTTGCGGCCGCTCAGGGCGCCGCAGCCGGTGATGTGTGAGACGTAGTTGCGGAATGCCTCCGAGTAAAGGGCGTCGCGCAGGTTCAGGAGCGACGGGAGCTTGCCAAGGGCAGCGTCGTCGAGGCCGTCGAGGTTGGCGAGGTCGCCGGACTGGTGGATCTTGTAGATGTCGGTCTCCTTGGGGGTAAAGGAGACATTTTCGCGGATCTCGTCGCGAACGGAGCGCAGAAGGGTGTCGTTGACAAGCTCGTGGATGACGGCGTGCTTGTAGGGGGCGGAGGTGGCGTATTCGGAGGTGTAGGTAGAGAGGACGCTGTCGTCGAAGAGACCCTTGCGGAAGCGGCTCTTTGCCTCGGGGGCAGTGATAGCTACAGGTGTTAGACTCGCTCAATCGATCAATGCGAGCAGAGAGCGCTGGAGGAGAGGCTGCTGTAGCGAGCTTACCTTTCTTTGCGCGCTTGGCCTGCTTTGCGAGGTTGGCCTCGGCCTTTCTCTTTGTTGCGGTCGTCATTGTGTGTGGTGTATATGTTGATGAGTGAGGTGGTCTAGAGAGCAACGCAGAGTCGAGTCCAAGGACACTGGACGGAGAAGAGTAGGAGAGGTCGCAGGCCGGCGAGATCGGTCGAGTAAAAAACTTTTTTGCAGAATGGGCTGATCGCGGTCGGGGCGTAAGTGCACGGCAATGCAGCCAGCCAGAATTTGATCAACTTTTTATTTGCTTGTTATTTTTAAGAGATTATCTATGTGTCTCTACAGTTAATTATACAATTTTATCAATTCATGGTTTTGAAATACGTCTTCATCTTTCGCCGCAGTTTTGCGATTTCCATCTGATTTATTTTGACAATTTTCATTCTGCCGCTTGATCCCTGTTCCTGTTGCTAGAGTGGCCCTGGAATGCGCTCACCGCCTTCACCGCCTTTGCCCCGTAATGACGGTAAGTGCGTGCATGACGCTACAAGCGCCGACAGCTGCACAAACCAGTCCTTCTTATCCATTTCAGTCTTCAATTTGGTTCAATTTCCATCTTTATGCATCGTGTGGTGTATTGCAGTATATTATCTGCTAGATATGGTCTATTAAGCGCCTGGAACCCCACTAGATCGCCTATTCAATGCATGCTGCAGGTCCAAGGAGGTCGGCCAGCGAGTCGACGACGAGGTCAGATCACGACTTGCAATTGCGGCTGCATCGAGTAGGTGTTTGAAATGCTTGGTTGTGCATGAGATAGCCTCTTCTCCATGTGCATAAAGCGCCTAATGGTATCAGCTGGGTGGACATTCAAGAGTTGGTGGTGGCATGAGGGGGCATCTTCTAAGCAGATCAGCACACATACAGACAGAGAAGCTGCCCTGACCGGACATCCAACCTGAGTGGCTGCTGTTAGTCGAGCTGGCGACTCGCGTGGTTGTGGCGCGTGCCTCCAGTCCGAGTTGCCCGTCGCACAAGTCCGAGTAGCTAAAGACTCAAGTCGAGTGTTTGCAGTCGAGTGTCGTTTGCCTCGAGTATAAATGGGCCGACGGGATACTATCGAGTCTAGCAAGTCTAATTCCAATGCGAAACTGGTTTACAGGTGCCATCTAGTCCCATCCAGTTAGAATACAGGTGGTTTGCTGTCAGGATGTGGCAAACACGGGCCGAGATCAGCTTCCCCTCTTGATCGTCCTTTGAAAGCTACTATGATTTTGATACTTTGTAATGTTCTAAAGTCGAATACTAATCAACGAGATGCGGATTATACGAACTTGGTTATGGTGAAAACGGTGACGTGGCTCTTTTGTCTCTTGCTTTGAGCAGACAATGCGCAAGCTAGATAGTCCTGATACACCACTCTTGAATCATCCGGCGGTTTGATTATATCCGGTATACTACACCAAGAACTGCCCAGAATCCAAACGGCAATTCACAAATCCCATACATGTAGGACAAGAGAGGCTGTGCCTGCAGCTCTTTGAGTCTAGCCAGTCGCCAACAAGCCGAAGTGAGCAGTAGAGTGAGCAGTATCAGCACTGAGCCGCAGATCCCACAAAGACCTATCAGGAACAACCGGGCTAAATAGACATTTTACAGACATTTTACACATTTACAGACATTTACAGACATTACAGACAATCACAAGGACAGTAACATGGTAGGTAGTCTTTGGAATCTTGCTTCACAAACAAGACTCGGTACTTTCTCTTTATCCTTAAGACCATCCTCAACAACTAATCAGGGCCTCCCAGAATCAAAGGATTTCTAGTGACCGCCCTGAATTACTGTGCCCTTTGCTCACATATCCGACTTGCCGACTTCAGCTGTGCTAGCGTGCCATGCTCCATCAAGCCATCCCTCCCTCAAGTCAATAGTCCGTCCATCGTCCATTCTGCGTGACGTCGTTTGAATACTACCCAAGACAGGGAGCACATCTGACCACTCGACTATCTTCGTTTCCTCTGCTGTTTTCTATCTTTTTTGTTTCTGCTTCACTTTCCACAAATCTGCATTTCAACACACCGCCATGCCTATCCGCAACCCATTTCGGCGCAATGCCGATGAGCCCGCCTCAACGGCCACCCTCCGCCCCGGTACCGCCGGCGCTCCAACCCTCAACAAGCTGCCCTCCTTTGAGCGCGTCGACACTGTCGGCTCGTCCGCCAGCAGCCGCCGCAGCCAAGACACTGGCGACTACAAAATGAGCGGTAAGTTTTATTTAAAAATTTAATAAGCAAATGCTGACCTCGCAGTGGTCGACAGCGGAGTGTATCTGCCGCCGTCGCCGACGGAGCGCGACGCCTTTTGGTCTGGACCCGGACCCCGCCGCACCTACATCACATCACTCTCGACACTCTCGCGCACATCCACCGACCGCAGCAGCAGTCTCGACATTGAGCCGTTCTCCATCTCGCGCGAGTCGTTTGACTCGTACCGCCGGTCTTTCGATATAAGTGCCAAGTCGCCCGTGACGCCCGTGTCGCCGACGTCGCAAATGTACTACGGCGACAGCATCAACAACACACGGATCGTCAACAGCGGCGGCCGGCAGAGCCTGGACTCGGCGATGCGCCACAACACATCCCCGCGCGGCCGGCCGTCTGTATACAATCGCTTTCCGCCGGCTGACGAGGGCTTTGAAGAAGTCGGCCTCGAAGACAACAAGCCCGCACCCGCTGCTGCACCGGCATCCAGTAGCGGCATGATGCATGCGCCGGCGTTTATGCGCAAGCGAGGCTTTTTTAAATTCGGCAGCGAAGATGCCCAGGCCGATACAAACACAAACGGCAGCACGACCACAAACACAAGCAGTGCACCCATCGGACGGCTACTTGGTCGCAAGCGGGCACAGAGCGGCCAGGGCGCCGAGCTGGCACCGATGGACAAGTCTGACCTGCCGGCGACATCCGAACAAGACGGCGAGTCATAGGCTGGTTTATTCTGTATTAAGCATTTGAATTTCGCACGGCATTTTGCATTTGTACATGATTTCGAGCCGGCTTTCACAGCAGGCAGATCCGATATGGCGTTGAGTTTTGGCTCTTTGGGTAATAATAGGTTAATGAACACGCATTTGATTGTTGCTATATGATTTGATATTCCTAATTCAATCCTTTGCCATACTATCTTGGCATATAAATCAGCCCAATCGTCGTCCAGCGCCCTATTACGCAATTTGACACCGGGCTCCCGCTTTTGCGTCGACCCTGCCCCGCCACCGCTGTCTGGCCTATCCCGCACGGCGCCGAGCTAGTGCTTTGAGTACGCTGTACGCTCGCACTAGATGGACAGGATAGGCTAGCCGCACTCCAGTCAGAAGGTTAACCACGACGCCGCGCCTTGTCATTGACATGAGCTCCATTGATTTGATTCTTTTGATTCTTTTGATCCGTTTAAATCTTGTAAAACGCCTTGACTTTGACATTTGCATTCTCTTCAACGATATTTTCTTGAATGACTCATATCCAGTGTATATTCATTGTATACCGTCTGCTATAAAGCTTGCCGACCTCTCACCTCGACAGGACCACAAGATTACTCATACCCCTCAACCTAAACACAACCGCAGCCATGTCGACTCCAGGCCCCGATCAGCTTGTCGAGGGCTTCTATCCCCACCAGCTGTCCATCTCTTCGCGCGCCGTTCACGCCGACGACTACATCAACAACCACCGCGCCGTCGCGCCCCCGCTGCACGTCTCCACCACCTTCCGCTACTCCGACAACCCCGATGCCCTGCGGCCCTGGGACAACACCGACGAAAATGCCCCCTTTGACTCGCACGTCTACTCGCGCGACTCCGCGCCCAACACCACCCGCCTCGAGGCCCTCCTGTCCAACCTGCTCGGCCAGCCGTCACTGACCTATGCCTCTGGCATGGCCGCCTTCCACGCCATGATCGTCTTCCTCAACCCCCGCCGCGTCGCTATTGGCCACGGCTACCACGGATGCCACGGTACCCTCGCCATCCTCAAGAAGCTCAACGGCCTCGAGAAGCTGGAGCTCGAGTCCGACAGCGACCTGGCCAAACTGCAGGCCGGCGACGTCATCCACGTCGAGACGCCCCTCAATCCCACCGGCGAGGCCCGCAACCTCGAGTTCTACGCCAAGCTCGCGCAGGAAAAGAAGTGCTACCTCACCGTCGACGCCACCTTTGCGCCGCCGCCGCTGCTGGACCCCTTCCTGTGGGGTGCTGACATCGCCATGCACTCGGGCAGCAAGTACGTCGGCGGCCACAGCGACATGCTCTGCGGCATCCTGGCCGTCAACCGCAAGCACGTCGACGTCTCGCCCGAGAACGCCAACGACCCGGCCAAGAACTGGATCGCCGGTCTTAAAGAGGAGCGGCTCACTATTGGCGGTGTCATGGGCAGCCTCGAGGGCTGGCTGGGCGTGCGGTCGCTGCGCACCATTGAGCTGCGCGTCGAGCGCCAGACCAAGAGCGCCGCCCGGCTCGTCGAATGGCTGGCCACCGAGAAGAAGAACCCCGAGAGCCCCGTGAGTCAGGTTGTCGAGCGCATCCACCACGCCAGCCAGCAGCCCGAAGCGGCCGACCCGTCGTCGTGGCTGCTGCGCCAGATGCCCAACGGCTTCGGTCCCGTGTTCAGCATCATCCTCAAGGAGGAGAACATGGCCCGCCGTCTGCCGAGCAAACTTGCCCTGTTCCACCACGCCACCAGTCTGGGCGGCGTCGAGAGTCTGATTGAGTGGCGCGCCATGACCGACAAGACCATCGACAAGCGCCTGCTGCGTGTCAGCATCGGTGTCGAGGGCTGGGAGGATCTGCAGGAAGATCTCCTGCGCGCCTTTAAGGAGCTCGTAGATGAGGCTAAATAGATAGATGTAAATAGAAGAAGAGAATCTAATGTAGATCATTCTCTTATACAGCCACAAAGAATCACGCCCGTCCTTCTGCCAAAAGTTCTGTGACCGTGACAAACTCGTAGCCTTGTTTAATGGCAGCTGGCAGCATCTTACGCAGCATAGGGGCTGTCCAAGGTCGCCGGTCGTGGCAGATGATGATAGAGCCGGGTTTGAGCATGCTGAGAATGTGTCGTGTGTTGAGCCAGGGGTAGCTGATTTGGGCGTCGTGGGGGTAGACATTGCCGAGAACAAGACGGTAGCCCAGCTTATGGACGAGAGCGCGCATGTTGTCGCTAAAGAAGCCGGAGCCGGGCCGGAAGAATCGAGGCGGTTTTGTCGCGACCAGGTCAGTGTTGGCAGCGCCGCCATGGCGTCCTGCCTTGACACTCTCATAGACCTTCTGCAAAAGTCCATCCACCTCGGCAATTTGTGCCTCCAGTTCGCCGTCAGCCAGCGCCCGGGCCGCCTCGTCGTGCATGCCGTGGTTGCCAAGCTCGTGCCCGCCATTGGCCACTGCGTCGCGCAGCACGCTCTGCCGCCCGGGCACCTGTCCGCCAATAACGAAGAAAGTTGCCCGCGCATTGTACTTGTTCAGTACCTGCAGAATCTCGTGCGTGTACTCGGATGGAGCGTCGTCAATGGTCAGCGCCACCAGCTTGCGCGGTGGATTCGGCGGCGGCGCCACGGGCACATCCACCTTCCACAGCACATCGGGCCATCTGTACGTGAAATACGAGATCAACAGCGATGGCGGCTTGTACACCATGTAGAACGGTAGTGCGAGTACGGCGATCATCGACAGCAGAATCAGCAGCGTCGCCATCCTGTTCTTGCGGGCGCGTCGCCGCAGCAGCTTCGACGGCAGGCGGAGGAGGTGCAGACGGGGCATGAGGCGCTGCGAGAGGGAGGAGGAAGGAGGCCGGGGAGGGAGTGGTGCTCGAGGCTGTCGGGTGATTCGAGGGATAGTTGTCCGTCAATATGCTGTCATCTGTCGTTTCGTTGAGACGGTGGCTGGAATACAGGAGTGGTTGTGAATGCGAAGAACTGCAGGAGCAGAGTAAAGGGACCAAGGGAAAGAGCAACCCCTAATTCCTGCCCATTTGGGACGAAATAAAATCCTGGCCCACTAAACTCGACACTGGATCCCCAGAAATTCAGAGATCATCGGCTACAGCCGCTTTGACCCGCTTTATTTAAGCCTGTGTCACTGTATTCTGATCTCAACTGGCAGGAGCGAGCCTCGTTTTCACTTTCCTGTTTTCTTTTCGTTTTTGTGAGGCTATTTGCCTTCAAGAGACGACGCCCGTTTCGTTTTGATGTCACTCAACATTCACATTCATTTAAGCCTCGCTTTCAATACCTGTTTTCTCTCTTTATCAAGTTCCGGACACTGCGTTTTCCGGAAGACTATCTGCATTCAAACTTCAGAGCTTCTTCGTCTAGGTCTGGATATCAGGTATTTTATTGTTATTTGTGAGGAGTGTCGATCATATACGACCGGTGTGCATTTATATTGAACGCATTGATGATGGTCTTAATTTCGCTGCCTTTTACTCAACGCGGGAGAGCGGTAGAGCGGTCATTGCACCGATGTGCATTGCCACCGAATTAATGTGGGAGAAGATCCGCGTCTTCAATCTCCTTTTCCAATCAAATTTCCTGGACTATCCTCCTACTGAGTATTCCCCAGCCTTATGGCTCAGCATATCAAAAGCCGGTTCACAATGTCTCATCGTTGCATACTCAGTAGTGCTCACGCCGGCTGCCATGGCCGTCAGCCTGACGGGGCGTGGGTGGGCAGCCACTGCCGACGTTGTGTTTTTCTACGTACTGCCCCTTAAATCCTCCGACTGCCCCTCACAAATTCAAAGCTCTGCTTCCTGCACAGAAACTACACGGAAACTCACAATTAAGCTTTGCATTGGCATATGTCAAATGCCAACACATCCTGCTTCACCGCCCCATCTCGCTCTTTGTCCATCCCATCTACCCATCCCTATGCAGTAATATATCTACGTGCCCCTAGACCCCTGTTCTGACATCCCGCACACTGTGAATAATTTCATTCTTGGATTCGTCGTCATGTAGTGCGACGCCACCCAACGGCTCCCCACCTTCGCCCTATCCTCAACTCTCCTCTGTACTGTGGTATTTTATCTCAACTCAGGGTCCTTTTTGACATAATCCTACGATCTGCCATCTACTTAAGCTCAGCTACGTCTCGCTGCACTTTGCATTTCCACTTCTACCGACTCGGCACGGCTTATCCCGCCTAGTCGATTGAAAAAGTCACTCATCTATACCTCGTCTATACCTCGTCTATACTTCACTATCCCGCATACTTTGAAAGCTCTACCGTGGATGCGCGCGCTGCCGCCTTCGCAATCTACCGCCTAAAACCATGCCGCCCACGCTACCCATCGACCTCTCAAACTTTCCCGCATTCCAGACCCGGAAAGCTCTTCTGGTAATCGACCTGCAGAATGAGTTTCTCTCGCCGTCCAGCAGCCTGTTCGTCTCGAAGCCTGAGGGGTATCTTGAGCGAAGCCTCGACGTCGTAAAACGGTTTCGCGAGTCGGGCGCCGGCGATGTCTTCTGGATTCGCACTCAGTATGATGCCAACCGGCCCACGGCCAATGCACGTATTGTCACATCATCGAAGCCTTCACTTTCAGCTCGGTCAGATTCCAACAGCAGCAGCGGCAGTGCTGCCGGCGGCCCTCGAGCACGCCGGAAAGGCCCTGAGCCAGCTAACGATACCGGGCCTAGCCAAGATGCCGACCCAGAAGCCTTTTTGAGCTTTGCAGACGCTCAAGACACAGCAGACGTTAAAGGTTCCCCAAGCCAAAAGGTGCCGGGCCACTCCATGCTTCCCGGCAGCTTTGGCAGCGAGCTGACGGCACGGGTGGCTGCGGCTATCAACGCACATCAGGACCTGGTCATTGCAAAGTCGCACTACTCGGCCTTTGAGTCAACACAGCTCCTCACACGCCTCCGCACACGCTTCATCACTGAGCTCTATATCTTTGGTGCGCTTACCAACATCAGCATCTACGCCACAGCCCTGGATGCAGCTCGCCACGGCCTCACCTTGACCATCGTGGAAGACTGCTGCGGCTACCGGGATGCAATGCGGCACAACAACGCTCTGCAGGGTCTTATTCGCCTAACGGGCTGCGATACGCTTTTGGCAGAACAGGTTCTAGAGACTCTTCCCGCGCCACGGGCTAGCCAGCCAGGCTCTTCGTCAGCAGGAGGACCGCCTGGTATGCCGCCGGGAAGCGACTTTGCAGCAGCTATTGCCGCCATCACGGCAACTAGCCACGGGCCACCTGGGGTTCGGCGAGGCTTTGGAACTCTCCCCGTGCGTCCCAGGGTTTCGGAGATACCAGGTTCAGCTGCAACTCCACCCTCAATATATTCACGACCAGGACGTCCTACCAGGCCAGTCGCATCTGCAGCTTCTTCGCCTTCTCCAGCTTCACAGCCACCACCGATTACACCCCAATCTCTTCCCAGATCCAAACCTGTGCTACCACCTCCACCAGCTGCTGAAATAGTTCCTGCCGAAAAATCTTTGCCAGTGGCCCCAGAAAGCAAAGGCAAGGGCAAGAAGCAAGAAGTTTCGCCGGCGGTGCTTGAAGATGGTGATGACCAGGTAATAGAGCCAAGCAGCGATGCTATCATTGAACCAGCACTTCCCGCTTCAAAGTCGACCACCGGCACTGTCTCCACCTCAAGGCAGACTGATGGCCCACCATCTCTTGATGAGATCGATGTCGGCGGCATTACACCAGATGACGGCGAGAACGAGGGCAGCGACCCAGATGACTCATTCATCCCGGTTCTTCCATCGAGGGCTGCGAAACTTCTAGAATATTCTCGCCTGCGAGCCAAGCACCAGGCGGAAGCTTCGAAAACCGACAACACTGATGAGTCTGTAATTAGATCTCGGCTGCAGTACAAAAAGGTCACCCAGCCAGTGCGTGTTCGTAGAGAGGCATCTAAACCTGTCAAGGACACGAAGGGCTCTAGCGGTAGCGAAAAAGAAGGTGTGAGTCAGCCGGCCAAACTCAAGGCGCCGATATCAGCACCAGCATTGAGCAAAGAGTCTTCCGGTGTATCTCTGGACGCGGACAAGAAAGGAATTGTCAGCATCCCCGAGGCTGTAAAAGTTACGGATGCACCAAGCTCTGAGGTGACGCTTCCAAAGAAACCGGAACAGAAAGGATCGGCAACGACAACACCCCAGCCGGAGGCCCCAACAGCAGACCCCGTCGTCGCAGAAATGCCGAGCACCACACCGAAAGAGCCCAGCACATCAGAGCTGACGGAGGCACCCAAGGTCATAGAACCAGCTTCAGCATCTACAAACACTCAAGAGGACCCGTCAGATAAAGCACCCAAAGCTGATCTCACACCACCCTCCCCGAAAATGGACAAGTCGGATCCAGGTGCCAGCATTGCCGAGTCACCCCTCGTTCCCGTGGATCTGACCAAGAAGCCGGCAGCAACTGCGCCCATTTGTGCTGGGGATACCATCATCTACCACAATGTGCTGCCCGCTACCTTGGAAAAAGGCATCTATGAGCGCCTTCGCGACGAGGTGCAGTGGCAGCGCATGTCGCACCAAGGAGGCGAGGTCCCGCGGCTAGTGTGTGTCCAAGGAGGAGTTGACAGTGCGGGTGACGGCGAGAAAAACGATGCCAACGAAGACACAATACCTGTCTACCGGCACCCAGCAGACGAATCTCCGCCTCTCGAGAAATTTAGCCCAACAGTGCGACTGATCAAGGAGCACATCGAGGCCATTGTCGGCCACCCACTCAACCATGCTCTAATCCAGCACTACCGCAGCGGCAACGACTACATCTCAGAGCACAGCGATAAGACGCTGGATATTGTGCCCGGGTCGTTTGTCTGCAACATGAGCCTCGGCGCCGAACGCATGATGATCTTCCGCACCAAAAGGTTGGATAAGGACCGGTCCAAGGTAGTGGAGGAGTCCGCATCGACGGTCAGCGCAGTCAAAGATGGCGAGGCGAAAGACAAAGATGCTGCAAAAGACAAACCGGCAGGCAGCCTATCTCCTGCCAGACAGTCATGCCGTGTCCAGCTGCCTCACAACTCACTCTGCCGCATGGGCCTCAAGACCAACGAAAAGTGGCTGCACGCCATCCGCCAGGACAAGCGCGCCGATCGCGACAAGAGCGAGCCCGAGATGGCCTTTGGCGGCGGGCGCATCAGCCTGACATTCCGCCAGATCGGCACGTTCCTCAACAAGAGCGAGACGCTCATCTGGGGCCAGGGCGCTGTGGCTAAAACACGCGCCGAGGCACGCCCCGTGATCAACGGCCAGTCGGACGAGGCGATTGCGATGCTGCGGGCCTTTGGCACGGAGAACCACAGCTCGTCGTTTGACTGGGCGCGGCACTATGGCGCTGGTTTCGACGTTCTGCACATGAGCAGTGCGCCGCGCTTTTTCGCGAGCTCCGACAAGCTTGTCAACGCCACGATCCAGCTTCTCCTGACGGAGCTGGGCATTAGCTATGCTCGAGGTAGTCTCGGCGGTAAGGAAGTCAAGGACAGCAAGGAGGTCAAACAAGACGACCCCAAGGTAGCACCCCCGGCGTCATCACTGGCGATTCCTGTGCGGTTTGTGGACAATGACCGGGACCGATGCACGGTACAAGGCCTGTTAGCCATTCTGCTCTATGTGGACTCGGTGTACGGCACGGGATCAGCTGCTAGCAAGCAAACCTCGACCCGGCATAACCTCGAAATCGCCCGGGTATTCACTCGGTTACAACAGGCTCTACTCTTACAAGATAGCTGGAGGGCAGCCAGCGCAAGTGCGGCAAAACCCTCTCTTTCCACCACAGTCACCACCTCCGGCCCTGCATTTTCCCTCAAATCCTGGAAAGAAGACTTGGCGGCGTGGAACGCATATGTGTCACCGGCAGCGACCATTGACGCAAACAAAGATAAAGGGGACAAAGGAGCAGTCAAAGAAGAGGCCGACAAGGTGATCTTTATTGCAGGTGGTCCAGAGCCGTCACTTGCCGACTACGCAGTCTTTCCCGTCTTGCATGATATGGAGCAGGCATTTACTGCGGCTGCTGAAGATGCCGATAGAAGCGACTGCAAAGATACTGTGTCAAAAGAGCCGAAACCGAGTTTCCAGGACGAGCTTAAACGTCTCGGCCTAGCTGATCTGGCCCGGTACTATACACATCTCAAGGCGCGTGCGAGCTTTGAGCGTGTCATGCTGACCGGGGACAAGTAGGAAACTGGGACACAACACGTGAGTTTCTGTATCTAGATAATCAAAGTCAAGCTTGTCAATGTCAACATGTCAACGAAGGCAGTGCTCCCACATTTCAATAAGCTCTTGTAGAGTGGTATATTGTACGTGTGAAATCCTTATTGTAGCATCGTAAGACTCCCAGACATAATCATGATAAAGAGTAGCGAGGCATCTCTGGTCTGCCTGAGAGGCCAAAAGCAAACCCGCCCCAAGGCGAGCTCGCAGTCCATATTATAGGCACCGGCTTGGGTTGGGTTTCGGGCGCGTCGACGTGGACGTCATTGAGAAGGGCCGCCAGCCTCTCCTCTCGCGTCTCCTCTTGTTGTTGCATTGCATCTACACGGAGCCAGCCGTAGTAGCCTGTAGCCAAAGCTGCGCCAGCTCCATGTGAAACTGACGCCCCTGTGCTTGCACCGGACGCCGCGCCAGCTTCGCTATCCGCTCCAGAAGGCATACCCGTTCCTGAAGCAGAGTTTCCGATCGCAATCGTCCCCCACAGCGGCCGATCGCGCCGTCTCTGCATGCCATACAGGGCCCGCTGCTCAGCCGTGGCGACCAACTCTCTTAGACTTGTGCGCCAGCGCGGGTCAGTCCTGAACACATGGACATGCTGGAGATCTGTCTCGCATACGGTGCGCATGTGATCCGTCTCATCTTGTTGATTATCTGCATCTTCGATATGCACGACTGGTCGCATACCTAGAAGTCGCCGCACATCGAAGCGGGCCTCGACATCAACAACCACAACTGCGTAGTTGTGAGTGGCGACCAAGGCGGCGACAAGAAAGTACACCAAAGCCAAGGGCCTATTACCACCGACAACAAGCTCGGGAGACCGCGTGGCACTGAAATGATTGGCGACGACTTGTTGAAGCTCGGGGACGTGAAAGGAGTGCAGGCGAAGGCCGGCCGTTGGTCCACGGTGCTGCTGCTTTACGGGCGACTGGGCCGTAGCTATGTTTGTGCCACCATCCTTGTCTCTTGCATCGGTCTCGGCTCGTATCTTAAGCAGAACCTGCAAACAAATCAGTTATGATCTCGCTTTGAAGAAGATACGTCATTGCTGAGCTCTCAAGGTTTATAAGATGCACTCACATCTTCGAGACTCATCTCTTCGACCTCGCTGAGAATCCGACGGCCTTCATCCTCAAGCGACATCCAAGCCGGAACGGCCATGATGCAGGATTCTCAACTTATTGCTGCCACGATGTTGTAAAGTTGTGTTGTTGTGCAATTCGTGATTTATGGTGTGTATTTACAGCGCGTGGTGTGCTTCTCGCGTAGCGACTAGCCGTTACTGTAGCGTGCTCAGTTAGCCCAGTAAGCCCCTCCAAACCCCGACCAGGCCACTAACAGCCGGATTTTAGCTGCAGCAGTCAACGACGTCAAAAGCTTCACATGCGCCACTGATCTCACCAACACGACTTTGTATTTCACTTCACGATTGATCAATTCATTGCTTCCAATACAACGCATACAGGAAATGACACCACCGTGCTACACATTTCCTGCGGCAGAGCTGGCTGAGCGCGTCCAGCTCGATGTCCATGGCCGCCAGCGCAAGATGCCCTTCTCCGAGCCATCATCGCAAGGGCAGGGTGCGCGGCAGCCCAAGGGGACCGCTCAGTCACAGCAGACACACGAGGGAACAATACCAGATGGGAAGCCAAGTGCTAGCCGCCACGCAAACATTGACCTGGTCCGGGACTGCGAGCTGCTGTCGTCCATGGTCCAGTACAGCTGTGCCGTGATGCACCCCGAGGTGCGCGGCAGCCCAATACGATGCTGGCCGGTCCAGCGCCTGTTTCGCAAGTGAGTCTCTATCACGTGTGGCGTGTTAAATAGTTTCTTGTATGCTGTCATATGCTAACGTGCCCAGGTGCCAGGATCGAAACGGGAGCTTTACTGTCGAGACTACGGCCTGGGAGGGTGCACACGGCACAGGGACACCACCTCTCGACTCTATAGACGGCAAGGCAGCGCCGGCTTCAAAATCAGAGGCAGCATGACGTTGCAAAGGCATACAAATGGCCGTGTGAGATTGCAACTGATAAAAACTTTACGACTGTACGATAGAATACTGCTTTAATATACGACCTGTCACCTTGCAGCAATGACAACCCGACCTCACTCTGGAGTCGTATAACACAATGACATGCCATGAATATGCTGGCATACATCATCCAGTCACCAATGCACAAAACTCAGGCAGCAATGACAAATGAAAATAAATGTTGATATGTATATGTACATGCACGGCTCGCTCGCCGGGAACATGCGGCTGTCCCAAGGGTTCTGCTAGGTCACAGCCTCATGTCGCACTTGCCAGCAGCCCTCGGTCTATGCTTCCTCCTCCTCTCGCTCTTTGCTTATGCCCATAGTGGCATCCTTTACTCCGTCCGGGCGGCACGCTCAGCCTCGAGCTTGCGGTAGTAGTTGTCGCGGGCGTTGGTGCGCGGCATGTGGTAGCCGTACCTGTTGGGATTAGCGATTGAACGATGTCGCATGAATGGGAGCGCTGATCTGAACCTCATAGAGAGATCATAGAGAGAGCAGGAACAAGGCGCATCGTAAGTTTGCTCACCAGAAAACGTTGCCCATGACGAAGCCCAGGCCGAGGCCGATGGACAGATCAGTGATCAGGGTGCGGCGGAGCATCTGTGGAAGCGCAGTGTTAGCTTCTTGTTCATTGGTAGTATGTTGTGTTTCCATCGTGTCTTCGTCTCGCCCATGCTTCCTCCCAGTGACTCTTGCCGGCGTTCCATGTCGGACCCGGTGCCATGACGCATCCCCCATATCCCACCAGCCGAGCCATGTACCAGTGGCAAGGCGGCACATTGGCAGGCCGGACGCGGTCATTGGGCAGCAATACACCCCAAATATGCACAGCATAGTGCCGGCATGCAGTCAATCGGGTCTGAAAGTCGTCGGGAGTCGGAGGACGGGCGTGGCCGTAGCCCGGAACAGGCGAGACGGAAGAGCAAAATAGTGCCGGAAGAGAAGTTCAACGTACGCCGGTGATCGGTTTGACGGCCATTGTGAAGGTTGGGGGGTGTGGAAAGTCGAAACGTAAAAGGGAGGGATCGTGTCGCGTAATTGAGCGATGCGTGTAGCGTTGCGGGTGGAGGGGAGAGTTGACGATGTCGTTGGTGGTGGTGAGCGGAAAGAGGCAAAAGGCAGGAAAGGGCGAAGCGAGGGAAAAACCCACGAAAGCTCCGACAAATGGTCTGATGCTGATTTGCTCCACCATCCAGCGCCCGCCAAAAGCCAAATGCACCACGGCTACAGGCCCCAGGAGCAAGGGAAAAATGAAATCACTAGGCTAGATTGCGGTGGTCCGGGATATCACGTGGTATTATCACGTGTGTCTCCGCCAGCTCAATTCGGGGTCCCACCTGTCGGCGACCAATCACAATGTCGGATTGAGCCTGGCTACATTTTTTTCAAAGACGACCGGCCGCGATCTGATCTCGTGGAGCTTCGTCGACGGCCGTTGGATGTGACTTGATTCAGCACTCACGAACTCACAGCGACGTCAATCACGGCCAAGATGAGCCTCAACGTTTCCTCAAGGAGGGTCCTTGCAACTGGTAAGTCCCGTCTTGTAAATGTGGCTTTGTTCACCTTGCTTTCCCCCGCCCTCCCCTCCGTCTCGACGCCGAGATTCTAACGACATCCAGGACTCCGGCCGGCAGCCTCCGCCGTGGCACCAGCACAACAACTCGCCATCCGGACACGCACACAACCCACCCAGAACCAGCTGCAGGCCCAGCAAGCACACCGTTCCCTGCACACCACCCCCGCCCGCCCCATCAGCTGGAACAGCCTTTTCGGCCGCCGCAAGAAGCCCGCCTCCAACGCCACCGGTGATGTCGGCGAGGCCTTTACCGGCGATCTTGGCCGTGCGTCAACACGCCAGGAGCTCAGACAGCGCATGACAAACCCCGGCATCAGCGCCAGTCCCTTCTTGGCCGGCGACATGAAGCAGTCCAATGTCAACGAGGACGAAGTCCAGGAGGGCCGCGAAGGCCAAGAGGCCACCCAGGAGGCACTGGAAGATGGCGAGGAGCGCGCTAAGGCGTCACGAAACAAGAACATTCTCGGCACCTCGCTGCTGCAATCTGACCTGCAGCGCGCCATCGACCCCGACCCGCGCAGTCGCGTGCGCTGGGAGCGCAAGAAGGTGATCCAGCACGTTGCGCGCATGCTCGACCCCGCCGGTGCCGAGACCCGCGACGAGAAGCTCGCCCGCACAGAGCGCACGCTGCTGCACAAGTCCATGCCCATCCCAACAAGCACAAAAAAGCTGGTGCACCTGGCGCGCCAGATTGCCGGCAAGTCGCTCGAGGAGGCGCTGGTGCAGATGCAGTTCAGCAAGAAGAAGATGGCCAAGGAGGTCAAGTGGTACCTCGAGGAGGCGCGGGACATTGCCGTCGTTGAGCGCGGTATGGGTCTCGGCCCGGCACAAAAGGCGCTGGCCGGCAGCACTGCGGAGGGCACGCCCATCCGCATCCAGACCAAGGACGGCAAGCAGCTCACCATTACCGACCCGACCCGCATCTACATTGACCAGGCCTGGGTTGGCAAGGGCGAGTGGCGTGCGGCAGAGACCGAGTACCGTGCCCGCGGTCGGCGGAACGTCAGATGGTCTCCATCGACCTGTAAGTATTCTTTTCTTTTTGATATTGTCTCTCTTTGCTCCAACTAACTCTTTAGTCCTTTCCGTTGTTCTCAAGGAAGAAAAGACCCGCATTCGGCAACACGATGAGCGCCTCGCAAAGGAGGCCAAGAAGGCTCCCTGGGTTCACCTGCCCAACCGCCCCGTCACATCACAGAGACCATACTACTCGTGGTAGAGGCTTTGTTTCTTTGTTTCTGCGCCATTCTTCATCTCCAACTTGTCATATTAGCATAAAAGCAAATTTCTAGACGACTGTAAAATATAAGCACTTTTTTTGGTACATGACTTCCATATGACAACGATACAAAAACACTACGATTAGCTTAACATAGCAACTACTTGGTAGGTCATCATCCAGCACAGTAAAGATATTATTCGAAAAGAAATGTATTGGATATCAAAATCAGCTGCACGCTGGTGGTAAAATAGTAATGCTAGTAAAAGAGACAAAGGAAAAGGAAAGAGAGACGACTCGGCAATAACGCAAGAGGTGCCGCCAGCTGCAGCAAGCAACTGGACGGCCCGTAAAACAAGGAAAAGGGGGGAGGAAAGAAGGTGGGAAGGGAGGAAAAGAACTGTTTTGCTTCCCAAACATCGCTGACTCCATTATGCAGCCAATTGCTACCAGTAGCCGGCTATTATTATGTACAGGAGAGTACGGGAGAATGAGAAGGCAAGATATCAAGACACGTCGGCTTAGACCATATTCCTAGGAACATGCCGAGGCATCATGTCTTCGTATCTGCGGGACTTCATCTCCAGCTCGGACTCGGGCACGAATCCCTGGCTATGGTTATCGTTTGCATATACGCGACCAGCACCAGGCATCGGTTCGGAAATCTCATACTGCCGCGAACCGGACTTCTCCTGGCGGCTCTTGTGCTTGCGCGAGATAATGCATGCCACAATGACGCCAATAGCACCAACAGCACCGATAGCAGCACCGATGCCAATGCCGGCCTTGGCACCAGCCGAAAGAACTGGTGCGGCTGCTGCAGTAGAGGTGGAGGTAGAAGAAGAAGAAGAGGTGGCACTGGAAGACGTGTGCGATGCCGAAGTGGTAGCGGCAGCGGCACCGAGCCCTGACGAAGACTGGGAGCTGGATGCTGTTGGGAGGATGCCGTCTGCGATATCTGTCGAGGAACTTGCGCCCTGGGTTGAGCTCGGGACTGCGGCCGAGGTCAAGTCGGTGCTAGAGGCAATAATAGCGCTGGTTGTCGAGCTGATAACGGCTGCCGGGCTGGATGTCGCGCTCTGGGCTGCGACTGGGCTCGAGGTAGAAACTGGTGCTGCAGTGTCCACGAAACTGCTTGTGGTGGGCACAGCTGTGGTCTCTGCCGCGGGGGCTGAAGTAACCGCAACTGATGTCGTTGCTGGCGCTGGTGTTGCTACACCGGCGACGGCGGCTTAATTGCTGTTAGTTTTAAGAGCCGAGATGGCATTTGGGGTTTGAGATAAACTTACTTGCACACACGCTGGCAAGGTAGTTGGTCACCGATGGGAAGAGGTCTGTGGCACAGGCTGCAGAGGCACAGTCGCGCACGCCGTTTTGGAAGTTGGGTGCTGCGCAGAGGCAGCTAACTGAACCGGCATCACAGCCAAATGTGCTTGCCTCGTTCACGACGGCATCGAGACATGTTTCCTAAATTTGTTAGATTTTCTTGCTGCGTCTAGCACATAGGGCGGAATATGACTTACACCACAGCCAGGGAGGATTGCCTCGTCGGGAAAAGACTGGCCCTTGGCCACGCTTGTGATTGTGGCCAGGGCGAAAACAATAGAAAACTTCAAATGCATTTTGGCAATATTCAAGCCAAGCGCGAGTCCGAAGTGTTGGTGAGTGGTCGTGAGAGTATTCGGAGGAGGGTAGCAGGCGATGAATCGAAGTGAGACTTGAGGGCAGAGCAGCCAGAAAATTTGATGGAAAGAAAAGAAAAAGGAACACCCAGGCGAGACCAAAGGTCTTTAACTTGACGTGGCTGGACGCGGATTTTAAGCAAAAATGAATTAAAGAGGCAGTCGTGTATGGCAAGCCAAGGTCGAAGCGTGTTTGCCGTGTCGGTAGACGTGTAGTTGCACCGGTCCGGAATGCAGCGTAGCGAGCAACAATTTAAGATGCAGCAGGCGCGGGGTTGGAGCGTCTGCAGGTTCGACGCCGTGAGTCTGTCTTCTCTGGTTCTATTACTGGATTTTGACTTCCCCTATTCCGGTCCTTTTGAATATAGCTGACAGTGGGTTGATTGTTTGCGAGGCCAAGAGAGTGGTGGTGGTGGTGAAGCGACTGGAATGCGGGAATGGCGTTGAAGAAATGCAGACCAGCCAATTGTGCAAAAAATATGGTGTAAGTGTGTGGTGATGACGAGGAATGCTTCGACTTATATTGAGTGAATGCGGGTCAGATGGTTCTTTTTACGGCAATGTTGATATTGAGAATGAAGGCCAGCGAGAGGCAAGAAGAACGCAATGTATAAAAATGGTCGGAGAAATGAAAGAAAAAGGAGTGAAGAAAGATGAAGCGTCCAGGCCGAGAATAATATAATCACCGGATGTGCTGCTAGCAGTGGGGATGGCAAAGGGAGTGAAGAGAGAGAGAGAGACGGGAAAGAAAAAGAAGAGAAGAAAAATGGAAGAAATAGAAGAATCGAAAGCAATCAATAAGTGATTGCAAGCGGAAAGAATGGGAGATGGAGTTTAAAGAAAACTGGCTGACGAGCCACTGGGACGTATGGAAGTCTAGTGATGGTAAGTGAAGCTTGAATGATGGCGTGGTTTGTACCGAGAAGAGATATCGTCCTCGATGCAGTCACCACAATGGCTGGAATAGGGATAGAAAGAAATGTTACAAGATAAATAATTATAAAGAAGGAACGACTGTTGAAGAGAAGTGGCAAACGGTGTGGGTAAGGAAGGCACAACCAGATGAGAAAGGAAAGAGGAAAGAGTCAAAAGTAAGACCAAACAGGAAGGAAGCAACGCCTCTTGAGAAGTGGTGAAGCATGAAAGAAAAGAAGAAGAAGAGAAAGAAAAAGGAAGGAGAGAAGAAGAAAAGAGAAGCGAAAGAGGCTATGGCAGAGGTGCAGAAAGTGGACTTAATGTAAAGAAGCGCGAGGGGGTGCCAACGAGCATGGGCAGGTAAGAGACAGACCAGGATGCATCTGTATCGGTCGTGATCCGGGTCAACCCTGGACTGGTCAGGCTGTTTGTCGGTCTACTGGTCGCTCCTGCCGCTGCTGCTCTTCTGTTTTCCTACTTCCTCCTTCCTACTTCCCTCCTTCCTCGCTTTGTTCTACGTCCTTCGTTCCTTCCCTATTTTACTTCACACAAGTATATTTCTTCCTTTTCGCCAATATCAACGTCTCCTTCCGTTTCTGTTCCCCACCGGCGTACTTTGTCTCTGCTCAGTACGATGTACCTGTTGTTGCACCTCAGCCCTGGTTTGTAGATATTATACTCGTATGTATGTGAATGGAGCATATATCTTGCCTAGGGGCTCGCTTTCGAGAGCAGACCCTTGATTGGTGATGGTGGTCGGTGATTTTGGTCGACGCCGGTGTTTCTGATTTTGGGGGTCGACTGGGCATCCAATCTTTTTTGTATGCGTTTGTATCTTTTTACAACGTCTGTGAACTTTCAGATGTAATGGTTTCTTGCGGGCTTTTATTGCCGCTGTTTGTTTGTTGTCATTTTTGATATGTTTTTGTGTGTTCTCCGTCTTCGGGTTGGTAGAGATATTATTTGATTTTTGTCCAAAAAAAACAACACACGTAAAAGTGATATTTCTATTCCCAGAATTTGTTTTCATTTATTCTCAATTTATTATGATGTATGGTATATTCATTTTTTATCCTGACAATAATGTTTAGTATTTGTTTTCTTTTATCAACATTGTTTGACAAAATTATATCAATCAAAGTCTTGTTTTTAAAAAATTCTCAATTATCTCGGAGTAGCCAAAAAGATAAAGTTAAACAATAAACGCAATCGCCGAATACACCCATCACGGGCCTCGAGCATCAACAGCTGCGTCACTATCTTTGCCATATCTCACGGACATAGGTCACAGCACCGTGTAAGCATAAGCCGTCGGGCTGGGCGGAAAGGTACAAACACGACATCCGCTTCTCATGTACTCTGTATCTTAGCCAGGGGCAGGGTCCCTGACCCTGACTATCCACAAAAAAATAGGCTGTGTAAAAATACACTGCAGCCGTACAGCACGCAGAGGCAGATACGGACTACTGAGTACGCTGACCTTCAGCATACGAAGTACAGTAGAACTTCAGAGCCTACATATACGAGACGCAGGGGTCACAGGAGCCCTCAGCACCCGGAGGCCCTCGCAGCGCAGCCTCTGCATCGACAGTGATGCTCAATGCCCGCAAAAAGGCCGCGGATTATAAAAGCAAAGGTGAAATAATTCTGCTTAATCTGTGGCCTAGTAATGTGTGGGTGTTGGTGATGAACTACATCGTACATGATGGCCGGAACTACCACGAATCAAAAGCCACACCATCTCTATGTGCACGTCAAATCCCAACGGCCAAGCCAAGTGGTACCAACAGAAGTTGTGCTACGCCAAACGGTAGTGAATATCAGGGTAACCAAACGAAAAGCGACGGTATGACGTCCAGACATTTACTCAGTATTAGCGCTGCACTCAAACCCAAGTCTGCTGATCGTCGGCTGCACACCGTCGAGAGGGGAGATCAACTTGCTAGCCCGGAAAGTTTGAGTTTCGCGGCGCTCGTGGCGATGATCTTTGCCGTGTCCTCACACATTTGCTGGGCGCATAAGTCTCGAGCCGCTACACCTGACTCCTTTCGTCCAAGGCCAACCTTGAACAGCGGATCACACCTCAGCACCACTGATCGACGCCGGGGCAGCATGACGATGGATCAATCCAAGAAAACGGCCTAGCCTGAAAAGGGCCAAAAAAGGAAGCAAAGCCACAGTCAGGATCACAGGTGTCTCGTCACATAGCATAATATGGGATGAGGCCCGCGGCAAAGGAAACAGTATGCTGCTCAGCAACAACACATGCAAAGCATAATACCTTGAAGGCTTCATGCATTGCTCGAGATACGTACCCTTCACAGGGCATACGTACGTCGCTACATCATACGCGGACCCTGACTTCAAGCTACCTGCTAAATGGATGTGCCCCTCTACCCCCTGTCTAAGCAGAACCATGCAGAGTCTCTCTGGTCGATCCGTCGTTTCAGGTTGAGAGGCACGCCTATCAACGTTTTTTATTTTTCATTTTATACTTGACATCCCACTTATTTCTTATTTCTTATGCCTTTGAAAGTCTTGAGTTTCCCACGTCACCGCGATGCGCCAATGTTCAACCTCGTTCTGCACAAAGTAGATACTCTGTGCTTAGTACTAGCACAACCAGGCAACGAGACAGTGGACAATTTACAAGAAACCACTTTATATCGTAGTAAGACATGCTGTTTGACCAGCCCCTGATCTAGATCAATAAGATAGATCCCATTGCGGTGCGAGACAGAGTTGCAAAGCAAAAGTCGCAGCGTCGTACTCAAACCCGTCGGTTGTCTACCACCCGACGCCCTGACACTTGACACTTGCAAAAAAAACACATCCACCACAGGACGGGACAAGACGATACATCACCACAGCATCTGACGTCTACATCGTAGCACATCTTGGATATATAAGATACAACTAATATAGTAACTACTTTACTTCATATACCTCATATCAACCTGGTTGTGTGCGATTCATATGGAAGCGGGCTCAAGCTCCCTTCAATTTAAGCCGTCTAATGCTTTCACTGCACCGCACCCTGGTTCAGATCTCCGAAACGACCAGCTCTGCGGGAAATTAATTTGAGCCGATGTATTGCACTCAGTATTACCTGCTCACTGTTAACATGATTCCCTTCCTTCTGGTTCTGCTTGGGCTTGGCCCAGCGCCCACTTTGGCTCGCCGATGTAGGGAGCCGACAAGGACTTCGTCACCCATTATGCAAAGACGCAACCGAGCCAAGGGTATATCTCTCTCAAGGCCGCTCCTCCGCAGATGTACTCTAAAAGCCGTCGCAAATATAGCCCAACAGACACGTGAAGCACAAAATAGGAAAGTCGAAAGACAGCTGAGGAGCCTTTCGTGTAGGCGGAAAATAAAATCAAGGAAACCGGGCAACCTCAAACATACTAATATCTGAGATACTGACCCTCCGAGAGAGACGGCAGGCGGTCTCCGGCTCTCCTCGCATACTGAAGAGTGCGCGGTGACGGCCTGTGTCTTAGTGTAATTGAATAGCTACCATAAAGTGCATCGAGAGACAGGTTTCACACGTTAAATCACAATCGGAGGGTCAATCGAAAGACTCAAGGGCCTTCTCTCAAGTATGCCCGATCCCTCCTCTGGCGCGGGTTCTTTAATGGCTACCCCTTTCCTCGGTTCGCCGTTTAGTAACACTTACAATGAAGAGCTGGAGTGTGGGCAGACCAAAAGTACTGCCTCACATTCCATACCAGCCCAAAGCACGCAAAATACTAAACATCGTGCATGTGTTGACACGAATATCTGGTCATGTAGCAAGTTCATGACTTACGGCTCTCTTTCGGAAAACTACATAGTTGCAAAAATACAGCCGTTGATATACGATGACGCGTAGACGACCTCGGATGCACTTTAATGCTATTATCCTTGCCGTGGCTCACTTGAAGCCAGAGACAGCCATTTCATGGTTCGCGCATTTGAGCAATGTAGCATTCTTCATAAGGACACGAACCGCGTCGGGGTGGTGCAGAAATCATTCAAATGAAGACAGATTGGTTTTCAATTAAAGCTTTTCTAGTAAATTGAAATTGACCACAACTGACTGACCACAGCACTTGTTCAACCGGTTTGGTCAGCCGACGGCCAGGCGCGCCTTTGTAGAACAAAAAAACATTGAGCCAAGCGCGACCGCGAACTTGAGAATGATATCAAGAGTTTTTGGTCACTCCGGCGAGCAGCTTTGAGGGAGAACTTTAGCAATTTCGTCACAATCCATTCTTTCACCCTTGGCCCAGATTGTTGCAGCACTTCACGGTGAAGGCACCAAACAAACTTCATGATATACGAAGCAAACGTAGGCAATATATGTTTGTTGGCGCGTGAACACCCGGGCGCCATGGCACCCTGCTGATCTAAAGACAACACGAACTCGAAACTGACAATACCTAGTGCCGAATAATTGAAGCCGCGATGTGCCCGGCACCGAGTTGCGTCCAGCTTCGCCGTAATTTGACGGCTTGCCATGCCCATCGCCTGCAGCTTACCTAGGCGCGGTCGTCAAGAGTTGGGCATAGAGCCCAGACGACCTCAAAACGCTTTCAGAGAGCACCTCCGGCGGCCAATCTTGGAAAAGCCGAACGAGATGCAGGACCGCCTGTCTTGTATGTATCCGTATACATTTCATCGCCTGCTTGTATGAAGGACGGTGAGCAATCGCCCGAAAACATGGAAGTGCATCCGAAGCAGCTGTTAGCTCTCGAGCGACCTCGAGTTCTCGACCTTCCGAACCTCGTAATGAAAATTGCGCTGTGTCGCCGTGTCGCCGTGTCGCTGTGTCCGCGCCGTGTCGCTGTGTCCGCGCCGTGTCGCTGTGTCCGCGCCGTGTCACATATGTCCATACATTGCCAGTACCGCAGTGCCCAGCGCAACGACAATCGCCACGAGAGCCAACCCAAGCGCCGCGTCCCACAGTCCGAGTCAATGATGAGTCGAGGCTGACTGATGACGATGCCATCCTATGAGGCAATATGCGCTGCAGCCTGGGAGAGATCGCATGCTTCGCTGTCTGGATACATACCCGCACAACGGCAGACCGAGCGATACGTATCCAGCCAACCTGGTCAAACTTTGCGAATGGATTGATACTGATGGCCAGTATCATGTTCTGTAGCAGCACTTGCTGGGCCAGAGATGACCGTGCAAGTATTTGCATCGAGATGTGCAAGTATGTTTCGTGACGGCGGTAGCACCTTGGGCCGCTTGTCGCTGAACCCCCCATTTTCTAGTCCCGTCCTCACTGTCCAGGACCTCACTGTCCAGGAAACAATGTGCTATGCACATAAAACAGGTAGGTAAATGGCACAGATGGCGATTCTTGGCCACGGCAAGCCTTCGCAAACCCGTGACTCGAGCATCGCGAATAACACCTCCCCGACTCTAAGATACAGACGATCTGTGATGTGGGCGGCAACGGTGCGAGCGACGATTGGCTAATAACTATGTCAATCTTGTTTGAACTGGACCCTGCATGGCGATACTGAAGATATAACTCGTAGATAGTTTGACTGGATAACCTGATCATGCCTTTCCAGAGTCACGAGGTAAGTCAGACATGCCGCACAACCGTGACCAGAGCGCAATGCAGCGAGTCAACGCGTTACAGCGTGCAAATGTGGTAATAATCGGAGCGCGGCGGCCGACGGGGCATCCGTGTCTGCACACCATCTCGTTCTCTGTTCTCCGCTTTGCACCTTATTCTCTGGCCTGTGACTCGTCCAAGTTGTTCCCTGGCGAGTACCAAAAGTCTTGGCTGCTCGTATATGGGAAAGGTGTCCTGTAAAATGAAATTGCTTCGTCTGGGGCACAAGGGCTGGGAGCTAGGGGTCTGGAACACGCTATTTGTACTGACTGAGTGTTCTGTGAGAGCCTAGGTCTGCCCATGCCGGTGCACTCGGAACGACGTCATCGGGCGTTTGTATGTCTTTGTGTGTCTTGCTTTGTTGGGCTGCTCGTTCCCCTTTCTCTGACGGTCCCTTTCGATTCGCTCTGCGGTAGTTTCGTGTTACCGCTAGGCCTTTTCAGGTATCTATTTGTTACTCTGGGGGGCACCCTTCCGCATGGGACTGATCATAGCACGTTGTATTCCGCAATTGCTAACGGTATGGTTATGCTTGCGGGCAGCGCGCAGCTGCAGGGCACAACGAGCCAGCCTTGCCTTGCCACTCATCCTTGCACTCGATAAAATACTTTGATTTTTAGGGGACTTTTTCAGGGACCACGACAGACTCTTCGTGCTTGATGGGAAGATATGAGATGGTTGTCTTTCTCATACACTTGAAGCGCAACTGCTCAAATAGCTTTCGGGTATCATCATGTACATATTCTATAATCCGCACTCGCACTGGTTTGTCGTTGCCGAGTCGGCTCTCTGCCTTGCGCTGTCGTGTCTGCCCTTCTTACTCTGGAAGTCTTCCCAAGAGCCAGAGCCAGCCTGGCAGCTAGATCGGCAAGATCGGCACAATCCTCCAATGCGCGTGTCACAGATTGAAGGCGATTTGTATTAGAGAAGCCTGCCTTTTTGATGGCAATAACAAGGGAATGGCCTATTAGTAGAGTGGCCGTGAGAAAGCAGACGACTTTTTTTTCTTATTCGCGGATATTACGTCGTGATACGCTGAGTCTTCATATGGTAAATAGAGGCGAGACGCATCTACTAGGTGGGCAAATCAGGTGGACCCGAGAAAGGGATAGACGTTGAAGTTATGGGTAGCTACTATCGCCGTTGTATAGTTGTGCTCTGCCTTAATTTATTTCAGACTCTGGGAGCTTTACCAGGAGCTGGAGCAGACATTCTCATCTTTTGCGAAACTCGGCTGTCCTGTGTTACTCCCGAGAAGTAGGATCGGATAGCATAGCGTACGGGGCGCAAGAAAACAAAACCACCTCGCATGTCGACCGAGTACATCGTAGACACGCTCGACACGCTCATACGCACACGTACGAGCACTTGCGTGTTGGGATGTTGGCCATATCCCCTTTCCTTGCTGCCCTGAACCGGATTTCTGTCATGCAGCTACTTGCCGCAATCGAGAAGGGATCGACAGTTTGCCAGATTTGGGTGGAACCTAGAGAGATGCCATCCATACACTCGAAATTTGCATTCCAGAACTTGTGCCAGCTGGAACACATCTCGCGGTCTTAGAGTTTAGGGTTGACCCCGAGACTCATAGACTCATTCTGCAGTCTACCTGTCTACCCAAGAGTCAATATCTGACCGCTGGCTTGGCTAGACCATCTCCTTAGCTCGTGTCTTGCCCGCTCCGGCGTTGGAGGTCGCTGCTGTTCTGGTCTTTCCTGGGGAATTGTAGATCAGGCACAAAAGCCTGTTTTGAGAGTCACACAGCATGTCGTCTGGGGAGATTTGAGCTAAGGAGATTGCAGAGTGTTAACTCAACCAAGATACTACTCAAAGCCGGATCGAAGCTGAAGAGCGTGATCATACGTTGATATAGTCAACCAAAAGTGATGCTTTTCGAAAATGTTCACGATATGTAGAATCACGTGCGATGTTATGTCCTCACCAGATCCGGAAGGAGCCATCAACATTGCGCATGCCGTGGAAGCCAAAGTCTCAATTTCAGTGTTGGAGACACCCACGTCACTACGTCAGAAACATTCGATACTTAATTTGCCCTGTGGCTTCAAAGCCCGACAGTGCTACAGGTGCTAACGGTGCTATTCTACAGCGAGTGCTCTCCAAGCATAGGGTGTGTTCTTCCCTTTCTGCGACGCTGGAAAATGCGAATCCACCAAAAGACCCACACTGGAGTCTTTCGAGTCTTTTCAGGAAGGCACCCACTTTTGTCTGCCAATCCGCTGTACTGGAACTCGCTCCTGCCGTTTTGTTTTGCTGCGTCGTAGAGTCAGGTCAATACTGTACTCTGTAAGGCAGGGCAGCAAGAAGGGCAGGCGCGGCCAAGTAGAGTAGCCTTTGCATGCTTATATTGAAATGATACTGTATTGATAGTGGTATGAGATATTGGTGTCAATATTGTGATTACGAGGCAAGAATGGAATTTGAAGGCAAGAGCAGCCGTCAACAACAGCCCATCACAATATTGAAGAAGAAGGTGCAATCCACGCACCACCAATTCTGCCACAAGACAGACAAAGGAAGAAAGAGCAAACCACCGGCTTGGCCTATCCAAAACCCGCCGCCCACGCCCTCAGTCACGCCTCCTCCACTCCGCGACAAGGCAGAGAAGAGCCACTAGTTGCACTTGGCCTCGCCTTCCTCATTTTCTCCTTTCCTTCCTTTTCTTCTATTTCCTCGCCTTGTATTTTGCAGTTTTTTTTTCGCTGCCCATTTTTATTGACTTATTGTTGGCCTGACTCCGATTCTTTGAGTTTACCAGCGCTCTTGCTGCAACGCGGCTCTCTCCAAGTCAAGAAACATTCGGGCTCGCATCTTCACTCTCGCCTCGAACCGACGCACTTAGCTACTTCACACCGACGTCAACACCCTGCTCCATACCACCCCCCATCGTTACGACGACACCAGTGCTCTTTTCTCAACTTCTTTTGCTGTGGAAGCCCCTAGTCCCTGGGCGCTAACACCCTCGCGCGCTGCTGCCGTCCTCCACACGTCGAATCCATCAGACTTTTCTGGACGCTCTGGATTAGATTCGCAACACGTTAGACTCTGACCCTGACCTGTCTGGACCTTTTCACAATTTGACAGCTTGCCTCGACTCACTAAGCAGCTTCACCAGGTTGCGCGCTCTCCATCGACCCCCAAACATCTCATCCTCACTAGTCAGCCATCTTGCGATTCGAAACCGATGGTTCCAGCAGTTCTCGTTTTCGTCCCCTTCACACCCTCGCCGACATGGCTAGCCCTCCCCCCCCTCCGCCGCCGCCTGTAGGTGAAGACAACTGGCTCGACTTTATCGATCAGCAGCGCAGAACTGCAAACTCTATCGAGCTGCGCTGTCACGCCGTTGAACTCTACCGCCAGGCTGTCAATGCCGAGCCTGGCAGCATACGCCTCTGGATCACATACTGCGACTACTTCTGGTCCCTCTACCTCGAGTGCGCCCAGCGCGCCGGGCCTGTTGCCTTCTGGCCACAGGAAGAGCAAGCTGCCGGTTCTGAGATCTTTTCTCTTGACGCTGCTTTGCACCTGTGGAGCGAGGGCCATGAAGCTACAAAGTACCGCCTCAACGACAGCCATGAGCTTTGGAACCGCTGGATTGCCCTGGAACGTGAGCTGCTCGATAGGACGCGCACCACCGAAGGTGTCCGGCGCATAACCCACCTCTACCGGAATCGCCTTACGATACCTCATGTCACCTGGGACGACACCTCTTCAACTTTTAGCTCTTTCTTGTCCGAGTTCAATCCCGCCGCATACGAGGAAACGATGCGCGCCGTCACCGAACAGTCTCGGCTAGCAAAGTACATTATTGAGCAACGCGACCCGATGGAGATGGCCCTGCGCGCTGCTGTGCGCACCGGCGACGATGCGGCCCATCGTGATACCATGACAAGATACCTAGCCTGGGAGGTCGCAAATGTTCAGGCGACCGACCACAACGACAAGGCTACTGCGCTATGTGTTGCGCTTGGTCTTTTCACTCGTGCTTTGACCGGCATCTTTAGCTCTGACGACTCTGCTTGGTCAGACCTGATTGTTTTTATCTCCCAGTTGCGCGGTGAGATTGGCGACGGCTCAGCGAAAAACGAAGAGCTTGCACACATTCTCCCCAACAGCCTCGATGTGCTACAGCGCGCCGTACAGCACTGCCCTTGGTCTGGCGGACTTTGGGCACGCTATATCATCAGTGGAGAGCAGTCAAGTCTCAGCTTCTCCGACATGGAGCGCATCAAACATGCCGCCACGAATAGCTCTCTGGATAGGGATGGCATGACTGCAGTTGTTGATATGTACGCTACGTGGTGTGGCTATCTTCGACGCTGTGCAATGGACCCAAACGCATCCGACGAGTCTGTGGATCTCGCCGACTCGGGCCTTGTTGCCGCCTTGGAAGCTGTGCAGGTATGGGGCGAGCGCCGATTCGGTAGCGCTTTCCAGGGTGACCCAAATTTCCGTCTGGAACGCATCATGATTTACCATCTCACCGAGAAGCATGGTGCCATCGACGAGGCCCGTGAGCACTGGGAAAAGTTAGCTCGTAAGGAGCTCCTAGCCAACGACTACAGCTTTTGGCTCAGCTACTACATGTGGGAGATGAACCTGCTTCAGTCACAGAAAGGAACCGGCCGCAGTCCAACACCCGCGCCAGCTGCACGCCTTCCCCGCACACCAAGCCGACCCGCTGGCATACTCCAGCGCGCTCTTCAGATTCCCCAACTCAACTGGCCTGAACGTATCATCGAGATCTACGTCAAGCACTGCAACGATTTCGAGAGCTCTGATGTGCTCCAGAATGCGCTGGACGAAGTCCACAATCTGCAAAGAGTGATTGCGCAGCAGCGTAAAGATGCTACAGCTGCTCAGACTGCCCAAGCCGAGGCGCATGCCCGCGCATACGAGAGTCAAGCTCTCGAAGCATCGGCAGCTGCCGCGGATGCCCAGGCAGCAGCACAGCAACAAGCCGGCGAATCACAGGAAGACCTGAACGCAGGTGTTAAACGGAAGTGGGAAGCAGCCGCCCCTGGCGAGACTCCGGAGTCGGCTACCAAAAAGCCAAAGAACGAGGACAACGGCGTCAATGTTGCAGCACCCAATACCGACCACAAATCGCAGGAGACCCAGGCGCCAAAGCGTGATCGGGAAAACACGTCTGTGTTTGTGTCCAACCTACCATCAGATGTTACCATCACCAAGGTTCGGCAATACTTCCGCGAATACGGCCATGTCAACAACATCCAGCTCAAGCAGGAGGAGAACGGCAAGTCCGCTGTTGCTCTAGTTGAATTCCGTTCGGTTGAAGATGTGCAGACTGCTCTGATTCGCGACGGAAAATACTTTGGCGATTTCACAATTTCGGTTAAAGAAGCTGCTGGAATCACGCTGTACGTCACCAACTTCCCGCCGTCGACCGATGACGAATCTCTCCACAGATTGTTTGGTAAAACAAGCAACATCTTTGGTATTCGCTGGCCAAGTCTCAAATATAATGCCCACCGCCGCTTCTGCTATGTCTCTTTCCGCGATGCAGAGTCTGCGGCCAGGGCCACAGCGCTTCATGGCAAAATGCTGGAGGGCAAATACAAGCTCTCTGTCCAGTACTCGGATCCGGCAGCGAAAAAGGCTCGCGAGGGTGCTACCGATGAAGGCAGAGAAGTCCACATCAAGAACATCCCGCAAGAGTTCGACGAGAAGGAAATCGAGCAGCTAGTGGCCAAATACGGTACTGTCAAGCGTGTCCGTCTTCTGCACAACATGGCTGGTCGGAGCCGGGGCAGTGCTTTTGTTGATCTGGAAACGAAGGAGGAGGCTGAGCGGGTAGTGGCAGAACTGGACAAAGTAAAGGTCGGCACACAAATTCTCAAAGTCGAACTTTCCGTCTCGGCCAAGTTCAAGCCTTCTGCCAGAGAGACTTCGGCAGCGGCCGAGTCAGCACCGTCCGTCAATGGGGCAAGCAACGACACGCCTGATGAGCCGAAGGGCGAGGCTGGCAACGAGGCACGTGGCAATCTGCATCTCCGGTCGTTTGCCCTACTGGGTATCCCAGACACTGTCAACATCACCCGTGTTCGGTCTCTAGCCGAGCCCCACGGACACATCACAAAACTCAAGCTGTATCCCGAACACGGAGGAGCAATCATCGAGTTTGAAGACGAGACCACAGCAGGCAAGGCCCAGCTCGCACTGGACAGTACGCAGCTCGAGGGCCACACTCTACGTGTCGGTGCGGTCCCGCAGCTGTTCAAGGAGAAGAGCGGTGTGCGCATTGACCGTGTCGACATTGCGAAGCCAAAGGCTCCAAAGCCAACGGCTGACAGCGTCACGGCGTCCTCAGCAAAGAAGTCAGCACCAGCAGCCCCCGCCCTCTTGCCGACTTTCGTCAGACGCCCGGTCCTCGGCGGCAAGGGGGCCAAGCATGGCCTTGGCTTCTCGGCTATATCAGCTACGACAACCACCAAAAAGGATGCGCAACCCACAGCCACCAACGGCGCTGCATCTGGCACCAACTCCGACGTGGCAGCACCCAAGAAGTCGAATGCTGACTTCCGTGCCCTTTTCCTTGCTGGCAAGTCTAGCACAGACAGCAAGGAGAAGCAATCGGAAGACAAGAAGACTTCTGAGGCTCCTGCCAGTGTCGACAAGTCTGATGGCAAGCCTGACGGCTCTAAAATGGAGGTTGATGTTGTTGTCAATGGCCACTAGAAGATGGCTTCGAACCTTTTTGTATTTCTTAATCTAATGAGCCCAACGGCATCAGGGGCGCCCTCTCGTCAAGGCGAGCCAAGTAAAGGGAGGAATGGGCCAAAACGGAGCAACAAAATCGGCGAACGTGTGGTGGTTTTTGGTATTACTATTTTACTTACTATTATTATTACTCATTATTCCCCCCTTTTTCTTCTCATTTATTCTTTTCACTACGTTCTTCTCTCAGACCTTCTCTTATTGTACTTTACAGATATCTACCTTTGCATTTATTTGCCGTCACATTTCATCACTTTGCTGGGCATTTTTCGTTTCATTTCATTCTATCTTCTGTTCATACAATTTATAATCAAACCTATTACTCAAAATTACACAACCAAACGCCGATTTGCGTGCCATGCTTCTTAACCATCACGAAACGCCTTGCGAATTTAAACCGCTAACAACTACTGTATCGCAGATGGCAGCTCGCTGGTCTCGCCATGTATTTGGTTGAAGAGGGGATCCCACACAGTCACAGATCTTACACTTGGAGTGCCGTTCTTAAAAGTCAACCGGGAGTAGTCGATATCGCTGATCTGGGTGCCACTGCATTCTAGGATAACGCCACTGCGAGTGTCGCCAGCCTTTAGAAAGCCAGCATATGCTTTGGTGATTGTAGCCAACGGAGTCAACGACTCTGGGCTCACGGCTGCCACCATTTCGGGCGGAATAATGCTGGTGTGCACAATGCCAGGGCAGACGCAGTTGATGTATATGGCCTCTTTGATCTTGAGCACTTCGCTGGCACCGCGCACAAGCTGAATAACTGCCGCCTTGGCGCCGTTGTACTCTGGATAGGTCGGGTGCGGGTGGATGCCGGCGTTGGAGGCCGTGACAACGATCTTGCCTCCTGGGCCCCCAGGATTGTGGCGCATAAAATGGACGGCCAGCTGGACGCCATAGAGAACGCCCTTGTAGTCAATGTCTGTGCAGGCAAGGTTGGGCGCCGGCGGAACATCCTCGACGGATCTGCCGCGGTGCCTGAATATAAAGATGGAAGACCGCTCAACTATGCCGGCATTGGCAAGCAATGCATCGATACGGCCCCATTTCTTCCAGGCCTGAAGAAACCCGCGAGCCTGGGACTCATAGTCGGATACATCACATTCGACAAAAAATGTATTGGGGCCAAGTTCATTTACTAGCTTCTGTCCAGCGCTGGTGTTGATGTCAAACAGAGCGAGACGCCAGCCTTGCTCAACGAAGTGCTGAGCCAGGGCTTTGCCCATCCCTGACTGTAAAAAGTCAATAAGTCAGCACACATTTCCATTTCATTTCAGTTATTTTATTTAATTGAAGATCCGCTGCAAGACTTACTGCTGCTCCAGTCACGATTCCGACTTTGTTCTCGCCCATGGTGTCCAAGTTGTGTTTTGAAGTTATCTTGACTAAAGACAGTGCGTGCCAGAGACAATTGCACAGATTCTTTGATGACCGAGTAAATCACCGTACGATAGAGGATGCATATCTACATTTTGACCACTTTTGTTGATGACCATTGTTCTCGAGCAAATGGACGACGGTTTCCGGCCAAGATCGAACCAACGACCGCCATTCGGGACACAATATCCAGGCTCATAATGGTCCCGCTGACTATGCTTTGTTTTAAGAATTATTATTTAGTTCATACTGGAGGTTGTTCCCCGCATTTTGTAAACACAATGAGCACGACTGAGAAACTCATGGCTGGTAGCTTCTTTGAAGCAGGTCTGGCTTGCGGTCTTTGAGATCAAGTATCATCTGTCCGAACAGACCATTGGCCCATGAAAACCTACAATCGAGATTAGTAAGTGAAACTGAACAAGGCACATTAAATACAAACTTACCACTGGCGAGTCCATTTCGACTGGTTGAACGTGTTGATACTCTCGTGGATCAGGCCTAGACCGTCTGTACTGCTGACGATGGACTTGAGCTCGGCAAAGATTTCGTCATCGTCGTCCGTAGTCAAGATCCGCACAATGCTGGCCATGGGCCATGCCATGCCTGGACCCTGGTGCGGTCCGCCGACGGCACTGATAACTGGGCCGTGCATGTAGTATGGGTTGGTGTCGAACTGGTTCGCACCCTGGCCCTTGGAGCCTTGTGATAAAATCGCAGCGCGAGTGGTCTGGTAGACAGGATCATCAACAGTGGTGAAGCCAAAGAACGGTGCTGACAAGAGACTCGGAATATTGGCGTCGTCCATGATGATTGAGGACCCAAACCCGTCAACTTCGTATGCGTACACGGAGCGGCTGCTGGTGCCGGCATTGGGATCAGATACAACGCCGTGAGCAAGGATGGCAGAGCGAACGTCGGCAGCAAAAGTGTGCATTTGTGTTCCCAGCCCAGAAGGGGCCTTGGATCCGAGGGCATCCACGATCTTGGCAGTCTGCTCAAGATAGTGAGAGAACATCATGTTTGCCGGAATAAAGAGTTGCAACAGCGTGCTATCATCGCTTGGACGGAAAGCTGACCGGATAAGGCCTGTGTTGCCGGCCACGGGGCTTCCAAGGCCATCGTTGGCTAGCGTTTCTGTGCTGCGCGTGGTCATGCGTGTAAAGGTATAAGGCGAGTCCAAAACTGTGCCGTTGGAAGAGTATGTCGGAGTCTTCATGGCCGTGGCTGTGGTCAAGACGGCCTGCAACGCGTCCAGCCACTTGAAACGGCCAAAGAACTCGGTGTCACTAGTGGCCTGGAAGTAGTCGGCCGACACCTCGAGGAAAGCGGCAAGGCTGTCCAGCTCATACTTGCACTCGAAGACCTGGCTGGTGTTGTATGCCGGCTTAACTGTATCATCAGCTGCCGCACCGTTTGTGGCGGGCGAAATGCCCGACTCAACGGGCGGTTGGAAGCTGTTGCAGTAAGGAGACTCGAGCAGGTAGCGAGCTTGTAGGTTGATTACGCCGCGGTACAAGGAGGCCAGGCTGTTGGGGTCAGTCGATGCCTTGAGCAGCGATCTGTATGACTGCATCTGGTTGGCAGAGTCTCGCAGCCACATGGCATCAATGTCACCGGTGATGACAAACGTCAGCTCTTCGTCGGCATTGTCTGCGGCAACACCCTTCCACCGGATCGCCGTGTCCAAAGTGTTTGGGAAGGCGTTTAGGAAGAGACGATACAAATCGGGATCGGATATTGAACCGGCCATGGAAGCAATGGTGGACTCGACATCTGACAGGTTAAAGGTACGGCAGGCAGGGTCTGGACGCATATAGCCTAGATGATATGACCCATTGCTGAGAGGGGCATGCGCCTGCATCGAGTATGACGAGTAGTCAGGGCAGCTTACGCCAGCCACGAGGCCAGTCAGCGCACCAAGGGTGACGATGGCCGTAGGTAGTGTCATTGTGTAAGATACTGTGCGGTTTCGTAAAGAAGGTGAAAAGGGCCATAGGTTAGAGAAGATGAGGACAGCTCGGGTATAATCAAACGGAGTAAGGTGAAGTAGCTGTAGATTGGCTACCGTGTCGTTATATTAAGGGCAGACATTGACCGCATGCCGTCATTGTCTCAAGAGCTTCCTACCTCTTAATGGCGAGGTAGTTTAGGTTATTAAGGTCTATTTATAAGAATAAGATGTTGTGTCCAGATATCGGGCTTCGACTGTCCAACGTGACCAAAGCTCCTCTGAGAGTCCCGAGGCACAAGGGACACTGACGATCGGCATACGGTGATCTGGAATTAGGAAAGTGGCGAGCAACAATAGAGAAAGTGCTACTGGGCAGCATCGCCTGTCTGTCGGCGAATTCACCGTCGTAGCAAAAAGGGCCAAGCTTGCATCAAAAATGACGTTTTGCTTACACAACATATTCTGACCCTCGCATCAAAGTGTTGATTCTACGATTCATGTCCAGTCTACGGCCGCTAGCTCGCCGTCTCTAATTTAACCTTGTTTCTTTTCCCGTCCTTTGTCCCTCTTCCCCTCAATCCTTCTCCTTGAACCGGCATCCGCATCTCACTTCTCCGCAATCTTGCTAACTCACCCAAACCATGATATATTTCTGGGTAATGTCTTCTCCTGGAGTACAGTGAGTTCCGCCCGTGGACTGCGAGAGGATCGGCGTAGAGGTTGTGACGGCCCCCGCAGCTGTGGTACGACGCAGTCCTCGACGCTCATTTGCCTCTTCCATTGACTCCAGAGTCTTACAACTTTCCTGCCGTCTACCCCGGCCTCTAGTTCCCGATATGGAAGGTAAGTTGGCTGTATGCTAGTCATGCTGGTCCGTTGTGGGCACTTTGTCACGTTGCATATGGCATCGCCGTAGAAGTGCCGGCGGGAGTGGTGGCTAAGAAATAAAATCCGGGGAAGTAAGCCACAATACGCTAGTTGCTTCCATCGCACTGTTTTACCGATTCACAGTACTTCGTTCTTTTAAGAGACATTTTTTATTTGCGATTTTCGCGTATAAAAACCAAGTCTGCATTTTTCTTTCTTATATTGATATGCGGACTATGCAATTATTTTGGTTATTACTTGGATCAAAAATTTAAAATTCAAACGTAGATGCAAAACTTTAAATTAAAATATTTACTTCGAGCTGGCGGCAGCATCTTCTGCCTCCACCTTGGGCGGCGCCAGAGAAGCAGGAACCGGGATTGTGAGAAGGTAGGTGGCTGGGACCAGCTTGCTCTGCGCTGCGGGGTTCAGCGTCAGGCCGAAGCCGGGCTTGTCGAGATCTGCCGAGGTGAGGTAGCCCTTGACCGGGATTGGCTCATCGATGAACAGATCACCAAAGACGGGAAGAACACTCTTGCCATCAGGGGAGTTGGCGAGGTACTCCTGGAAAGGCGTGTTGGGCTGCGAGATAACAAAGTGGTAGCTGTACGGGCCACTGGCGTGCGGCACCACGGGAATGTCATATGCGGCAGCCATGGCGCTGACCTTGAGCAGCTCGGTCAGACCACCAAGCCACATAACGTCGGGCTGGATAATATCCAGGTTGCGGGCCTCGATCAGCTTGCGGAAACCGTAGCGCGAATACTCGTGCTCGCCGGTGGTGAACTTGACAGTGGGGTGGGCACGCTTGATCTGCTCGAAACCGTCGGTGTCATCGGGCGACAGGCACTCCTCCCACCAGTTGATGTTGAGGTCCTTGGTGGCTTCCACAATTGCGATCGTGTAAGACACATTCAGCGACATGTAGCAGTCCACCATGATGGGGAAGTCGGGGCCCACGGATTCACGGTGCTTGCGCAGGAACTCGACATTCTTGCGCAGGCCGGCATGGCCCTCCTCGGGGCAGTACGGCAGAGGGACCTTGGCACCCCAGAAACCCATGGACCGAGCAGCAGTCGGCTCGGGACCAGTGCAGTAAAAGTCAATCTTCTCCTTGGTTGCGCCGCCAATCATGCGGTACACGGGCTCCTTGCGGATCTTGCCGAGAAGATCCCACAGGGCCAGGTCAATGACAGAGATGATGGCAATGGGGAGACCCTTGCGGCCGTAGAACATGGATGCGCGGTACATCTGCTCAAAGAGAAGGTTGGTGTTGCGGGGATCAGCGCCGACGAGGAAGCGCTCAAAGTGCTGGTGCACAAGCCAGCAAGCCGGGGGACCGCCGAAGCCCGTGGCAAAGCCGACAGTGCCATCTGTAGCCTCAATTTCAATGAAGAAGGAGCCGAGAACGTTGATGCCCCAGTGAGTGCGCGAGGACCGGTACTTTTCCCACTGTGAGCAAGGTGTCGAGATGGGTGTATCGATAAGCCTGCCAAGTTAGCATGGGCATCTGGGGTGAGAGAAGGAATCTGAATTGATCTTACCAGTGGCCACCGTTGACGTTGTGGTAGTCACCGCCTGCGTAGTGTCAGTAAAGGGTTAAAAGAACAAGAAGCAGTCAAAAGAAGGGCCCAGGATGAAACATACCGGCACCAACACCAGCGATCACATAAGACCGGACGGCCTTGATCTTGGGGAAGTCTCTCACGGAGCTCATTGTGACGAGTGATTCGAGAGCTGCGTCAGATGTAGGAATCGGTGATGCTAGGGCCAAAAGTCGATATTACGTGATCTATGAGAGATAAACGAAAGAAGAAGGATGTGAGATACAAGACAGGAAAGCACGATGGACAGAAAGAAGGAGGTGTGGCACGAAAGAGGAAAGAGCGAGTAGATGTATGCGCCGACGAGCTTCTCCTCACGAGATTCTTTTAATCCAAGCTATTCGAATTACGTGTGATTAGTGTGAATTAATGGCACTGATTTGTCTTCATCGTCTCGATCATGTAGCAATACAAGCGTGCCGGGCGCTGTCATCATGGCGACATATGGTGATGATAGGCTATTTGTTACGCAAATGACTAAAACCACCATGTCCCCACATGGTAGTGCATTGAACCTGGGGAAGCAACGAGGGGATGGCCATGCGCGGGCTGGGTGTCGGGTCGTGATAGCCCGACGAGTGGGGCTAGTACCGACCCACCCACTAGCGTGTCTCCAATTCGGCCTGCGGAAGAGACAGAGAGCAGAGAAAAGAGCAAACCAGTGCATGTGCAGTTGTTCCGTGCGGATTCAAACGATAAGATCCAAAGAAGCAGATAGGGCACTCGGCTAGGCCGTAATGGTGCGTAAAAGTCGGGCGATGAGCGTGCATATGCAGAAGAGCATCGGGCGCGGCATCGGAACATATGACTCAGCAAGGCTTATGCCCGGCTGCTTTTAAAGTTGTTAGTCACAATACGCCCGAAGACTGACAAGCTGCGTATAAACTGGCACAAATACTCAGTAGACAGATTGCGATGGGCAGAGTTTGCAGCACCCGACTCTGCATAGTGTCAGGTGCTTGCACAACACCGCCGAGCGAACTGACAACTTTCGGCATGTGCCTGCAAATAAGGCGTCGTCTGATTGGTCCCGGCACACTCTAAACCGTAAGCCGAACTAGGGCGCGTGCCAGAAAAGCCAGACCCCTCACATTTGGGGACAGACCCGCTTTCCTGCCAGTCGTTCCTTCCTCTCATCCACGTTCGAGCCGAACAACAGCAATGTAGCCGGCAAGTCTCCACAGCCGAAGTGAGTGAGCCTTCGATCGCACCTGCCTTCTCCAAAACGTACAGTCCCTCCCCATCCTTCTCCTCCTCCTTTACCCTTTCCGCCCGCTTGCTCTTTCCCCTTTCACCTGTCTCTGCTTTCCCTTCCCTTTTCTGCTAAATTGCCGATTAATTTTAATTCCTGCCTGCGTGACCTCGGTCCTGCCTCGTAAATAGACAAAGTAGCCCGAGCAGACAACATTGACCCGAGTAGCGGACATCGTGATTCTCACTTCTTTTGCTGTGTATTTTTCGTTAATCCTCTTGCGCTAGCTCCACTCAGTCTGCGCTTCGTCTTCAGTCGGCCCAGATAGCCCGACTGCTAAAGCTTCCGTCTGACCGTGGTTTGGCCCTGGTAAGCCTGTCGCAGCTTGTGACAGCAGCGATTATCGGTTATCGCTTCTTTTGGCTGAGGGCTTGAGCCTCTGCATTCCGACCTCCATCTCTTGCGTTTCTTTTCTCGACCCCTTTCATTGTTTGATTTTATTGTATTTTATTTGTCTGTGGTCGTACCATATCGGCTGATATCCTACCGTTGTTCCTGGAGCCCCTTGGAATTTCTCAGGGTCTGCATTCATCTATCCCCTCGGCCCTTTCTGGGCGACTTAGCGAAGCGTGAGGAGAAGCAAAGCATCTTTGTCACCGTCTGTGATAATTCACCCGAGCTGTGTCCTGGCAGTCTCTTCTTCACCGCGTCAGAGATACACCGAGCCTGCAAGAGCCTCGTCGATCCCAACAACCATCGCAATGCGCTCCGTCTCCAGCACCATGTCGGAGGCCACCTCAACCACACTCACCACTTCCATGGCATCGCCACCGCCGCCCAGGGAACTCACATCTCCATCCCTGGCCGGTAGACAGCATCGCCAACACTCTCTACAGCACGAGTTGTCACCCGATCCCAAGTCAATGCATGCACACCAACGCCATCACGACTCAGACAGCGCGGATGGTAACAGCGATGACCGCAGCGACATTGACGACGGCGACGGCGTCGACGATGTTCGCGGCGGAAAAAGAAAGCGTCCTATTTCAGTATCGTAAGTTATTTATTAAAAAGACTCTTTTTATGTTTACACTACGCGGCACACTATCACGCTTTGACTCGTACAAGGCTCGCATTTCGGGCTCATGTCTCCCGTAATCACCATCCACCCATATTGTTTCTTCCTGTGTCATGGTTTTGTTCCCAAACTGCATTGCACATCCTCTCACTCCCGCATCCACCTCAGTCACACGATCCCATTCGCATCCTGCATGCTCTCTCCTCTCTCCTCTCTCCGCCCGCAGCTTCATGCATCTTATGCCTGCACTCCCCTCTCGACGGCTATTAATTAAGCACCATCATCCATTGATATGGATACTGCTGGTGTCTCATCCCAGTCAGATGACAGTGGCGATGATGCACCGCCGTCAAATACACGTATAGCAAAGAAGGCGATAACACCTGCTAACATCCAACCTCATCCCAGATGTGAGCTATGCAAGCAAAGAAAAGTAAGTCATTCAAGCCATCTCAAACTTCTCAAGTCTCTGCCAGGATTACTAACATCAAACCAGGTAAAATGCGACCGTGGTCAGCCCGCATGTGGCTGGTGTACCCGCAACGGTGCCAGCTGCGAGTACAAGGAGCGAAAGAAGCCTGGCCTGCGTGCCGGCTATGGCCGTGAACTGGAGGCCCGACTCGACAAACTCGAAGCTATTTTACGCAAGCACTCGGAAGTTCTCCACGTCACCCTTGATGCCTCGGGCCAGCCTGTTGCCGTGCCCGTTGGCATTGCGTCTCACTCGCAGTATCAAGCAGCTGCTGGAATCAATGCTGGCCGGCCGGCCAGTAGTGTTGGAGGTAGTCTGGCCAGCGAGGACCGGGGAACACCACAAGATCACCATGCCGCTTCGTCCTCAATATTCGGTCGTGGCGATCCCTCTGCACAGACACCCCAGGCCGAAGCTGCCCTCTTTTTGCAAAAGCCGTCATCGTCTGCCTTCTCTGCAAACCACTCATCCGGCGGCGCCCCCAATATGTCGAATCTTCCCGGCCGCGGTGCCGACCTAGGCATGTCTCCACCTAATGCCGTCAACGGGTCTGGTGGTGCCTACAGCCAGACAGCCGGTGCCATGTCTGGCATCTCGCCCTCTCATCACTCGCACCCATCTCCTCTTTCCACCCCGGCTGCACGGGAGTACTACGGTGCCAGCTCCGGAGTCCACGCGGCCAGTGGCGGCGCCCCCACGAATAATTCCTCACCCATGATGAATCTCACAACCGGCAAATCTCACATCGGTTCCGACCAGGACCTGCCTCCTTATGATCTCACATACGCCCTAGTCGACCTCTACTTCAAGCACATCAACACTTGGTGCCCACTGCTACAAAGGAGCCCTACAATCGAGGCTCTCTTTGGGCCGACCATGACTGACGAGACGAACAAGATTCTTCTACACGCCATCGTCGCAACAACTCTCCGGTATTCTACCGACTCCCGACTTACCGACGAAAATCGTCAACGCTATCATGACATCTCAAAAAACAGAGTCCTCCTGTACGGCATGGAAAACTCTTCTGTCAAGGCACTTCAGGCCATGGTAATCCTTGCTCTGGATTTCTGTGGCAGCAGCAACGGACCGCCAGGCTGGAACATTATGGCTCTGATCACAAGAGCTGTTGTTCAACTTGGTCTAGCCGTGGAAAGCAACTCGCTTTCTGTTTCGCCGAGCTATGCCTCTATTTACACACTTCGTGCGATGATCTTGCCAGAGGCGAAGGACTTTATCGAGGATGAGTCACGCCGCCGCCTTTTCTGGGTCATCTACCTCCTCGATCGCTACGCCACAATTGCTACTGCCTTCGAATTTGCGCTCGACGATCGCGAAATTGATCGCATGCTCCCATGCCGCGACGACTTGTGGGCTAAAAACCAACCGGTTGAGACGCGCCTGTTCCAAACCGACTACACACCAGGTGGAATCAACGAGGGCCCCGGCAGTTTAGGTGCCAACGGTTTTGAGCCTGAAGCAGGCGGTACCAGTGGCTCAAATGGCAAGCCCGAAAACCTGGGCGCTTTCAGCTACTACATTGAGATCCTCGGCATTCTCACCAAGATCCACAACTTCTTGAAGCAGCCGGTCGACATTTCATCCCTGAGCGACGTCGAACAATGGCAGATGCGCTACCGTGAGCTCGACCAGACACTCAATTCGTGGAAGGTGGGCCTACCGGGCGAGTACGGCAACATGGCAAAGCTCTTCCAGCCCAACTGTGCCAAGGTCATCAACTGTGGCTGGATCATGCTGCACATCACATATCATACGGCGATAATCCGGCTCCACTCCTCATCCGCCTACCCAACTACCCGCTCTCCCATCTTCACGCCTAGCTACTCTGCTAGCCAGCGTTGTCACACTGCCGTTGAGAATATTGGAAGTCTGTGCGAGTTTGTTGTGTCGAACAACTTACTTCCTAAGCTCGGACCCCCATTTGCCTTCTCCTTGTGGGTTGCTGCACGTCTTTACCTCGTGCATGGATCGACAGTAGAGCATAAGCTCAGCGCGCGCGTGTACTTCTTCGTTGATACACTGCGTGCAATGGGCCGGCACTGGCCTGTTGCCAATCGCTACAGTCTACTTCTGCAGCGCGTTCTGGATGAGCACGGCGAGAGCGAGCGCCATGGCGACGGTGTCACACCGGGAAGTGTCAAGATTCTGGCAGACATGCGCCGCACGGCCTTTGATCTGGATCTGCTCATCGGCCGGCAACCGCGTCATGTTTCTGGAAACAGCACTTACTCAACCGGACACTACAGTCACTATGCCCACGAAAACGGGGTGCATGGCCACGGTGGCGGTCTTGGTCAGGGTGGACATCTTGGCGGGCATCCCATGAGTCGGTACCCCAGTCAGACACCTGCGCGCACGCCTCAACCAAACGAGCTCGAGTATCTCGACGTGTTTGACTTTTTCAATGTTCCCCGCTTGCCATTTGGCCTGCCGACTGAGATGAATGGAAACGGCATCAATGTCGTGTCCGGTATCGGTGAACCCTCTGCGAGCAACAGCCGCAGTGCCAGCACGTCTCAAAATGTCTCTGGCAACAATACCAGTAGCGCCGCGGAGTCATCGAACAAGCGCAACAGTGCTGCACCTTTGCCCCCTCTTGCCACGACTGCCCCCCCGGCCCATACGAATCTCGCAACTGCGACAGGTAGCAACAACGCCAACAATAGCAATGCCAGCCACAGCAATCCTAATGCCAACGGCAGTGTGGTCAATGCCGGCACCCCTTCGTTTGGGAACGAGTTCAACATTACGGACTTTATGATTGATGCTAACCGGGACTGGCTGTACAAGCAAGACGGCGCCAATAAGTTTTTGGCTTGAGTGATACCTATGATTTTCAGGATGGAGTTTTAAACTAGCGTTATCTATTTCTGGCATATATGTTCAATATACGTTGACATTTACAATAATTTGCTGTTCTAATGATCTACAATATACATAAGAGATGTAGCTTCTCGTCCGTTTGATTTTCGTTGATCCGCAGAGTATATCCTCCATCCTGAGCTCCTCCTTGCACCAAGAGCTCAAGCCGAGAGCGGAGCTTGTGAGATGGATGGGAGAAGCACTACTTCGTATTGCGAGTTCGACGGCGTTTCCAATAGGCTCGAATACTGTGACGCATATGCTTCGGAATTGACCCCGAATATTGAAATATCTGATCCTGAACCCCGAGAATAGCCATCCGTGTCGTTGTATGCTAGAGGTTTGAAGTGTTACGTAAATACCGAATTCTAGCCCAACCTCGGGGTGATTCATACCGAGGCCTGTGAGGCTTTTATCTGATTTCTGTTGAGTTCCCCACGTTTGTGTGCTTTCTTCCCCTTCCAGTGTCGTGTAAATTGCTGCTTTGGGATGCCAAGGACAAGCATCTGGGGGAAGATCCAGTCATACCCCATTCATGGAATTATGAACAGATTTGTGCACATGCGTTATGCAGAGAGCGCTGCACAAATATGGCACGGAAAGCAGGGTAACAGCCGATAAAAACGATAATGTCTTTTCGTTTACGACCTCAAGAAACTGTATCGTACACCGTAGTGATGGTATTGTAATGGGTGTACTGTGAAAATAAGATAAAAAGAAAACAAAAGAGAAAGGATTAGATGAACAAACGCCTTACAACCCATATCCGCCGCGGATAAGTTTGGAACTCCCTGAGTACGCCGGCACATTCGCTAAATTTGCACCCCCAAAAAAGACAGAAAGACAAATTGATAACAAAGGCAGAAAACAACTAAAGCCAAGAAAGAAAAATATGTGCGCCTACAACGATATCATGGCCAGATACCATTGATAGTCATGGTGTCGAACTGGCCGACGACAACGCTCAGTCCATCGCGGTACTTCTCTACGATAGGTGCGCTGCTTGCGTCGTCATCTGCCGCCGCCGAGTCTTGTCGGCGGGCATGGCCCTCGAGCCGGAGGCTAGCCGCAACTTGACGCTTTGTGATATGGGGTGTTCCCGCCTCGGGCAGGATGCTGCGCCGAATAGCAATGACCCAACTGAAGCTGCTCCGCACGAAGCCGGCAAAGTAGCTGCTGTGCAAAAGCACTTCGAAATCAACAATGGCCTGCTGGTCCCAGGACAGCTTCTTCAGCTCAGCCAGCTCATTCTCATCGAGGAGGTCCTCTTTGGTTACGACCTGAATACCACGGGCTGTCGCGTCTGCGCGGAACCGCTTGCGGTGCACCTCAGACCCTGTCGCAAGGTACACAACAGTCAGGTTGCGCCGCTGAGCTTCGTCAAGATATGCAGGAGCCTGGGCTTCGTATCCCGGCCACTTTGCTTTGGCGGCATCCTCGGCGACGCGCAAGTGTACGCCCAGGTAGCCTTGTGACAGCAGGCGGTGAGAGCCGAGAGTAGTGACAACAGACGCGCTGTCCTCAGTTCCCACGAGGTCCGGAAACAAGATCGCATCCGACAGCATGGGCTTGCCCGCCTTCTTCTCCATGCTCCACAGGACAGCCGCTGCGATCTTGCGAATGGGGTCGGGGAACCGGAACAGGCGGGGGAAGGACACCGCAAAGTCCTTGTCGTGCCATTCGCGGTTCCAGTGGGACAGGGCGAGGCGCTGGACGACGCGCATGGGCTTTTCGAGCGACATCTCCTTGTAGCCACTGGCATGCGCGGTGAGCCAGTTGTCGAGTCCCTCTCTCCAGTGGGTAGGGTCGACAATGAGCTCGCCGATGCGCTCGAATTCGGCAACGCTGTTGGGGCGGATTGTGGGCGAGTTGCGAGGCGGAGACAGGTTCTTGATGCCGTCGTCAGACAAGACGGCGGTCATTTGGGGGCAGACCTCCTTCCAGGCGCCGAGGAAGTAGTCGATGTCGTAGAGTGTCGATAGGTCGACACTGGGATTGTTGCTGCCCAGGACGCTGAGCTCTTTATCGCGGGCGTTGATGCGGGGGAGAATGATCGTGGTAGCTGGTTACTGCTGTTAGTCGACTACAAGAGATTATGATGTATATCAGATGAAACTTACCGCCTGCTTCGACGGCATAGCGCAAGCAATTCAGCCACATGTTTCCAACATTGCCAATACCGCCGTTGACAAGCTCGCAGTGCCAGACGAGGCCCGGCTGGAACTTGGTTGCATCGCACTTTTTGCGGATTGGTAGAGGGTCCAGTAGGCCCTCGACTGGGTCTCGCAAATACGCATCGATGTATTCCTCCTTGGCCATGGAGATGCGGGCAGACTCGAGTGTAAGTGGTTCGGAGTTAGGCGACGGAGGTTGCTTTGCAGGTGCTGGTAACGGCGCCCCGGCCTTGGCGCTTTCTGGTGAGGTGCCAGGCTTTATCGGGGTGCCAGTCAGTGATGCTAATAAGAACAAAAGCACAACGGCGGCGGCTGCCAAGAGAGCCTTTCCCCATCGTGTCTGTAGTAGTGTTCGTGGTTGGGGGTGTGTGGATGATGCGGATGTTGGTGTGGCCGGTTCCGATCCCAGGTCGGGATTTGAGCTCAGAGTTGGTGATGATGCACTTGAGTTGCCGTTATTAATGGGCTGGTAAGAACCTCTATCTTGCGAGGCCTTCTCGATGGCCTCCTCAACGGAGACGGCCGCTGAACGGAAGGCCAGCCGAGCATTCCGTAATAATTGGTTCATTGACATGGTGGACTAGAAGAAAAGAAGGCGTACGGGACTGCAGTGCAGTGTCGAATAGCAGGCGGCAGTTGGGTCGCGACACCCCCGAGGGGTATATGACGTTGAACGAATACCGAATGTTGACGGCGTTCACGGTGTAATAAGGTGAGGTGAGGTTCAAGGTGAGTATGAAGGCGCACTTTGGGTGAAGATACGTCACAGCCAGACTCGCTGGATTGGTACAGCGTGATGGGGAAGTATGGACAAGAAGAAGAATAGTGACGGGAGACGAAGATGAAGAAAGTGACAACTAGGGACAACGCGTTGTGAACAATCTACGACGTACGTATTTAACAACCAGACGAGGTATGGACTGGAAATATTACGCCTTATCTGGGGTCAGGGAGGAATGTGGGCAGAATAGCTAAGCATACGGGAAGGTGTCCACCATCTTGAGAAAGACTCGCGTCCATGGCGGAGCTATGATTCAAAGGCGTGGCCTATGCTTATGATGTACGGAGTTGGGTACGAGATAAGTTTAAGGGTGTCATGTTCTGCAAAGGCACACCTGGAGATGCATGAGGTGCCCGTGATGTGTGTGATATCGAACAATCACGCCAACGAAAGCTCAAAGTCGATGTTGAAGATACACGCTCGAGCTCCGTCGAGAGGGGTGGACGGCGATACGACAAAAGGAGAGACAACGCTCTGGCTCGCCTGATGTGATTGATTCAGATGTATTTTTTCGTCTTCTTGATAGCGCAGTCCACCACGAGTATAAAATCAGAATTTGTAGGGATTTGTATTGATTGTGGCTTCTTAGTTTTGTTTCTACTCGTTCTAGTGCCAGCTTTTTCCAGTCTAAAACCGAAGCTTAGGCCGTCAAAGGGAATAAATATGACCGGCCCCTTTTTCTTTGTTAGTTGGTGGTGTCTTTAAATCCAAGACACTCATGATATGCCCAGTTTGGATATTGAATTGGCATCATGAGAGAGTGAGATGCTGACAAGGTAATCAGAATAATAAAGCATAATTCTTTATTGCTTTTGGCAGTAAAAACTCGCAATGCCAATGGCTGATTACAAAGGGAGCGTGTCAAGCAAAGGGGTCAATTGAAGCCCCCTTTCGGTTTCCTCCTCCCCTCTATCCCGGATGGCCCGTAAGTACGGAGGATGGGTGCATATCATATCTGGCTTGATACGAGCAGAATTTATCAGCGGCGTCTTTACTTGATTACAAGGATCACCTGGTTTTGTGTCATGGCGGATTTTAGACCTCAAACTTGGTTTGGGAGATGAATTAATCACGATGGGTGGGCAAACTCACTATCGATGTCTCACAGCCCATCTGCTGTCTTTGAGAAATCCGCTCATTGTCTCTCAGGCATATATAATCCAAGTGCAGCAGGAAGCTGCCATGCTATTTACAACACAGCCCAATATCAATGTCTTGATATCTTGCAGATACCCTGACTGTAGATGTTTCGCATTGTCCTGCTTCAACCGCAAAGGCAGGGTCCTGTGGATGTGAGCAGCAACAGGTGAGCGTTTTTCCACACCTTGACACCCGCGCCGTGGCATTGACGTGTACTCAGTACTTTTTGCTGCTTGTCTGTCTTCTTCCACTTCCCCTTGCTTGCCTTCTCAGTACTCTGTACAAGCCTCTTCATCGTATGCGGCAATCGTAATAGCGACACCCTCCTACAATCTTACTGGCTATCGTTGTCTTCCGTATGGCTTTCAGTAGAGTGGAAGGATCATAAAGGAAAGCCGCGTTATCAAGGATTATCAATAAACATTACTTCGTACAAGTCATGGCTGCAAAGATGCATTATTGATTGCGAATGCTTTCATTTGATACCTGTTATCGAAACGCCAAACAAACCTGATATGAAGATGTACGGAGTTACTACAACGCTTTCAGACTTTCCCGACAGGCTGGGAGCTTAAGATCTACCATATCAACGGCAGCATGTCTTGGCATTTGGCAGACTCGTATTTCTATTTCGACAGCCCAGTCGTAGCAGACCGTCATCGCGTCTTACCTCTGTACCACTCCAACACATCGATTTTCCTCAAATGTAAGCTTCTGAGAGAGTCAGGGTCTCAGCCCAGCCAAGATATATGCTGATGATTGAGCATTTTGGCAAGTCAGATGCAAGGCTAAACGACTGCCGGCGACCGATACACGAGACCACCCCTGGTCGCACATCATGCGGCCTGTCATACACCACCATACATCAGTTTGAACGCTATCCAATTCTGCATACGTACTGCCGAAAGCTCGCAGCAGCTGGCAGCTCACGACAGCTCGCAGCTTGCAGATCGTCTAATGAAACGATGTTTTCACTTGCATTGACAAA